>JAKSZU010000021.1:172142-1372142 GCA_026018925.1 Tupaia tana
GAATTCATGTCTTCCCTAGTCTTATAAAAATGTATTATAATTCAAAGTCAGTTAGAGGTCAGATAAGTAAAAAGCTATTTGCAGACATAAAACAATAATATTAATAAAATGATAATAGTAGTCAAATTAGATTCATTTAATAAAGCTTTTAAGCATGTGCTAAGCACAATTAAATACTACATACGTAATCTTATTTATATACTTTTGAAGATACATTATAGGTTTAGTATCCTTTATATGAAATGACTAAGACCAGAAGTGTTTTGGATATTATATATATAAAGATTTCAAACATATTGCATAATGTATAACTTATTAACAGCCATTTGGGGATAAGACCCAAGTCCCAAATTACAATTTTATTTATTTTATTTTTTTAGTTTTTATACCCGTAAACACCCAGGCTGAAGTTAATTTACACATTACTTTCGTACTTCAGCATTTTGACTGCAACTTGAGGTCAAGCGTGGAATTTTTCCATTCACATCATGACACACTCAAAAAGTGTCAAGATTTTGGAAGCCTTTAGATTTCAGATTTTCAGATCAGAGATACTCAACTTGGATTATTCTCCTTTTGCTATCAGGAAACCTATCTGGTCAATAAGGAATCTTCCAAGGGCCACGTGCCTAGCAAGTAGAAAACCTGAGAACTAAGCCCAGTCTTGTATGAATGTAAAGACTACTTCTTTTCACTTTATTGCCTATCTATGGCTTTGCCTTCACTAAAGGAAAAGTTTGTTAAACCAAAAGCAAAACTTTGGGTCGGGGAGGTGTCACAGCAGTAATGTGATGCTCTGACATGGCTGAAGCCGCAGGGGCTCTTCTCATACATGTTGGTGTGTGAGCTCATGAATGTAGGTGAGGCTGGTGGGGGAGCTGCAGCAGGAAGACCCTGTTGGGGTTGCCTGCCTGTTTCTCTCTTTGTCGGAAGAAATATAAAACCTTTATTAAAATAATAAATAGAGCCAGCAGGTGGTGTGGTGGTTAAAGTACTGGATCTCACATAGCCAACTCCACAGTTTGGAATAGTTTGAGGAAAACTGATGTTCATTCTCTTTCTTTTCTTTCTTTCTTTCTTTTTTTTTTTTTTTTAGAGGTTTTTGGCTATAGGGTGTGTGGGCGCTCACCCAACAGAGAGAGACAGAGAGGACAGAAAGCAATAAATCACCCCCCGGAGAGATGGCCACGCTGCAATCCCTTCTCCTCCATCCTCCTCTCAGGATCTTGGGCACGCACGCACCACACGGCCTGCATGGGTTTAAGCCACCTGGTCCAGGACGTGAACCATGGTCGACTACGTGGGAGTCCAGCGACACAGAAATTACGCCAACTGCTGGTCCCAAATGTTCATTTCTCTTTTAAAGGATTTGTAAAATTTAGAAGTGCAGCCATCTGGACATGGGCTTCACTTGTTGGAAGACAATTTATTACTGATTTAATCTAATTATTTTTCATTGCCTTACCCCGACTTTCTGTATCTTCCTGGTTCTATCAAGGTATACTCTATGTGTCCAGAAAGTTGTCCATCTCTTCTAAGTTTCCCACCTTGTTAGCATATAGTCCACATGTACTAACCACTAATGATCTTTTGTATTTAGGGATACATGGAGTAATGTTTTCTTTTTCATTTCTGATTTTAACATATTTGGATTATCCATTTTTCTTAGTCTAGCTTAAATGTTGTCATTTCGTTTGTCCTCTCAGAAAAGCAGCTTTGTGTTTGTAGACCGTTTGTATTACTCTTTCCATCTGCATTTCATTCCTTCCTAGCCTGTAAGGTTTCTGCGGAGAGGTCTGAGGATAATCTGCTATGATATACTTTATAGGTTACTTGGCACTTATCTTGAGATATTTTGGGGAGTTAATCTTTAACATCTGAACTATAATGTACCATGGGAAGAAATTTTATGTTGCATCTATTTGGCATCTTTTGAATTTCCCAGATCTGGTCATCTGTACTTCTGTTTAGATTTGGGAGGTTTTCCATTACTATTTTGTAAAATAACTTGCCCACACCTCTTTCCATCTCTTCACTTTCTGAGATATTTATTATATGGATATCTGGTCACGTGATAGTGTCTGAAAACTTCCCATGCTTTCTTTTGTTTCAACAGTTTTCTTTTCTTTCTTTTTTTTTTTTTTTTTTTTTTTTTTTTTTTTTTTTTTTTTATGGTGTGGGACCAGTTAAAAAATGTGTTCAAGTGCAGAGATTCCTTCTTCTGTATGGTCTAACTAGATTTTCCTAATCTCTACAGGATTTTTATTTTCTGTATTGTGTTCTTTATCTCCAGGGTTTCTGTTTGCTCTTAAGTTACCTATGGTGCTACTGAATCTCTCATTTGTGCCATGCATTGTTTTCTCATCACCTAGAATTGCTCATGTATAATTTTGCATTTAATTCAGATATTTATAGTTAATATTCTGAAATCCATTTCTAACATTTATGTGACTACCTGAAGTTTGCCTATTCTTAGTGAGGAGGTGGTGTGGTCCTTTGGGGGAAGAGATATTTCCTTTTTTTAAAAAAAAATTCTTGTTTTGTCCCTGAGTTCATATTTTGGCACCTAGTGGAATACTCATTTCTTGTATTTAATAGCCTGGGTTTTTATAGTGGTAGTATTTTTTTTTTTTAAGGTACAGGACACATGCATTCGCTGAAGAGAGACAGTAAGAGATGGGAAGTTAAAATCACCCCTCCAAGAAGAATGACCATGCTGCAATCCCTTCTTCATTCTACTCTCAAGATTTTGGGCATGCATGCACACACACCTGACTTGTTTCTTGAGCCACCAGACAAAGGACTTGAAATGTGCAGTCAGCCATGTGGGATCTAGCCACCTTAAACTCCACAACATCTGCTGGCCTGGTGATATTTTCTTTCATTTGGTCATTTACTTATTTTTTCCTATGGTTGTGTTTTTTGAATTAATTGATTGGATCATGCTGACGTTGGTTAGTTGTGCTTTGTATAGAAGACTTTGTATATCATCAGAGACACCAGTAGGGATGATGGGGGCCCCTGAGCCTGTGTTTTCAGGCTGTAGGTGAGGTTACTGTTGTGTACTGTATCCAATCTGTAAAGGGAGTGGGTGCATTTGACAGACAGAAACTGCTGCCCTGTGGAGTGGTTGCCTGAATTCTAACACCCGGTGTAGGTCATAAAATCCTCCTGTGGGGAGGTAATCAAGTAAAGATATCAGCTGAAAGTAAGCATTAATAACCTGTCTTGGATAGCTCACACACAGGTGGAATGTAGCTGATAGTTGAGGAGTCGTGGCTCAGAGGGTGGCTAGTTGTTTAGCTCAGCATTTGTGTACACTCCCTGAAGATAGAGGAAACTGCTCCATTGCTCGATTCTCTCCACATATCCAGCACACTCCGTGGGCAATCCATTGCAAGTGGGCAGGGCAGGAATCGTTATTAGTGAGGCTGGAGACTGCATGTACCCTTCTGCACAGCTGGGTTGTAGGGCAAGAATGGCATGCCAGCCCACAGGGCGGAGGGGAGACTAGAAAGTGGATGAGGTGATGACTACTAGGTCTGCCCTAATTGCTCTTGTCCATCTCAGTGCTCTCTGGCAGTTGGGGAGCCCTAGGGTTTAAAGAGGAAGCAGGGAGCTCTAAGCTTCAGAGGGGAGTTCCACTCATCTCTCTCCAAGAGTGAAAGCTTCTGGTCACCTCCAGATCCTTCCCAAGTTCAAACAGTTGACCTCCTTGTGTCTCCTGCTCAAGATTTGGCACCCTAAAAGTTGCCCACTGTCCCATTCCTGCATTCTGTCAGTCTCATTTTACTCTTCTACTTGAGATGCACTTATCTAATCAAATTTTGGGGGCTCTCCTTAAGTAGTGCTAGGATGGGTGTCCCTAGTCAGCTATTTTCCAATCCCCTCTCACATACAAACCCGAATACAGTATATTGTTATGACTGTCCCATTCTATTAGTAGTGTTTTAATTCTCTTACTGTGCCCAATTTATAAATTAAACTTTACTGTAGGCAGATATGCACAGGACAAAGTATAGTTTATATAGGCTTCAGTACTATCCACAGTTTAAGCCATCCACTGGGGGAATTAGAATATATCCTCCATGTTGGGGGCCAGCAGGTAGCATGGTGGTTAAGGTGCTAGATTCCCACATGCCATCTGTAGTTCAAGTCCCATTTCGGGTGTCCTGAAAATCACACTGGACCCATGTGCATGCATGCCCAAAATCCCGAGAGGAGAATGGAAATATGATAGTGACATGATATCCCCCTTGGGGAATGACTTCTCACTTTCTGTCTGTCTCTCTCTGCTCTCTCTCTCTTTCTCTCTAGCAAACACACATGCCAAACAGCAAAAATCTTTTAAAAAAGGCGTAACGTACCTGTGCATTTCATCAACAGCATGTACATTTGCATTTTTACTTAATAAAAAATTCCACCATTTGTGGCTTGTCTGCATGTATGGCAGTTAGAAGTGGTGTCATTTTTGCCTGTAAAACAGTAAAAACAAGTTACAATTCATGAAGTTATGTATTTCTCAAATGAATTGAAAAACGTATCTGTAACAGATGCTATCAGGGCCACAGGTGGTGTGGAGATTAAGCTGCTCGATCCCACAAGGTCAACCATGCAATTTGAGTCTTGGCCCAGTGGCTTGAAAAATCACAATGTACATGTGCATAAACAATGAAAATCCCAAGAAGAGACTGGGAAAGGGGGACTGAGGCATGGCCATCATGGCCCCTGGGGGTGATTTCTCACTTTCCCTCTTTCTCTGTCTCCCTCTGACAAAGTGCACATGCCCTATAGCAAAAACTAATAAAAGAAACAAAATGATCCAATGAACTTAAACATATATTAATAATAGAAAAAGTAAATAAAAAGTGGGCCCTTCCTCTCACTCTATTTTCACATGTGCTCTTTCTCTTTGAAACACCCGTCCTCTGTCTCACCATGTGAACTCCAGTCATGGCCATAACTCACTCCACACATTCACCAGTTCCAGGAATCTTTACTTCTATGACAGCATTTACCATAGTACATTGCAGTAAATGCATTGCTCCCTATCTAAGCCAAGAAGAGCTTCTTTAGGGCAGGATCTATTAGATTTGCTATTGAAGGGGCTATTGCTGACAGAATAGGATACTATGAGTTAGTTGTTCTTCCTTCATTTCCCACTTAATCAGCACCTGGTGAACACCAATCTGGCATCCTCAAGTTCTCTAAAACTTATCTCCAGACAGGTTTACAATTCATTCACTGTTTCCCATACTGAGAATTATTCTTCCCGAAATTAAAGACCTCATTTGTCTAAATATTTAAAGTGGAAAACACACACACATCCACACATACACAATAAAAACAAAATCTTCATGGTATTTTCCCTCTACTGTCTAATTTCAAAAATGGCCTGGAGGGACCAGCAGTTAGCGTAATGGCTATGTCGCTGGACTCCCACGTAGTCGACCGCGGTTCGAGTCCCGGACCCGGCGGCTTAAACTCACACCGGGCGCGTGTGCGTGCGTGCCCAAGATCCCGAGAGGAGAATGGAGGAGAAGGGATTGCGGCATGGCCATTCCCCCTGGGGGGTGATTTCCTGCTTTCTATCTCTCTGTCTCTCTCTGTCTCTCTGGCGAGCGCACGCGCCCTATAGCAAAAACCTCTCCAAAAAAAAGAAAAAAAAAATGGCCTGGATATTTCTGATTTCTCATTTCCCTTTTGCCCCCATTTTTTCCTCTTATGCCTTGCAGCTAAGAGTTAAATCACTTTTATGTAATGTTTTAAAGGAATTTGTCAATAGCATAAAGATGTCCATTTGTTGCAAAATGTTTTTATTTTGTTTGAGTTTGAAGAGAAAGCCTATTTTCACGGCAAAAGTTGGTTTCCTATATTGCCTTACACTAATAATATAAAAATAGGGTAGAAAAAGATATTTGAATTAAAAAGTTTTGCCTTTAACAGAGTTCCACAAAAATTTGCCACAAATGCAGTTTAAAAAGCTAAACCCTTGGGCCAACAGGTGGTATTATAATTAATGTGCTGGACTTCTCACATGGCAGCCTGCCATTTGGGTCTGGACCTGGTGGTTTGCTTTCTCACTTTCCCTCTCCTCTGTCTCTCTCTAGTGAGTGCTCTACAGGAAAAAAAATTAATGATAAATTAAATAAATAATAATTAAAACCAATAAAAAAGAAAAAGCTCTATCCTATAGAATTTTTTTTTAAAGTATCAATATGTAGGGCTAGAAGATAGTGTGGTTGCCCTGAATATTAAGGCTCTGGATTCCCCATAGCCAACTGCATGGTTCAATTCCTGGACATTTGGTGGCTTGCAAAACAAGTTGGGCACGCCTCTCTGTGTGTATGTATGTGTGTGTGTGTGTGTGTGTGTGTGTGTGTGAGTGTCTGAAATCTTAGAGGAAAATGGCAAAAAGGGATTGTGGCTTAGCTATTCCCCTAGGGGATTATTTCTCATATTCTCTCTCTCCGTTTCCCTTCCTCTCTCTACAGTAAGTGCATGAGCCCTATGGCAAAAATTAAAAAAAAGAAAATCAGTATTTAAAGTGAGATCTTATACAACTATGTCACTTCAAAATCTTTTCATTAAGGGAATGCTTAAGCTTCCAAATGCAGAAAACTGACCCAACATATGTCAACAGTTAAACAAAAGTCTTTTATATTTAGAAAATAAGTTTTGATCAATACCTTGTTTCTGACATCAACATGCACATGGAGTGAAAGCAGCTTCTCTGCCAATGATATCATGCCGTGATGAGCAGCGAAATGGAGAGCAGTGTGGCCCTTGGCATCTGCAGCATTTGGATTAGCACCATGTTCCAGCAGGATATTTGCACACTTCTCCTGTTGGCATTGTAGAGCCTGTCAGTATCAGACCGAGAGAAACTGTAAATCCCCGGAATTCAAAAGAAGCATTCTACAGGTTTCAGCAGTTAGTTACACTTACATGAGATCAACTCATTTTTATTTTAAATGTTTAAATCAAAGCCATCTCACACTGAAACAGTTCTCTGTCCCGACCCGCGGGACTGTCGAACAGGTTTCCTGGGGGAGGGAGTAAGAGAAGGGACAAACACACACACACACACACACACACACACACACACACAGAGTGGAGACAAAACGAGGTGCTGATCAAGCCTTCCAGTCTTCCGTTTATTGAGGAAAAATGGCGAGTTATATAAAGGCTGGTGGGCATTGATTGGTTGCCCAAAATGCAAATGAGATAGAACAGCATGAACCAATCATTGGTGTGGGTGGATCTCTCTCGTTGCCTAGAAACCCAACTGCTTCTGGGGAGAACAGTTGGTCACATGATTTCTGAGAAATGGTTTGCTCAGTGAGGAAGTGAAACCTAATGGTTTCCATGATGGTGGATAGCTCAAGATGGCAGATAGTTCAAGATGGCAGATAGCTCAAGATGGCTTCCATATGCAGTGCCCTCCACATGTCCCCCTTTTTTATTTTATTACAGAGAGGAGAAAAGGCCTGGGGGAATCGTGCCTGTCTTAGGTTGGAGTCATTTTATAGAGCCACACGTCCATCCTTACCCGTCATTGGAGAATCCCATTGCAATGATGGGTTTCCTGTCTTAGGTGTGAGGACTGTACAGCTGTTAGGCCCAGACTCTCTTACCCGTCTTTGGCTAACCGATTCAGCGCCTCAGGCAAGAGCAATGTCTAGGCTCCATGATACTCCATCTCCAGGTTTTGGTAGTGGACTTGGATAGGCTGCATTTTTATGGAATCATCAATTTGGCGTTTAAGGAAAGCCATGATCTTATTGAAAAGGACAGGCCCCAAAGAGCAAACAATCAGTAAACCCAGAATATGGACCAAGTATGGGGAGGAAAAAGGGGAGGAGACCGTTCCAGGCAGACCATAAGGGTCTGTCATGAACGATGCCGGACTTGTTGGCGTAAAAGCAGTAGTGTTCTTGTAAAGCAAGACAGAGACCCCCCCCTGTTCTGCCAGGAGGAGCAGCACCACATGTCCCAACCTACAGGACTGTCGAACAGGTTTCCTGGGGGAGGAAGTGAGAGAAGGGACAAACACACGTGCACACACACACACACACACACACACACACAGAGTGGAGACAAAACGAGGTGCTGATCAAGCCTTCCAGTCTTCCGTTTATTGAGGAAAAATGGCGAGTTATACAAAGGCTGGTGGTGGGCATTGATTGGTTGCCCAAAATGCAAATGAGATAGAACAGCATGAACCAATCATTGGTGTGGGTGGATCTCTCCCGTTGCCTAGAAACCCAACTGCTTCCGGGGAGAACGGTTGGTCACATGATTTCTGAGAAATGGTTTGCTCAGTGAGGAAGTGAAACCTAATGGTTTCCAAGATGGTGGATAGCTCAAGATGGCGGATAGCTCAAGATGGCTTCCGTATGCAGTGCCCTCCACAGTTCTCTACTATATACCATTATCAACGCTGTCTTGTCTTGACCATCACGAAGGTCAAGTTCACATTTTCTCTCTGCTAAGAGAGTCACCACTTCTTCATGGCCACTGGCACAGGCCAGATGCAGAGCAGTCCTAGAAAGTAAGAACACTTCTTAGGAGATTGTGGTGTACTACTTCAAACATATCATTATGCATGAAATCGTGAGCATTAAACAGCATGTTATCCCTGTGCCTTCAAAACAAGTGTTTAACTTCATCTGAAGAAAGTAAAGTATTTACTAGCTCTTATTACTCACAACATTAATGAAATTTCAACCTAGCTGAATAGGAAAACATGCCCTTTGGTTTCAGCTCAACCTGGGTTTGAATTTTATCTAGATGTCCATCTATCCATTCATTCTTTCATTTTTTTTCTATGAGTGTAAAAGACAGAGAGAGAGAGTGAGAGAGCATTTTCTTGGGGAAAGCAAGTGGCATGGTGGTCAAGACACTGGACTCCCACATGAACAACTGTGGTTCAAGTCCCACATATGGCAGCTTAAAACACATGCCAGGCACATGTGGGTATATAATTTGCAAATATGTTGTCTTTTATTTTTTTACTTGTTTTCTGATACACAGGAGGGTTTCATTTTGCTATACTTCTGTGCCTCAATTACATCACCAATGAATGATATAAATATAGTAGTTATCTCACAGGACAGCATTATGATGCTTAAATGACAATGTATGCATCTGAATTTTTATTTTGTTAAAATTAACCTACAGAGTGCTTGCTTTGAGGTCATTCTTTAAAATGTATCTGTCAACATGAAAATCTATAAATTGGCATTTTTCTTTGTCTCATACTACTCTTATTATCATATATTTAAAACCTTAAATCTATACTCCACCAAGCACTTAATTTGAAAACCTAAAACACTAACCAGTTTTCTCCAAACACTTAGCAGGCACTTCACTTATGAATAATTCATCTCTTTTTAAATGCCACAAAATGTCACAAGGATGAAGTACTCAATTCCTACATATATTTCACTGTTTATGGCTTTGCCATCGTGTTCCCATTAATTTATATCTTTTCAGGTGCCAGTGAATGATAATTTTTGAGAATTAACAGCACATTTTAAAAAAGAATTATTTTATTGAACTTTATTTATCTATTTGTTTTCATTAGACCAGAGAGGAACAGAGTGGGGGCAGGGGCAACTGAGAAACAAAGTTGTTAGGTCCAGGACTCAAACTGCAGTTGGCCGCGTGGGAGTCCAGTGCCCTTAACCAGCACACCACCTGCCAGTCCCTGCAGCACATTTTGACATGTAGAAACTTTCCCTAACATCATCACAAAGGTGGCACCTCAAAAGTTAAAGATCTCAACATTTTGCTTTGGTCTAAAACCAATAAACATTAAAAGGGTTCATATTTAGAAAAAAAAATGAGTCTTCCAATTCAAGAACAAAGAATCATTTTCCCACTTCAAAATCTTTAAGGACACTCAGCAAGAACTACACATGTACAGGGACATAAAACGGATATTGGATATCTTATGTGAAGGATTTTGAGCCTAGAAGCTGACATATTATACTTATTATTTTCTCATTACCCATTGTTCCAAAATGTTTGTAACATTGTTGTTTTTGAAATGTGTACATGACCAATAAAATCGGTACCAGCCAACCAGTGGCAGAGGTTAAGGCAGCCAGATCCCACATGGTCGACTGGGCAGTTTGCGTCTCCACCCAGTAGCTTGAAAAATACACTGTGTGTGTGTGTGTGTGTGTGTGTGTGTGTGTGTGCCCAATGTGCTCAAAATCTCAAGAGGATGGATGAGAGAAGATTGCAGGTGGCCATCTCTGCTGGGGGGTGATTTCTCCTCTAGGGCTGATTTCCCTCTCTTTTTCTCTCGTTTCTCTCAGGGAATGCACTTGCCCTACAGCAAAAACTACAACTGAAACTAAATAAAAACAAGACGTTCATGTATTTCACTGCATTAGTTAGGCCACTCTGTAATTGTGAAGGAAGTGTTTAGTAGGGCTTATTCTGAGTGAATCTGAAACCAGCAGAAGCTTGGTTTTGATCTGCTGCTCATCAAAGGGACTAAGGTCCAGGCCCCAAGGCTCCTGTCCCTGGTGAAGCTGAGGGGCATCCCTGGTGCCAGCCCAGCCCGATTACCTTTTGTTCTTGTCTAGGCAATTCAAAGCATCTTCTTTTTGGCTTAGAATCTGCTGTACTTGGGCCACGTCACCTGCCAGGGCAGCCTCGTGGATGTTGTGGAAATGCCGGTCTTGGTCTTTGTACTCGGACAGTGGATGGATGCACTGCGTGACCTCAAGCGAAGCTCCCAAGCCCCAGCCCTGTTTGCCAAAAAACCTCCTCATGGTGGAGCTTCCAGCTTCAAAGATGCCTCAGCTCCCCTTCGGCTCAGGCTCCCAGGCCTGACCTGATCACTGTAGGTAAGTAAATCTGGTATTGTCACCAGAACCCAGCACGGGAGACCCGTGGTTATCAGCCTCTCAACCGAAGCCAACTGTCACCCACAGAGCCTGCCTGCCTCTAAGGGCACTGCTGGGCAACTGCTCATAAAGGGGGGTGGGGCTCTGTGCCCTAGAAGCTCAGTGATTGGCTGGCAGCTCTGGAGCATTCTCTTCATGTCAGTGGCAGTTGGTGGAGTGTTCTGCACCTTTAAGAAAGACTGCTATGGATGGGGCCAGTAGATGGTGTAAGGAAACAGAGGAGAAGGGATTGCAGTGATTTCTCACTTTCTGTCTCTCTGTCTCACTGTCACTCTGGCGAGAAAATGTACACAAGTGCCCTATAGCAAATACCTCTCCCCCAAAAAGGAAACAATGCTATAAGAAAGCAGTCTTTTTGATATGTTTTAAATTTTTTAAATGTAATTTATTTTATATAATCCCATATGGATCAGAGAGAGGAACAGAGAACTTGCCCCCAATAAAGCATGGTCATACTATAATTCCTTCAACATTTCTCCATCCTATGGGAGTTTGGGGCACATAGGGACACATGACCTGTTTCCCAAACCACAAAGGACAGGATTTGGTGCTGTCAGTTATATGGGATCAGGCTCCTTAACACTCAGAATCAGCGAGCCCTAAGAACTTTCTGAAGTAGCTATTCATATGGATGACACAAGCCATCTCTAATCATTAGAATAAAATGACACCTTGGTGGCCCTTATTCTGCAGGAGACCTCCAGTTCCATCTTTAGGCTCCTGGCTACCAAGGGAAACTGAGGCAGGGGGGCACCACTGCTCCCACATGTTCTCTGTCAAATATGGAAACCGAGAAAAAAGGCTTTGTGAAATACAGAGGTGCAGAATTACTGGAGGGTTGGAAGGATGAGGCAGAAGAGGGATGCTCAGTAACAAAAACAAAATTGCAGTAGATTGAAGGAACAGGCTCTAGTGTTGCAATACACAGTGAAGAGAATATGGTTAACGACAACTTATGTGTATCTGAGAGAGGCTAAAAAAGAGGATTTTGTATTTCCCAAACAAATGCATATATTAATCACCCTGATTTAATCTATACACATCGTATTGATGTACTAGACTCACACTGCAGCCCCATAAACAAGTACAATTATTACATATAAGAATTATTTAAATTTATTAAATAATTATTTAATTTTATTTATCATTATTATTACTTTTTAAGTTGATACAGGCACTCACAAGAGACAGAGAGAAAGTGAGAAAGCTAAGCCACCAGGTCTAGACTGAACTGCCATTGGCCATTGTGGTAGTCCAATGCCCCAACCACCACACCACCTGCTGGCCCATAGAAAATTAAAAAAAAAAAAAAAATAGATCCTTATTTTGTTTACCTCCAGTTCTATTTAGGAAAAATCTGCTAGTTAGAATTGAGTGAGAGTACAAAGGAAGTGCAACTCTACACAGCTCTGATGGATTCTGGAGAACCATCACTAGCAGATAAAGCAATAATAATGAAATCTAGAGATTCCACAGTATTTTTCTATGGGTGGAACCCAAAATCCACATGTGGAATGAGTCATGGGTCTCTATTCTTTGGGACCTGGGAGGGAACTGAAGAACTCTGGAAACCACAAGCTAATTAGCATAATAGCCCAACACTTTTCCTGTCCTTATCTGTAAGATACCTGTACTTTTATTGTCTTTATTAGCCACCGCAGCCACTTCCTGTGTGACATTTACCATGGGAAATTTAGGAGAGTCCTGGGCTGATTTCTGACAGTGTACTGCATTTTTCTGTTTCTGGGTTGACAGTTCAAATTCAAATAAGGGTGGGGGCTTCAGGACAGATAAGTCTGGACACTGCATGAGATTGGAGTCTCGTGGTGTCATTCTCCAATCACAGCTTTGCCTGTTTGGTTCTTGAATAGTGTGTGAGTAACAGCCTGGAGAAAGACAGCAGGGAGTTATGGACAATGCATCCACTGGTGAGTAGGGAATGACTTTTTCAACTAAGATTTCTTTTGGAGAAATGGGCAGGTTTCTATTTGCATGGATTTCAGGAATCTGAGCTCCACTTTGGTTTCACAGGTTTCTGAGATGGCTATCCTGGGTCAGGAAATCATTGGTGACTAATATCCAATCTAATATCAATCTAATATCACACTAATTTATTCTAGCCTCATCGTGGCAGTGTAATTACAGAAGAGATGTGATATCTTTTCTCTTTCTCATCCAGTCTGTGACTTCACTGGAAATAAAAAAAAAAAAAAAGAAAAAAAAAAGCACTTATTCATGATGCATCCTGTGGACCCAGACTTCTCACCTCCAGGACCACATTTTCCCAGGTGCCCGCGAGACTGGCAGCCACCCCTGAGCTCCTCAGACAAGGCGCCCATGGGGCCAGGCCAGGGCCTTGGGTTCCTTGCAAGTTAACCCCCTCCCTCCTGGCATCCCAGACCATCTCAGGGCCCTCCCACCCCCTGTCACGGCCAAGCACCCCCTCTCACCTCATTCAAGCTTGCCTCTGGGGCACACCAAGGACCTACCTGGTGCTCAGGGCACCCAATCCGATAAGCCACCCACAGGCCCAATAAAAGCCCACACAGGGTATTGGGCAGGCAGCATCGCTGTCCCCACTGCCAATGTGAGCTCCACCAGTTTCCTGCACTGCCTGAAGGCAAGCCCCCTGGTGGCATGCATTCCAGACCCTAGACGCCTAGGGCACAGCTGGGCTGGCTCTGGTTGGGTCTTAAGCTTGGGCTCTGGTGTCCAGACCTCTGGGCTGGGCAGGAGGCTGCGGAGCCACCTTGGCTCCTGATCACTAGTGACAGTCCAGGGGCAGAGGGCAGGAGGCAGGTGGGGATAAGGATATTAGATCAGAGTACAGGGGTGCAGGCTGCTCAGTGGGGATGCTCAGGGAGTTTAAGGCAGTTACTACTCTCAACTACTGCTGGGGAGGATGCAGCAACCATAATGGTTAGGTTGCTGGACTCCCATATGGCTGCCATGTTTCAAGTCCCCATTCGGAGGCTTGAAACTTACTGGGCATATATGCCTGCATGCCCCATATTCCGAGAGGATACTGAAGGAGAAGGGATTGCGGTGTGCCCATCACCCCAGTGGGTGATTTCTCGCTTTCTGTCTCTCCATCTGCCTCTGTCTCTCTGGCTAGCACACTCGACCTACAGCTAAAATCTCCCTTAAAAAAAAAAAAAAAGTTTGAGGGTTTCTTGGAATGAGCTTGCTTAATTAGATTCCATTTTCCTGTAGTTTTTCCTTGAGGGCTTCCAGATCCTCCTTGAGAGTAACTTGCATCCACACCAGGCCCAAGCAAGCCACAACACAGATGAGGAGGACAAAAGCCCAAGTTGTAACATCTCACAGTCAGGTAAATAGTCTCCTTTGACAAAGTGGGTTCCATTTCCAACTGCATCAAATTCCTCTTCTCAGAGGACTCGGGATCTGAGTCAGGAGGATCATTGAGGATCAGGATGGCTGCAGGAGCCTTAGTAGGGCTGCTTCTCTAGCTGTCTCCAGCAAAGCCCATCAATGTATCGAACACTTTGTGCCTTTTCTTCTCGTTCCTGTGAGAGAAGCAACCACTTCAGAGCTGCCAGGTTCCCACCTGACGCCAGGCTCTCTTGCACGCCTTCCAGGGTGCGGGATCCTGGGCCAGAGACCCCTGGCCTCCTGCACCCTGGAGTGGGGCTGGCCAGATCCGCTGGGGGCTGGAGACTGGAGCCCAGAAGGAGCTGGAACCCACCAGGGTGGGGGAAGCCACAGAGAGGTGGTCCAGGGCATAGTGTCCTTAAGAGGGTAGGAAGGGAGCAACTTTCTCATCCCCCAAAGGGGGGAAAAGAGTCAAGAATGTGAGATTCTCAGCTCTAAGCAGGCAACAGCTGCAAGGGCTGCAGGAGCTGGGGAAGGACAAACAGGACAGGTGAGTTTGGGTTCTCCAGGGCAGGATTTCCAATGAGAGGGAAAAGAAACTTATTCTTAAATGGGAGGAAAGGGAGAGAAGCATGCGTCCACCCCCGGGCTGGGGACCTGGTTGCGGGAGGGGGGCGAGGAGGGCTCCCAGTCTCTAAGGCCACAACACTGCTGGGGCACCAAGGATGTGTCAGGCCCAGGTTTGGCATGGTCACTTTTCTCTGGCCCTGGTCCTGAGCCTGAAGGGACCCCGAGCATATGGAGAAACTGAGGAGACCCCAGCCCTGCTGTCCCGGGCAGAGGGCCCGGTGCCAAGGGGCGACTCAAGCACTGAGGCGGGGTTCAGAGGCGGTCAGAGGGTCTCTGCAGCACACCCGCCATTGTAGGGTTGTTTGATTTAAATGGTTCTGAAATTCAAAGCGATACAAAAAAAAATAAGGATCCACAGAGATTCTTCACTGTCCCCTCCCTGGCCCTTCCACATCATTCTCACCTCCTGGAGGCTTTCCAACCTCAGCCATTTCTGAACAGTTTCTTTCTTTTCCTAAAATAATTGTCATATTCTTTTCCGCTTTGGCTTTCCACTTATATATCCTTAAAATCACTCCATGTCAGTTCATAGTTTTTCCCTTTTTTTTTCATATTTTGCTACAGGGCACAAGTGCTCACTGGAGAGACAGAGACAGAATGCGAGAATTACCCCCGGGGGACAGCCAGGCTGCAAGTCCTTCTCCTCCACTTCGACTCCGGATTCGGTGCACGGTGAACACCGTGGTCCGCTTGGTGGGAGTCCAGCCGCGTAACCCTCATGCCATCTGTGGTCCCGAGTTTCCCCATTCTTTGTAGTTGCTTAACATTCCATAACATGGATGGGCTGATTTTTCCAACCCATTTCCCATGCATAAATATTGCTGATTTTTATCCTTAATTTGGAGCTACAAATTATGTTGCAATTGATAAAATTGTACATGTATACTTTAACTTTTAGTATATTCGTATACATTTGCCACCCTTTTATATTTTGCCTTTATTAGTCATGTTTCAGATTTGATTCTTGAATAGTATAGAGCTGCATCTTGTTTTGTTAGTCAATTAGGGCTAAACCCATTCACATCTGTCACATTATTTAAAAATATAATTAATATATAGTTATATGTTTTGTGAGTACTGTTTTATTTATCGCATTTTTCTCTACAAAGTTTTCTTTGTTCCTTTTGTTCTCTTTTAATAATTAAAAGGTTTGTATTTTTGCTCTAGCTGTTGCCTTTATAACTTATACCTTTTATAAGGCTTGTGGTCCCTGTTTTCTTGACTTTTTTATAATCTAGTTTGTTAGTTTTTAGTGACATCAACTAATTGCTATTCATTAGAAAACAAATAACCTGTTTATTCTACCTTACTCTTTTCCCTTTCATTTTTAGTTGCATTATTTTTATTTTGTCACAACATAAATTATTCATGTATTACATTTTTAATAATTATTTATTTTAATTTGATCAGAGAGGGTCAGATGAGAGAGAATGTAAGAAAGCAAGCCTCCAAGTCCAAGACTCGAACCACAGTGGGCCATATGGGAGTCCAGCACCCTTAACCACCACACCACCTGCCAGCCCCTTTATGTATCATATTCTTATACTTAGCTCTTTTTTAATTGCCAGAGAACATGTGCACTCACTGGAAAGAGAGAGGGAGGGAAAGTGAGAAGTCACTCCTCTTAGGATTGGGGGCATGCATACACAGGAGCTCAGTGTGTTTCTCAAGCTAGCAGGTCTGGAACTCAACTACAGTGGTGAGATGCAACTGCCTGAACTACCCCAGCATAGGTTGGCCCCAGCCTTCTTTTTTAGCCTTAGATCAACAATCAGAAATATTAAATGCCCACCATAATTTCTTTTGTTACAGTTTCCCTAGTGATCTCATGGTTAGAAGCTCATCATCTATAGAGACTTATAAGAGGCATCAAACAGACAATAGTCCCAGAGTATTTTTGTTGTTGCTGTTCATTTTCTTTTTTTGTTGTTTGAGCAGTTTTTGCTATAGGGCACGTGCGCTCGCCGGAAAGAGAGAGAAAGACAGAGAGACAGAAAGCGAGAAAGCACCCCCCAGGGTGGATGGCCACACCACAATCCCTTCTCCTCCATCCTCCTCTTGGGATCTTGGGCATGCATGCACATGTGCCCGGCATGAGTTTAAGCTACTGGGTCCAAGACTCGAACCGCAGTTGACTACATGGGAGTCCAGCAACATAGCCATTATGCCAACTGCTGGTCTTGTCCCAGCAGTTGTTTGTTTCCCCATTTTCATATTGTCAAATGTTTATTTAAGGATATTTCAGTTATAACTGCTGTAAAAATGTTTTCTCCTCGGGCGCATGTGCGTGCGTGCCCAAGATTCCGAGAGGAGAATGGCGGAGAATGGATTGCGGCGTGACCATCCCCCCTGGGGGGTGATTTCTCGCTTTCTGTCTCTCTGTCTCTCTCTGTCTGTCTGGCGAGCGCACGCGCCCTATAGCAAAAAACCTCTCAAAAAAAAAAAAAAAGTTTTCTCCTGTTTAATGTTTGGTTTTTAGAAGAAAATTTTAGCTGCTCAAATGTCTTATTTGTGTTATCTTTTAGTTTTGTGGCTTTGTAAGAGTGATTTTATTTATTCATTCCATGAATAATATTCGTATTGTTGTGGTGTTAGGCTGAGTTAGCATATGTTAAACTGAGTTAGTATCAGCCAATTTAGTATAATCATCCATGCCAAGGCTGTTAGGATAGGCCCAGGTAGCATATTCACAACTATGACAGGGCTTCAAGGATGGAGCCCTCCCCCCGCCCCCCAGAGTTCGTGAATAACAGAAGGACAGGAATCCCTGAACAAACAGAAGACAGGAACTTATAAATAAACAGAGAACTGGCGGGCCAGGGGGCACCAAGACAAGGTTTACCTAACTTTAACTGAGAGTTCTTATCTAAATTCAAGCAGGCAATAACAACTGGACCCAACTACACATACTCCCTCCCTTGTGTGCTGCATACTATGGAAAGTTACTGACAGGATATCCTGTATTGCCTCCTGAGCTATAAAAGGTCCCTCTATCCTAGGTTCAGGGTCCTTGTTGCAACCCACTGCATCAGGCAGAAACTCAGACCCCAGCTAGCTGGAAAAATAAATGCATCTTATGCAGTTGCATTGTTGTTGTCTTGTCTGCATCGCAACTAGATAGATTGATCTTTGGACCCTAACATTGGTGTTCTTACAATTTCATTTTCAAGAATGACCTATTTCTCATTGTAGTAAAGTGAACATTTTTAAACAGTTGTGTTTTTTGTTTGTTTTGTCTTTTGGGTTTTTTTTTTTTTTTTTTTTTTTTTGATATGGAGAAGGGCTTGTATGTCCCTCTTCTAATTTTTATTGTGGTAAGAAAAAAAATGACATTAAATTTACCATCTTAACCACTTTCAAATGTACAGGTCATCAGTATTAAGTGTATTTACAGTCCTGTACAATAGATCTCTAGAACATTTTCCTTTTGCAACACTGAAACTCTGTACTTACTAAACACGAGTTCCTCCTCCTCCTTCTCTAGCCCTTTCTATTTTGATTCTAACTTTGACTCTGGTCAAAGATTGTTCTTATGAGTAAAATCATAGAATATGTGTCCTTCCATGACTGGCTTATCTCTCTTAGCATAATGACCTTGAGATTCATCTACATTGTAGCATGTGACAAAATTTCCTTTTTAAAGATTGCACAATATTTTACAGTGTGTGTGTGTGTGTGTGTGTGTGTGTGTGTATGTTCGTGTGTTTATTCCATATTTTCTTGATCCATTCATCTGTTCCTGGACATCTGGTTTGCTTCCACTTTTGGTTATTGTAAATAATGCTGTGATAAACATGTATGTGCACATCTCTCTTCGAGATGCTGCTCTAAGACCTTTTTTAATATATACACAGCATGTACCCAGACATAGAATTATTGGATCATAATGGTAATTCTATTATTAACTTTTTTTAAGAATTATTTTAAGTTTACTGTATTTATTTATTTATTCTAATTTGACCAGAGATGTACAAAACAAGAGAGAAGGAGAGAGAAAGAGAGAGAGAGAGAGAGAGAGAGAGACAGAGAGAGAAAGCAAGCCCCCAGGTCTGGGACTCAAACGGCGATCGGCCATGTGGGAGTCCAATGCCCTTAACTACCATGCTACCTGCTAGCCCCCAAAAGAGTTTAGTTTATTTCCTACAACTTTTTAAAGTCTTGTAGGTCCAGTTGGTCTATAGCGGTGTTCTAGTTTTCTATTTCACTATTGCTCCAATACCCCACATTCAGTTGTGGATAGAACTCCTACTGTTCTTCTTTGTCTGTTGTGACAGTTTTTGCCTTAAAGTCTATTTTTTTCTTACCTAAGTACAACCACCTCTGATCTCACAGTAGTTCCCATTTGTATAGAATAGAATACCTTTTCCTTGTTCACTTTTAGCCTGTGTGTGTCCTTAGTTCTAAAGTGAGTTTGTTACAGACAGTACGTAGTTAAGATTTTTTTTTTTCCTAAACAATCTATGTCTTTTAATTGGCTCTTAGTAAGTTTACATTTAAAGTAATTACAACAAGGAAGGACTTACCATTACCAGTTTGTTACTTTCTATATATCTATTTTTTTAAGAATTATTTTATTTAGCTTTATTTATTTATTTTAATTTGACCAGAGAGGGACATAGAGAGAGAACAGAGAGAGAGAGAGAGAAAGTGAGAAGGCAAGCTGTCAGGTCTGGGACTCGAAACACAGTCAGCCATATGGGAATCCAGCACCCTTAAGCACCATGCCACCTGCTGGCCCCACTTTCAACATATCTTATAGCTTTGTCTCCCTCCTTTCCTTCCTTTACTGTCTTATGTTTCATCGGTTTTTTTTGGTTTTGATATCGTCCGGTTCCCTTATTTCCCTTTGTATATAGTCTATAAATATTTTCTTTGTGATTACTGTTACAACTACATAAAACATTTTAAAGTCATAATCTATTTTAAACTGATTAAAAAAAACCTTTTAATTATATATAAAACTACTCTTTTATATCACTGCCCCCTTTGTTATTCATGACACAAATTACTTTTTTATCCTACGTATCCATTAACATACATTTATCATTATTCTTTACGCTTTTATTTTAATTCTATACCAGATACAGCAGTGATTTACCTACCTATTTTACAATGCAACAAGATTCTATACTTGTATAGAAATGTCTTCCTTTACCAGGGAGTTTTCTATTTCACGTGGCTCTGTGTTGCAGTTTCTCATCCTTTCACTTCACTTGAAGATCTTTCTTTCGTATTTGTTGTAAAACAAGTCCAGAGTGATAAACTCACTCTGTTTTTGTTTACCTAGGAAAGTCTCAATTCCTCTTACAGTTTTGAAGCACACTTTTGCTGGAATAGTCTTCTTGGCTGGCAGTTTTTCCTTTCATTCCTTTAAATCTAAGCCTCTACTACCTTCTGTCCTGCAAGGTGTCTACCGATGACTCTGGGCTATTCCAAGGAGCACAGCCTTGTACAGGACGTTTCACTCACCTCTTGCTGCTTTCAAGATTTTCTATTTGTGACTTTCCACAGTTTGATTATGACGCATCTCAGTGTGTGTCTCTATTCTAAATGAAGTTTTTTGAGCTTCTTGCATTTACATGTCCATTTCTCATTTCAAATTTGGGATGTTTCAGCCTTCGAAGACAGTTAGGTTCTCTGACCTTCTCTTTTTCTCTCTGAGGCTCCATCGTGTGTATGCTGCTTCCTTGATGACGTTGGCCAAGTCCCTGAGCGTGTCTTCATTTTCTTCTTTTCCTTCTTGCTGCGCTACCTTGGTAGTACCCAAAGTCCTGTCCCCCGAGTTCACGGACTCTTTCTTCTGATGCCAGATCTGCTGATTCTCATGTTTTGTTTTGTTTTTAAATTAGTTCATGTATTTTCCAGTTCCCAAATTTCTAATTCATCTTTATAGTTTCTCTTTATTAATACTTTTATTTCGCCAGCCTGTGGACTCTGGGCACAGCCACAGGATGCCTGGGATGCCTGCATTTCCTTGAGGGCAAACTAGGAGTAGCCAAGCCAGGGAAGAGGGGTTCAGAGGCCCATATAAAGTCAAAAGGAAGAGGAGAGCTTTGAGAATAGCAGGGCGTGGCTTGTGGTTTGGCACTTTTGTTTCACAATAAACCAAGGAGATTTTCAGCAAACTGGATTGACATTCGCTGTGGGCCTGGCCAGTGACGTGCATGGAGTAGTGAGTTCTCTGCATCCCTGACCTTAGACATCTCACCAGTAGACTCCGCTTCATTTGCCAAACCACCATTGAGCTCGCTAGCCCATGGGCTTGCAGCCTGGAGGGGAGAGAAGATTTCTTTCCATTGCCAGGAGAGAAGCCAAGGAAATTTGTGCCCAGTGTAGGAATGGCACAGTTCCGTCCTCACCTTTTCTTATACTTCCAGGTCCCCCCAGTGTCACCGCACATCAGGAAGGCTGTGAAGGGAATGGGTGTGGCCACAAGGCTTCACATCACTCACTGCCTCTGTGGATCACCTTTCAGACATTGGGAAGCTGTGCAGCCTGGCGGTTGACTCCAAGAAGCTGGCCTGGGTATAGTGGGAAATGCACGAGGGCCGCTCAGGAGGCCCCAACTGCGTGCTCGCTGGGGTGTAGTCAAAGGGGGCCCTTCCTGGGTCATGGCTTCCTGGAATGCCCGGCCTGGACACATGAGTGTCCGTGGTCGCTGGGGGCTCCTGGCGTGGGAAGCTCAGTGTGACTGCTGCTGTGCTGACTCCATCCTGTCTGTGCTGGCCTTGGTGCCCAAGGGTCACCAGGAGTGACTGGGGCTGCCCAGAACACCTGGCCTATGTAAAGACTGCCCTGCAGGAGTGGGAGGAGCAGCACCACGACCAAGTGGGCAGCTTGAAGAGGCAGATCTGGCAGCTGAAGGCTGAGCTGCAGGAGTGCAGCCAGCAGCTGGTGGAGGGGCAGCAGGCCTGGGGTCCCCCAGAGAGGACACAGGCTGACCTACTAGTCTTCCTGCACTCCCAGGTGCTCAGGGCCGAGGTGCACGCCGGCACTGATCTGGCCACCAAGTACGCTGGGGTGCCCTTCAACAGTTCACCCTGTGGAAAGTGTACCAGCTTGAGACCAGGCTGACCCGCCACACCAAGGAGAAGCCGGTGTGGAAGGGTAAGAGAGATGAATTGGTGGAGGCCACCCAGCCGGCCCTGGAGACCTGGAACAGCCCTGCGGAGAGCAGCCTGACCCAGCGCCGGAACACGGCCTCGGATTTCATAAAAGGTTGGCATTCTGAGAAGGGGCGATATGGAAGAACAGGGGTCTAGGGTGGGCCCTAGATAGTTCCCACAGCAGGAGGCTGGCAGTCTTGGGTGTGGAGGTGGGAAGTTGTGTGGGGGTGACCTCGAGGGCATGGCAGGGGTTGTTTCTACTTAGAGCTAATGGAAACCACAGTCATCGAGTGGACAGTTTCATTGCTTCTTGGCAGAAGGTGGAACCTCTTGCTTTTTTCCTTAAAAAAATTATATATATACATTATGTGTACATATATAATATGATAGGCAATGGAAAGGTTACCCCTTCTTACAGGCCCCTGTAGGACCTGGGAAAAACAGGAGAACACTAGCAGGCAGGTGGTACTGCACCAACAGGGCCAGGCACTGCTCTACAAACGGCACACCATTAACTCACTTGTTCCTCATAATGACCTCATTGGGGAAGGAGGGAATGGGGTGTAGCTTAATTAAGAAAACGCCTAACATTGCTTACCCAGCATGTGGCAGAACCAGGATTTGAACCGAGCCAGTCTTAACCCCAGAGTCCTTGTCCATAACTACTACACTGTGTCATAGAGATTGTCAGAGCACATGGCAGTCAGTGAGACTAATAGCTCAGCTCTAATTCATGGACACAGGACCGCCTGGTACTCACTGGTGCTTGTGTACCAAAAGACAGCAGCCTTGTCCACTTTCTTGGAAGATCAATTAGTATCTTAGTAATAAAACTTATTTACTTATTTATGTGAGACATTAAGACTCTCTAGAACATTTTCAGCAGGTAATAATTAGAATTATAATTGAGAAATTCGGGAGAAGTGCCTTCCAGGGAATCTCGTCCTTTCCCGTGTGTCTGGATAGAATCAGCCTCACCTAACCCTGCTCCTGGCTTAGTTACGTCATCTCAGGGTCCTACAGGCAGACTCTGATCAGAACCCCTCCTGCTGCTGTTTATGCCTGTTGGGCACGTTCTATTATTTTTTTTAAGATATTTTTTTGCTTTAGGGAGCATGTGATCACCAGAGAGACAGAAAGTGAGAAATCTCTCCCCGCCCCAGGAGAAATGGCCACACAACAATCCCTTCTCCAACATTCTCCTGTGAAGATTTTGGGCACACACACACACATGCCTGGCTTGAGTACCACACCTCCAGGTCTGAGATTCGAACTGGTCAACTACATGGGAGTCCAGTGATGTAACCATTACGCCATCTGCTGATCTCAAGCACTTTCTTGTCATGCTTTTTTCCCACTTTATATGTGAGCCATAAATTTACAGAATTGTAGTGTAGCATAATTTTCCTATATCCCTTCAGCCAAGTAAAGAAGTTTTACAAGATCAATCTTTGGAGTGAGGATCTCTTGTTTATATATGTATGTGAGATAGTAAAAATGTCGACAGCATTCAGCAGCTAACCAGCATAAGCATATGAGTACTGAATTCAAAACAGAATAATGAAGCAGCGTCATGCTTTATAGGGCTTTATAGTTCATGAAGCACTTCTACATATATTATCTTACCAGTCACCTCCAGGGAAAATTAAATATAACTGAACTCACTGAACTCTCCCTGAAGTGTGCCAGATCGAGCTGCCCACACACAAAGGAGTTTGCAAAGAACTTCATTACAGACCAATGCCTGAGATTTGGAGTGTTTGTTCTTGTGATTTTTCAATTTGCATCCATATTTCAAGTCCTGCCTGGCTTTTCTGGGTACCATATCCTTTTTTATTTTTTTTTTAAGAGATAAAGGGTGCATGTGCTCACAGGAGAGAAAAAAGAAGAGACAGAGAGACAGCGAGAAATCACCAAGGGATGATTGCCATGCTGCAGTCCCTTCTCCCCCAGTCTCCTCTCAGGATTTTGGGCATACACACACGTGTGCCTGGCATGAGTTTAAGGTCTCTAGGTCCAAGACTCAAACTGCAGTCAGCCATATGGGAGTCCAGCCACTTAGCCACTATGCCATCTGCTGGTCCCATCTGAGGACCGTATCTTAATACGCAAGGCCTGTGTTCCTCAGTCAGCAGTGAAAGCAGCCTCCTGTCCCTGGGTTGATTTGCTCTGAGATCTGGCTCACTTCTGTTAGAGATGCTGTCCTCGCCGCCACCCAGTGTTACTCAAATGAAGGCAGATCAGTATTTTCCAAATTTAGTGAAAACCCAGTTCACTGTTTTCATGAGTAAAGGCGTTAAATGTTAAAAGTAATAAATCTATTTTGCTCATGTATAGTTTTCCTGCTTTCATGTTGTCATCTGACTCATTTTTAATTGAGCATTTTCATTGTCATTTTAAATTCTCTGGTAATTCATATTTTTCCATTTCTTGAGGGTGGTTTCTGATTTTATTTGTTCTTTCAAATATGCCATTTTTCTATCTGTCTTGCTATTTTTGGTTAAGGTTTTGCCATTTGAACAATCAGCCACCTCTCCCAGACCTTGCAATCTGGTTTCCTAAGGAGAGGACTTTCTCCATTCAGCCCAGCTAGAATCTAGAGATCTCATAAGCCTTTTTTTGGTGGCTTGTCATCTTCAGTCTTGTGTGATGTCCTAGTTAAAGAGGTTTATCCGTTTCTACTCAGGAGTACAAGCTGTCTGCCATTCAGAACCTGTCTAGTGTATAAGCCACAGTACTAGAGCACCTCTGCCACCTAGTGTGCACCTCTGGTACTGCAGACTCTGGGGCATGATGATGGGCTTTGTTATCAAAGACCTCAAAACCTGAGTCCCCACTGCTTTCAGCCTTCCTGTTCAAGGAAAATAGGAACTGGTTCCCCAGGTAATTCCCTACAAAAGTGAGAATGTTGTACCTACACGCTATTTCTTCCCCTCCCTAGGGAGAAGACTGAAGTAAAGGATTTCCTTTCGATCTAGTCACAGCATGCTGCTGAATAGGGACTCTGGAGATAGTGCCATTAATTTTCCTACCGGACCTCACTCAATTTGGTTCACATATTATTAAATCCATGTCTCTGTGGGGGAAGGAGGGTCTAGTGATTTCTATTCCACTATCTTGCTGTTACTTTTTTTTTTTCCTTTCAGGGTGAAGGTTCTCATTTGTTGAACAAAACTCTGAATTTCCCATTTCTGGGGCTTCTTCCCCCTTCACCACCCAAGTCCAAATGTCACATCCCAGTTCTTTTTTTTTTAAGAGAGGTTTTTCCATAGGGCACCTATGCTTGCCAGACAGACAGAGACAGAGACAGAAAGGGAGAAATCACCCCCCAGAGGGATGGACATGCTGCAATTCCTCCTCTTTCATTCTCCTGTCGGGACCTTAGGCACACATGCATATGCACCCAGCATCAATTTAAGCTGCCCAGTCCAGGACTCGAACCGTGGTCAACTACATGGGAGTCCAGCAAGGTAACCATTATGCCATCTGCTGGTCCCATCATCGCCTTTTGACCCCAGTTCCGTTTGACTCCTTCCTCCCAGAAGTAATGCCTTTCTTAGACTTCCATTTAAGTCCAAATTTAAAGTCCTTTTTCCAGTATTAGTGCTTTAGATAGTGCCAGGATTATTTTACAGTCTTTTTACACTTGGGGTGGACACTAGTTCATCATTAAACCCTCTACTTCCTTTTCTGCAGTTTTTGAGTCCCCTCAAAACATCCCTTCTTTTCCACAAAGGCTTACAGCAAGAATCAAAAACACTGCTGGAATTTAAAGCCCATACTTGCATACATATAATATAAAATTTGTGCTCTCTTCTAGTTATGCAGAAGGTGTGAATCATGTATGGTTTCATTTGCCTTTCTTCTCTATAGAATGTGTTTTTACACATTGTTTTTGGTGGCTTCCATTAAGATAGTAAGTTCCAAAATTTCCCACTGAGCTACCTCCATGATGTAACAGACGGCGTAAAGGAGAGCAGTACAGCAGGAAGGCTAGACTGACCACACAGCACTTCCGCGTGGTAACTGTACTGTTCACCATGCTCAGCTTCAGTTATGGTGACCAAGTAGCAGTTCACAGTGAGCAGCTTAGAATTCCGTCTTTAATACGGCCTAATCACTAGTGAAGAGCTATTTCTCAAAAGGAGACTAATTCTTTGCCTATAAGAATATGCCTTTGCTCCAAATCCCAGAGATCTTCACTACCAGAAACTGAACGTGCTTCACAGCCACCCACACATGACTAGTGACAGGCATTTCAATAACATTGAACCTGAGTGGAAGGTAGTCCAATAGTAGTTGCAGTGCAGAGGCCCACCTGGAGCACTTCATTTTCCCCTGGGTCTCTACTCAACACCATTAACTTGTGTCCACTCAGTAATGACATCAGTGTAGCTTTCCCTAATGTGCTTCTACTCAGATTGCCAATTCATTAAAGATCATTTCATTCCAGAGGTCATTATGTTCTTTTACGTAAAACTATTATTGCACTGAGTCTGGGCATCAAAGGGACTTCCATGGTGTGATCTCATCTATTTCTTGTACCCTTCTAATTTTATATATATATATATATATATATATATATATATATATATATAAAATATATATATATACATAATATATATTATGTGTGTATATATATATATATATATATATATATATATATACACACACACATACATACACACAAACACAGACAAGTCTTCTTTTCCTCCTCAGCAAAAAGCAGCATACTGACATATATTTCTGAACCTTGTTCATTTCTCTCTGTAGTTTCAGGTAATGATCCCCATTCTCCTTTGTACAGCTCCTTAGTACGTACTGATATATTCATACATGTTCATATATCAGTACCTGTACTGAACCAGTCCCCTGATTAGTAGCCTTTTACATATATAATTTTGCATGCACACATGTGCATACACACACACAAACACAAGTACAGTTCCAGAAGGAAAACTGCTGGACTAAAAGTTGAAGTATTTGTGATTTTGGAGAAGAGCTACCAAATTGCTCTTGATACCAATTCACAGTCCCACTGGCAATGCATGAGAACCCTCATTTCCTTAAAGGCACATGGCGTTTATTCAGCTTTCAAATTTCTGTCAGTCTTAACTTTTAATTTTCATTTCTGTTATTGCCTATGAGATAAAGCATCTTTTTTTTTTTTTATCAAGTTAAGGGGCATTTGTCATCTGCCTATTCATATAGTTGGTCCATTTCTCTTAGTGCATTGGTCTTTTCTTCTACCCCCACCCCCTGAGATTTTTGCTATAGGGTCCCTGTGCTCTCCAGAGACACAGAAAGCAAGAAATCACCCACTGGGGGGATGGCTACAATGCAATCCCTTCTCCTCCACTCTGCTCTCAGCATGCTGGGCATGCATGTACATGAGCCCAGTGTATTTTAAGCAGCTTAGTCCAGTACTCAAATCCTGGTCGACTACTTGGGAGTCCAGCAAACATAACCAGTATGCCACCTGCTGGTCTCCATTGTTTTTGTTTGTTTGTTTTTTGAGGGAGAGGTTTTTGCTATAGGGCACATGCACTCCACAGACAGAAAGCAAGAAATCACCCCCAGGGAGGATGGCCATGCTGTAATCCCTTCTCCTGCATTCCCCTCTCAGGATCTTGGTCACACACACATGTGCCCGGTGTGAGTTTTAGCCACCAGGTCGGGACTTGAACCGCAGTCGACCACATGGGAGTCCAGTGACATAGCCATTACCCAACTGCTGTCCCATTACATTTTTGCCATATGTACTCGCTGGAGAGAGACAGAGAGAGAGCGCGAAACTGAGAAATCACCCCTGGTGGAGGTAAAGGAGATGGCCACACTGCAGTCCCTCCTCTTGGGATTTTGGGCATGTATGTGCACACACCCACGGTTTTCATGCCTGGTCCAGAACCTGAACTGCAACAACAGTCACATGGGGCCAGCATCTTAACCACCATGCAAGCTACTGGCTCCCTAGGCCTCCTGCTCTACACAGCTATGCGTATGACTTGATAAAATGCTAGTTTTAGAACTGTTTGCATGTTCACTGAGCTTAAATTATTCAGCCAAGACTTAACAAGGGCTAATCACCAACTAACTTGGGAAGTCTTCATTTGGGAAAAAGGCCACACCCAGCCGACTGCATAACAATTAAAGCACCAAATAATTAGCCATTCACAAGTCAAATAACATTCTATACAACATCCACAAGATTAACCTCTCATTCTTTTTTTTTTTTTTTTTTGAGAAGTTTTCGCTATAGGGCACGTGCACTTGCCAGAAAGACAGAGAGAGACAAAGACAGAAAGCGAGAAACCACCCCCAGAGGGGATGGTCACGCTGCAATCCCTTCTCCTCCATTCTCCTCTCGGGATCTTGGACATGCACACACAGACGCACCCAGCATGAGTTTAAGCCACTGGGTCTGAGACTCGAACCGTGGTCGACTATATGGGAGTCCAGCGACACAGCCATTACGCTAACTGCTGGTCCCAACCTCTCATTCTTGACATCAGTGTTCATTCGACATGAATGTACACCTGTCACATAATCATACCCAAATAATATCACATACCATTTGAGTCCCTTCTCTTTGCCAAGTGTTTTTAACTTTAACATTATAAGACTTATTGCCATTTTACAGAGCTGAAAGCTTGACTCAGATTAAAAAATGTGTCCAAGTTCAAAGAGCTGTTGCTTGACAGACGTGGTAATCAAACCCGATACTGAAGCTTATGTTTCTCATTGGACAGCCAAATACAGCGTGGTTGCAAAGCACTCTCAATTGTCTAGGACTGTTTATCAAAGTGGAAAAGCTATGTGGAAACTTATAGTTATGATTTGGAACATTCCAAACATTTCTATGGAAAACTGTGTCTATTTCCCTTCTGATTTGGAGTCTGAGTCACCACTGTATCACTGGAGTAGCTAACAACCAAAAAATGAAATGAGTGATAGTCACCTGTGAGCTGTATACATGGCAATTCAGTTGCAAAACGTAGGCAATTTACACGTATTTATGCCAGAAAAATAACGCTGGTTCGGTACAGTGTCTTTGCTTGTTTAAATTTAAAAATCTAAAGTAGGCAACTGAAAAGGTAAGTTATGCATATATGAAATGAGCCTTCTATTTTTTTTTTTTTTTTGAAGAGGTTTTTGCTATAGGGCACATGCGCTCACCAGACAGACAAGAGAGAGACAGAGAGACAGAAAGCAAGAAATCACCCCCCAGGGGGGATGGCCATGCCGCAACCCCTTCTCCTCCATTCTCCTCTCGGGATCTTGGGCACGCACGCACACTCGCCCGGCGTGAGTTTTAAGCCACCGGGTCCGAGACGCGAACCGCGGTTGACTACATGGGAGTCCAGCGACATAGCCATTACACTAACTGCTGGTCCCTGAAATGAGCCTTCTATAAAAGATTTTTAAAAACAAGATTTTAAAAATTACTTTATTTTATTCTATTCATTCATTCATTTTTAATTTGACGAGAGAGAGAAAGAGAGAGAGAGAGAGAGAGGGGAGAGAGAGAGAGGAAAAGTGAGAATAACAAGCCAGCAGATCCAGGACTCAAACTGTGGTGGGCCATGTGGGAGTGTCCTGCACCTTAACCACCACGTTACCTGCTGGGCCCCCAAGACTAAATTTTAAGACAGTACCTTGCTATGTCCTGATTCTACTGTCTTGGCCTGCTGAGTAGCTGGGACTACAGTATGAGCCACAATACCTGGCTAGAGACTAACTTACTCTTCTTATAATTTTATTAGAATTTCTGCTAGGAACTCTAAGTTGGCAAGAAAAGTATCTGCAACCACTTTAAAGTCTATGTATGCAAATTTTTTGTCCCATATAGCTGTATGATTAGTTGATATCCAAAAAAGTTTTGTCTTTGACATCAATTATGAAAACCATCATATAAAATCATTATAAATATACACTATTGAATTGCTGGGTTGTCAGAAAAGTGATGATTTTTCTGTTGTTTTTTTTTTAAAGAATTATTTTATTTATTCATTTATTTATTTTAATTTGACCAGAAAGAGAGAGAGAAAGTGAGAAAGTAAGCCACAAGGTCTGGGACTCAAACCATGGTCAGCCATGTGGGAATGTCCAGCACCTTAACTACCAGACCACCTGCTGGTCTCCATGTTTTTCTATGCAAAAATGTATGATGACTTTCCTAACAACCAAAAATTAAAGAAACTGACCTGGCTTTTGTTAATTATTTCTAAGTAAAGGGGAAAACTTTAGTGGCAGTATCAACAATATAGTCATATTGGTTCTTCTTTTTTTTTCTTTAGATTTATTCTATTTAACTTGATTTATTTTTTTTTAATTTGACATGAGAGAGAAAAAGCAAGCTGCCAGGTCCAGCATTCAAACCATAGTCAGCCATTTGGGAGTCCAGCGCCCTCAACTACCACGCCACCTGCCAGCCCCCTTTATATTGGTTCTTGAAAATGATTTTTGTTACTGTTTTACAAAACTAACAATTTTGTCTACAATATCTTTTTTTTCTTTTTGCCTTGGTATCATGAAGATTTTGAGCCTATGACATATACCTTGGGGAAGTTGTTCTCAAGACCCAAGTGACTATGAGTAAGCAATGTGTGTGTACATTCTAATAAAGATAAAACGCTTTTATTACAAGCATCATATATTTAATGTCAAAGAATCTGAATTCAAGCACAAAAATTAACACATGATTTCAACATTTAAAAAAACATAAAACTTCTTATTTAAACAACAATACAGTAAATATCAAAAGCATAAATGAAGCAAAACTATAAAAACTTTAAAATACATTAACAGCAAAATTGTAATTTACTTCTGTAACAAGTAATTGTTGACTAAAGTATCTATAGTTATTTTCAAGGATGACAATGGTAGATTGTGTTTTCTTTAGTACTGCATAAAATTTGCATCTTAATCTTTTTGTGCCTCGTCATTTCTTTCTACATAATATTTAGATGCTTCTGGTTAGATCATGCTCTAATTTCTAATACAGATAGTGATCCTTGGCAATCAAATCTTGTGAAACCATTGTCTTCAAGTGCTTTAATATTTGTGAAATATTTAGCCAAGTTATTATGCAAAAATTAACATAAACTACTAGGTTCTATTGCCCCTAAGGAATTAGAAGGAAATCCCAAAAGTTTAAAAAGAATAGTAGTTTGCTGTACCTTTATCAAGAGAAACCACTGAGTAACTTTTGAAACTCTGTATTTACATAAATTTTAAAACACTTTGTTATTATTCTAAATTACAGCTGATGTCTAATATGCTGGGATAAATATTCTTTTTAAAACCAAATATGCAACCCCGATTTAAAAAGAAACAGTATTTGAATTTGCATGCTTTAATACAAAAACATTTTCATACTAATGTTTACAGTATTTTCTCTAGAGGAATGAGGCCTGATTGAAGATATATAGTCGCTGACCACTATGGCTGCCATCAGGAAGTGATACTGTTGGTGACAGGGATAACCTGGATAAGAGTAAGGCCTGGCCTCGCAGTGTAAGGAAGCATGCTGGGAGTCCCAGAAGGGAGGGTAGTACTAACAGGGGAAAGACTACTGACTGAGCTGCGACGGAAATTGTAGTCTGTAAATAAATACATGAACAATTACACTGCACATCTTTATGATACAAATTTAATTCAGAGACAAAGCATTAAAACTATAATCACAGTTTAACATAATGTTCTACTAGTCAAAATCCTGATGATACTACATTGTTGGTAAAGATTATCTCAGCATTCACTACATTGCAAATGCTGGTAGTTTTATCATCAGTATGACATTTTCTTCACCGACACAATGCTTAATGGATCTTAATGCATTCTCAAATATCTATTATTATTATTGTGATCATAGAAAAAGAGAACCTCTGATTTCTCTTGATCTACAAAAAGGATTCTTTTAAATTTGGTTCTGACACTAAGGGCTAGTATGAAGATAAAAAAACAGCGAATTCATATTTGCTCCTTCCTTTTTTAAAAAACTACATGAGGCATCCAACCATCAGAAATATTCACCCCTGGACCTCAGGACAATTTGGTGTAAAGTAACTGCCCATCCAATATTTCATTATTTAATACTAATAGAAACATTTATAAAACTCAACACATCAATTTAACTTTAGAGTCCTACTGGTGTCATAAACAGTAAAATGAATCATCTTTATAAAATAACTTTGAGAAACCATTATCAACTTACAGTACAGGAAAAAAAAATTAAACCAAATTATTTTAAAAGCAGTTGAAATATTACTGTTCCACAAAAAAACATTCATCTTATGCACCAATAATCTTCTGCTTCATTAACTACAATGTTTATATATGTGTGAGCAGACTTCTGCATATTAAAGACCAAATTTGTAAATGCTGTAGTTTCCAAAAATTCAACTATGTTCTTTAGTGTAGAATAAGCCAAGAGTGAAACAATGACTATAAAATGATTATTAATTTAAGTTATGGTGTTTCCAGGAGTGGAAGAAAAGAGATTAGGTTATCTAATGTACAGGTAAAGTGGCTTCCCCTCCCCCCCCATAATAATGTCCTGGTACTATAAATGAGGTCTAAAACATATGAGCATTAACTTAATGTTGCCATGGGACTTAATGTTTAGCCAACAGGAATGAGAGCAACTGCAGAATAAGCTCAAGCAACATCAGAAAGGACCTAGTTGAGGGAAAAAAAAAAAAAAGGAAAAAATAAAAATCAGTTACATATAGGTTTAATTTCAAACATTTAAAAACTCTAATTAGTATAATTTTATAACCTTTACATTTGTATAAATGGTAACATAAATCAATAAAGCCATTTGTTCTAGAAAGACATAAATAGATTTAAAATATCCAATTCAAATTATTTTCAGTATTTCAAGATTAGATGTGAAATTACATTGATACCATTTGCTCTTCTAGCATCCAAAGTATAATGACTGGGCATTGTAGAATTTCTTCCTTCTTTTAAAGGTTCCACTTTATCTCAGTGTTATTTGAGTATAACCTAGAATTAGTGCTCCTATGTATTCCCAAATAATTGCTTTAAAAAGACTGCTGATTCTTTGTTCCTGAACATTATTATGCAAATAGTCAATTCCTTACTAGCTCTTAAAATTGTAATCATGTTAACAACATAATTTTTAAGACTGGGCTTCTGCAAGCAGAGAAATGCAGTTTTCAAAGATAAATCACTTAATTTTGAACTTATATCCATTCAAGAGGTAATAGAATCAATCTATTTATGAAACATGGGTACAGAAGAAAACTTCAGGAGAAAATTTCAAAAAGAAGCTAGCCAGATAATCAGCAACTCATGTAGAGATTGCAGTACTTGTGCAATTCTGACAGTCCCTGCTGTAAACCTTTACCCTAAACCTCTAAACATATATGAATCAACTACTCTATTTTCACATTTTTAAGGAGACTAAAGATAAAATTAAAAACTGACTGTGAGGATTTTATTCATGTAGGATGTATCAGGAGAAAAAATTTCCCCAATACAACAATGGGTAAAAAAACAAAAAGCTTCAAATGTGACTTTTACGAGCATTTAAAAAATAAAGTGTATTACTAAAATTATCAAGAATCTAACAGAAAAACATGGATGACCAGAAAATATAATACATATCATTAAGAAAAAGAATGAAGGCTGCCCTATGGTATAGAGGTTAAGTGAGCTGGATCCCACATGGCTGAACATAGTCTTAATCTTGGCCCCAGTGCCTTGACACACTTGCTGGGCATGTGTGTGCACATGCCCAAAATCCCAAAAGATGAGAAATGCTGGAGGTGTGACTGCACCCCACAGGAGAGGCACTTTCTTCCTCTCCCCTCTCTCTGGTGAGCTCATGAGGCCTCTGGCAATTAAAAATAAGGGGAAAGGGGCAGGGGCAGGGGCAGGGCAAGAGGAGAGGAGGAGAGGGGAGGGGAGGGGAGGGGAGGGGCAGGGCAGGAAAAGGAGGTAGAAGAGGCATGGGGGGGGGGGGGGGAGAGAGGAAAAACTCAAATGAAATGTAAAGTGAAAAGATCTAATTCATTGGATGAGCCTAGGAGAATCATGTTTTCCTTAGATCTAACATATAATTTACATATCATTTAAGTTAAAAGTATTTTAATTTTTAAAATAACAAATTAATAAATGAGGTAAAGTTCCTAGCATATACTTACTTGCTTGCCCACCCCTGGTTTTTCTTCCCAATGAATATCCTGATCTCTTCGATACCACTGTTTCTGCCTCACCTCAGACTGATCTATAATTTTACCCTCTTCCCCTTAAGGAATGGCATAGAGCCAATTTCAGAACATTAGTTTTATATTATGTGTGTTTTTCATCTTAATGCTTTTAAAATTGAGGAACAATTTACATACAATAAAATGCAAACACACTGTTCCTTTCAGTGAGTTTGGATAACTGTAGAAATCTATGAAATCCACACCCAAGACAAGATAAAAAACATATCCACTAATGCAGAGGTTCCCTGAGCCCCTTTCCAGTCAGCAGTCCTTCCCTGATGGCAACCACTTTCTGATTTCTGTCCCCACAAATTAGTTTTACCCCTTTGGCTTCATATAACATGAATTTTAAAAATACTTATCTTGGGACCAGCAGTTAGAGTAATGGCTATGTCGCTGGACTCCCATGTAGTCGACCACGGTTCGCGTCCCGGACCCGGAGGCTTAAAACTCACGCCAGGTGCATGTGCGTGCGTGCCCAAGATCCCGAGAGGAGAATGGAGGAGAAGGGATTGCAGCGTGACCATCCCCCCTGGGGGGGGTGATTTCTCGCTTTCTGTCTCTATGTCTCTCTCTGTCTGTCTGGTGAGCACACGCGCCCTATAGCGAAAACCTCTCAAAAAAAGACAAAAAACAAAAAACTTATGTCTAGCTTCTCTCAAAATAAATTCTAAGACTAATTCATGTTTTATATTTCAATAAGTTGTTCTGTTGTTCTCTTTCAATGTTGAGTATTATTCCATTGAATATATTTACCACGATTTCTTTTACCTCTTCATCCACTGCTGAACATCTGGATCATTTCTAAGTTTTTACGATTATGAGTAAAAGTTGCTGTGAACGATCTTACACAAGCTGTTGGTGATATGTGCTTCCATTTGGGTACACACCAAGGAAGGAGACTGCTGGGTCACAGGGTGGGTAGGTGCTGCTGATGTGCCCTCCAGTGTGAGCACTTCACATTCACATCAGTAAAAGAGGAGACCTCCGGCTGCCCCCCATCCTCACCAACACTTGGTATTTCCAGTATTCTTTTTTTTTTTTTTGGAGAGGTTTTTCGCTATAGGGCGCGTGCGCTCGCCAGACAGATAGAGAGAGACATAGAGACAGAAAGCGAGAAATCACCCCCCAGGGGGGATGGTCACGCCGCAATCCCTTCTCCTCCATTCACCTCTCGGGATCTTGGGCACGCATGCACATGCGCCCGGCGTGAGTTTTAAGCCACCGGGTCCGGGACGCGAACCGCGGTCGACTACGTGGGAGTCCAGCGACATAGCCATTACGCTAACTGCTGGTTCCCATCCAGTATTCCTTATTACAGCTGTGAGGTTATTATTCCAGTGAGGGTAAAGTTGTATCTCCTTCTGGTTTGAATTTTGATTTCTGTTCTGACTAATCATGTGCTCACTGCCATTTGAACATCTTCAGTAAAGTATCTGTTCAAACCTCACTTTTATTGCCTTTATCTTTTTATTGTCAATACTGATAGTTTTTGACTAATCAGATTCTCTAATTCAAAATCAGAAATCAGGAATAGGTTAAGACTTTAAGAGTCTCTAATTCATTATTTTTTAAATTTATCTTTAGAGAGATTTTTGCTATGGCACACTCGCCAGAGACAGAAGGCAAGAAATCACCCCTCGGGAAGGATGGCTACTCTGCAATCCCTTCTCCATCCTCCTCTCAGGATCTTGGGCACGCACGCACAAGTGCCTGGCATGAGATTTAAGTCGCCGGGTCCAGGACTAGAATCAAGATTGACTATGTGGGAGTCTAGCGACGTAACCATTATGTCATCTGCTGGTCCCAGGAGCCTCTAACTTAAACGACCTTCTGAAACTGATACACTTAGAGACAAAAAATGGTTGATTAAGCGACTGATCCATTTTCCAACTTCCCACTGCTGAATGGAGAGACAGCAGGTTAAGAATGAGGCTTCCTGATGCCTAGGAAAATATTCTTTCCATTGTACCAAGCTCTTTCACTCCAGTGATCTTCCTAAACAGGGTTGAGACAAAATCTCTCAAGAGGTTATGATGGACAGGTGGACAGAAGTAAAACACTGGGTAGTCAGAAAAGTCAGGATGCGTATTTACATAGGAAAAAAAGTCATGATCCAACAACCCAATAGACAGTGCTGCTCTAAGCTTCTGCTTGTACCTACCCATTCCCACACCTCCCCTTTCAGCCCATGCTGCTCTGCATTCTCTTGTTCTAAATACTAAATTTTATATAACATTTTATTTGAAGAAAATGTCATTTTGTAAGAATAAAGTATCACAATATCTGCTCTCATCTAATTAGAAACAGCATTTTGATCAAATTTTCTACAGTTTCATATTTATATTCTGAATGAATATAATTATCTTCACAGAATAAATCTGATATAAAAAATAGTAGATAGGCTTAGCCTTAAGAGCCAATTCTTTTTTTTTAAGAATTATTATTATTTAACTATATTTATTTTTATTTATTTTTATTTACCAGAGAGGAAGAGAGAGAGAGAGAGAGAGAGAGAAAGCAAGCAACCAGCCAGGTCTGGGATTCGAACCATGGTCAGCCATGTGGGAGTCCAGCGCCCTGAACCACCTGCCAGCCCCTTAAGAGCCAATTCTAATCAAACAGTAACAGCTAATACATAGGGTCCTGGATTCATAAAGATCCGTATGGTGTACTCAGAATGCCAACGGCCGGAGAGCGAGTAATGACTGTCCCAGCACATCTGACACGGGAGCAAGTGTGAAGACTGGCAGTGCACACAGCATATACGTGTCAGTCCTGTTTATGGAGCTACTATAATTTGGCCTACTACCTTCCCCTGCTCAACACAGGCAAGATAGCAGTGAACACCAACAATATTTCTCAGTGAAATTGTAAGCAATGAACGTGTTGATTTAGTCAGTCTGTTTCTCACCTATTTCTAATTCTTTCTTACTATATATCTTGATGAAAAATACTAATTCTCCAGCTGCTTCTCTGTCTTAAAGATGGGGAAACTCCTTAACACAGATAAAGTGTGTTCAGTGAAATCATTTCTTCATATTAATTTTGGCTATGTTTTTCTTTGGTCTGTTTCTGACAGGACATTACTTAGACTAATTCTCCATGTAAAAGTATGTCTGGGTTCGGCCGCAGTGGTACAGGTGGAGGGGCACTCTTCTGCAGTACTGGAAGTCATGTGAAAGCCCAGGGGTTCCTGGTCGACCTGAGCTCATGCTGCAGAACATGCTCCCATGGGACCTGTGTGCTCCCAGAATCCCGGACAGCAGGAAGTGGGGGAAGGGAGCGAAGGGGAGGACTCTGTTTAGGGTACTTGTCTCTTCTCTCCCTCTCTCATAAAAGGAAAAAAAAAATTGAGTACATTCTTCATCATCAGTTTCCTTCTTCTGGTTAGCTATGGGAGTTCTACCACCACATCCATCCCCATTTCTGATGCACATTTCTAAGTGAGCAATTCAGTGGTTGTTAGTATATTCTCAGATTCATACGACTAACACCACTATATAATTCTGAAACATCTTCACTATCCTAAATGAAAATTCTGTATCCCTAAGTAGTAATTCCCCATTGCCTCTTCCTCTAGTTCCAGCAACCACTAATTTTTCTGCTGACATAGATACACCTATTCTGGATTTTTCATGCAAACAGAATCACTCGGTTTATGTGGTCTTTTGGAACTGGCTTCTTAGAATAATGTTGGCTGTTGGAAAACATTTTTGCATAGAAAAATAAATCATGACTTTTCCAAAGACCCAGTATTTTCAAGGTTCATCTACGTTGTGGCATGTATCAGAACTTCACTCCCTTTCTATAGATCGAAAATGTTCCATTGTGTGGATATATCACATTTTGTTTATCTACTCATCATTTAATAGATACTTGGGTTATTTCTAACTTTTGGCTATTATGGCCAATGCACTCAAGGAGTAATATGGCCAAGTTTTGTGTGGATATATGTCTTCAATTCTCTTGAATAAACAGGTAGGAATGAAATTGCTGAGTTATATGGCAGCTTTATGTTTAACTTTTTAAGGAACTGCAAAACTTTTTTCCAAGATGGCAAAAACAATATATACTCCCACTAGCAATGTATGAGAATGCAACATGACTTTTTGTCTATAAAAACACCTCCCAGGACTCTAATACATATTTTATGCATTTCTTTTGTGGGATCTTTATTAACTTTTTTGAAAATCCTTCATTTAAGCAACATGTTATTATCTTCAATTTCTAACATTTAACAGCAATAATTATAATAACTACCTCAAAAAACTTTCTGTCACTGAAACTCCAAATTTTATCTGCAAAAAATTAGCATTTTTAAAAATTGTACGGCACATTCCCTAAACATGAAATATGGTTAGGTTCAAACACAGAGTTTTGTTTTGGTTTTGGTTTTGTTTAAAATAATTATTTGTTTAATCTTATTTATTCATTCATTTATTTTAATTTGACCAGAGAGAAAGAGGGAGAGAGAGAGTAAGAAAGCAAGCCACCAGGTCTGGGACTCAAACCACGGTCAGCCATGTGGGAGACCACCTTAACCACCACACCACCTGCTGGTCTGAAAACACGCAGTTTAAAAAAAAATACACTGGAATATAAATAATATTGGGTCATCAGAAAAGCTATGACATTATTTTTCTATATTTTTCTAAACGAAAATATGTCATGACTTTTCTGACAACTAAATATTATTATTTTTTATTTTCTATCCTAGTACCAAAAAGCAAGAACTATATAAAGCAGAGAAAATATTCTCAGAACTGCTAGTTATTAAGCAACTTATACCTTTGAAATATTTAAAAGACATTCATTATAAAAGCTTAAGTGACACATTTGGCCAGAATATATATATCAAATTACTGGCACTTTACCTCACTTTTCCTATTCCAATCCAGTTTGGGAAGGAAAAGGTATCTTTATTCTCTAGTTACTTTCCCTATCAGGCTACTGTCAACAAAAAGAAAGTCTCAAAGTGACCAATGTGTGTGCACGTGTGTGTGTGTGTGTGTGTGTGTGTGTGTGTTTTTCTAAGACTAAACTCACAGAACACCTTACATACTTCTGTTTAAAATTATTTTGAAGGAAGATTTAAATACATTAATTTCAGTAATGGATGGCTGAATAAGAAAAAAAATTAGTGCCTGTAACCACTTCCTTATTACCTTCTGATTGACTAGTTCTCTATTTTTACTAGCATAACTATAGTTTTCAGATTAGGTTTCAGGAAAAAGATTAACTGATTTCTAAACTGAATTTTTTTCAAATCACAACATATTTTCCCAAATAATCCTGAATAACTTGGGTTTTATATTCTTACTGTGAAACTTTGATAGTGTGTAACGATTATCATACATGCCCACTTGTCATGTTTTGTACCTTTATTTTTAAGAAATTACAATTGTTTTATTCTAAATAATCTATATATTATAATTTGTTAAATGAAACTATTTTGGCCTAAAATGGCCACTGTACTCTCATAATTGGGTTCCTATAGATAAACTGAAACTACACGTTAGGCTGTTTCCTGAGCTGATTGCTAAGTTACAGCCAATCACACTAGCCACACTTCCATCAATCACAGAAAGCTGACCTTATGACTGTGCAGCCTGGGACCAGCAGTTAGCATAATGGCTATGTTGCTGGACTCCCACATGGTCGACCACGGTTAGCGTCCCGGACCTGGGTGGCTTAAAACTCACGCTAGGCGCATGTGTGTGCGTGCCCAAGATCCCGAGAGGAGAATGGAGGAGAAGGGATTGTGGTGTGGCCATCCCTCCTGGGGGGTGACTTCTCGCTTTCTGTCTCTCTATTTCTCTCTGTCTGTCTGGCGAGTGCATGTACCCTATAGCAAAAAAACCTCTCCAAAAAAAAAAAAGACTGTGCAGCCTACCATCCAGCTGTAACCAATCTAATTATTACTCTACCTCATTTCCTCCTTTTCATTTTTGTCCATCGCTTTCCCTTTCCAGAACTTAAATACTGGTGATCACAAGGATACTCAGAGTTGCTTGGAAACCATTCTGGTAAACTGCCTAATTTGAATCACCCTTTGTTCAAATAAATATCTGTTAAAATTCTGGCTTGTCGGGAACCAGCAGTTAGCGTAATGGCTATGTCGCTGGATTCCCACGTAGTCGACCCCGGTTCGCGTCCCAGACCCGGTGGCCTAAAACTCACGACGGGCGCGTGTGCGTGTGTGCCCAAGATCCCGAGAGGAGAATGGAGGAGAAGGGATTGCGGCGTGGCCATCCCCTCTGGGGGGTGATTTCTCGCTATCTTTCTGTCTCTCTCTGTCTTTCTGGCAAGTGCATGCGCCCTATAGCAAAAACCTCTAAAAAAAAACCACTTTTTTGTAAAACATCATTCTGGGCTAAAAATACACCAAGGGATATTTCCTGGAGAGACTAAAACAGTATTAACTGCACTATTTATAAATGAACTCCATCCTGACCTTAGTAGTATAATTAAAAACTACAAACAAGGATGGGAAGTTACCCATACTGTTGAATGAGCTGCTCTAGCAGAACATTTGAGAGAACTCTAGAACAAGAAAAAAACCAGAAAGCTAATAAGCTTATGTCTCTCCATTACAACAGTTACAGGGACCAAAACTAAAGAGACCTTCTCATTCTCATTTTATATCATGACCAAAAGTTCCCAGAACCAGAAATTCTTTACCTTGAGATGTCTGCTTTCATCGCAGTCAGACCACTGGAAAAGAGATTTTCCCCTCCTACATCAGTCCATCAATAACCCCCCTCCCTTTAGACCAGACTGTTTCATTACTAAACGAAGCCCAGGAGATCTTAATTCTCATGATAATAAACACTGACAAGACTCCCATAGATTCTCTGGTAAGAGAATGGTAAGGAAAATATGAAGGGGATTCAATGAATCCTTGTGGCATCACATAATACCCTTAAATTTCCTTAAACATGGGGAAGCTTAAGTTAAAATAAATGGGGAATCTTGTACAATCCTGGTGGATTAACTACTCTAAACTCCACTTTACTAGGTCAACAAATCCCTTGGTGTAAAAAGGTAATTTCAGTGGTGGGGGTTTCAAATCAAGGTCAAGAGGTTCCCATATCTCAACCCATTCAATTGACCTTAGGGCCATTTTCAGAAAAACATACTTTTCTTATTATGTGACAATGCTCTTGTAAATTTGCTAAGACTTACTTTCAAAGCTAAAAAAAGTGTCCTCATATGGAGAGAGCATCTTAAAGAGTTTTCTGATTCCCCAGACCCAGAATTATTATGCTCTCTGTAGGTAGAATTTGATAAAATTGAAATGCAGGCCTATGATATCCCAGACCTTTTTAAATATCCCAATGTTTGTGAGTCTCTTCTTCAACTGATAGAGGAAGGGTTAAAAATGTGGAACCTAGGGACCAGCTATTAGCGGAATGGCTATGTTGCTGAACTCCCATGTAGCCGACCGTGCTTCGAGTCCCAGACCCGGTGGCTTAAACTCATGTCGGGCATGTGTGCATGCCTGCCCAAGATCCTGAGAGGAGAATGGAAGAGAAGGGATTGCAGTGTGGCCATTCCCCCTGGGGAGTGATTTCTCAATTTCTGTCCCTCTCTCTCTCTTTCTGGCGAGCGCATGCATCCTATAGCAAAAAACCTCTCCAAAAAAAAAAAAAAAAAAAAAAAATGTGGAACCTGAAAAAGTCCAAATAGATTAGTCTAAGCCTTTACTTAAATTACCCCAATATCCTTTAAAACCCAAAGCAATTCAAGGGCTCTCACCAACTGCATATTTCATTAAACAAGGGCTTATTATTCCATGCACCAGCCCTTGTAACACTCCAATCAGTTAAAAACACAAATGGACAAGGATGGAGACTGGTTTAGGATAAGAGCAAGTAATAAAACGGTTATACGAAGGTTTCCTGTAGTTCCAAGCCATAATTATTTATGATCTAATGAACCTGCTGACTCAAAATGGTTCCCAGTGATAGACCTCTGCTCAGCCTCTTATTAGCACACCAGTTGATAAGGAGCGCCAATATCTGCTTTTACTTTAAAAAATCAGCAGTACACATGAACAGTGATGCCACAAAGCTTCACTGAATCACCTTCATATTTTCCTCAGGCATTGTAGCAAGACTTAATAACCGTACAGTTCCCAAGAAATTCCACTCTTACTCAGTATGTAGATGACCTATTGTTATGCTCTGCACCAAGGAGTGCTCTGAAATTGACTCCTACCTTCTGTAACAACTTGGACATAAAGGTGACAAGGCTTCAGGGGGAAAAACTGCAGTTTTAAAGAGACAAAGTCCACTGTTTGGGACATGACTGCTGATTCAGCTAAGAGAATAAAAATTATCTAAAGTTTTCCTCAGCCTACAACCAAGACAAACTGAGAGCCTCTCTTGGACTTGCAGGATATTCCAAGTCCTGGGAACCCAGTTTTTCCTTTAAAAGCCTCACCATTACATGAGCTCACTAGAAACTCAATACCAGAGCCCTTACCTTGTGAAGACAGTCACAAACAGACTTTTAACCAAATGAAATTGGTCTTGCAACAGCCCCAAGCTTTAGGACTTCCAAATTACACTAAATCTTTTGTTTGTTCATGAACGTGATAATAAAGCATTAGGAGTTCTTACATAGGAACATGGAGGAAAGCATAGACCCACTACATACTATAGTTTGCAGCTTGATCCAGTAGCTAGGGCCTATCCTAACTGTTTAAAAGCAGTAGCAGTGGCAGCCAAGGTGGTAGGAGCTTCATCTGAGCTAGTTTTAGAAAATGTACCTAACGTGCAAGTCCCACATGTTGTGGAAAATTTATTAAATTCCAATCAAACTCAACATTTTTCAGCAAGTACACTAAAATCTTACCTTCTATCCCCTTCTAATCTCCATCTAAAACACTGTAGCCTACTTAACCTAGCTACGCTATTATCTTATGATGGTGGTGAAGATCACAATTTTGTAAGCATACAGATACAGACACACACGTACATATAGGTAGTAGATATGCCTTTGGAGTAGTCCATGATTTGGGTATGTTCTGAAAACAAAGAGGGTCCCTGACTTCTCGTGTGGGACCCCCATCAAAAATGGGCTTCAAGTAAGTGAGCTGCTGTCTGCTATCCTATCACTATCACAGATTGCCATTATTAATATTAAAGCTCATACCTATAAATCTGAACCTGAATATCAAGGGAATGTCCTGGCGGATTTAAAAATATATATATTTATTTTACATTCATTCACAATGTATATCACTGCAGCATACAATATGAGTTTTCCTATCCAGAATATACTGTATTTTAGCTCAGTCATGGATGTTACCATACATGTTATATCAACAAATAATTTTCCATTTCTCATTTCTTATATACTTTGCTTCTTTCCCTCCATCTCCTTGATTCCCTCCCTCTTATCCTCTACCATTTCTCACCCTCCTCTCACACTGTCTCTTATATCTACAGTTGCTTTCTATGCTTTTTGTTCTTCCACATTTTATTCATTCACAAAAGATCTTAATTAACCTAAATACTTCCAATAACAAGTACAGCTGATATAAACATATCTATAAACACATGTCTGGCTTTAGGCATAAAAGTCAGTGATTAGAATGAATATACTTTATATATAAAGCGGCATCTAGCTGAGTCTATATAGCTTACTGCAGTCATTAGGTAAGTTTTTTTTAAGTTTTTTTTTTAATTTCAAAAAAGCAGTTTTAACTTTAATGAATCACAATAAAAAAAAAAAATCAAGAAAAATTTGCTTAAGACTTAAAGCCAGGAAAAAGGTTAGGATTCTGTTCAAACAGTAGGTAGATACTAAAAACTCAAAAACAGATATGTACAAAGCTAAAATCTAGTAATATGTGTACTGTAATTTTCTTCTGAAACACTTTTTTCTCTCTCCATTCCCCCTTTTACCAAAAACTGAGATGCAAGAGAAGAAAGATAATGAGCTCCAGAAGATACAGGAGAAAAGAGACAATGAGTTCCAGGAGGTGAGGAAGTTCTTGCATGATTTGAAAGAATAAATGCACACCATATAAAAGAATCAAACAGAACTGTTAGAGATGAAGGCTGTAATACAGGGAATCAAAACCTCCCTCGAAACTATTAAAAGTAGATTAGATCATACATAAGATTCAATCTCAGATGGAGAAGACAGAACCTCTGATCTAGAAAAAAAAAATCACCCAAAAAGACTGAGAAGAATAACCCCAAAACTGAGAATTATACATAAGAAATGCTAGGTGCCATTAAATGCTCAATCATCAGGATAACTGGTATCCCAGGAGGTGAAGAAACTAATAAGTGCACTGGTAATCTATTCCATGAAATCCTGGAAGAAAACTTTCCAAACCTAGAGAGGCACTCAAATATCCAGACCCAAGAAATACAAAGGACCCCAAATAGAATCTAACCCAAGAAGCTCTTCTCCAAGGCACATCATAGCCAGATTGACCAAAACCATAAAGACAAGATACTAAAATTGGCAAGAGAGAAACGTTGAGTTACTTACAAAGGATATTCCATCATGCCAACAGATTTACAAAGGCTATTCCATTAGGCTAACAGATTTTTATGCTATTTCATTTAGTACAGGCAATGTTAGGATATGCAATTTTAATTAACTCCATAAGTCTGAGCCATATAGATTCCCTTATGATGACCTATTTAAAAAACAGTTCAGGGACCAGCAGCTAGCGTAATGGCTATGTCGCCGGACTCCCACGTACTCGACCGTGGTTCGAGTCCCGGACCCGGTGGCTTAAACTCACGCCGGGCACGTGTGTGTGCGTGCCCAAGATCCCGAGAGCAGAATGGAGGAGAAGGGATTGCGGCGTGGCCGTCCCCCCTGGGGGATGATTTCTTGCTTTCTATCTCTCTGTCTGGCGAGCGCACGTGCCCTATAGCAAAAACCTCTCCAAAAAATAAAAAATAAAATAAAATAAAAAACAGTTCAACACAACTAACTTGGAAAAATGAAATTGGCATATAAAATGATATTAAATTCAATGTTAAGCTCACTAAGGGTCTGGATGCCTGCCTTGTCTTTCCTGAGTCCTTAAAGCTTCAATGGTTAAAGACTCTACTCTTCACAGTTCATCAAGGAACAGACAAGACCATCCAAATTATGAAGAAATATTGGTGGGGTGACTGCTCCCAAGTTGCTAAAATGATTTACAACCCATGTTTGGCTTTTCAAACCCATAATTCTGGAAAAACAATAAAAACATCAAGTGGCACAATTCTGACCACCTGATGGACCGACCATTCAAACGACGACAAGTGGACTTCATTCAGCTGCCACCCTCAATGGAATTTCAGTAAGTTCTTATAGTTATCTGCATGTTTTCTGGTTGCATAGAGGCTTTCCCACCTAAGAAAGCTGATACTAAGACAGTAACTATGAAATGATCAGAAAATGTGTTTTCTTTATGGGACATATCTAAAGAAATCTCTAGTGATAAGGAAACACATTTTACTGGGCAAACTGTAAAGCAGCTAAATAAAGTACTACATGCACAATGGTACTTACCGCCTTCTGGAAGAGTTGAAAAAGCAAATGGCATTTTAAAACTAAACTAAGCAAAACTGACAGAGTCAATTGGGTTGCCTTGGCTAAAGGCGTTACCGTTAGCATTAACGGCAATCAGATCCAGTGCTGCTGGAAAACTTTGGTTGACCCCTTATGAAATAGCCTCTGGGAGACCGATGCCGCTAATAATAGAACCTCATGCATTCCCTGATCTTCTAAACTCTGATAGGACTAAACACTATAATGCCTTGATGCATTATGACAAAGTTGATTTTCACCAGGTGAAGGAAGCCTTTCATGAACCACCAACTGAGAGCAATTAGACTCTTCATGGTCTAGAACCTGGACACTGGGTCTTCTGGAAAAGATATCAGAAAAAGACTGCCCTTGAACCTTGCTGGAAAGGACCAATACCAAGTTCTCATTACCCACGCTGCAGTGAAACTTCAAGACCTCAAACCCTGGGCCCATATTTCACAACTCAAAAGGACCCCTTCAGACACTTGAGGCTGTACACATGTTGGCTACTATAAGGTAAAACTGATCAGGAAAAACTCTTCTTTGAAGCAGACATCCCAAATGAGGACAATTTTTGCCCAAGTTCATAGATCGGGACCTTGCTGTCATGAAAACTTTATGCCTTTTTCTTTTGTTCTTACTTCCCACTGCTCTCTTTCTTCCTCCCTACAGGAAAATCTAGGGACCATAGTCAGTGGATGGTTGTAGCTTGAGCTTGTACCTTTGCACACAACCAGAGCAACTGTTGGATTTGTGGGTTAAGGCCAAAAAATCAGAAATGTTCCCAATGAGAGTCACCCCAAAACTCCAAAAGAATGAAAAGCTATTCCTGACATTCTAGAACATCACTCCTACTTGCTTTCACGCACTCTCTAAAAGCTATATTCTTTTTTTGGGACCAGCAGGTGGTGTGGTGGTTGGGGTGCTGGACACTCCCACATGGCCGATCATGGTTCGGGTCCTCAATCTGGTGGCTTGCTTTCTCACTTCCTCTCTCTCTCTGTCTCTCTCTGGTTAAATTGGAGCGGATGAGTAAATAAATAAAATAAAATAAAATAAAAACAAATAATTCTTTAAAAAAAACTATATTCTTTTTTTTAAGAATTAATTAATTTTGTTTTGTTTATTCATTCATTTATTTTAATTTCACTAGAGAGAGAGAGAGAAAGCAAGCTGCCAGGTCCAGGACTTGAACTGCAGATGGCCGTGCCCCCAACCACCATGCCACTTGCCAGCACTAAAAACTATATTCTAACTTTCCAAGATGATAACCTGTTACCAAATATAGAAAACCTATTTGAGCGATGACTGTGAAAGGTATATTGTGCTTTCAGGCATTGTGAACATCACACATTCACGTTTTTGGAATGACTTATGTGGGTACAAGCAATTGTATAATATTATTTGATTAAACCCAGTAGTCTCTTCTTACTAAATGTGGCTATGCACCCTTACAGCATGCTATAATGGGACCACGGAAAGTAAGTTCTCCACTGAACCTTGTTCAGGGGCTATGAAGACTTAGGGGTGGACAAATTTAATTGGCCCCTGCTCAAATGCCACTAGGTGGCCCTCTTTTCCAACACCCAGGAGCCTATATGAAGTCAGCAGAGAATCTGCTTGCTCTGTTCTGCCCTCCAGGCACCCACTCCATGGTTTGGATCATACTATTTAGTCTGGCTCACTCCTGCCTTTTGAATAGCTTCCCCCCGTAAGTCTTTGTAATGGCTCTTATAACATAGGTCAAAACAAATCAATAACTAAAATTAGTACCATCCTTGAAACAGATGAAGATAAGTTCATTTCCACTCAAGAAAGGTTCCAGTGGGGCTCATGGGGACTAAGTCTTGGTGGTAGTGGGGTACTGGTTGTATGGAATTTAAAACTTATCCACAAACTAGGCAAAACTTTGGATTTTGTACTAAATTAGACTTACCAAGGTTTCAGATGGGTAGAGGCTATGCTCCAAAAGGTAGACAATAACATACGAATTCAACAAAAACATTTAATGGAGCATCATGCAGCCATAGACCTCCTTGTCAATCAAGTTCGAAGCTTATGTTTAGTACTAAATAAAACTGAATGTTGCACCTACCGCTCTCCTGACTTTGATACTACAGAAAGTTTTAAAAGGTGGCTGATACTGCTGTTTCCTTAGAAACAGTCACTAGATACATTTGGGAAGTCTCTCAAGAGAAAAACAACAGTGACGTATTTTCAGGTGCAACTAATAGTTGGCTTGCAGGCATCCTAAATGGTGAATAGCAGGCTTGGGTTTTTCAAGGTTTTTTCACCTTTATATTTCTTCTGGTAGACCTCCAGGTTATTACGATGTGTGTTACTAGACGAATACCAAAGATGAACACCTCTTTTAATCAGACCATTTTACAGAGAACTATGGTCCTTAATCATCATCACACTAGACAACAACGATACTGACCACCTAGACTCAGATACTGTTGAATTGCCTATACTGCCTGAACTTTTAGACCTGCTTACTGCAGTTGAGTTTGTTTCCTAGGTACTTTTGTTCAAGAGGACAATCTAATCATCACATTAGTCCTCCTGGTGCACCGTATCCTCTCAAGTCTTAAATGTTTTGTATGCAGCCATCCACTGAATATTGAATGGTCTTGCTTCAGCCAGATCAGTAAAAACATAAAGGAAGAACTGTTCGACTTGTGTGACATCACATTCGACTTGTATGATATTGTGATTGTGAGTTCCATGCAGGGGACCAGAGAAAATTTGTGATTTCTATGCTGAGAGCAAAAAAACATCATTTATGACGATGACAGAAAGTGGCGCCAATGACCTAAGTTATGCCAATCTCAAATGAAAGGCTGACCAAAAGAGGGGAAATCATTAAACTATTTTGGCCTAAAAGGGCCCCTGTACTCTCGCACTAGATTCCTATGGATAAACTGAAATCATGCATGTTAGGCTGTTTCCTAGCCAATCGTGCTAGTCACACTTCAGTCAATCACAAAAAAAAACACCGTTTGGACTGTGCAAACTACCATCCAACAGTAACCAATCTAATTTATCACTCTACCTCATTCCCTCACTTTCATTTTTGTATGTCACTTTCCCTTTCCAGCACACATCACATTCCCTTTACAGAATTTAAATATCAGGTGACCACCCAGAGTTGCCTGGAAACCATTCCAGGAGACTGCTGATATAAACTGCCCTATGTTAAATAAACTCCATTAAAATTTTGGGGTTGTTTTTTCCTACAATTTTGTTTCTACAAATTTAAATATTCAAAATAAAAAGCCTGAAGTTCTGGGAAATGCAAAATAATCTAGAGTGGTTGCTTAGAAAAGAAGTTGGAAAGAATGAATTACAAAGAGTAAGAGGCAACTTTGGGGGGTGATGGAAATATGTTTCCTTGACCCTGGCGTTATTTCACAGATACATACATAATTAAAATGGGCCAAATTAGTTACTTTAAATATGTGCATCTTACTGTATTTGAATTATACCTCATTAAAGTTTTAAGTACACAAAAACAAACAAAATCCAAGTGTTGTGGGGGGAAGTTAGTTTCAATGTCTCTCAAACTACAGCTCAAATCAGGTGTAGGAATCCCTTAGTCAAATAATCTTACGAAAAGTGTAGGAATGCTAAAGCTAAAAGTTACACAGTCTGGGGAACCAGCAGTTAGCGTAATGGCTATGTTGCTAGACTCCCACGTAGTCAACCGCGGTTCACATCCCGGACCTGGTGGCTTAAAACTCACACCGGGCGCGTGTGCGTGCGTGCCCAAGATCCCGAGAGGAGAATGGAGGAGAAGGGATTGCAGCGTGACCATCCCCCCTGAGGGGTGATTTCTTGCTTTCTGTCTGTCTCTCTCTCTCTGTCTGTCTGGCGAGCGCACGTGCCCTATAGCAAAAAAAAACTCTCAAAAAAAAAAAAAGTTACACAGTCTGTCATAATATCTCTTATTTAACATGTCAATATGCATTATTATTTTTCAAGGGAGTTAAATAGTACAAAGTTTTCCCCAAGCTTACTTGACTTTAGAAACAGTTATTTCACTGAGCAACTCTGAAGTTTGGGAAGAAATCTTAATGGGGATAAGTATATAATAGAAAAACAATTTTAAAAAATCTTTAAATAGGTTAAATACATCAGTTATAAACTTAAATGTCATCAGCATCTAAGACTTAACACACAAACAGAAAAGAATTCCAAGAGGACAAACTATAGAACAACAGGTATTTAATTCAGTTTAGTTTTTTTTTTTTCCTTTTAAAAAACTGAGACCAAATAATCTATCTCTAGAGCTTACAGTTGGCTGCCTAGGGATAACATAAAGGATAATTATGTCAGGCTCCTTTTAACACTAGCATCTAAACCATCTAAAAAGTAACAGAATAGCAGTCTAAGAGCAGCCTGAAGTGATGATTGGGACTCCAGCAACCGAGGTTTTACTATAGGTAAAAAAAATTCTAGCTCACTAAATACCTGGACAAACAAGATAAAAGACTTTTTAAGGGACCAGCAGTTACGTAATGGCTATGTCGCTGGACTCCCGTGTGGTGGACCGCGGTTCGAGTACTGGACGCGGTGGCTTAAACTCACGCGAGGTGCGTGTGTGCGCATGCCCAAGATCCCGAGACGAGAATGGAGGAGAAGGGATTGCGGCGTGGACATCCCCCCTGGGGGGTGATTTCTCACTTTCTGTCTGTCACACTCTCTTTCTGGCGAGCGCACGCACCCTATAGCAAAAACCTCTCCAAAAAAAGAAAGAAAAAAAACCTTTTTAAAATAGCAAGTCCTTTTAAATTTCATTTCTATCAGTAAAATTAGTCCTTGTAATTCAAAATCTGAATATAAAAAGTTGAAAAAAAAGACAAATATGTGATACTAGCATCACACATTTTAATTTTTATGCTAAGATTAAGATCTATAAAGTTATAAATCTCATGTATAATAAATATATTTCTCTTTATATCTGAAGCGTAGGTTATATTAATAATAGTTAATATTTATTGAGCACTTTCCAAGTGCCAAACAATTACCAGAGAAAATGAATACAACTGAATTCTTACAATAATTATCCTAAACATACAAATAATATCCCTTACACTAAGAGGAAATTGAGGCACAAAAAGGTGAAGTGTTTGACTCAAGGACACAGAACTAATACATGGGTCACTTCCCAGGAACCGCAACGTTCTTTTTGCCTGTGTGTAAAAAGTAGCTTAGGTAGTACTCAAACCGTAACACTACCTTTAACTCTCTACTAAGACTTATCTTTCTCAGTGCATTACTAAAAAAACTGAACAGTGTGTCCTAGTAAATAGAGATTTTATTCTGAATTGTTATAAGATTTTGGTTTAAAAAAGCCAAAAGAAATTAAGTCTCATTTTCAGACTAATTTGAGAAGTACTGGATGGATAATCCATATATAACACAATTACTCCCACTACATCAAACACGTAATGCTATTTACAGTTTTGGTGATTTGAACTGAAATATGAAAAACAGTTTAATTTTTTTAAACTCTGCTTAATGATTCTATAATTAACAAAACATTATAACTGAAATACCTCACAAAGTTTCCTTACAAAATTTTAAACTTTTTTCTTATAGCCATAAGAAAAGTAACTTATAACTGGGTTTCCAAAAGTTAAATGTATCACTTAATTGATCCTAAGAGACATTTTCTTACCTGTTTATTTTCTCCAAAATCTTCTACACAGGTCCAGGCTGAAGAGATTGTGTTCCCTGTCTGTAAGCAGTGAAGACAGAAAAGAATTGAGTCATTAAGGTTGATGCTATCCCTATCTTTTTTTTTTTTTTTTTTTTTTTTGAGAGGTTTCTCACTATAGGGCGCGTGCGCTCGCCAGACAGACAGAGACAGAGAGACAGAAAGCGAGAAATCACCCCCCAGAGGGGATGGCCACGCCGCAATCCCTTCTCCTCCATTCTCCTCTCGGGATCTTGGGCACGCACGCACACGCGCCCGGAGTGGGTTTTAAGCCACCGGGTCCGGGACGCGAACTGCGGTCGAATACGTGGGCGTCCAGCGACATAGCCATTACACTAACTGCTGGCTCCCAATGCTATCCCTATCTTGGAGATGCATGGAATCCTTGATAACTTTAACTAAAAACCTTTTGTTCAGTAAATAACAGAAAGATCAATTTAGAGAAAACGATTACATGGCAAACAGTTATCATTTCTAAAGTTCTGGAGAGATGAACAAAGACAGTATTTTGTTATCTGAATGAAAACTTTTAATAGAAAACAACATTTATCTTCCTGAACAAATTAAATTCTCATTGATGTTTCCAGGAAGTACTACCTTACTAAGATAAAGAAAGAATTTTAAAAATAAATGAGATTGCCCAACTTCTGATAAATAGAGGACCAAAGAATCTAAGCATCTGGAAAATATAAATGTTGTACAAGGTATAGTTATTTTATATACAAGGATCATTTCCTGCCTGTTTTAAAATATGAATGACTAAAATAATACTTAGCAAAGATTTTGCTTGCTAACATAGAGTAAAAATGTGGGTATCCACCCATTTTAGTAGCTATCTCTTAATATGCCTTAAAGCTTTCTCTTAAGAATTTATATGCAACTCCATTGATTTTAGAAAGTATGCTTGTTAGTATGAACAAATGAAAAATGTTTGGTGACCTACATAAAACTATAAGTTTTCAAATAACCATCTGATTATAACTCACTAGGAAAAAATGTGTTTTTATAAATGAACTAGATAATGTTTAAAAATTCTAAGTGAGAAATAGAAATAAAAAAAGTATTATTAAAAACAAAAGCATCTGTCTGCAATCATTGAGAACCAAGATAGTGACAAATTATAGAGTCATAAACTTAGACAAGAAGAAAAACAAAGATGTGTTCACTTTTTGATGTTTTCCTCTACAAGAATTAGTGAAGTCTAAGAGGGTGAAAAGATTCAAGAGAAGGTGACAAGAGAGAAATTTCTGAGGCCAAGAGGGAAAAAAAAAAAAAAAAAAAAAAAAAAAAAAAAAAAAAAAAAAAAACAGAGCTGAGGAGCTACTTATAGATGAGATAGATGAGGCATAACTGGGTAAAATGGTCTGTGGAGTAGCAGCAATGTGCTGCTCAAGGAAAACCAGATCCCCCATGGCAACCATGGTTCAAATACCCAGCCCTGTTAGCCGGAAACACTCCAGACATGCACGCAAATACCCAACAGCCCATGGGTGAGAGGATGGAGGAAGTGGATGACGGCATGACTATAACCTGTAGTTGCTCATCTGTCTCTTCTCACTTCTCACCCACACCCTATCCTGAATAAATGAAAATATAAACTGAATCAGAAGTAGATCAAATTTAACACAAAACAACTTCAATGTCAAATTTTCTCAGTTATTGAGGTTGGCAGGTGGTATGGTGGTTAGGGCACTGGACGCCCACATGGCCAACCGTGGTTTGAATCCTGGACCTGGAGAATTACTTTCCCTCTTCCTCTCTCTCTCTCCCTGTCTCGCTCTGGGGAGCACATGTGCCCTATAACAACACTAAAATTAATAATAAATTTATAATTCTTAAAAATTCTAGGGGCCGGCAGGCAGCATGGTGGTTAAGGGTGCTGCAGTTCGAGTCCTAGACCTGGCATCTTGCCTTCTCACTTTCCCTCTCTCTCTCAATCTCTCTCTGCTCAAATCAAAATAAATAAAATAAATAAAGTTAAATAAAGTAATTCTTTAAAATAATATTCTCAGTTCCTACCTAGATTAAGACAATCTGGAATTGCAAGTGCTTTGACCATCTTTATGGACCATCTTTACTCTCTGCTAAAGATAACATCATGATATAATTCCAATTATCTCTATAATTTTTCTGATACAGTATCTGGCATTCCACAAAGGAAATAAAGTCATTATAACCTAAAAGCAACAGAAACTATAGTTGGCAGTACTAGATCTATACAGTACATAGATAATAAAGTTTCAGAGTTGGTTATTAAAGTAAATATCACTGATACACTCAAGGAAATAAAAGACCAAAAATTCTGGAACAAAACAGAAATCACAAAAAGAGAGTCAAGTGAAACTGAAGAACTGAGAAATAAGTCCTAATAGACAGTTTAATCAGCTGTGTTTGCACACAGATGAAAAATGAATTCATGCACCAAGACAGGTAAGAAAATATACATACAGACTAAACATACAAAATGATAGAAAATATAACAGGAATATAATTAATACATGGGATACAGTAAAAAGGTCTAACATATATATAACTTGAGTACCATAGAAAAAGGAGAGAGAAAAATGGGACAAATTCAATACTTTAAAGCAGACTGACATAGAACTTTCCAAAACAAATGCAAAATATCAAATCCGCAGACTTTAGAAGTGGTGAAAGTTTCAAACAACATAAAAATTAAGACTACATATAAGTCCATCACAGTAAAACTTCTAAAAATTACAGATGCAGAATATTTAAAGTAGCTGGGGAGTTGGGGAGATTGGGAGGTGATGATGACACTATGTTTAAGAAGTAACAAGTTAAATGAATTCTTCATAAAGACAACAGAAGTAGGACCAGCAAATGACGTAATGGTTACGTCACTGGACTCCCACGTAGTCGATCACAGTTCAAATCTGGACTTGGCTACTTAAAACTCATGCTGGGCATATATGCGTGTATGCCCAAGACCCTGAGAGGAGAATAAAAGAGAAGAGACTGTAACATGGCGATCCCCTATTGGGGGTTATTTCTCACTTTCTGTCTCTGTCTCTTCAGTGAATGCATAAGCACTATAGCAAAAATCTCTCTCTAAAAATTAAAAAATGGAAGCCAGAAGATAATAGACTTATAATATTAAAAAGCCAAAGAAAAATAACTGCTGACCTAGAAAAGATAGCCTTTTGAATGGCAGGTGAATTAAAACTACATTCAGACCGTAAAACTGAGATAATCTGTCATAAGCATATCCACACAGAAAGAAATATGAGTAACTATACTTTAGAAAGAAAAAGCAATCTAGTAGAAGCTTGGGAATGTAGGAAGAAATAAAGGGCAAATCAAATTATATATGTAAAAAAGAATGTAAACATACAGTTAAGTCTAAAAACTCTAATAATTAGGTATTATGGGGCTTAAAAGATATAAAGTTTAAAATAATATAGAGGGACCAGCAGTTGGCATAACGGCTATGTCACAGGACTCCCATGTAGTCGACCGTGGTTTGATCCCAGACACGGTGGCTTAAACTCACGCCGGGCGCATGTGTGTGTGTGCCAAGATCCCCAGAGGAGAATGGAAGAGAGGGATTGCGGGGTGAGCATCCACCCTGGGGGGTGATTTCTCGCTTTCTATCTTTCTGGCGAGCACATGAGCCCTATAGCATAAGCCTCTCAAAAAAAAAAAAAAAAAAAAAAAAAAAAAAAAAAAAAAAAAAAGTAAAATATATAGAAATGCCAATGATACTATATAAATTGGAAAAAGAAATATAAGGAGATAAATTCCTTGCATTAGCTGAGATGTCATGAAAGAACTAATTAATATTAGACTTCAATATTGAGAGTCTATAATCATTACAAGAACAGTTAAGACTGCGTGACCAACACAATTAAAGAAAAGCAAAGAAAGGCAAAAGAAACAATCTAGCTGAAAGAAAGCAAGAAGTCATAAAAGCAATCTAGAACAGGCAGGAAAAATAGAAAGCAAAGGGCAAAATAAAAGACTTAATCCCAAGTATATCTAAGTAAGTACATTAGATGCAGGTTGACCGGAGTGCAAAAATATACTCTGAACACAAATAAAAGGCAATATTAATAATAACCACAAAAACACCTAACTATAAATTGAGCTCATGTTTTGAGAAATTTTATTTATTATTATTATTTTTTAAATTTTTTCTACCGGGCAAATGCACTCACCAGAGGAAGACAGACCAAGCAAGAAAGAGAGAACATGCACATTCAAGCTACCAGGTCTGGGATTCAAACCACGGTCGGCCATGTGAGAGTCCAGCACCTTAACCACCATGCCACCTGCTGGCTACCACTGGTTTCATTTTAAGGCTAAGAAACCAAAAAACTGAAAGTAGTAAGGAAAATATATAACAGAAAACTAAGAAAATTGAAAGGAAAAAAGCTTGTGTTTATGTTAGTATCCGAGAAGGTAGACTTTATAAAAGTGATAAAAAGTTCACTTCACCAGAAAAATGTAATTATTCTGAATTTCTATGTACCTAATACATAATCTCAAAATATATCATGCAAAAGTTAGAGGAAAACATAATAAAGAATTGGTTTTATTAAAAAGATAAAATCGACAAACTGTTAGCTTAACTAAGAAAAAAAAAAGAGAGGTCTCACATAAAATCAGAAACAAAAGAGACATTACAATGGGAACCACAGAAACACAAAAGACCCTTGGAGACTATTAACATGCATACACCAGCATATCACCTCAAATCACCTTTTATCTTCAGCAAGATAAAAATAGAAAGAAATGGAAATCCTAAATAGACCAATAATGAGTAAACAGATTAAGTAAGTAATTATAAGTCGTCAAACAAAGAAATATTCCAGGACTGTATGGCTTCAGAGCTGAATACTTCAATACTTTTTGGAGAGGTTTTCGCCACAGGGTGCGTGCGCTCGCCAGACAGACAGAGACAGACAGAGAGACAGAAAGCGAGAAATCACCCCTCAGGGGGGATGGTCACACCACAATCCCTTCTCCTCCATTCTCCCCTCAGGATCCTGGGCACGCACGCACACGCGCCCGGCATGAGTTTAAGCCACCGGGTCCGGGACACGAACCACGGTCGACTACATGGAAGTCCAGCGACATAGCCTTTACGCCAACTGCTGGTCCCCCAATATTTCAATACTTTTAATGAAGAACTAACACCAGCTCTCAAACTTTTCCAGAAAATTGATGAGGGAATTCTCCCATACCCATTCTATGAGGCCAGCATTACTCTTATACCAAAACCAGATTAAGAGCACAACAAAAAAATGAAACCTCTGGGCCAGTACCTTTGATAGACACAAATTCAAAAAATGTGGATTTTAGAATTTTTTGCAATAGCGTGTGTGCACTCATTGAAGAGCCATGGCGGGAGGGAGGGGGTGTGTGTGAATCACACCCCACACACACCAGGAAGGATGGCCATGCTGCAATTCCTTCTTCTCTGAGATTTTGGGTACGTACGCACACCCACCTGGGCTTTTCAGGCAACCGAGTCCAGGACTCAAACTGCAGAGTTGGCCATGTGGAATCCAACGCATTAACCACCATGCCACCTGCTGGCCCAAGGCAAACATTTCTAACAAAACACTAGCAAACTAAATCCAATAGCTTATTAACAGGATCATATACCATGACCAAGTTGGGCTTACCTCATAGAGGCAAGGGTATTCTAATAAACATGAATCAATAAATGTGACACATCATATCAACAGAATGAAAGACAAAAACCATATGATCATCTCAACAGGCAAAGAGAAAGTATTTGACAAAATTGAACATCCCCTGATGTTAACACATGAGGAATGGACAGAACACACTTCACAAAAACAAAGGCTAAAATAATAAACCCATTACAAACATCACACCAAACAGAAATGATGTAAGTTTTTCCTTAGAAAACTGGAACAAGGACCAGCTGGGTGGTGTAGTGATTAAGACAGCTGGATACCGGGGACAGCAGGCAGCATGATGGCTACGACACTGGACACTCCCACATGGCCAACCCCCTGGGGGGGTGATTTCTCGCTTTCTGTCTCTCTGTCTCTCTCTGTATGTCTGGCGAGCGCACACGCCCTATGGCGAAAACCTCTCAAAAAAGAAAAAACAAAGAATAAAATTATTAAAATAAAAAAAAAGATAGCTGGATACCACACATTGACTGCACAGTTCAAGTACCAGACTGGACAGCCCAGAAAACATTCCAGGTGTATGTTTTCATGCCCAGAAATCATGAAAGGAGAATGGAGAAAGGACTGCAATGTGACCATCTCTGCTGGAGGTGGGGAAGGGAGCTTCTGTCCTCTCTCTCTCTCTCTCTCTCTCTCTCTCTCTCTCTCTCTCTCTCTCTCTCTCTCAAGTGCACATGCCCTGTAACAAATTAAAACAAAACAAAACAAAGCTGGAACAAGAACAAGACAATTAAGCCTTTTGGTCAGAACTACCATCTTCCAATAATTCACCAAAATAATGAACGCAAGGGAAAAAAGGAGAGGCTCTCGATACATGTTCTCCGGTTCCTTTGGCAACATACATGCCATATACAAGAAAGGTGACATTGTGGACGCCAAGGGAATGGGTACCCTTCAAAAAGGAAGGGACCACAAATGTTACCATGGCAATACTGGAAGAGTCTGCAGTGCTACCTAGCATACTGTGGGCACTGTTATAAACAGCCAAGTTAAGGGCAAGATTCTTGCCAAGAGAATTAATGTGAGTATTAAGCATATTAAGCTTTCTAAGAGCAGAGATAGCATCCTAAAATGTGTGAAGGAAAATAACCAGAAAAAGGAAGCCACAGGGAAAGGTACCTGGGTTCAACTGAAGTGTCAGCCTGCTTCACCTTGAAAAGCACACTTTGTGAGAACCAAAGGAAAGGAGCCTGAGCTTCTGGAATCTATTCCCTAAAAATCCATGGCATGATGGGTTAACAATAAATACTCTAGGGACTAGAAGATGGTGTAATGGCTACATCACTAGACTCCCATGTAATCAACCACGGTTCAAATCCCAGACCTGGTGGCTTAAAACTCATGCCAGGCGCATGTGAGTGTATGCCCAAAATCCTGAGAGGAGAGAAGAGAGGGGATTGCGGGATGACCATCATCCTGGGGGGGGGGGTCCTTTCTTGTTTTCTGTCTCTGAAGAGCGCACACTCTCTATGGCAAAAATCTCTCTAAAATAAATGTACATACCTATATACATACTGTGGACTATGAACAAATTGTCTGAACTGAGTACAATTGTGGTGTCCCCTCCCCCAAAGCAAATTTTAATTGGGCTCAAATTCATTTTATAGTATGTGTTCAAATTTAGTGTTTTTCTAGCTGAAAGTTGTAAGGTAGTTCATCATGCAACAAATAAAACTCAATTAAAAAATGGGAAAAAATATAAAATTTAAAATGTAAGCTTTAGAGCCCCAGGTGGCATTTGTGGTCAAGGTGCTGGACTCCCATATGGCTGGCCCTGGTTCAAGTTCTGGACACTGAGGGGATTGTGTGTGCACACCCAGAATCTTGAGAGGAGAATGGAGGAGAAGGGATTCCGATGTGGCTACCCCATTTAGGGGTGATCTCTCACTTTCTCTTTCTCTGTCTCTCTCTCCCTCTCCCTCCCTCCCTCTCCCTCTCTCCCCCTCCCTCTCCCTCTCTCTCTCTCTCTGGTAAGTGCATGTGCCCTATAGCAAAACTCTCATTAAAAAACAAGTAAGCTTGGGACCAGCAGTTAGCATAATGGCTGTGTCACTGGACTCCCATGTAGTCGACCCTGGCTTGTGTCCTGGACCCGATGGCTTAAAAATCAGGCAGGGTGCGTGTGCGTGCGTGCCCAAGATCCCGAAAGGAGAATGGAGGAGAAGGGATTACGGTGTGGCCATTCCCCTGGGGGGTGATTTCTCGCTTTCTGTCTCTCTGTCTCTGTCTGTCTGGCAAGCGCACACGCCCTATAGCAGAAACCACTCCAAAAAAAAAAAGTAAAAAAAAAAAGCAAACAAGTAAGCTTTAATTCTCAACAAAAGTTCCATCAATTCAAGACACTTTTGTAAGCCATTTAGTCCATTTCTAAAGAACTGAGAGTCCTTCAAGATTAACTATGACAATGCCATCTTTGTTACATTATTTTTTAAATAATTTATTTCATTTTATTTATTACTATTTTTTAATTTGACCAGAGAGACAGGAAAAGTGAGAAGGTATGCCACCAGGTCCAGGACTCGAACCACAGTCAGTCATGTGAGAGTTCAGTGCCTCAACCACCACAACATCTGCCAGTCCCCCTTTGTCAAATTATTAACTGAAGAAAAATGGGTGCTCTTTAAAGATTTTTTTAAGAATTAGGAAACAACAAAACAGAAAAAACACAGCCAAATAGGACTGTAATGTGGATGCTTAATGATCTGCCACCAAAATGCTCACAAAGCAGCCCTTGTTTGGTGAGAGGAAAGAGCAGAAGGGTTGTTCTGATGGAGGACTCTCTAGTGAAGCTTTTCTGGGACCTTTTTCTGCTAAAACTTCTGGTTATTCCCAAATCATTATCATAACAAGCAGATTATTGCTATCGTTGTGTCCTTCCAAGAAGTCAACAAGCATCCTAGAAAAATTGGTGCCATGATCTCTGCTCTCGACTGGTCCACTCTTGCTTTGACTGGACCAGTCTCACCTGCTGGTAGCCACTGCTTTGACTATCCTTTATCTTCAGAACAGTAAAGACTTGATAAAACTCTGTGAAGAAATGCTTTAGCATCTTTATTCTTGTTTAAAATTCCATTAAAACCTCTGTTCTTGCCTGCAACTGCTCAGCTTACAACAGCTCTGGCCCCTATCAGGAAGTGTGCTCAATCTTCATTTCAGCCAGAACTGTGTAAGTTGAATCGCGATGTCCATGCTGTTGGCTATTGTTTCTTCTACTGGGTTGTCAGAAAATTCACGATACTTTTTTCTGTTTTTCAAAGGTAATTTATTTATGCCAAAAAAAAGATCAATCAATGATATATTGCCCATTTTGCTCATTAACTTTTTGCCATCTTTCAGTGAGCTTCATAATTCCCTGTTCATAGAAGAACCTGTCTTTATTGGAGACAAACTGAACAAGGTGCTGATTTATGACCTCATTTAAACTAAACATTATACCCTGCAAAAAGTTTTGAATAGAGCAAAACAAGTGGAAGTCTGACGGCCAAGGTCAGGCGAGTATGGTGGGTGTGGCCATACATCCCGACCCAGCTCCAAGAATTTTTCATTGGTGATCAAACTGGTGTGTGGTCTTGCAATGTCATAATGAAACATAATTCCTTTACACTGAGTGAGCTCTGGATACTTCTGGATAAGGGATTTGTTCAAACAGTCCAACTGCCGACCGTACACATTCAGTATTGCTTTGATTATCCACTGTTCCATTCCTTGGTAGGAGCTCAAAAACAATACCTTTAAAATCCCACCACACTGAGAGCGTAACCTTCCTTGATGAATGTCAGCTTTCAGTGTCATTTGAGGCAAATCATCAGCAAGGACCAAGACTGCACACCACATTGTTTTGGTTTTTGTTTTTTTTTTTTTTTTCTTTTGGAGAGGTTTTTGCTATAGGGCACGTGCGCTCGCCAGACAGACAGAGAGACAGAAAGCGAGAAATCACCCCCAGAGGGGATGGCCACGCTGCAATCCCTTCTCCTCCATTCTCCTCTCAGGATCTTGGGCACGCACGCACATGCGCCCGGCGTGAGTTTAAGCCACCGGGTCCGGGACTGGAACTGCAGTCGACTACGTGGGAGTCCAGCGACATAGCCATTACGCTAACTGCTGGTCCCATGAGGAACCCAAATATCGAGTTTGCTTATGTATCCTAGCTTCCTCAGGAGGATGTGACTGCTGAAATGATGGGTGTCCAGTTTCTGCAATCTCTTGTGTCATGTAACATGGGTTTGACTTGGTCAATCCCCGTATTTTGTTGTCATCAACCTCGGTTGGCCTCCTTGACCAAGGAGCGTTGTTGAGATCAAAATCACCAGCATGCAACTTCATAAACCATCACTGGCAATGACATTCTTGCAGAGCATTTTCACCGTAAACTGTACCAAATTTTTCACAAGCTTGATGCGCGTTCTTCCCTTTACAGAAGTAAACAGTAAAATATGGCAAAAATGCAGTTTGGTTTTCCATCTTTAACTTGTTGTAAAATCTCCAAAACTCATCCAAATCAGTAAAATTTTTTTAGAATTAAACTAGAACTGTCAGCTGTCAAATGACATAGCAAAAACATAGATGCAAATGACTCTAGTACTTCAAAAATGAACTAGTGCCATCTGCTGCAAAAACACGTCATGACTTTTCTGACAACCCAATATTATTCATCAATCTTGTTTGATCCCAGCAAAAACAAGATTTTTTTCCCACTCACAAGTTCACGTGGATGATCTGTCACTGCAAGCATCATCTTCAACATCATCTTCTCCCTTCTTAAGACAAGTTATCTATTAGTAAACTGCTGATTTCTCTGTAACTTATGGAATAATTTCCCTAAGTTTTTGTAAAGGAAATGTGATTTTATCATTATTTCACCCACACTTCACTATAAGGTGGATACTTCTTATTCCAAATAAAGCAGAATCGATGCAGCTATGAAGGGGCTCTTTTCTTTCCCTCATTCATTCATTCATTTATTTTAGATTTTGGCCATAAGGTGCACACACTTTGCCAGAGAGAGACAGAAAGAGAGTGAATGTGAGAAGTCACCACCCCCCAGGATGATGGCCATGCCACAATACCTTTTCTTCCAGTCTCCTCTTGGGATTTTGGGTACACATGCACACATTACCAGTGTGTTTTCCAAGCCCCTAGGTCTGAGACTTGAGCCATGGAGTCTACTATATGGAATCCAGTGCCTTAACCACCACACTGCCTACTGGCCCTGTTAGGGGATCTTTTCAAACTGATGTCTTATCCTTCTTAGTACCTAAAACTAATTTCTATTCAGACATATTTTAACTAATACAAATTGATTTTGGTGCAAAATAAAATGCATTACATGCATTTTCCATGAACTTTGAAAAGGCTTGTTGTAGTACTGGAAGTTCTAGTCATAGCAATTAGCGAAAGAAAAAAGTAATAGGCAACCAAATTAGAAAGAATATCAAACTGTCCCAATCTACAGATGATATGACCTTATATACAGAAAAATCTAAAAAGTCCACCAAACATCTTTTTTTTTTTTTTTTTGAGAGGTTTTTCGCTATAGGGCGCGTGCGCTCGCCAGAAAGACAGAGAGAGACATAGAGACAGAAAGCGAGAAATCACCCCCCAGGGGGGATGGTCACGCCGCAATCCCTTCTCCTCCATTCTCCTCTCGGGATCTTGGGCACGCACGCACACGCGCCCGGCGTGAGTTGTAAGCCACCGGGTCCGAGATGCGAACCGCGGTCGACTACGTGGGAGTCCAGCGACATAGCCATTACGCTAACTGCTGGTTCCCTCACCAAACATCTTTTAGACATGATAAATAAATTAGGTAAAGTTGCAGGACAGAAAATCAACATACAAAATTCACTAGCATTTCCACCAATAATGAACTAGCTGAAAAAGAAATCAAGGCAGCCACAGAAATGAAAATACCCAGGAATACATTAAACCAAGAAGATGAGAGATTTCAATGACAAAAACTTTAAAACACTGTTATAGAAATTAGAGAATATTTTAAAAATGACAAGACACCCCATGCTCATGGATTAGAGAATAAATGATGTTAAAAGACCACACTAGCTAAAGCAACCTACAGATAAGTGTAACCCCTATACAATTTCCAGTGATAATACAATTTCTGGTGGCATGGTAGTTAAAGCAGCCAGATCTCACATGTACAAATGCACAGTTCACCTCCCAGATCTGGCAGGTTGAAAAATGGTAGTGCATGTGAATGTCTGCCCAAAATCCTGAGAGGAGAATGGAGAAAGGCTTTTAGTGTGGCCATCCTCTCTGCAAGGTGCTTTCTCACTTTCCCTCTCTTCTCCCTCTCTTTCTCCAACAAGCATCCTATAGTAAACTTCTTTTTTTAATTACCAGTGACAGTCTTCAGAGAAGCTTTTAAAATTCTGAAATTTATACAGAATCACAGAAAACTCCAAAGAGCCAAAGCAATCCTGATCAAAAAAGAACAAAGCTGGGAACCAGCAGTTAGTGTAATGGCTATGTCGCTGGACTCCCACGTAGTCGACCGCGGTTCGCGTCTCGGACCCGGTGGCTTACAACTCACGCCGGGCGCGTGTGCGTGCGTGCCCAAGATCCCGAGAGGAGAATGGAGGAGAAGGGATTGCGGCGTGACCATCCCCCCTGGGGGGTGATTTCTCGCTTTCTGTCTCTATGTCTCTCTCTGTCTGTCTGGCGAGCGCACGCGCCCTATAGCGAAAAACCTCTCCAAAAAAAAAAAAAAAAGAACAAAGCTGAAGGCACCACACTACAACTTTAAAACATACTACAAAGTTATAGTAACCAAAACAGCAGGTCAGTGGTATAAAAACAGACCAATGGACCAAAATAGAAAACCCAGAAATAAATCCACATATATACAGCCAACTGATTTTCAACTTAGGCACAAAGAATATACACTGGGAAAAGGTCAGTCTTTTCAATAAATAGTTCTGAGAAAACTAGATATACTCATGCAGGAGAATAAAAATGTATCTTTATATCTTACCACGTACAAAAAATCAATTCAAAATGGATTAAAGATCTAAATATAAGACCTGGAAATACGGAACTACAGGAAGAAAACACAGGAGAAATGCTCTGTATGAATTAAAACTCAAAAACAGAAAACAAAAGCCACATCACAATCCCCTCTCAGTTCCATTCTCCTTTCAGGATTTTGAGCATGCAAGCACAAGCATGCAGTGTATTTTTCAAGCCACCAGGTCTAGGAACCTAACAGTGCAGTCAGCCATGTGAGATCCAACCACCTTAGCCACAACTCTGGCTGGCCCTATATTTTAGTTTTTAGAGAATGAACTTGCCAATAATATTCCACAAGTTAATAGTTTGTTATAAGATGTTTAGCATTTGACAGAATTTTACTGGAATCAGGGGACGTTACAAAGAAGAGCAGTTAGCAGTCTTTTAGCTAACTGGGATCATGGGCAAGTTATTTCACCTACTGAAGCTTCAGTTTCTTCATCTGTTTAAAAACAAATGTGAAAAAGTATCAACATTAAAATAGTATCTACCTCACAGAATTACGAGAATAAAGTATTCCTAAGTTGCGAAGATTCAAATGCATCAGGCAGCTTTACTATTTTGTTTACATTAAGAATGTACTTACACAAACCCAGATGGTATAGCCTACCTATTAGGCCATATGAGATAATCTTATGCAAACAGCTATCATACTTGCAGTTCATCGATGACTGCAATATCCATTATTCATCATGTAACTATATCATTCAGCCCAACACCTCATACAGAGTAAGTGCTCAAAGAATCTTAACTACTATGACTACTAACATTCATATGTCATTAACATGTCTGGAAACTCATGTCTTGGATTTGTTTTCTGAACAATCGTTATTCTTCAATACCTACATGGCACTTAATATATAAAAGGTACTGTTTGGGCCCTTTAAGTTTTCATTCATTTAATACATGAGTTAATGAGATAAATACAAGGCTGGCCCTATAGTGCAGAGGTTAAGCACTGTCCTGAGGGACTGGACCCCACTCACTTGACTGAAGTTCAAATCCCATCCCTGGGGGCATAAAAAACATACTGTCCACGTGTGTGTGTGTGTGTGTGTGTGTGTGTATGTGTGTATGTCTCTCCAGGATCCTGACAGGATGGAGAAATGGAGGAGGAAAGGACTATGGCACTGTGGCATGACCGGGCCCCTCTGGTCTCTTTCTCAATCTCTCTCATGTGTACACATAAGCCATGTGGCATTTTTAAAGAGAGAGATAAATACTGTTATCATCATTCCCATTTTATAGATAAGGAAAGTGAAGTACCGAGAAGTAATTTTCCCGAGTAAGTATGGAAGTTGAAACATAAACTCAGAAGTCTGGCTCCAAAGGCCAGGCTCTTTTATTCTGTATGTTGCCTATGTGCAATACTGAACTTAAAGTACTGAAATTCCTTTTCCTGAAATACTTTCTCAAACGTAATGAGCCACTTCCTGACGCCCTCCCTCATCCCAGGTCAGGTCACACCACGCGGTCATTTATTCTCCAAACACCCTATCTCCTTCGGGGTGTTCGTCAGGACTGTCACTGAAGGGCGTCCCCCTTCCCCACACAAGCTCCCTGACTGCAGCGACTGTGTCTGAGTACTATGGTCACCCTGGGACCTCCCGCGAGCACGGTGTTCGGCATTTGCTAGAGTAACATATTTATCAAGTATTAACAATTTGCCAGCCACAAGCGAAAAAACTGATGACAATGGAAAATGTAAGCGAACAAATCATAAGCAAGAGCAGTAGTCCTATGAGAAGAATAGAATGCCAAATCAAACGTGGCTAAATCAGTTTAAAAAGAACAAGTATTCCCTGGGGCTTCAAACCATCAAGTGGTGTTGGGAAACAAAATGCAGAGTAACAATGGTATGGCAAAGATTCTTTCTTTCCTAATACATTATTTAACAAATATAAACCTAGTTCAAATAAATGGTAAAAATTCAGGGATATGTTTTGTTTGTTTGTTTTGTTTTTTAACCAAGGGTACAAGACAGTTTAAAGGCTTAGATGGTTCAGGGTTTATTGTAAGCCATAATCTAACTTGCTAAAATTTTCCTCTAATAGAGGAATTAATTCCTTTTCATAGAGCTTCAAAGATAAAATTAAAGTGTTTCCTCCATGCGCCAGCGCTTCAAACATTTGAAGATGGCAATCAGATACCCCAGTAGATATCAGAACAGTATTTACAGGATAAACAGCCCCGGATATTTCAGCTGTCCACTGTCCTACCTCATTTTCATTTCCAGGCCCTCCTTATTGCTATGGTTTTATTAAACTGTGGTTCCCAAAAGCAAACAGAACATTCCATACATACAGTGTGAGCAGAATAAAATTATCAGGTCTGCACACTATGTACCTTTCCTATTGCATTATGAATTATATTGACACGAGAATCTCTGTGGTATAGGGATACCGGTTTTGACAAAATAGTGTAAGCTCTTACCCTCAGTTGGCTGGCTTTCATTCTTTGCCACCTTAGTTAGTTAGTAATAAAAATACGCAAACAAGGGCCAGCAGTTGGCGTAATGGCTATGTCGCTGGACTCCCATGTAGTTGACCGCAGTTAGCATCCTGGACCCAGTGGCTTAAAACTCACGCCGGGTGAGTGTGCGTGCGTGCCCAAGATCCCGAGAGGAGAATGGAGAAGGGACTGTGGTGTGGCCATCGCCCTGGGGGGGAGGGTGATTTCTCGCTTTCTGTCTCTCTTTCTGGTGAACACACGTGCCCTATAGCAAAAACCTCTCCAAAAAAAAAAAAAAAAAGAAAAAAATATATACAAGCAGGAATGTATATACTATAGCTTGCCTAACTGAAAAACTAAAAACATGTATTTACCACCCATGTTTAGCAACAGAAAAATACCAATGTCTTAAAAGTCTCTTTTGCATCTTTTAAAATTCTTTCCTCTAACCTTTAAAACCCACAATCTAAATCTTAACCATGTGCTCATTGTTCCTTACTTTTATGGTTTTACTACTGTTTATTCCTAAACAATCTATTATTTAGTTTTGTCTGACTTTTTGCCCCCAATTCCCCATTGTCCAATTCCTTAAATTTAAAAACTGCATCCTTTTGGGACCAGCAGTTAGCATAATGGCTATGTCGCTGGACTCCGACTGACCACGGTTCGCGTCCTGGACCCGGTGGCTTAAAACTCATGCCGGGCACGTATGCGTGCGTGCCCAAGATCCCGAGAGAAGAATGGAGGAGAAGGGATTGTGGTGTGGCCATCGCTCCTGGGGGGTGATTTCCTGCTTTCTGTCTATCTCTCTGTCTATCTGGCGAGCGCACGCGCCCTATAGCAAAAACCTCTCCAAAAAAAGAAAAAAAAAAAAAAACTTTTGTATTTAACATATTTTTTTTAAAGAGAGTTTTGCTATAGGGCACGTGTACTCACTAGAGAGAAAGAAAGACAAAAAGGTGGTCATGCTGCAATCCCCTCTTCTCCATTCTCCTCTTAGGATTATGGGCATGCACGGTGCCTAGCATGAGTTTAAGTTGCAAGGTCCAGGACTCGAACCGCAGTCGACCATGTAGGAGTCAAGTGATTTAACCCTTATGCCGTCTGCTGGTCCCATGTATTTAACATATTTTTAATAAGCTCCCTCAAATGTTTTGTGCAAGTTTGTAAATAACTGATCCATCACCAATAAAAAGCATAGACAAGAGGGCAGACTGATATTCTACTCAGGCCAGAACAATGTGTGAAGATAAGATGATAACCTCTCTTCCCAATAAAAAACTGGGCTAAGGAAAAGTTTAACATCTTCCTGTATTTTCCTAACTTGGATTTTATAAAAGGGCTTTTACATGTGTGTAATTCCCTGAATTGATATCATAATATTTAAAGAGCGTCCTAAGATAAACAAAAAATACCATTAAATACTAGGGCAATTACTGGGTCATCAGGAACGTCATGACACATTTTTGCATAGAAAACTATGTCATGACTTTCCCGACAACCTAATACATTTGGATTATTTCATTTCAATTTACTCATGCCTCATGTCTAAATATAATTATTTGGGAGTTGACTACAGCCATTTTTGCCATAGGAAATTTATAACATAGAATTTCAGATTGAAAGAATTCAAAATAAAAATCATTACATATAAAGTCAGATAAAATTTTTTTAAAGACTTATTTTATTTAACTTTATTTATTTGACCAGAGAGAAAGCAAACTGCCAGGTCCAGGACTCGAACCACAGTCAGCCATGTAGGAGTCCAGCACCCTTAACCACCACACCACCTGCCAACCCCCTCAGATAAAATATTAAGACAATGAAACCATTTCCCAGTTCATCAACTCAAGTGAAAGAGAATCCCATGTTACCAAGCTACTTCCAAGGCCTCCGAGGACTAGGGAAAACCTGTAGAAACCTCTCCTCCTCAAGCCATAGTAGCTACTGTAGCAACTGTTCGAAGCACATGTCACGGTAAAATACAAATTAAGAAAACAAAAATAATTTTTAAGAGGTTTTTGCTTGAGGATGAATGTACTTGCCAAGAAGAGAGAGAGAGAGAGAGAGAGAGAGAGAGAGAGAGAGAGAAGGAAAGCAAGAAATCAAGCCCAGGGAAGATGGCCGTGTCACAATCCCTCCTCCTCCATCCTCCTCCAGGGATCTTGGGCACACACACATATGCTCAGCACTGAGTTCTGAGCTACCAGGTGTGGGACTCGAACTGCAGTTGGCCATGTGGGAGTCCAGTGATGTGAACTATCACGCCATCTGCTGGCGCCAAGATTTGTTTTTAAATCAAGAAAAGTGAGGCTTTAAAAAAAAAAGTTGGGACATAAAGGACAAGTAGAAGAGTCAAAGATACCTACCTATATTTCAATATCAGAAATTAAAACTATTAAAGTCTACAAAGTAGGTAATAGGGAGGAAAACTAAGATATAAAGAGGGAAAGTCACAAATATGATGACTGCTTCATCATATGTGTAAATGGCCCTCAGTATCTATCTAATGGAATGCTTTGCATAGTGTAAGTAATCCTATTTTTGGTCAGTGTCTTTTCCTCTAATACTTATGAAAAAAATTCCAAAGTTCTGTTACTATTGCTACTTCTATTATTTGAGATACCTAAATTTCACACCAGGGATCTCTTGAGAGATTCTGAATTTGTGACACATCATGTAAACAGTAAGATTCCTTTAAATTAATAAACATTTCCCTGCTTGAATATTTAAGTTTTAGGGACCAGCAGTTGGTGTAATGGCTATGTCACTGGATTCCCATGTAGTCGACTGCGGTTCGAGTCCCGGACCCGGTGGCTTAAACTCATGCCAGGCGCGTGTGCGTGCATGCCCAAGATCTCAAGAGAATGGAGAAGGTATTACAGCGCAGCATGGTCATCCCCCCCCCCCCCAAGGTGATTTCTTGCTCTCTGTCTCTCTCTCTCTCTCTGTCTTTCTGACGAGTGTATGCGCCCTATAGCAAAAACCTCTCAAAAAAAAGAAAAAAATTTATGTTTTCCTTTTGGTAAGAATTATAACCATATAACTTTACATCCTTGTCTTCCAAAGACTCATTATGGCTAACCTAGAACCTCATGAATTCTGTGCCCAAAATAATCTAATACTTTCATCAATCTTTAAGTAGAGTTGGTCACCCTTGAATCACAAATTAATGGAGTAGCAAAAGAAAAAAATAATAAGCCGTATGTATGGTATATATGCTGCAAATTTTATAGATGTTTCTTTACCCCATAATCTGGCCAGTAAACAAGCAGACTGGAACGTGTATTGCTGAAACAAAGTTAACAAGAAAAACCTCAAGTTAATCGGCTTGCAGTCTGACAACAATCCATATACAGAGCAGGGTTACCAAAAACAAGTCAAAAGAACAGAGGTATTTCTAGTAGTAACAGTCTTAGAAAACATAATGAAGGACAGTCAAAATATCTGAAAGGAAAAAAGTAGCAAAAGTCAACTTAGGTACCTATTCTATAAAGAAGAGTTTTATGACCTGGTTTACATTTTTATTTAATCAAGCTTATATATTTAAGTGTCAATCCCTTCAATTAAGTTGTATACAAAAATCAAGTTATTCAACACACAACAGAATAATTTCAGATTACACTCACCACTTTATCAGGCAAGATCATCAAAACAGATTGATGCTTTCTAATGGCTGAACTTCTATGCACTTTTTAACCTAATTTATAGGTAGAACTATAGTAGAAATCATTACACTATCAAATGTGATATAAAGATCATGAGCGGTCTTTTAAAAGTTCATGGAAAGTGAATATTTTTTAAAAATTTTGCATCAAAATAAACTCATTTTAACTCCATTTTTCTATGAATTTTTTGAAGTCCTCTTATATTTATTAAATCAAAGCAAAGCAGAAATAAGCTCATTCACACTCAATTTATTTAATTTAAAGTATCAACTAGTATACACAGAAATCCACATACAGATCACTTTTACACTTCAAATGTCATTTGCTATGAAATAAATAATGGTGCACATGTAATGAAAAAATCATTAACCAAATACAATCATGTTACGAAGAAAATCTAAATGGTTATTAATATTCTGATAATTTAAAGATTCTAATTAGTTGGGAGATACAAAGGTTTTTAATTTTTTCATTGGTTTTGAATCCCCACAACGGAAGTGTGCCACTCCTGGAGTTAATGTACTACCAGATCTTGGATAAAGAATGTATTGCGGGACCAGCAGTTGACATAATGGGTATGTCACTGGATGCCCATGTAGTCAACCATGGTTCGAGTCCCGGACCCGGTGGCTTAAAATCATGCCGGGTGCGTGAGCATGTGTGCCCAAGATCCCAAGAGGAGAATGGAGGAGAAGGGACTGCGGCGTGGCCATCCTCCCTGGCGGGGGTGATTTCTCACTTTCTGTCTCTCTGTCTCTATCTGTATTTCTGGCAAGCACACATGCCCAACAGCACAAACCACTCCAAAAAAGAAAAAAAAAAAAAAAAAAAGAATGTACTGCTCAGGAATAGCTGGTTAAGATATACTAGTTTAAGGCACTGGATACCCACATAGCCAACCAAGGTTCACGCTTTAGATCTTGTGGCTTAAAACTCACACCAGGTATGTGTGTGTGCATACCCAATATCCCAAGAGGAGAATGGAGAACGGACTGTGGTGTGGCCATCACTGCTGGGGGGTGATTTTTCACTTTCCCTCTCTCTGCCTTTGTCTCTGGTAAACGCACATGCCCTATGGAATAAAACTTAAAAAAAGAAAAAAACAAATAAAACAGAATGTATTGCTCTAGGTAGAGGAAGAGTAGTTCTAGGACAGATGATATACCAGATATTACAAGTAGATACTGGGCCACCAGGTAGCATAGCAGTTACGGCACTAGACTCTCACATGGCCGACCACAGTTCAAGTCAAAAAACTGGCAGCTTGCTTTCTTACTTTCCCTCTCGTTCTCGGTCTCTCCCTAGTCAAATTATAAAAATAAATGAATAAAATTTAAAGAACAAACAAAGGATAGATACTGGGGCCAACAGCTGGCATGGTGGTTAAGTCTCAGGATTTGGGGTACGTGAACTGAAGGTCAACTACATGAGAGTTAAGCCATGTAAACCATTATGCCATCTGATGGTCTCCCTTTCTTTTCTTTTTTAAGTGCCAGAGGGCATATATGCTCGCCAGAGACAAACGGAGAGACAGGTGGGAGGAGAGAAAGAAGGAAAAAAGTATCCCCCAGTGGGGCATGGTTCTGCCACAATCAGTTCTCCTCCGTTTCTCCTTCCTGTTGGGATTTAGGCCATGCATGCACACACCTGGAGTTTTTCAAGCCACCAGGGCTGGGATTCTAACAGTAGTCAGTCATGTAGAACCTGACTACCTCAACCAATAGGCTACAGGGTGTTACTAAAACAGTATTTCTTAAAACTTTGAATTAAATTGGGGCCAGCAGGCAGCATGCTGGTAAGGGCACTGGACTCCCATATGACCAATCGCAGTTCAACTCTCAGACCTGGCAGCTTGTTTTCTCACTTTCCCTCTCTCTGGTGAGTATACATGCCCTATAACAAATTAAAAATAATAATAAGAAAAAAATGATTCTTTAAAAAGTAATTTTTTTTTTCCAGAGAGATTTTTCTATTGTGCTTGTGCACTCACTACAGAGACAGAGGGACAGGAAGGAAACGACAAATCACTCCCTGGGAGGATGGTCACACCACAACCCCTTCTCCTCCATTCTCCTCTCAGAATCTTGGGCATGCACGCACACACACCCAACGGGAGGTCTAAGTTACCAGATCCAGGATTCAAACTGCCATCAACCACGTGGCATGCCAGTGATGTAACCATTATGCCATTTGCTGGTCCCAAAATAAAATTTTTAACTGGACATTAAATTTATTAATAAATAAAGTAGCTACTGTTAAACTTATTAGAATATTTTAGGAAAGTATAGCCAATAGTACAAAGAAATTACTGAGTAAAATATCAAGCATTAATAAATATATAAATAAAGTTATGGTGATCACTTTAACTAGTTACTAAAAGTAACTATGGAACAAATACTGGCCACACAATTTTGTTGTTTTTCTTGGTTTTTTGAGAATTTTTTTTTTTTTTTTTTTTTTTTTTTTTTTGCTATAGGGTGCATGCGCTCATCAGAGAGACAGAGAGAGACTGAGACAGAAAGCAAGAAATTATCTCCCCAAACACTATGGCCACACCACAATCCCTCCTCCTTCATTCTCCTCTTAGGATTTTGGGCAAGCACACACACATGTCCAGCGTGAGTTACAAGCCACCAAGTCTGGAATTTGAACCACAGTTGGCCATGTGGGAGTCCAGCATCTCAACCACCATGCCACTTGCTGGCCCCACACATGTTTTAATACACATTATTTTCATAAATTCTGTCACAAAAAGCCTAGCTTGCCAACTATTAAGTAACTTGTTTTATTTTTTTAAAGAATTTTTAAAATATTTTATTTAACTAGCTTTATTTATTGATTGATTGATTGACTGATTTTAATTTGACCAGAGAGAAAGAGAGAGAGGGAAAGTGAGAAAGCAACCTGCCAGGTCCAGGACTCAAGCCACAGTAGGCCATGTGGGAGACCAGCAGCCCTAACCACCACGCCACCTGCCGACCCCAGTAACTTGTTTCATTAATTCTTGGGCTTGACTATAATTAGTTGGCAAATTCAGAAAAGAAAATAACCAAAAGGCAAATACTTGTCATTATGCAAATAAAACAGCTGACTGACAGCCTCTAATTCTTTTTTATCCAGTTGCTATGTTGTGAAGTAGACAGACGAAAGCTCTGAATTTTATAAAGGAAGAGATATTAAATGGTGAAGTGTTAATTCTTGCAGTTCTTAGTTTTATACAATTTGAACCGAATATGTATATTGGCCAACAAAATATTTTTAAAACATTATTTTTGGTCCGATATCAGATTTTGGCTACATTTTAAGCAAAACCATACATTTTTGAGATAACAGACTCCTTAGAGTTCACCAAATAAAACCCTGACAGCATTGAGGGTCACAAAAATTAAATGACTCCTTCACCATTCTAAAGTCATCCCGGTTGTTGTGGCTGACATTACAGGACTCTTGCACTTTTATTCTACTAAACACTCATTATTAAGCTATTTCTCTCACAGTAGTAACTCCATAAGAATATTTCTGGTCCCTCAATATAGGTGTTAGTAAGATAACTATGAATAGTATTAGAAGGTCATTCAAAGGGTCTTTCCAGAAAAAAAACTTGTCAATTTTGAGAGGCATTTCAAGGGAACTATTGTCCCTCAGAGGGTCAAAGATGCATAGTTGAATTAATGGCATTTTGGTCTCACCATTTGGTCATATGGAAATGAATAAAAGCGTAAAAATGTTGATGCCAATGTCTACTTCTCATTTAACCAGGTAATTCAGAGAGAAACTTAGTGAAGTATTTTTATTCTTTAAAATCTAGGTTTGAAATAATACCACCAAAATTAGATCTGTAATTAAAACTAGAAATGACACCTTTCTGATAGCAGTACTTTATTTATAATTTAAAAATCCATTATAACCATTACTTTATATTTAACTTATCTACTAAAATTATTTTTTAAATTAAGGAAAAAAAACTTAGAAAAAGTTTCTCTTTGTTTCAAAGCAATTTATTAGTAAAATTTTCAAATCTGAAACCTTTTTTACTTTTGCATTTCTGCCCAGCAATCTGGAAATAATGATAGCTCATAAAAAAGTACCAATTATTTTTCAAATTAAAACTTCTCATAATAGTGCATCATTACACTACTGCCCATTTCCTAACTTTCAACAAAATTACAGGTGATAACAGAAATCAAAACTTAACTTAAACCATATTAAGGGGAGAGCAAGTTTAGACTACACGTATACACACATGATATTTTATCATCCAATGACCAGAAAAAGTGAAAGATTCTAAGGATGTATTGTCATTTCAAAGTAAAATGAGACGCAATATACAGATCAGCCACAAACTGAACATCAAAAAAAAGAAAAGTACAGACTTAAAGACATGACTATTCACACTTAAAGTGGTCCACACCCATCAGGATGGATTCACTTAGAAAAAAAAATCATTTGATTACAGAGAACACACGCACTATTAACAGTTATACTAAATAATTATGTGTAGGTGTTAAAAGCAGGACTAATGGAACTTTAATTCACTAGCTTTCATGTCTTCTCACTTCACTAATTCTTCTTAAAATCTGACTGAAACCACTAAGCAAACTGCACAACAGTGCTAACCCACCACCACGCTTTCATTCTAACAAGCATTTACTCAAGTGATGCCCCTCTGCCCACAAACTCTCCTCCGGTTTACAACTCAGATCTGCTGGGAGGTGTACCATTTCCTTGGCACTATTCTCAAATGACCCTCCATACCGAATTTGTGTATCTGCCTTCTTCACTAAATTGTGATGCCTTAAGAGAAAAAACGGGCCCAGCCCTTAGTGTGGTGGTTAAGGAGGCTGGATCCCACATAGACCACTGTGCAGCTGGACTCCCAGATCTGGAGCCTTGAAAAACACATGGGCACATGTGCCCAAAATCCTGAGAGGAGAAATGGAGAAAGGATTCTGCAGGACCAGCCCCCATGGGGGAATACTTTTCTCTCTCTCCCTACCCACCACGCCACACATACCCTTTAGCAAATTTAAAAAGAAAGTGAGAAAAAAAATAAAAAGGCCTTATTTAACTTCAGCTCCTAATTGCTTAGGAATGTACACTTATCACAGGAGACATTCAAAAAGACTTGTTCTTTAAAAGTCATGACCAGAACACCACCACATAAATCAGATGAAATCAAATCAACTGCATGAGCTAGTTTGTAACACAGAGATTCTTTGCCCCTATTTAAAAGTTTTAGGTGGTCACACAAGAAGAAAAAACCGCCTCTTGCATCAGTGTGTATTACACAAACATACAAACGAGATGCCTCGTCTACAATTACTTGTTAATAAATTGTTAGCAAGGTGATATCTCTGGTTTTGCTTATTCCAGCCCTGTATGTGAAGAATCCTCGAGAGAAAAGCAGTGGCAGTAACAAAACACCCACATTGAAAATAGTGAAACTTTTACCAAAAGCAGAATTATTCACATTGATAATCTTCTCCATTACTAAACAGAGATAAAATTATGAAACAGAAAAGACTTATTTAAATGTAAAAATACTGAATGATTCAAGATGTTTCCATATATCAAACCATTAGTATGGAATCTATTCATCTTAACCCCCAAGTCCATAATCTAACCATTAAACTCACTAAATACACTACTTACTATATGTCCCTAGAAACAGCCAGGGATGTACATGACTTTTTATCCTACTGGTGTAGTGATCAGTTTCCAATGAGATAAGGGAGATGAATCTCTGACATGAAGATGGAGACAGTGCCTAATTTTGAAGTTTAAAAGGATAAAATGAGGGGGATTCAATGTTAGCACTAACCTCAGCTCTCAGCTTTTTTTTCAAAGAAAGGTATTTTGCTTGAAGTAGAGCTCACTTTAGATAGGACAAAAAATATTTTTTAATTAAAAAAAATTTTAAGTATTTTAAAAACCTTAAAACTTTATTATAAGGTACTATAAGCTGAGAACTTTGGGGATCTTAGTAAGAGCACTGAACAGTTACCGAAGTAAACTTGATTTCTCGTGCTCATTCAAATGCCTGTAAAGACATTTTCTTTGTAACACCAAAGATGGTCATTTAACTAAAGCCTCACTTTTTTCCTCTTTTTTTCAAATTTGAAAGAAATGGAAATGGTTAATATCAAAAAATAAAGAAGTACCCACACTTTGTATCACATACAATGGTTAAAGATCATCAAGGTAAGATTTGATAATAATGCCCAACTCAAAGAGTTAACATTAGGGCATCAAGGCAAATTTTGTTTAAAAAAATTCTGTAACCCTTCAAAAAATCATTGATGTAAGTGTTTAAATGCATTATCTAGAAAAACAGACTTCCCAAATTCTTTAAGAATATAAAGACAAAAGATGATTTAATATATAAGGAGCGCAAAAATGAGAGACTCCAGAAACCAATAACCTCTCAAGATCTCTGAAAAACTCAATCCTCACAACATGTAAATATTTAGACATCAACAGCATACCATCCTTGCCCCTGTAAGAACACACCACTACCACCAGCTATCCAATGAAACTCTACAATCTTTACCCAAAATATGGAACACCTAAAAAGGAACACCCTTTAAAGCCCGAGGCTCCGAAGTTAACCAGGGGAAAGAGGGAACCAGAACAGTAATATTCTTACCCTGCCCTTGGGCAACAGGTAACCTGGGATACAGCTCCTATCCCACTCTGTGAGCTCTGAAAGCTGTCGTTTGCTTTTTTTTTTTTATTCATTCTTTTTTTGTTTTTTCTGGTTTTCTTTTTTTTTTTATTTATTTACATTCATTCACTTTACATCATTACAACATACAAAATGAGATTTTGCCATTCAGAATACACCGTATATTGGCTCAATCAAGCACATCAACATATGTGTTATTGTCAACAAATAATTTTCCATTTCTTGTTTCCTGTATATTTTGCCTTTTTTCCCATCCTTGATTCCCTATCTCACCCTCTGCCATCTTCCACCCTCCTCCCACATTGTGTCTGGTATCTATTGTTGTTTTCTATGCCTCCCCCATTTTATTGTTTCACTAAATATTTTAATAAATCTAAATATTTTCAATAGCAAGCACAGCTGATATATACATATCCATGAACACAAGTCTGACTTTAGGCATAAACCTCAGTGAAGAGAATGAACATACTATAAAGTAGCACCTAGCTAGGGCTATATATAGCTTACTGAGTCATCAAATAGGTATTTTTAATGCTTTTTTTTCTTCTGAAATTTTTTTTTAATTAATTTACATTCATTCCCTGAGCATCATCACAACATACTAAACGTGGTTTCCCATCTAGTGCTGCTTTTCTTCTAAGCTTTGTTGTCCGGTTTTAAGGATATTTGTCCTGTCTTCAGCTGTCAATAGATTCATGTCCCTACTATTTGAACAGAATACTAACCTGTTTCTAGGCTTTAAGTTTCAAGGAAATATCCTTACCAGTTCAAAACTGCTTTTCTTGAAACCATCAGCTGAACTTGCTACTGAAAGAAGTTAGATTACTTATGACATTGTGTGATCAACGAAATGTTGGGGGAAAAGGAATTGAAGACAACTATAGACAGCAGAGATAGTGTAATAAGAGAGTGGAATAGGGCAGAGGGTCAGACATGGGGTAAAAAACATATATATATGAAAGTAGAAATGGAATATTATGGATGATAACATGCATGATTAAGCCACTATGCAGTTTATTCTAGATGTCGTTTGCTTTTGATCTGAGTTTCCGGGACCTCCGATCACTCCCTTTTTTGCTCACCTGAATTCTTTCTCCTCAATTGCCTGACCTTATTTCTCACCTCTAATGCAACAACCTTCACTTATATTATTAGTAAAGCAAAACAACGATTTCTGTGTTACCATCCAGTTTCAAAGCTTCAGGTCTTGGGAACCAGCAGTTAGTATAATGGCTATGTCGCTGGACTCACACGTAGTCGACCGCAGTTCGTGTCCCGGACCCGGTGGCTTAAAACTCACGCCGGGCGCGTGTGCATGCATGCCCAAGATCCCAAGAGGAGAATGGAGGAGAAGGGATTGCGGCGTGACCAACCCCCCTGGGGAGTGATTTCTCGCTTTCTGTCTCTATGTCTCTCTCTGTCTGTCTGGCAAGCGCACGCACCCTATAGCAAAAAAACTCTCAAAAAAAAAAAAGCTTCAGGTCTTGTGTATGGCACCTGAATTGGCACTAGAGTTTAGTCTAATTTTCTTGTTTATATTTGGATCTTGTTTGTATCTTATTAACTCTGATAGTTGAAGAAAGAGTAAGGAAACAACTAAAACACAAATTGCCCAACTTTTTATTAAAAACAGCATTGGTGGGGCCGGCAGGCAGCATGGTGGTTAAGAGAGCTGGACTCCCACATGGCTGAGTCCTGGACCTGGCAGTTTGCTCGTTTCTCTCTCTCTCTCCCTCTCTCTCTCTCTCTCTCTCTCTCTCTCTTGCTTTGTCCCTCTCTGGTCAAATTTTTAAAAAAATAAGTAAATAAATAAAGTTAAATAATTCTTTAAAAAAAAAACAGCTTTTGTACAACCTTGGTAAAATCAGAAATAAAGCAAACTGTAGGTGCCCTTTAAGTATTTCATTTAGTAAAGCTAATTTTATCCCTAATTAACCATAATCCAGTTGGGGAAATACCATACCAGATCAGGGGGTTGTCTTAGGGAAACTTAAGTTACCACTAGATAACTATGGCCCTAGGATTCATCTACAAAGCATCTAATAAGGGAAGTAAAGCTGATGAAAAACCTCTGGTTATATACAGAATTTGATACTTTTTTAAGGTTTTTGCCATAGGACGCATGTACTTGCCAGAGACAGACAGAGACAGTGAGAAGGAAAAGAGAAATAATCTCCAGACGGATGGCCACGTCTTAATTTCTCCTCCATTCTTTTCTTGGGATTTTGGGCACACATGCACATGCACCTGATGTGATTTTCAAGCCACCAGGTCCAGGCCTTGAACCACAGCCAGCCATATGGGAATCCAGCACCTTAACCACCATGCCATCTGCTGGCCCCTAGAATTTGATCATTATGGGATAACCTGATGGATAAACCACATCTACATAAAAATCTTTTACAAAACGGATTAAAACAACTATGTTTAAAGAACCTTAGAGATAAGCTGACTGTGTAAGGGAATTAATGGGAATGCAAATTTTAAAATGTTTCAGCATTATCATGGCAGATCAGACACAAGGTATCCTGAGAAAACCTTGCTCAGAAACTATATTGCACTCCAAAAGAATATTTGATCTATTTTTCTTTAAGAATTGTAAGTTGAATTATTTGATATCTACCTAATTTTATCTTTAACTTAGATGGTCTTAATATTTAAAGAAAAACAATTAAAGGCTTCTATTTTGTACATCAATAGAAATCACACCTAAGAATTTATTCAACTAGATGACTGTTAAATTCCCAAATACACCCAAGCTAATCACTGGGACTCTACTACAATGTCTCCTTGGGCTGGGGGTGGGGTACTGTTGATAGCCTATTACACTGCAGTGCTGGAAGCCGCGTGCCCACTGCCATTCACACCCTCAGTGGGGAAATGGCAGTTCACCGACGGTGTGCACATCCCCAGGCTCCTGAGGAGAGGAGAGATGGGCAAGGGGTCTACACATGAGAAGACCTTGTTGGGGGTGCTTCTCTCTCTCCTTTGCCGTCTTTCTCCCGCTTTCCTGTACGTGCATGTGTTCTCTAACATGAGTAAAAATAAACTTTTTTTTTAGAAAAGTTTCTCTGGAGGGGATCCTACCTTTGGCCCTGAGCTCTCCAAATCAGAACAGCCTAAAAATATTTATAGTATCATGGAAGCAGCTGTGACAGACAAGAAGTCTGTACAATATACAAAAACTACTCTACCGTTTGACAATATTTTTCCTTTTGACTGCCTTGTCTTAAATTTGAGAATATCAATTTCAAATAGATATGAACTTCAGTAGTATGGTTCTGCAACCATATAAAAAGTCAATTTGAAGCTAAGAGTTTGACAATTATAATAAAACAAATCTAATCCTCAGTAGGAGATCTTTCCCTTCTATTATTGACTAATGAGAAATTGCTACTCTTCTAATAAATACTATTGGGGCATGAAGTAGCCAACTAAAATCTACCGCTGCTTTAAAAAAGGAGAAACTGGTGGTGGTGGGGCTAGCATAATAACAAAATTTAAAAAACAGCAAGTAGGACAGCCCCAGAATAAGAGTATGCCATTTCCTTTACAATGTCAAACGTTTAGCTAACATATCTTTGTATGCCCAAAGCCTTTCTTAATTATCTCCAAATGTTATAAAGAAAACTTGCTTTTGTAAAAGCATGAAATTAAAAAAAAAGGGGGGGGGGTCATAAACATCTCTTAATGGTGCTTTTTCTTTAGTGAGTAATGATGGCAAATTTTCAGATTGGTAAGCATAAGGCTGTACCCACACATGAACCATCTAAAATGCCTCTGATTTTACCAACTCCTTCCCTATAATCCACTCCCACCCAAAAGATTATTGTGTAGACTTCACCAAAAATGAGGGATGCTCATAAACTGGCTTAAGTACAAATCCTATAACTTAACATAGACATGTTTACTTCCAATGAGGATTGGCTATTACAAAAACAACAAATTAATAAAACATGAACTCTTCCATAAATCAAAACCAAATTTTCCCCTGGGTAAGTAGTACCTGAAATGTTAAACATGGAAAGATTTTATAGGAGGCCAAGTTTCAAAATGTATTCATAAAATTGAGATAAAGCTTATATTAAATACTCAACCACTAATGTTGAGTTCAAAATAAGTCAATTTATAAACAACTTATAATAATATTCCCTAATTTCCCATCCTACACTTTTATTAAAGTATTTTTAAACTCACCCAAGTGAAGTAATGTAAACTGGGCTGCCAGTTCCTTCGCATCTTCTAATGTAGTACAAAGTTTGTCTGGCATGAAGTAACTCTGGGATCCATTGGCAATAGTAGGAATAACTATTTTGTATACCAAGAGTACTTTTCCATCTTGACTTGTTGTTGAATACAAATAGTATTCTGGTGGTGCCCAATTATTCTTGTTGCAGTAATAATCCAAATGCATTACTGCAGAATTAAAATGACTGGATTTTAGAGAATACATACTAATTGGAGTAAGCTTTGTTCCAGGAAAAAATGGGTAAGTGCATCTTTCGATCTCAGGGGGGCTTGGGCTATGCTGACCATTGAGACGAGTGGCAAGAGTTGGAGGCTTGCCTAGAGTTTTGGGGTGGCTCTCTTCTTTGTTAGCAAACACAATCAGGTTTTCAGAATTGGGGCTAATCTGACCGTTAAGATGCTGTCTCCAGGTGTTCTCTTTATTTACTGGTTTTGCCAGCGTCACCTCGATACTTGCTCCATCAATGCACTTCCCATTCATTACAGACATAGCAGCCACTGCGTCTTCTCGGTTGAAAAAATGAACAAAAGCATAATCTCTGAGTTTCTTTACTCGTTCAACTGCACCAGGCTTGAATTTATTGAACTCCGCTTTAATCGCTTCCTCTGTAGTTGAGATCATTAAGTTTCTGACATACAGAACTTTAACCCTCTGCATGGTTTCCTCATCGACCTCTTTCTCTGGGTCAGCCCAATCTACCTGAATGGTGTGACCCCACAGCTGGAATGTGCCTGTAAAAGGGAATAAACTAATTTAAACAATTAAAATACAGAAAAAAAGTTAAAATTTTTAAATAAAATTGTTTCTCTAAAGAAGCAGAAACCTGAATACCTATCAATATATTAAGTTTTGTTTCCTAGGCCCATGGAAATTTTCACTAAAACAAACGTAACCCAAACAAACGGTGGAATTTAAGAGACAACAGGAAAAAATTCACTTCAAAGACTGACCTTCATTACAAGAATGGAGTGTTATCCTTTCCATTTTTAAGTAAGTGATCAGTAAATGGCCATAAATACGACTCACTTTTAGGAACAATCCTATTTCTTAGAATCATTTGATTAGCATTACTTCCTTACTCAAACCTTTACACCTTTTAAGTGGTATTACAACTTTTCTATTATTGGCTTATGATGTGCTGTCATGTTTCCATATTTATAATGAGGTTATTATGGAAAAATAACCTTTAAAAGGATCAGCTTACCTGGAATTAGTTTTCTTCTAGCCATAGCAGCAGCTCTGTGAGATTCATATTCAACAAATGCAAAACCACGATTTTTGGTCTTATCAGTTGCACTTGGATAAACAATTACATCTACAACTCCTTCTGTAACTTTTTTCATTTCATCTAAAATTTCTTCTTTCTTCTTTTCCTTGGGAATAGCTCCAATAAATAATCTGCAATTATCCAAGCTTACACACACACCAATAAACTTCCCTGGCCGGATCTCGTAATTATTAAGAATTCTGATGGCTAACTGGGCTTCTTCTTTTGTAGTGTACATCACAAAAGCATAACCTCGATTTTCACCACTAAATTCCATCATAAGTCGAAATTCATATATCTTCCCAGCTCTCTCAAATACTGGGACTAACTCATCTTCATACATATCACGAGGTATTTTTCCTACGAAAACTTCACAGCCTCTAGGTGGAGGTGGACCTTCCCAACCTGAAAGACAAAAACAAATACATTTTAATAAGATATGAATATTAATTATCCAGTTTTTCATTCAATCTCCTGTGAGCCTACGTGCCATGCACTATTCTAGGTGTTAGGGATACAACAGTGAAAAAATAAACCCCTTTCCCGCATGAAGCTTATATTTGATAGAGACAGGAGATTATAAATGAGGGGTAAGTGCTATGAAGAGAAATCAAGCCACAGAAGGGTTTACGCTTTAATGGAGTGGTCAAGTAAATCTCTGACCTGAATCAAATGAAAATATAAGTCATGAAGATTACCTTGCAGACGAGCATTCAGAAGAAGGAAAAGCAAGAGCTTTGGAAGTTAGAGCGGCACAGAGTTCAGAGACACCTGTGTGACTAACGTGTTCTAGGGGAAGGAGGAAAAACAGCAAGTGACTAGGCCACTGAGCTAACAACAAGCCGCCGTCTGATTCTAAGTGTGGTGAAGTAAATCCCAAGGTTTTAAACAAAAGAATCGCACTGGTTATTAGTACAAAGGTAACAACATCAGATCTGATACTTACTGCTTTCTCAAGTTCCTCCCCACAGGAACTCCCCTTTTACACCCAGAGTGCTTTCCCCCAAATGTCCTAATGCTGCCTTCTTTCTCAACCCAGCCCAACTGAACTGCTTCTTAAATCAAGAGTACAGGTGAAAAACTGAAAGAGCTGAGATGCGTTAACACCTTAATCGACCTCTTTCCCTTCACCACAGTAAAAACGACTGCTGACGTCTTAGTGCAGTTACAAGGTAAGAATTATGGTTTGGGACAATTTGGGGGCTACATGTGTAATGTAGAGACTACATAAAAGACTTCATTTCAAAGAACATGAACAAATCCACACCTGGAGGAGGACCACCGAATTTCCTTTGCCCATTTTCTTGAACCATGTTGTATCCAGTCTTTTCCATCAAAGCAAGTAAGGCTGCTTCATTCTGAGTCCCAGTTCGAACTTTACTGCATCCATTTGTGCCTTCTATATTTTCTTCGTTCATGGTTGCAGTTCCTAAGACAAAATTTAGCAACAGTGTTTAAGTTTACGACATAAAGTACCAAGACTCTATAAAGCACTGGGTTGTAAGAAGCCAAGGACAATTGTGGCTGCCACGTTTGGCGATCACCCTTTACCGTCCTTATTATGTTCTACCCCAAAACTTTTCCCTGTGGGGGAAATGGAAATTTCTTTTAATGTCACCGATCAATTAGCATGCCTAAGCTACAAAAAGGGGGGGGAAAGTGGGGAAAGAAAAAAGACAAGAATGAAAAAACGGAAGTGAAAGAGAAGAAAAAAAGCAAAGGGAATAACAAAAAGCACTACCATCAATAAATGATCTATCAACACAGCCAAGGTTAAAGTAATCTGTGTCAGACCAGACAAATGGAATTTTTTTCTTTAGTTTCAAGAGGGTGCATGTGCTTGTCAGTGAGAGCATGAGAGAGAATAGCCTCTACTGGGGTGTGGCCACACTGAAATCCTTTCTGTTCTCCATCCTGTCGGGATTTAGGGCACACGTGCAAATGTACCAGTATGTTTTTCAAGATGCTGGGGCCAGGATTCACTGGTCAAATGGCTCCCTTAACCATTAGGCTAGCAGGCAGTGCCAAGCGGATTTTTCAGTACTCATCGTACACTTGTAGCCTAATGCCAACACTGCTCATGGTGTCAGCAATCTGCAAGAGCTTCACCAGTTACAGAAAATGGACATAGGGTTTGAGGGAGTAATCTGCTTCCAATCAGCCCCCTCCTATCTACTAGAAATCAACAGAGTGGACAGGGGGCACAACCAAACAATGCTGGGGGACAGGGTCGGCATCTCCACAGAGATTCTGCAGTGAGGGCGAGAGGAGAGGAGTGTCGAACTGCAGATATCTTCAGTAGTACTAAGTACAGCAGGGGTTCTCCAGCCAAACTGCCTGGATTCATCCTTTCTTTTCACGTACTGGCTATATAATTTTAAGTTACTTAACTCCTCTGTACCTCAAATTCTTCATCTGCAAATGCAGATAACACCTGACTATCTTAGAGCTTTTATGACCCAGCTGATAGATGGAGGGTGAGGGTAGGACCAGATCTACTGCTAATTCTTTAGCCCTGAAACATACTACTTTTTTACGCATACTCTGGAACTTTCCAAATTATTAAACATCTGAAAACAACTATAGCTTAGAATTTAATTATTCAATTTATCTTCAGATAAACAAAATAAAACAAAACTGACACCAGACAGAAACAGGCTGAGAACAATGATCTGAAGAGATTCAGTCTACTTAGAGGATCTGACTGATTACCTGTGAGTCAAAGGACGGACTCTGAGGAAACTTCCTTCATAAATAAACACCGGAATTTTCTATACGTTGTCTTTAATCTCTGCTACTACAAGACATATCAATCTTGCTAAAAGAAAATTATTTCCACTTAAGAGACAAAGAAACTGAGGCAGGTGTGCAGTGGTTAAGGCACCGACTCCCACATGGCTGACTGCAGTTCGAGTCCCAGATATGACAGCTTGCTTTTTTACCTTCTATCTCTCTGTCTTTCTGGTCAAATTTAATAATAATAATAATAATAAATAAAACAATTCTTAAAAAAGAAGAAAAAAAAGAAAACTGAGGCTTAGAAAAACAAACTATGCTACCAACATCACAGAGCCAAAGAGAAGCACACAGGAGTCAAACCCAAGGTCTGATTGATCTCAAACATTGTCGCCTGTCAAGAAAAGTATTTTCGCATACCTTCTGCCATGACTTTTCCTGGAAGTCCCCTAAAAACCATGGAAGGCCACCAAGTTCTTCTGTGCAAATGAGATACTCAGAAAATATATATTGATACAGCTAAATTAGGTAACCTCTAAGTTCTAGTTTAAAATATTTGAATTTTTGTGACGATGAATATAGCTACAAACACATCCATATCATAGAGCCCCCCCGAAACACACTCGCACACACAATCTTTTTACAGTCTTTAAGCTGCTTCCAAGCTATTACTACATTGCATCCAAAGGAGTAATTCTGAAAACAAAACAAAAAAGACAGGAAAGTAGCTAACGCACTACCTGCCATCCACATCATTTCCCTCAACTTAGTAGCGCAGGCTCGTTTTCTTTCCTAAGCTAAGATTCATCTATCAACTCCCTAGTGGACTGACGTGTGGGAAAGGACAAGTTCACTGGGCAATGTGAATTCAGCATCTCCCAGACTGAATGAACGGAATGCCACTTCACGGCCCGGACCTGTGCCCTCCTGCTCCATCTCATCTCTATGGATTCACCCAGTCAGCCCACAAAGGCTACCACATAAACATACTCTCTTGCCTCCAAATTACCCTAACCATAAACCTGGAATTCTCCCAGAGTCCTTTCTTTGAGTCACAGCTAATCAGTCAGCAATCTACAGATTTTATCTCCTAAATGTTTCCTGAAATCAGACTTCTTCTGTCTATCCCGATAGCCTGTTATCAACAGCTTCTTACTTGAATTAGTGTTAGGTTCCAAGTGTTGCTCCAACTTTTAGCCTTGTTCCTCACAAACAAATTTCCCATCACGCTGTCAAGGTGATATAAAATATGTATCTGATTATCTAAAACTTCAATTTAAAATCAAAACTAAGGTGAGAATGAGAAAATTCTTTAGAAAAATAAAAAAAAAAACTCTTAAGGGGCCGGCAAGTGGCATGGTGGTTAAGGGCGCTGGACTCCCACATGGCCGACCACGGTTCAAATCTCAGATCTGGCGGCTTGCTTTCTCACTTCCTCTCTATCTGTCTGTCTCTCTCTGATCAAACTGGAAAATAATAATGATAGTAATAATAAATAAAGTTAAATAAAATAATTCTTAAAAAAAAAAGAATTAAAAAAATAAAATCAGGAAGGCCCTTCTAAAAAATAAGCAAAGCCTCAACGTTAAATATTAACAGATTAATACTCTCATAAGCAAAAATAAATTAAAAAGCAATTATGAACAGCGAAAAATTATCTGCAACACAAAGGATTAAGGGCTAAATTCCTTAAAATTAAAAAAAAAAAAAAAAAAAAAAACCAGCATCATGATGTCATTAAGAGCAGACTGGGGTCCAGGCTGCCTAAATCTCAGTCCACTTCCCTTTACTAAGCTGTTACTCGGGGCAAGTTATTTAACCTGTCCATGCCTTCATTTATCTGTCTATAATGAGCAAACAATTACAGTTTCTATCTCACAGGATAGAAAGAGTCAAAGGATTCAGAAGAAAAGGTTTGAGATAGTCCTTTTTATATCAGCACTTTAAATGTATTTACTATTATTAGTATCTAATGAAACATTAAGAAAAACACAAATTACAGGACAGAAGCTACAAACTCAATTCCTTCATTTATTCAACAAATATTTATTGAACACTATGTCCCAGACACTATTCCTTATGTCTAGGGTGTAATAAAAGACTAAAATTCCTCTCTTGGGTAACTTATACCCTGGTGAGGAAAACAACAACTCAAACTAGTAAGTAAGTAATACGTAAGGAGCTAGCAGTACTATAGGAGGGAGAGGAGCAGAGTAAGGCACGTGGGTGAAGAGAGGCTGGTGCGAGCTGGGGTGCCACTTAGAGGAGGAGTCGGTGAGGACTCACTGAGAAGGTAACCTCTGAGCGGAATTCAGAAGAACCTCTTCATGCAGCTACCTAGGAAGAGCATAGCACACAAACGGCAAGTCCAGGGCAAAGACCTTCAGAAAGAACTGTGCTTTGCAGGTACAAGGCACAGCAGAAGAGCCCGCACTGCAAAGCCAGGGAGGAAAGCTAGACATGTAACGAGCAGCCACTTCACGGTGCCCTGTGGAAGAGGTCAGTTAGGGACATTAGCATTTACTTTTTTATTTTCTTCTTTTTTTGAAAGAGCCAGTGAGACAGAAGCAAGAAATTACCCCCAAGGGGATGGTCATGCCACAATCCCTTCTCCTCCATTCTCCTCTTGAGATCTTCAGCATGCACACGCACACTCCCAGCACGAGTTTCAAGCCACTGGGTCCAGGATTCGAACCATGGTTGACCACGTAGGAGTCCAGTGCCTTAAACACTACACTACCTGCTGACCCCTAGCATGCATTCTTAATTAAATGAGGGAGCATTGGAGCAATAGGACATTTCAGTTTAAGAGGACCCTTTGGCTGTGGTGCTGGAAGTCGGCAGGGGGCCAGGTGCTAGCTGTGGGAAGACCACTACTACAAGCCAGGGGAGAGTCGCTGGGGGCATGGCCCAAGGGGGGGCGATGGAAAAGATAAGCAGTAGTCTTCTGAGATGCAGTTTGAGGAGACATCCAATTTGCCAACATGTTGTATATGGAGTGTGAGATAAGCGGAAAAGTGAAGGATGACACCAAACTTTTGACTAGAGAAATGAAAAGTGAGCAACGAGAAATGCTGAGTAGAACAAGATTTTAGAGGTAAGATCAAAATTCAGATTTAGACGTGTAATAGTTACCAGAGGTTGGGACCAGCAGTTGGTGTAATGGCTACGTTGCTGGACTCCCACATAGTCGACCACAATTCGAGTCCTGGACTGGTGGCTTAAACTCACACTGGGCACGTGTGCGTGCATGTCTAAGAGCCCGAGTGGAGAATGGAGGAGAAGGGATTGGGGTGTGGCCATCCCCCCGGGGGGTGATTTCTTGTTTTCTGGTGAGCGCCCTCGCCCTATAGCAAAAAACTCTCAAAAAAAAAAAAAAATTTTTTTTACCAGAGGATATGTGTACTCATCAGAGGGAAGGGAGGGCAGGGAGAGAGAGAGAGCAGCTCCCCACACTGGCGGGGTCACAGGGCAGTGCTCCGCCCTCCCTCCTGCTGCAATTCTGGGTATGCACACACATGCCCCCAAAGATTCCTCTGTAGCTCCATTTTATAAGAAAAAGAAGGAAAAAAATACCTATGAAGTTTAAAGTTCCAGAGAGCATAGCCAATCACAGGTTTAGATATTTGAGTAGCAGTTTGCTTTTAGTGCTATTAAGAAATCTTTCATTTTAAGCATCTTAGTAGTTACTGAAAATATAAATTTTCACTGGCTTTTAAAAATATAAAATTTATGAAAAATTTATAAGCACAATTTAGCAAAATATAAATGAAAAGTAATTCTATCTAGAGGCATTTCAGTTGTGTTCAAACCACTTAAAACTTCATTTTCCAAATTACTGTAAAAATTAGTAAAGTTGTATAAGTATACATTACATAAGCTTTACTATGTGTTTTAAAAACGAAATGTGATAATAAAAACACAACTTTTACGATAGCAAAATACAGAGCCTGTCCTTGTAAATCATTGGCTAACCGCTCTGTATCGGGAACCAGATCCCACATGGCTGACCATGGCTCAAATCCCAGTTCCAGTGACTTGAGGAACACCAGCCCTGTCCACACACATGTCCCGTATCCTGACAGGATGGGGAAATGGAGGAAAAACGACTGCAGCATGACCATACCGAGGGTGGCATGGGATGCAGGTATGTTCTCTTGCTCTCTCTAGTGAGCTCATGTGCCCTCTGGCAATTTGCAAAATTTATGCAAGTAAAAAAATAAGAAGGTATCAAATTACTGGCCCAGCTGAGAGGGCACAGACTGCTGATACCCCTGAGAGTGACAGAGGGCACAGAGGAGACTGGTGATCCATTCCTGGCCCAACTCAAGAGGCACAGCTGGCTGGGAAGCTGGGGCAGGAAAAGTCTAACATCATGAGATCCTGTCCAAACGCAATGTCTCTTTCTCTCATGCTCATGGAAAAGAATCTTTAAAAAATCAAAATACTTCTATAGAAAGCACATCAGAGCCTTGCAGCATTTAAATTAGATGGTATTAAATTCCTAGTTGCTAGTGTAGCTGTTATTGAGTATGGTACACTGAGATCATGGTTGCCAGGTCAACAGGAGTTTTTAAGCAGCAATGCATTTTCATGAGACTGTACTATACCAACACTGAAATGACAAGGATTAAGCAAGTGTGCGGATATGTAAGTCTTAGATCATTACAATTAAAGTATACACATGGGTCAGTATGATCCCATTTAAAATTACTTTTCTCAAAGACTGAGAACACATTTTATTGCTAGAAGATATATAATGCTTAAGTGAAGTTTTATTACTATATGTTTCATACACCTCCTATTACAGTCAAGAGCAGGTTTAAATTTAGAATGACTCAAAAACTAAACTATCTAGAAAAAAATTGTAATTATAATTTTTAAAATAATACTTTAAACACAAAAGTGCATATACTCTTTGAATTGAGGATATCTACATATTCTTCTCCAAATTAAGCATACTGTTATTTCTTACCTAAGGACTTCCATAATCTATTATTTGAAATGTTATCAATATGAACAGAGAGATCAGATTTTCTTCCCTGATCTTGCTTCACTAACCATCAGGTTGTAAAATAAAATGAGAAACAACACCCAGCACTGAAATGCAAATCTGGGCAATTTTTAAAATTTTACCCAAAAATCCTCCTTAAACTGACGGTTCTAAGTTTCCTAACTATGACTCCATTGAACACATAAAGTTTCATTTCAGTCTGTAAGTTGGGTATATCCTCCTTATTAAGAGCCATACCTCGTGATATATACAGTAATAATACACTCATATTTTAAGTGTTGCTATATAATCTTTGACAATATTCAAATTCAGTAACCCTCAAGTAAAAATCAACAAAAGCATGCCTTAAGCAGGAAGTCATCGTTAACATTTAGAAACTGCACCATTAATAGTCATCTTTATGTCCATAATACCACACAGAGGCAAAACAACTAATTTTAAATGAGCCCATCATTGGAGCCCACAGATGATTTAAATCTGAATGTCTCCAAATAGAAGTCTCCCAAACTCTTCAACTGCACATTGTAGATTTTAGACATGAAGACTTCTCACCACTTCCAACTCGCAACACAGCTTATTTATGTCGGCCTACCCACAATCCTGCTTCCCCGGCTAGAACCTCATTCTCAAATACCGGGCGAGGGGCACGGAATTTTAACCGAAGCCCGGACGTCACAGGCTCCTGCAGACAGTCCCTCTCTGACACTGGTCTACACTGATCACCATACAGCAGGATAGTTACAGAGCACTAGGCACGATGGACAGCGTTCGGGCCGCCAGGAGCGTTCACAGTAGCCTAACTAAATGGCAGTAGGAAACGTGCCCAAAGAAACCAGGAAGCCTTACAAGGTCCCCCTAACAGCCACCAGCGCTAAACCCCGGGCGTGGACGCCCAGCGCGGGGGTCCTTCCCAGGCCCCTAGAAACGCCTACCCGTAGTAAACCACGGGCGTCAGGAACGCGGGCCGCACTGGCGCTCACCACCTCCAGTCCCGCCCCGGCACGGAGGGACCCGTTTCCTCTACACCCGCGCCTGCCGGATCCAAACCCTACACAGCGAGCCAGGCAAGAGCAGGGGGCAGCCCAAGGCAGAAGGGATTTCAAGACTCGTCCTCACAAGACCTCAAACTACAGCGCGCCGCGACCGCTTAACCTCACCCAGCAGTGAAGACGGGATGGCCCGGCGGCACCCGAAGCCTCCCGAGGGGACGCGAGGGCGACAACGGCCGGGCGGCCCAGACCTGCGGCCGGCGGCGGAGGAGGAGCAGGGTCAGGGCAGGAACGTGGACGGCAACAGGTGGACAGCGGCCGAGGGCGGCGCGGCGAGCGGCGGGACCCCGCGGGGAAGGGGCCGGCGGGGCCTGCGAGGCGGAGCTGGGAGGACGAGGCGGCAGTCTGACCCCATGGCGGGGCCACGCGGCGCCAGGGACGCGGCGGGACGGGACTGCGCGGCGCCGACGTCGGAAGGCGCCAGGCGGAGACCGCGACGCGACTCTCTCCCTCCCGCGCCCGACGGCACCGCCCGGCGCGGTCGCCTGCGGCCTGGGCAGACTCGGGCCGGGCGGTTCGCAGCTTATTGGCAGTGACCCCGACGCCCCCTGCCCCTCCTCACCTCTTCTGGTCTCCAGAGGTTGGTCCTAAATCCCAGGGGCCAACGACCACAAACCGCCGCCACCGTTTCGGGAACCAGTCGGTCGAGCGGGGTCGCCGTGGGGGAGGGACGCCCACCAGGAGCTCGCGCGTGTCCTCGCGCCTCACTCGACTCCCGGCGCCGCGCGGGTGGCCCAGGCAGCCCCACGCGGAGCGCGGCCGGACCAATCGGTGGCCAGCGCAGGGCGGGGCGAGTGGGCGGGGCGAGGTCCGAGGGGCGAGAGAGTGGGCGGGGCGAGGGCGGAGTCCGAGAGAGATTCAGGGACACAGGCAGAGACCGGGCGGCTGCGCTGTGGCTCAGAGGGCACCATCGGACTGAACTGAGAGTCCTGCGTGCTTTAGGGCTTTTAAAAACAAGAGCTATAATTTGAACCTCTGAACTTTCCTGAGGGGAAATATAGGTGCATCATAAAGAGTCTTTCCTGTTTGATGGAGTTTTCAAGTCTTCATCTGTAAGTTTGAAACAAAACAGCCCTATACTGTGTTCTAACTGTGGGCCTTTTAAATAGGGCTGGAGGGGTTGCTGGGGGCAGCGCCTAGCGGTTTATAGATGTAAAAGGCGAATTTGCAAATAGGACTAGAAAGACAGTAAAGGTTAAGTGGTTTAAACGTCTAAGAGAATAGGGTGAACTAGGAGTCTTAGTAATAGTCCTTACTACCACCAGCCAGTGTAGGAGGAGAGCTGGCAGGAACCGAACCGCTGAACCAGGCCCTCTGCGTGTGCAAACCCAGCTTTCATGGATATGGTGGTTTGCTATACTGCCACACAACAGCTCTTGGGATTCAGTGACAAAGAACAAATGCGGTTAGGAACCAATTCTGTTCCTGTCGGTAATATTAGCGGTAGATTCATAGAATATTAGAACTCGAAAGAATTTAGATCACGTAGCTTCTCCTTTAGCAAATGAAGAGTTAGACACCCAGAATAAACGACTAGGTTAACAGTAGCGCACGTTCCCTGTTCCAAACCTCAGGTTCCTTCCTCCATATTAACTCCTGATTTCAGTTTATTTTCTCCACATAGTCAAGTCACTCGTTAATGCCTACCAATTTATTTTTTTGTTAACAAACAAAAATTGTATTTATTTGTTGTTACATACTCCAACAGTGAGAAATTAGAGGAATTATCAAGGACTTTGGAGCCAGGCAGACCTGGGCTCAAATCCATTTATTACTATTTTGTGATTTTTGACTTATTTTCTCTGAGCACCCATTTGAAATGAGATTTGTGAATATTAAATAATAAATAACAATGGGGACCAGCAGGTGGCATGGTGGTTAAGGCACTGGACACTCCCACATGGCTGACCCAGGGTTTGAGTCCTGAATCTGGTGGCTTGCTTTCTCACTTCCTCTCTTTCTCACTCTCACCCTCTGTCTCTCTCTGGTCAAATTAAAAAATAAATGAATGGATAAATAAAATAAATAATAATAACAATAATAGTAAATAACATTAACAAATACTGAGGATTTTTATGCCAGAAATCATCTTAATGGGTTTTCCTGTATTAGTTCATTTAATTCTCAATTCCTTTGGCAAAGGTACTGGCCCCACTTTAAGATGGGGAAACAGAGACCCAGAAGCCTTAAGCAGTTTGCCGAGGTCATTCAGCAAGTAAGTGGCCCCCGTGTAGCCATGACACCTGCACTCGTGAGCACTGTGCCACACTGTCCCAAAGTGTGTGCAGGAAGAAGTGGAACACTTGGCATAATAGGAGGTGCTTTTTCCTAAACTCTCTGCCTTTTAGTCAATAAATACCAATCTCATTTATGCACGCAGTGTGCATTCAGAACAAAACAACTAGAAAACCTAGACTTACAAGACCCGGTGGACTTTTAAAAAAAAATAATTCGTTCTTTCCTTCAAGACCTAAAGGGTAATAGTTGTTATACTGATTATTATTAGTTACAACTACTTATTTCTATGGAAAAAGATTCTCCACATTTTTCATTTTCATGTTGGTGCCTCTTCACTTCCCAGGAATTAGTTAAACAGTGGGTCCTTGAAAAAGTCATGATGCGTTTTTCTATGCAAAAATGCAGCATGACTTTTCTGACAACCCAATACTAATGTGTTCAAGGTTAAACTGAAAGTTAAAAGGTCTAGCAGTTCAGGAGTTGTTGTAAGCCCCCCAAAGAGTCAGTAGGTGGAGATGTGAGGTATGGTTCTTGGAAGTAATTTAAAGAGTTGTGTTACCTTTCCAGTTTTCTTGTTTCCTTTATTTCTTTTGCCTTCCTTCCCAACCCCTTTTATATTTCTCCCAGGAATAAAGAAAACCAGATAAACAAGGCCTTCTCAACAGGCGTGAGACCCAGGAGAGACAATAAGACACTATTCTTTAAAGACCCTTCCCATATTTAGTGTCCCTTTGGTCAGATGTTTCCTAAACTTCTTGTTATATGTGTCCTTCCAAAGGCTATTACAACCATATTGTCTGCATGTAAAATTAGAAGGGTGACATTTGACTTTATTTTTCAAGGCCCCTAGAAAAACAGATCTATAGGGAGCAGCAGTTAGCGTAATGGCTATGTCGCTGGATTCCCATGTAGTCGACTGCGGTTCAAGTCCCAGACCCGGTGGTTTAAACTAACGCCGGGCACGTGTGCGTGCATGCCCAAGATCCCGAGAGGAGAATGAAGGAGAAGGGATTGCGGCATGGCCATCCCCCCTTGGGGGTGATTTCTCGCTTTCTGTTTCTCTGTCTCTCTCTGTCTTTCATGCCTTATAGCAAAAACTTCTAAAAAAAAAAAAGAGAGAGATCTACAATATTTTGATCAACTATGATTCTTTTTAGGAATAGATTCCAAATTTGGATTTCTTTGTTACAAGATTATTTGCAAGTTTACGGGAAATGTGATCCAAACAAGAAAGAAGACAAGCAATACAGAGGTGGTTTTGATTGGACAGAAGCCAGGAGTGGGTAGATACTGTTAGGAAGAGGAAATAGAGGGACCAGCAGTTAGCGTAATGGCTTTGTCGCTGGACTCCCACGTAGTCAACCATGGTTCGAGTCCCGGACCTGGTGACTTAAACTCACGCTGGGTGCGTGTGTGTGCGTGCCCGAGATCCCAAGAGGAGAATGGAGGAGAAGGGATTATGGCGTGGCCATCCCCTCTGGGGGCTGATTTCTCGCTTTCTATCTCTCTGTCTCTCTTTGTCTGGCGAGCGCACGCACCCTATAGCAGAACCTCTCCAATAAATAAATAAATAAATAAATAAATAAATAAATAAATAAATAAATAAATAAAAGACTGAATGGGAGGGTGAAGATTAATAACAGGGGAAGAAACTTAAAAAAAAATAAAGAAAGAGGAAATAGACGGGGAGCCCTACAAACAGCAGAAATAATACTGACTGAGACATGAGGAGGCAATTACTAATAGGAAGTAGAAGGAACGTTTGCATGCATGCCCGTGATCCTGACAGGACACTGGAGGAGAAGGCACTGCGGTGTGGCCATCCCCCCGGGGGGTGATTTCTTGCTTTTTGTCTCCTAGTCTCTCTCTGTCTCTCTAACTAGGGCATGTGCCCTATAGCAAAAATCTCTCAAATACATGTAAGTGTATTTTCTCCATATGAATTACAAGCTTCTGTATTATTTAGTGTGTTTCTTTATAAGGGTTTTTTGCCACAGGATATGTGCGCTCACCAGAGACAGACAGAGACAGTGAGAGGGAAAGTGAGAAGTCAACTCTTCCGGGAGGATGGCCATGCCACAATTCCTTCTCCTTTCTCCTCCCTTCTCCCCCCAGCAGGTGGTGTAGCAGTTACTTGGACACACACGTATACATGCCAAGCATGATTTTCAAGCCACCAGGTCCAGGACTCAAACCACAGTCAGCCATGTGGGAGTCCACCAACAGAACCACTATGCCATCTGCTGGCCCCTTCTTGGATTATTTAAAAGTTATTTTCATATACCTCTGTAAAATAGAAAACCCCAAAAGGGGAAAAAAAGGAGAGGGAGTCCTTATCATTGTCTAAAATCTAATTTTGTCCTAATAACAAATGAAAGGTGAGGTGTTCGTGTAAGAGAGCGGTGTGCAGCAGTCTGGTTTGCTTTCCGTGAGTCAGAGTTTCCTCCATCGTGTCTGGCAGTGATGTCAGAGTCCCCAAAACATGGTAACTGGGGGCCAGCAGGTGGTGTAGTAGCTACTGTGCTGGACTCCCGCGGGGTCAGTCGAAGCTCGAGTCCTGGACCTATCAGCTTGAAAATCACACCAGGCGCGTGTGCATGCATGCCCAAAATCCTAAGAGGAGAATGGAGGAAAAGGGACTGTGGTGTGGCATCTTCCCTGGAGGGGTGGTTTCTCACATCTCTCTGTTTCTCAATGTCTCTCTGTTTCTCTCCAGCGAGCACAAGCACCCTATGGCAAAAACCTTTAAAAATTTTTTTTAATTAAAAAAAAAAAAAAAAAAAACATGGCCACTGCTTGCATGTCTACAGAATTAATGATCCAGAGGACGTAGCTCAGGAGCAAGAGCTCCTTTAATCTAAGTGACTCTTCAATTGAAATGACAACTCAAAGCCCTTTCAGAAGTGTGAGGTTTCACTTTGGTTTGGTTTGGTTTGCTATAAAGGTATCATGTGCACTCACTGGAGAGACAGAGAGATTGGGGAAGTGCGAAATCACCACCTAGTGGTGATAGCTACCCCACAATCCCTTCTCCTTTCACCTCGGCATTTGGAGCACGCACACACATACGTACCCAGTATGTTTTTCATGCCACCAGTCTGGGACTCAAACCACACAGTTGGTCATGTGGGATCCAGCTGTTTTAACCGTTATACCACGTTATACCACCTGCTGGCTCTTTTTTCTGTTTTAAGTAAGAATTTTTGTTCCAGGGGCCAGCAGGTGGTGTGGTGGTTAAGGCACTGGACACTCCCACATGGCTGCCCCGGTTCAAGTCCCAGACCTGATGGCTTGCTTTCTCATTTTCCTTCTCTCTGCATGTCTGTCTTTTTCTGGACAAATGCAAATAAGCAAATGAATAAATAAAATTAAATAAATTATTCTTTAAAAAAAAAAAAAGGATATTAGTTCCAATTCCATGACCCTTACTTTCTCAGCCCCGTTTGATGCTTTTTGACAAATAGGTTAATTTGAACTTTTCGTTTCTCTGGAATGTGAGTCAGCCCCAGGATAAGGACCGGTGCTTCAGCACAGCTTTCTCTGGTGGCACTGAGCCATCCTCAGAGCCCCTCAGGGTACCTGTTACTGACCTCACATTCCAAGGCAGCAAATCAGAACTTGAGGTCTTTTTTGTACGCAGCATAGTGCCCTCTGGAAGCACCAAACCTGTGACCGGCCTCCATTAGCACAGATTCAAATTGAACAAAGTACTGATGGAGCCGGCCTTTTCCTGATTGGTTCTTGTTTTCTTTTCTCTTTTTTTTTTTTTAAGGAATTTTGTTTGTCATAATTTATTTGAATAGAAATTCTCAAATCATCTGTAATTTTGTTGTTGTTGTTTTGTGGGTTGTTTTGTTTCGTTTTTGCTGTAGAGAGTGTGGGATTGGCAGAGAGAGGCAGAGAGAGGGTGAGTGTAAAGTACCCCCTGGAGAGAGGACCACAGTCCCTCCTCTGCCCTTCTTCTCCCCAGGTCTGGGTCATGCATGCACACATGCCTGGCGTGTATTTCAGGGCACTGGGCCGGTACTCAGCAGTGCCGTTGGCCATGTGGGACCTGGCCGTCTTAATCACCATGCCACTGGCAGGCACAGCCACTGTCACTCTTATTTTCATCATGACTGTGTTGGAGTCAGGCTGCATTAGAGCTTCCTCTGGCTGGGTGCGGTACCTCTTTGTAAGCCATGTCTGGGTCTTCGGTTTGATGAATAAATATGAGATAGAGTCTGTTGTCTGTAGTATGTCTTTAGAGAGCTAGGGAGGGTGAGGAGTGTGTCGGGGAATTAGCTGGAGGTGTAGGAGGTAAGAAGGGGAATGGGCAGTAGAATAAGAAAAGGAAAATTCAGAATGATTGTTTTAAGAAGAAATGTTACTAGCATAAAATCATATTAAATTTTCAGTTTTATTTTTTTCTTAGTTTATTAGATGTAACAAATAGATATGTTTTATAGTTTATGTCTGTGGAAAAGCCTGTTCTCATATATATGTTATAGGCAGAATGGTGTAATATTAAAAAAAAAACAAAAAACAAAAAAAAAAAAACCACTGGAATTAGAGTCAGAAAATCTATGTGAAAAGTTCAGCTCTTTTCCCTTTCCTAGTTTTTGCATGGCGAGGGTCCATTCAGGTCACCCCTCTCACTTTCAGTTTCCACAGTCGTAAAATGTGCGTTATAGCAGCTTCCCTAGATGAGTGTGCAATCTGAAACTGTAGGCGTCTTGTGAGATGCAAGATTTTAGTATTATATCTTGGTTTGAAGTTTATTCACTATCATTTTAGAAATTAAAATATCATTTTACAACATACTTTCAAACTACCTAAAATAAATTAACTACTGTTTACATCTCATCACATTTGCTTTCTTTTTATAATTAAAAAGAAAAACAACAGTAAAGCTAGAATCCCCTTTGGCCCACCAGCCTTAATCATTCAATTCCTTTGCACATTTATTCAACACAAACATATTTTATTTACTTATTTTTTCATGAGCAAGAGACAGAGAGTGGCATCCCCAACAGGGCCCTGATGCCACGATCCACCCCCAGATCTTGAGCACATACTCATCCAGCATCTTTGAGGAGGTCTCTGGTCATAAACCCAGAACATCCCATGTGGATCAACCTTGCAGAAGTTTGTGTTACCACTGTACCACCATAAAGCTCCAATTTGACACGTATTTACAGAGTGCCTACTATGTACCAGGCACTGTGCTAGCTGTGAGGTTGGAGATTTACAGTCGGCCAGCCAGACAGAAATCCTTGTCTTCACTTTACACCAGCTACACTAACTTCCTGGCTCTGTGTACTAGACTCAGTTCTGCTTCGGGGCCATTATTCAGGGGGTTTTTGTCTTTGTTTTTTTGGGGAGAGGTTTTTGCTATAGGGCGCATGCACTCGCCAGGAAGGCAGAGAGAGACAGAGAGACAGAAAGCGAGAAATCACCCCCCCAGGGGGATGGCCATGCCGCAATCCCTTCCCCTCCATTCTCCTCTCAGGATCTTGGGCATGCACACACATATGCCTGGTGTGAGTTTAAGCCACTGGGTCCGGGACTCGAACCGCGGTCGACTACATGGGAGTTCAGCCACATAGCCATTATGCTAACTGCTGGTCCCCCAGTCAAAGAATGTTTTAGCAGTTCATAAGTAAAGGAACTAAAGCCGGCTGGTGGTGCAGCAGAGGAGCACAAAGCTGTGTGAGGCCTACGGATGTGGGAAGTTCTGGGTTTGCACCCAGAGACCTCCCTGAGCACCCAGGCAGTGTGTGCCTGTGATAGGCTGGCTGAGGCTAGGGGCGGTTCCTAGCACTGGAACTCCCTCTTTCTGTCTCACGTGCACATATGCTCATGGAAGGGATACCTTGTGAAGGAAAAAAAGAATTATTTTATTTAACAAATATTTATTGAAGTTTAGTTCTACCAGTGATACTACTAAAATTCTCACTGCTATTAATATGTATTGCCTAGTTCCTGTGGCACGCTGGTGTTAGACCCTAAAGATTAGTACTAAGCAAGGAAGACAGGATCCTTCGCTGATGGTGGTCATAGTCTGAAACAGTTTGTCAGTCATCACAATTCTAAAACCTTGCATGTGCAAACTCATTTCATTCTCATAACAGCCCTTAGAATTTGGACCATTACGGCCTCATTTTATAGATGAAGAAAAGATCACATAACTAGTAAAAGGCCCCAAACTAAGAGATCGACTAAGTAAACTATAAAACACTTACAGTGTTTATAGTACTTTGTAGTTATTAAAAATGTGGCTATGTTAGGACCAGCAGATAGCATAGAGGTTATGTCACTAGGCTCCCACATGGCCAAGCACAGTTCAAGTCCCAGACCTGGCAGCTTGAAACTCATGCCAGCTACATGTGCATGTGCGTGTATGCCTAAGATCCTGGGAAGAATGAAGGAGAGGGGATCGTTCCTGTGGAGTGATTTCGTATTTTTCCTCCCACTGTGTCTGTCTGTCTGTCTGTTTCTTTCTTTCTCTGGTGAGCGTATGCACCCTAAGGCAAAAAAAAAAAAAAAAAAAAAAAAAAAAAACCTCTAAAAAATAAGGAAAAATACTTCGCTACAGAAGAAATTTCATAATATGGAAAATACTATGATTTAGATCACAAAAAGACAATGCCATTTTTATTAAAAGTAAAATATTCTTATGTAATGTTAGCAGAAAGATTACTGATTTATTTTATTCACTTTATTTTGCTATGGTGAATATGTAATATAATCCTTTGTGAAAAGAAAATATAATGTAACTTTTTTTTACAGAGAGCAAGGGAAAGTGAGAAGTAACCCCACCCCCCTCCTGGGGGATGGCCACACCACAAAGCCCTCTCCTCCAGGCACCCTTCAGGACTCTGGACACGCGTTGCACATGTACTCAGCATGGTCCTCAAGCTGCTAGGTCTGGTACTAAGCCTACAGGTCAGCCATGTTGGATCTAACTGCCCCAAACTCCATGCCAACACAGGCCTTATAATGTAAGTTTTAAGATAAAAAATTTTTCTTGGGGGCCAGCCATGCTGTGGTGGTTAAGGCTGCTGGCTCACATATGGCCAACTGTTCTGTTTCAGTCCTGGACCCGGTGGCTTGAAAAACACTCTGGGCACATGGGTGTGCATGTCCAAAATCCCAAGAAAAAGAATGAAAGAGAAGGGACCAGCTGTTAGCGTAATGGCTATGTCGCTGGACTTCCACGAAGTCGACCACGGTTCGCGTCCCGGACCCGGTGGCTTAAAACTCACGCCAGGCGCATGTGCGTGCATGCCCAAGATCCCAAGAGGAGAATGGAGGAGAAGGGATTGCGGCATGACCATCCCCCCTGGGGGGGGGGTGATTTCTCACTTTCTGTCTCTCTGTCTGTCTCTGTCTGGCGAGCGCACGCACCCTATAGCAAAAAACCTCTCCAAAAAAAAAAAGAATGAAAGAGAAGGGATTGTGATATGGTCAATCCCCCTGAGGTTGGTGCTTTCTCACTGACTCTCTCTCTTTCCAGTGGGCACATATACCCCTATAGCAATTTTTTTTTAAAAAAATATTCTTAAATTGTAGACAGGATTAAGCCTAAGCTCATCCTGACAGCAGTAGCACAAAGTACAAATTGTTGGGGTCTGAATTAATGTGGTCTTAGGTATATCCATTCATAATTGAACGCCACTGTGTAGTTTGTATTATCTGTCTTTAGTAGTGATGGGAATAACCAGATTGAGTGGATGGCCAGTTATTGACCCATAGCGAAGTTGCAGAGTTGTTCATAATACAATTAAGAATAAAAGAAATGGGGATTTAATGAAATTAAATCATATTCTGTGATTTATTATTTTTCTCCTGATAATGAAAATTTTATATAATATTTCATAATAACTTTTATTTATGCAGCATTAGCTGTTTGCCAAAACTTCGTATGTGTACTTTGCATACATTATTAATAATTCACTTACTCCTCATTACAATTCTGTAGGGTAGGTAGTATTACTTGAAGCATTTTACAGATGAACAAAAATGGTTACAGATGGCCAAGTGTAAGATACTCAGGGTAGCTTACCCAGTAAGTGCCAGAAAAAAAAAGTTTCCTTCCCCTTCTCCCTCCCTCCCCTTCTATACTAAACTTTTTATTTTCATATTTTGTTGATTCACAAGAGATCTTAAACTAAAAGTATGGACAAAGCTAGAATGTAGTGACAAGTGCACTGTAATTATCTTCTGAAACTTTTTTTTTCTCTTTCCATTCCCCTTTACTAAAGAGAGGTATTACCTAACTTATTTGTGGGGAAAAAAAATTAGGTTAATCTCAATTTGATCTGTTATTTGCACAAAGCCCCATAAGATTTCCATTTCTGATGCAAGGCAACAGATACTATTGTATTATTGAACTTATACAAATAACCATTCTGCCACAAAATAAGAATGCTCACAAATATTTTCCAGTTGCATAGGGGTCAAGAAGAGAGAAGAGTTTATGTTTCAATTTAAAAAAGCATTTTTTTTTAACAAATTGCTGAACCTATCAACAACTCAAAAGAAAACAAAAATCCTTAAATCTGGAAGACAAAGCATAGAAGAAAATCAGCAATGTTTTAGAAAAATGTCATAAAATTCTATTTTACCAGTTCAGTCTCATGTAACCTCTTTTGTTGAATTTGCAGAGTTACTGTGGTATGACCTTTCCATTAACATTCAGCATTATTATTGATATTTCAGAACTTGTCCCTACCATTAAGTGGGCCTTTTTCTTGGTCACTTTTTGTTCTCTTATTGGTCAGTCTTTTAGTTTTCCTGGGATAGCACTCCCTTCAGAACTTCTTGAAGAGATAGATGGTCTGGTGCTGGTAAATTCTTTCAGGTTTTGTTTATCTGAGAATGCTTTTATCTTTTCTTCCCGTATGAAGGACAATCTTGCTGGATATCATATTTTTGGTTGTAATTATCTTTCACTTAACACTTTGAATATATTTTCCCATTCTTTCTTTGCTTTCATTTTTTCCGATGAGAGGTCCAATGTTAGCCTGATGGGATATCCTTTGAAAGTAACTTGATGTTTTCTCTTGCCAATTTTAGTATCTTGTCTCTGTCTGTGCATTTGGTCAACCTGGCTATGATGTGCCTCGGAGAATATCTTCTTGGGTTGATTCTATGTGGGGTCCTTTGTAGTTATTGGGTCTGGATATTTGAATGCCTCTCTAGGTTTGGAAAGTTTTCTTCCGGGATTTCATGGAATAGATTATCAATGCCCTGGTTACTTTCTTCACCTTCTGGGATACCGATTATACGGATGTTTGGGCATCTAATGGTATCCAGTATTACTCAAATATTATTCTCATTTTTGGGAGTAATTTTTTCAGTCTTTTTGGTGAATCTTTCTAGGTCAGAGGTTCTGTCTTCTACATCTGAGATTTGATCTTCTGCATGATCTAATCTGTTTTAATACTTTCAAGGTAGATTTTGATTTCTTATATTACAGCCTTCATCTCAAACAGTTCTGTTTGATTCTTTTTTGTGGTGTAGTTTCTCTTTTAGATCGTGGAAGAATTCCTCACTTCCTGGAACTCGTCTCTTTTCTCCTGTATTTTCTGGAGTTCGTTGTCTCTCTTCTCTCGCATCTCTCTTAGCTTTGTCACAATGAATATAAATTCTTTATCTGACATTTCCACAAGTTCCATTGTACTGTCTAGTGGATGATGGAGGGCTGTTCTTTCCCCTTGGGGGAGGGATATTCTCTTGATTTCCCATATTTCTTGTGCCTTTGCAGTGGTTTCTGGTCATCTGATGGATTATATGTTACTTCCTACCTTCTTGAAGTTAACACTGAGTTTTAGGGGCGTGCAGAAGATGACCTGGCTTTTCACTGGGTGTTGGGCTGGAAGAGGTTTAGGGCAGAGGCTTTCTGGTTAAAGGGGCAGGGCTATGCCCACCTCAGATGCACATGACCTGGCTCTTCGCTAGGTGTTGGGCCAGAACTTGAACTATATTTTTCAAGCTGCTGGGGCCAGTATTCAAACCACAGTTGGCCATGTGGGATCTGGCTTCTTTGAACCACTAGGCCACAGGGCCAACCCATAAACTTGACCTTTAATTCCGTGTTTCTTCCATGAACTTTTTTGATGTCCCCTCATACACTATGAGTACCAGGCACTTAGAAACTCCTTCAAAAGGCTTATTATTTTATTAAATTTTTTAAAGATAAGCCAACCTTAAATAAGGCAAATCCCTCAATTCCAAATTCACAGCGCAGAGTTGTTTCAGGGTTGTCTTAGCCTCTTGAACTTGGCCTGTTCCCAGCCTCCATTTTAGAATCACAAGCAAGGAGAGTTACTGGGCCCATACCTGTTACCATCCACTCAACAGAGGGCATGGTCTTTCTCTCCTGTTCCCATTCTGCCACACTCAGGCTGGCACTTAACAGGTGCCTGTGGTGGGGGGAGCAGATGAAACAGAGAGACCCATCTTTGTAAGAGTAGACTGGACAGCATAGCCTTCTGACAGGCACCATCCCCAACCATGTGCCACCTCAGCCCACTTTGCAGTCTGACACATTTCCCATGTCCCAGGCTGATTTCTTTTGCAGGGCCTCACCCTTTAACCTAGGAAAGGGTGCCCTTTCTTGACCTCTCAACAGCATCAACAGGGTTCCAGGGCTTGATTCACAAGTGCTGAGGACTGTGAGGGAGTTTAGTAGAACTTTGGGAGAATAGTAAGGTCTGTCTGCTCTTAGAAAACAGCCAAGAAGGGCCAGCACATGGCCTGCTGGTTAGGGTAGCTGATCCCACATGAGCAACTGGGCATTTAAAATCCTGGCAATTTGGGAAATAAGCCAGGCATGTGTGAGTGTGTGCCCAAAATACTGAAAGGAAGGAGAGATGGAGGAGAAGGGATGGTGGTATGACTATGCCCCATGAGGGGGTGGGGGTGCTTCCTTGCTTGCTTTCCCTCTGTCTCTCTCAGGCAAGTAACATGCCTTCTGACAAATTAGTAAAAAAGAAAAAAAAAATGGGTGAGATAAATTTCTGCTGAATCAACATTATTACCCTCATTACATGTAAATGTTTCTTGATTTGTAAGTTAGACCTAGCATTACAATAGCCCTGAAAGCCTTGACAAAGGTTGCATCATCTTCGTTGGTGGCGAGCCAGAGTGGTCCATTTGCCACCACCGCATCTCAGCTTCTCAGTGTCTGCTCAATGGAGTCCCAGCACTGGGATTCAGGATGTGATTAGCAGAAATAGCTCTTCTTCCTTGGGACCAGCAGGTGGCGTGGTGGTTAAAGCGCTGAACACTCCCACAGAGCCGACCATGGTTCAAGTCCCAGACTGGTGGCTTGCTTTCTCACTTTCCCTCTCTCTTTCTCTTTGTCTCTCTCTGATCAAATTAAAACAAATGAGTGAATAAATAAAAAATTAAGTTAAATAATTCTTTAAAAAAAAAAAGAAAAGAAATAACTCTTCCTCATAACCTAAAGGATAAGTTCCAAATACCAAGGTACCCACTTTAGGGGACTATGTGTGGACCATCACACAGATCTTAGAGGGACCCACATGTTATTATTATATGCTTTTGTTTCATTTTAATATCTGTCGTGGCATTGCTTCTCAAAAGGAAATTGCCGTGTAAACAGTTCTCCATGGGATATAGAATGTCTGCCATGTTGTTGGCTCCTGAGCTCCACAGTGCTGTCATAGGAGGATGGCTGAGAGTGAACACAGCTAGTCTACCTGGGTACAACTTACACAGATACTGTCTTAGTCACCTGAGGCTGCTATAACAAGCTACCCCAGACTGGGTGACCTAAACAACAGCCATTTATTTCTCACAGTTCTGAAAGCTAGAAAGTCCAAGATGAAGGCGTGGACAGACTGCATTTCTGGTGGGGCCTTCTTTCTAGCTTGCAGATAACTGCCTTCTCACTGTGTCCTCACATCATGGGGTGGGGGGCAATCTGGTCTCTCTTCCTCTTCTTACAGGGACACTAATCTCATCATGGGGACCCCACCCTCAGGATGTTATCTAAACCTAATTACCTTCCAAAGCCCCACCTCAAATACCATCACATTGGACAATAGGGCTCCTGCAGATGAATTTGGAAAAGGGAGATACACCACATTCCGTCCACAACAGATACATTTGTGAAACTATACCAGGTTCCAACTGTGTCAGCTTGATTTTCAGTTTCCAGGGTAGAGGCTGCCTCATCTTTCCCTACTTTCCCATCTTTCCTAGGTGACCATTGAAGATCTTAAGAACTGTTACATTATAGCAAACTTTAAAGTATAGCCAAAAAGCACAGGTAGTGACTATAAAAATAAACATGTTGTCTTTCATGCCAGGTGACCATTGACTAAATGTCTGATCTTGGAAAGAAATTACTGACTTTCTTCTGTTATTTGCTCACAAATAGGGCAGTGTGTACAATACAGAATATGTAATGAAAATACTGAGGTCTGGGGGCCAGCAGGTGGTGTAGTGGTTAAGGTGCTGGACTCCCACGTTGTCAACTACTGTTCAAGTCCGGACCTGGTGGCTTGAAACACGTCAGATATGTGTTTATGGGTGCCCAAAATCCTGAGAAGAGAATGGAGGAGAAGGGATTGCACTGTGGCCATCCCCCCAGGGTGTGATTTCTTGCTTTCTGTCTCTCTGTTTCTCTCTGTCTCTCCAGCGAGTGCACAAGCCCTATAGCAAAAAATCTCTCTTAAAAATAAAAGATTGAACAACTGATCCACTCCTGCTTTCTAGTACAAAGCAAAATGTGTATTTGCATTCTTTTCTAAAGAGAAATTTTGCTATAGGCCATATGTGCTTGCTGGAGTAACAGAGAGAGACAGAGACAGAGACAGAAAGTAAGAAATCACCTCCCAGGGGTATGGCCATGTCACAATCCCTTCTTTTCCATTCTCCTCTCAGGATTTTGGGCACACACACACACACACACACACACACACACTGGCATGAGTTTTAAGCCACCAGGTCCAGGACTCAAACCATGTTCCACTGGGAATCCAGCGACATAATCATTGTGCCATCTGCTAGTCCCTGTATTTGCATTTGAGGAGATAAACTTGAGTTTGAAAACCAAGTAAAAAGCCACATTTTGGGAATCACTCCTCTAAAGCAAAGTCTTTGTTTCTTCACCTCAGAAGTCCAGAAATTCTATAGCTGGAGTGCATAGAGAATAAATGCAGAAAGAACAGTAGGTCAAAAATCTTTGAGAAAAGAACCCAGAGCACTTGGTTTCAGAGTGCTCAGAAGGAATCCTAGTGGTGCAAAAAAACGAGCTCTGGAGAGAAGCTCTCACTGCAGCAGCACAGACATGAGGTACCACAACGGTTCCAGGGCTCCCTTAACAAGGTAGCTTCACCCTACACAGAGAAGGGCTGAAGGCCTGATTTCCTAAGTCTTCTTCTTACTATCTTATGCCTTAAATTCCTGTGTATGTGTTGTTGTTGTTTAGTTTGCTATAGGGTGCATATGCTCACTGGAGAGGCAGAGGGTAAGTGAGAAATCACTCCCCGGGGTAGGGAGGAATGGCCATGCCACAATCCCTCCTCCTCCATTCTCCTCTCAGAACTTTAGGCACACATGCACATGGTGTGATTGTCAAGCCAACAGGTCTAGGACTTGAACCATGCAGTTGACCATGTGGGATCCAGCCACCCTAACCTCCATGCCATCTGCTGGCCCAAATTCCTTTATTTATTTTTTAAATAATTGTCATAACGTTTATTGTCACCTTAAGTCCCTTCTAGTAAAATTGTGTGTGGTGTGCACTGAAAAGAACTTACCATTGCTAAACGCTCTTGCAGTCATTTGCCCGTGACTGGCCAGAGGCCGAGTGGGAAAAGATGTGTGTGGTGATGCTGTGTGGAGAAGGCAGAAAGGGGAGGTTTGAAGAACTAAATCTTGATGTTGAGCAAACATGCAGCAATTGCTGCCATGTTGGTGTCCACTCAGCCGCCACAGCTGGCTTGATCTGGTGTCTGGACCAACATAGACCTGGAAAAACTCCACTTCTGCCTGAGCAGATCCTTGGATGAGCAGAAATGCTTCCTTTATCTGATAAAGTTTGGAATTTGGGCTCGTTGTTCAGCTCAACATAAAAACAGATAAATTTAGTTTTGGTGTTTTGTTTTGTTTTCAGAAGTAATACATTCTTCAAAAGAGAGAACCAGATAGTGGTCTTAAAGTTCTACAAACATTGGATCGCTATAGGACATAGGATGAAAAACAATATGGGTTCAGTTTTCATCTGACATGTTGGCAGTTGGATTTCTTTAATCTTTCATTAAGTTTTTTTTTTCTTTTTTTGGAGAGGTTTTTGCTATAGGGCATGTGCGCCCACCAGAAAGACAGAAAGCAAGAAATCACTCCTCAGGGGGGATGGCCACGCTGCAATCCCTTCTCCTCCATCCTCCTCTCAGGACCTTGGGCACGCACGCACACGCACCTGGCATGAGTTTAAGCCACTGGGTCCAGGACTTGAACCGCGGTTGACTACATGGGAATCCAGTAACATAGCCATTACACCAACTGCTGGTCCCTCCACTATGTTTTTCAGTGAATATTTTAATTATGAAGAATCTAAAGTATCTATAAGGTCATGCTGCTCAAACAGTTTCTAAAAGAGACCCAGCCACAGTGGCACAAGTGGTAGGGCACCAGTGCTCAGTTGTTGTGTGTGAGTCTGGTTCAGTTCCCAGACCACCCTCAGCAGTCTGGGCACTAGCATGCACCTGGAATCCTAGCTAGCCAGGAGCTGGAACAAGAAAATCAAGACATGGCAAAACTCCGTTAAAGATACCACCCTGCGGGACCAGCAGTTAGCATAATGGCTATGTCACTGGACTCCCACGTAGTCAACCGCGGTTCGTGTCCCAGACCCGGTGGCTTAAACTCACGCTGGGTGTGTGTGCGTGCATGCCCAAGATCCCTAGAGGAGAATGGAGGAGAAGGGATTGCGGCGTGGCCATCCCCCCTGGGTGGTGATTTCTCACTTTCTATCTCTATGTCTCTCTCTGTCTCTCTGGCAAGCGCACACGCCCTATAGCAAAAACCTCTCCAAAAAAAGAAAAAAAAAAAGATACCACCCTGCACACCCTGTCTCATTAAGGAAAAAAAAATCCAAAGGTGTTTGGTTCTGACTCTTGTGCTGTGTCTGGATCTCTTTGCTCCGTAATTCTGTGAAAGGGAAGGAAGGGTAATAGCCTTCCCTCATCAGTCTACTTTCAACAAGTGGTTCGAATGACAGCCCAAGAATCTAGAATCCAGTTGGACATGGCTTAACTTTCAATCCCTTCCCAATCCCTTCCCAGTTTTTCTGGCCCTATTAGAATTTCAATGTATGTGTGCTTTTTTTTTTTTTTTTTTTTTTTTGAGAGGTTTTTGCTATAGGGTGCGTCTGCTCGCCAGAAAGACAGAGAGAGACATAGAGACAGAAAGCGAGAAATCAGCCCCCGGGGGGATGGCCATGCCACAATCCCTTCTCCTCCATTCTCCTCTCGGGATCTTGGGCACGCACGCACACGCGCCCAGCGTGAGTTTTAAGCCACTGGGTCCGGGACGCGAACCGCGGTCGACTATATGGGAGTCCAGCGACATAGCCATTACGCTAACTGCTGGTTGCCAATGTATGTGTGCTTTTCAAAGAAGCCAGTAGAAGTGGGAACGGTCGTTGGTTGTACTGAACCTCTGACAGTAAACAGTTTTGAAAGAAAACTACAGTTCTGAAATATCACAAAAAGTGCCCCTCGGAAAAGAATGATGAGAATTAGCTTATAATTTATGCTTCTGAAGTGAGGTATAAAGCCAGTCAGTTTGTTCCAAAGCATTGGTGCAATGCAAGAAATGTGTGAGATACCCTTTTCTGAGTCTTGGAGCTTTTTTTAACCTGTCTCCTTCCTTCTCCCACTAAACCTTTACAAAGAGAACCCCACAGGCATTTTGTATTTACATCACCACCCCCAACCTGCCTGCTCCCCTCAACCTCCCTCACCCCCACACTTAGCATTTAGTGGAGGGCTTCTTGGTCAGAGTCGCTCAGGCTGTTTATTTACCAAATCCAGTGCAGGTGCTATTCATTCCTTATCTTGCTTCTGTATCTCTGTCCTATTCACACTCTCAACCTTCTGAAATTCCCCTTTGGCTTCCTCCTACTCTCCCCTGGCCAGCTCTAATCTTTTGTACCACTGTTCCTCAGTATCCTTCTGGAGCTATTCTTTTTCTTTTTTTTTTTTTTGGAGAGGTTTTTCGCTATAGGGCGCGTGCGCTCGCCAGACAGAGAGAGACATAGAGACAGAAAGCGAGAAATCACCCCCCACGGGGGATGGTCACGCAGCAATCCCTTCTCCTCCGTTCTCCTCTCGGGATCTTGGGCACGCACGCACACGCGCCCAGCGTGAGTTGTAAGCCACCGGGTCCGAGACGCGAACCGCGGTCGACTACGTGGGAGTCCAGCGACATAGCCATTACGCTAACTGCTGGTTCCCTCTGGAGCTATTCTTGACCCTTCATTCCTCTCCTTTGTTTGTGATCCTAGTCTTCCATCTTTACATTTTAAAAAAATGCACAAAGGCCTTCATGAATTCCATCCAGGGAGAGCCAAGTGCTGAAGGAGAGCAGCAGGGAACTTCTCCATAGGTGTTCCCCTGCTACACAGGTAGGCTTTGGGATTCTTTTCCTGTCCCACGACCCCCGCCATTGCATTCACAATTCCATCTGCAGGTGCAGCAGAAACAGAGAGCCAGCTGCTTTCAGATTGCACCGTTTACTAGCCTGCACGTTGTGCACAGCCCAGCACGCAGCTTCAGCTTCTTTCATAGTTACGTATTTCCACCCAGGCCCAAGTGCATCTCATCCTGAAAGGTCGTTACAGGATCCAAACACCTGAATCTATCTAGACACGGGACGCTCTGGTGGAAAGATGCAACCCTCTGCTAAAAACACACCTGGGGGATGTTTAGAACAGAATTATTCTAAATAGAAAGAAGCATGTACTCCATAAGATGACTGAAAACCAGTGCAAATTGGCAATGAAAGAGGCAACATTACAACAGACATAATAGAAATACAAAAGATCCTGAGAGAAAACTACATGTGACTATATACCAAAAACAAGAAAACCTACATGAGATGGACAAATTTCTGGGCACATATAATCTGCCAAGATTGAGTCTGGAAGACATAGAAAGCCTTAATGGACAAATAACAAGCAGTGAGATCAAATCAGTAATAAATAGTCTCCCAACAAAGAGAAGCCCAGGTCCTGACAGCCTCACTTCTGAATTCTACAAAACTTTTTTAAAAGAGCTAATTCCTTTAACTATTCCTAAAGACCCAAAAGGCAGGAACCCTCCCAACTTCATTCTATGAAACCTCCAAAACCCTCATTCCAAAAACATGCGAGGCCATAACCAAAAAACAAACAAACAAACAAAAAACACAGACAATTATTCCTAATGAATACAGATGCAAACTTCTCAACAAGATGCAGGCAAATTGCATCCAATAACACATTGATTATACACCAGGACCAGGTAGGCTATATTCCAGGGATGCAAAATCAAGATCCACAAAACCATAAATGTAATGCATCACATAAACAGAAGGAAAGATAAAAACCAGGGACCAGAAGATGGTGTAATGGTTATGTCACTGGACTCCCATGTAGTCGACCATGGTTTGAGTCTCAGACCCGGTGGCTTAAAACTCACACCAGGCATGTGTGTGTTCATGCCCACGATCCCAAGATGAGAATGGAGGAGAATGGATTGCGGTGTGGCCATCCCCCTTGGGAGGTGATTTCTCACTTTCTGTCTCTGTCACTCTAGCTAGCTCATGCTCCCTAAAGCAAAAATCTCTCTAAAATAATAATAATAATAATAATAATAATAATAAAAAGACAAAAACCATATATCATCTGATGCAGAAAAAGCATTTGATAAAATACAACAGTCCTTCATGGTTAAGACGCTCAGCATAGAAGGGACATTTCTCAACATTATAAAAGCTATCTATGAAAAACCCATAGCTAACATCATACTCAATGGGGAAAAGCTAAAAGTGGAATAAGATAAGGCTGCCCTCTCTTCACTCCTTTGCAATACAGTACTGGAAATCCTAGCAAATGCAATCAGATGAGAATAAGATAAAGGTCATACAAATAGGAAAGAAGACATGAAACTATATTTGCAGATGAAATGGTTATATACATAGAAAACCCAAAATAATAATAATAATCAAACTCCTGGAAATGATAAATGAATACAGTAAAATGGCAAGCTATAAAATCAGCATATAAAAATATATAACATTTCTATCTACCAACAATGAAGAGACTGAGGTAGAATTGAGGAAAGCAATCTCATTTATTATATTTTTTAATTTTTATGATCTTTTTAAGAAAGGTTTTTGCTGTTGGGCATGTGCGCTCACTGGAAAAACAGAGACAGAGAGACAAAAAGCAAGAAGTCAGTCCCCCAGGGGGATGGCCATGCTGCAAATCTTTCTCCTCTATTCTCCTCTCAGGATCTTGGGCATGCACACACACACACACCCGGTGTGAGTTTAAGCTGCCAGGTCTGGTATTTAAACTGTGGTCAACTTCGTGGGAGTCTAGCGATATAACCATTACACCATCTGCTGGTCCCAAAGTAGTCCCATTTACAATAGTCACAAAAAAATAAGATATCTGTGAATAAACCTAACCAAAGAAGTAGTAGACCTCTACAAGGAAAGTTATAGGAAAGTTATGAAAAACTATAAAACGGAAAATGATACAAAAAAGTGGAAGGACATCTCATGTACCTTGATTGGAAGAATATAATCTACATGTCAATTTTACCCAAACTAATTTGCAAACTTAATGAAATCAAATTAGATTACCAGAGACATTATTCAAAGAATTAAAGCAATCATAAAATTTCTCTAGAAATTTTATAAAAGACCCTATATTACCAAAGCAATACTGTGCAAAAAAATAAAGTAGGAGGCATCTTACTTCCTGACCCCAAGATACATTACAAAACTATGATATGAGAAGAGCATGGTAGCAACCCAGAAACAGGCATGTAGACCAATGGGACAGAACTGAGAACCCAGAAATAAAGCCCAAAACATACAGCCAGCTTATTTTTCACAAAGGGCACAAGACAATCCAGTGGGGAAAAGACAATGTCTTCAGCAAATGGTGCTGGAAAAACTGGTTATCCACCTGCAGAGAAATGAAACTGGACCCCTATCTCTCACCATGAATCAAAATCAATTCAAAATGAATCAAAGATCTAAACATAAAACCTCAAAGTATAAAATAATTTATTAGAAAAAATAAATAAATAAACAGGGAAAACTCTTGTAAACATCAGAGTAGGCAAAGACTTCTTAAATAAGACTCTCCAAGTACAGGCAAAAATCCCCATAATAGACAAGTGAGGTTACATCAGGTTAAAAAAGCTTCTGCACAGCAAAAGAAACAATTAGAGTGAAGAGACAACCCTCAGACTAGGAGAATATATTTGCAAACTCTGCCTCACATAAGGGATTGATAATCACAATGTCAGGGAACTCAAGCAGTTTACCCACAAAAAAATAAGAGGAAAAAAAAAAAAGAAAACAACTTAATTAAAAGATGGGCAAATGAACTAATCAAACAACTCTCTAAGGAAGAGAACAGCCAAAAAGCCACATCCCTTGTTATAAGGGAGATGCAAATCAAAACCACAATGAGATACCACCTAATCCCAGTCAAAATGTCTAAGATTTAAAAAATGCTGGTGAAGCTGTCGTGAAAAGGGAACCCTCCTACACTGTTGGTGGGAACGTAAATTAATATAGCCACTGTGGAGAACAATATGGAGGTTCCTCAATGACCTACAAATAGAACTACCATATGATCCAGCAATTCCACTCCTGGGCATCTACCCAAAGGATAGGGATACACTCAGTTTAAAAAACACTTGCACATCCATGTTTATTGCAGCATTATTCACAATTGCTAAGACACAGAATCAACCCAAATGTCCAAGAGCAGATTATCAAAAAACTGTGGCACATATGCACTATGCAATACTACTCAGCTATAAGAAATAATGAGACCTTGGCATTTGATAGAAAATGGATGGATATGGAAGATTGAATGCTGAGCGAAGCAAGTCAGACTATGAAAAAGAGACATTGTATGTCCCCACTTAATATGTACCAAAGGTCTGCACTCTGAGGCAGAAACTGAAGAGCAAATGTGGATACAAACGACAGCATGAGAGGAGAGTGGGCTAGGATGGATGGATGGAATCAAGGGAGGGAAGCGAAATATTTAATGGACAGAAAAATGGAAAATGATCTGTTGATGATAATGTATTTAGTAACATCTTTGGACTAATACACAGTGTACTCATGCTGAGTACATTTATTTTGCATGCTGTAAAGAGGTACAGTGATTGAGGGCCCGCAGGTGGTGTGATGGTTAAGGTGCTGGACTCCCACATGGCCATTTGTGGTTCGAGTACCAGACCTGGCAGCTTGCTTTCTCACTTTCTCTCTCTCTTCTTTCTCTCTGGGGAGCGCATGTGCCCTATGGCAAATTTAAAATAATAATAAAAAAAGAAAAATCTGTAAAATAAATAGTGGTTCATTGTAATAAACATTTTTAAATGCTCGAACTCACCCCATGGGATCTAATTCACATTCTTTTTTTTTTTTTTCTTTTTGAGAGGTTTTTGCTATAGGGCGCGTGTGCTCACCAGACAGACAGAGAGAGACGGAGAGACAGAAAGCGAGAAATCACCTCCCAGGGGGGATGGCCATGCTACAATCCCTTCTCCTCCGTTCTTCTCTCGGGATCTTGGGCACGCACGCACACGCCCAGCGTGAGTTTTAAGCCACCGAGTCCGAGACGCGAACCGCGGTTGACTACGTGGGAGTTCAACGACATAGCCATTACGCTAACTGCTGGTCCCTCTAATTCACATTCTTAACCTCAGCATCACCATTATAATTCCCACACATCTCACCATCCCTGAATTCCGTCTTAAGTGTGAGACTCCCGTTTCCAGCTGTCTACTCCATGTACCTACCTAGGCTATTCAAACTTCCTATCTCCAAACCCAGGTTTATCCTACTTTTTGCAGGGCCCATTTTTCCTAAATTCTCCTAAATTAGCCCGTAGGGATCATACAACCAGTTACACGTATCTGGTATAGCTACCTTGGCCTGTTATCTCTCACGTGCATGCTGTGCTTTTTCCCAGGGAGTCCTATCAGCTGGGTTCTGGCTTCTCAGGCCAGCGTCAATCCTCATGGGAGACTGGAGGGTGAGAGAAGGAGAAACCAGGGTGTTGCATACACACACACTCCCCACTGGCTAGTTCCAGGAATCATTTCTGTTTTCTTGGTCGGACCCTGTGTAAAATACTCCCCCTAGTTCTCGTGTCTCAGATCAATCCATTCTCTCCTCTCCATCTCCACCGACGCTGGCATCTAGTCGTCATTTCCCACTACCTGTTAGCAATAGACCTTACGTTCCCTAATTCACATCGCAGCCAATCCACTCACTCCACGGTGGCAGAATGAACTTTCTAAAATGATGACCCGATATTCCTCCCCCATCTCAACTAAAGCTTGACAGTCATCTTGAAAGGAGTATCTGCCTAAATAGTTCAAGAGCGAATCACCCCACCTTGGAGCTCATGGTGTCGGAACTGGTAACAGTTTTGTGTTTTCTTGCTGTGCCACTTTCTGCTCCCATCCTTGGCATTTTTTGTTTATTTCAGGTTTTCGCCATTGGGCACGTGAGACAGAGAGGGAATGTGAGAAATCACCACTACAGGGGCTGGCCACACAGCAATCCCTTCTCTTCCTGGGATTTTGGGCACCCGCGCTTTCGAGTGTGAGACTGGAACCATGGTTGGCCATGTGGGAATCTAGCACTCTAACCACCATGCCACCTGCTGGTCCCCTCCGTGGCAATATTAAATAAGTCACAGAGACTCCACACGGTGCAGTAGAAGCTAAAAGGAAGGGAGAAGCAATAAGACACTGAGTGTTGACTGCAATAGGTGGGCAACCATAGGAGTGTCCGTGCTGAGCCCCATGGAAAGCAGCAGCACCCAAATCTAGAATCAAGAAGAGGAAGGACCAGCAGTTACTATAATGGCTATGTTGCTGAACTCCCATGTAGTCGACCGTGGTTCGAGTCCTGGACCCAGTGGCTTAAACTCACGCCGGGCGCGTGTCCATGCACGCCCACGATCCCGAGAGGAGAAGGGATTGTGGCGTGGTCATCTCCCCAGGGGGTGATTTCTCACTTTCTGTCTTTCTGACAAGTGCATGTGCCGTATAGCAAAAACCTCTCAAAAAAAAAAAAAGAAAAAGAAAAAAAGAAAAGAAAAGAAAAAAAGAGGATAGCACTGGGGCCGTGGCTGGGACACGAAACAGCTGTGAGCCGAACACAGAGAAGCGACTGTTCACCTGCTGAGGTCCTTCCTGCAGTTCCCACTCCATGTCCTCGGTAAACCCCCACCCATAAAATTTAAGCCGTTTTCCCTCACAGCTTCATTCCAGTCCTGTTCTTCGTGTTTCACAAAATTGTACTCTCGTAGGACCAGCAGGTGGTGTGATGGTTACATCACTGGCCTCCCATGTAGCCAACGAGGATTTGAGGCCCAGACCTGGCAGCTTAAAACTCACACCAGGCGCATGTGCATGTGTGTCCGCCCAAAATCCTGAGAGGAGAAGAATAGAGGCAAAGGGATTGCAGTGTGGCCATCCCCCGGTGTGGGGGGTGTGGTGGTGGTGATTTCTCCTGTCTCACGTGAGCACACGTGACCAATAGCAAAAATCTGTCTTAAAAACAAACAAAAAAGCACTCTCATCTCTTTTGATACTTACCAGAGGCACACAATAAATTTGGGAAATCCTTGCTCTATTAGAGACGCTCACTGCGCAGTGTCTTGCATGATCTCACATAAGCTGAGTCCGAGTGGCTCGTCCCCAAAGCAGGCTGAACTCCCTGTGACAGGACTAGCATCTCTCTCCAAGCAGCAATATAAACACAGGTGATAGTTCCTGATGTTCTGTCGTGACCCCACTGTGACCCAGGTTCTCCTCATGCTGTGCTCTGCATTTCCTGTTCCATGAGCTGGAATGGTCCGGAAAAGGGAGGTCTTTTTCACCTTAAATACTCACATTCCTTATTTAGAACTCACTTACGGTATGGATGAAGATTCCTTCAGCATTGCTGTCCTTCATCAGCCCCCATTCCACAGGTAAGGGTCTCGTATCTCTGCTCTTCTGATGCCTGTCCAAGCTTACCTTTGTTTTAAAATGGATTTACTTGTTATTCTTTCTCATTAGCCTGAGCAACTACAGAACTACGATTCCTACTAGTTCATTGTTCTGCGGATTTGCAGAGTGCATAGAAGGTGTGTCACGAATTAATACTCCCCGGAGGACCATTTGTCCAGTTCCTGGGTGCATTCAGGGAGCTCTGTGGAATTAATACATTCCCTGGAGGACCATTTGTCCAGTTCCTGGGTGCACTCAAGGAGCTCTGTGGAATTAAAACATTCCCTGGAGGACCATTTGTCCAGTTCCTGGGTGCACTCAGGGAGCTCTGTGGAATTAATACTCCCCGGAGGACCATTTGTCCAGTTCTTGGGTGCACTCAGGGAGCTCTGTGGAATTAATACTCCCTGGAGGACCATTTGTCCAGTTCCTGGGTGCACTCAGGGAGCTCTGTGGAATTAATACTCCCCGGAGGACCATTTGTCCAGTTCCTGGGTGCACTCAGGGAGCTCTGTGGAATTAATACTCCCCGGAGGACCATTTGTCCAGTTCTTGGGTGCACTCAGGGAGCTCTGTGGAATTAATACTCCCCGGAGGACCATTTGTCCAGTTCCTGGGTGCACTCAGGGAGCTCTGTGGAATTAATACTCCCCAGAGGACCATTTGTCCAGTTCTTGGGTGCACTCAGGGAGCTCTGTGGAATTAATACATTCCCTGGAGGACCATTTGTCCAGTTCCTGGGTGCACTCAGGGAGCTCTGTGGAATTAATACTCCCTGGAGGACCATTTGTCCAGTTCCTAGGTGCACTCAGGGAGCTCTGTGGAATTAATACATTCCCTGGAGGACCATTTGTCCAGTTCCTGGGTGCACTCAGGGAGCTCTGTGGAATTAATACTCCCTGGAGGACCATTTGTCCAGTTCCTGGGTGCACTCAGGGAGCTCTGTGGAATTAATACTCCCCGGAGGACCATTTGTCCAGTTCTTGGGTGCACTCAGGGAGCTCTGTGGAATTAATACTCCCCAGAGGACCATTTGTCCAGTTCCTGGGTGCACTCAGGGAGCTCTGTGGAATTAATACTCCCCGGAGGACCATTTGTCCAGTTCTTGGGTGCACTCAGGGAGCTCTGTGGAATTAATACATTCCCTGGAGGACCATTTGTCCAGTTCCTGGGTGCACTCAGGGAGCTCTGTGGAATTAATACTCCCCAGAGGACCATTTGTCCAGTTCTTGGGTGCACTCAGGGAGCTCTGTGGAATTAATACATTCCCTGGAGGACCATTTGTCCAGTTCCTGGGTGCACTCAGGGAGCTCTGTGGAATTAATACTCCCTGGAGGACCATTTGTCCAGTTCCTAGGTGCACTCAGGGAGCTCTGTGGAATTAATACTCCCCGGAGGACCATTTGTCCAGTTCCTGGGTGCACTCAGGGAGCTCCGTGGCATTAATACTCCCTGGAGGACCATTTGTCCAGTTCCTGGGTGCACTCAGGGAGCTCTGTGGCATAGCAGGAAGAAATCTGGAGCCAGGCTCTGAGTCTGGCTGTGAAGCACCTCAGTCCCTCCGTGCTTGTTTTCACATCCATAAATGAGGTTAGGTGTTGGTGTCCAGCCCCGTAACCTCTGTGTCCTTGGCAATGCTGTGAGCGCTCTCCAAGGCCAGCCCTGCGATTTGCTCCCACTCATACCCCAACCCTACCCCACCTGGTCCCGTGGCAGCAACCCAAACCTGGTTACAGAGCTCATACCATTGCTCCAATTATTTTTCATTATTGTTTAATTTTGTTGAATAGAAAAGGGATTTGTTGTTTAAGATGATATGCTCCTATATGATCAACATGGGTTTCAGGTGGTAGGTAACAGGTCTTAGCCTCAAAGCAGATCCACATTGTGTTCTTTGTGTTTTAATTGCCAAAGGCCTGTGTGCTCTCCAGAGACAAAGCACCCCCATACAGGGCCTTGTCATGTCAGACTTTTCCCTCAGTTCTTCCATCCCATCAGGATTTGGAGCACACATGCCTCCTGCACACCCAGCATGTCTTATCAAGCCTACTGGGCCAGGATTTGAACCATAGTCAGCCATGTGTGATTTGGCTCCCTACACACACCATTTAACGGCTGTCCTATGGGGCTGGCCCCACATACAGTTGTAATTTTAAGTACACTCATCCCTTGGTGTCCATGGGGAAATGGTTCCGAGACCAAAATCTGAGGATGTTGGTCTTACATCAAATGTTCTCATGGGGCCAACAGTTGTCGTGGTGGTTAAAGTGCTGGATTCCCACGTGGTTGACAGCAGTTCAAGCCCCAGACCTGGCAGCTTGAAAATCACATCTGGCATGTATGTGTATGTGCCCAAAATCCTGAGAGGAGAATGGAGAAGGGATCGTGGCATGTCCATCCCTTGCAGGGGAGGACAGGGGCTTTCACTCTCTTTGTCTCTCTGTGTCTCTTTACAGCAGCACATACGCCCTCTGGCAAAAAAAAAGTCCTTGTATTTGCAGATAGCCTACACACAGCCTATATTCGTTAATCATCTCTCATCTCTAGACCATTTGTAATATCTAATACAATGCAAATGCTTTGCCAATAGTTGCTATGCTCTATTGTTTAGGGAATAATGACAGGGGAAAAATCTCAGTGTGTGCTCGGTACAGATGCCACGACAGAGGCCTGACTCCACAGGACTCACCAGCAACAAGGGTCATTTCTCCCCTGCAGCTGGTTCAATTCACAGATGTAGAACTTTCCATTCCAGCAGGGCTGGCCCTACATAAAACTGTTCAGAAAGAAGTAAAGGAAGTCTGTAGAGGCGAAGTCCTTCAGGCCACCGTGCTCAAAAAATATTTGTGATCACTTTTATGTGTTTTAAATTCAGACAAGAGGACAGTATGTAAAACTGATTTTATTGCAAAATACTACATATAAAATTAATTTAACTAACAGATCTAAATTGGGAAAGACTCTAAAGAGATCACAGAAAATGAAAACTGGCAACCACTTCTTAGACGAGTCTCATCTACCATGGAAGATTTTGGCCATGGCCATCATTTGCTATGGCTGGAAAACATTTTTGATAATTGACATTAACAGTAAGAAATAGAAAGTGGAAAGGTAAGAAATACTTTAACAATGAATCCATACTAACGTGCTGGTGCTTAGAAAGAAATGTAGTTAGCAGAGCCAGTCAGGAGCGCACAACGTACACACAGTTACCAAGTTAATTTACTCTGCAGGAAGACTTCGGGCAGGAGAGGATGGACTCCCAGACACCCCACCAGGAGCTGTTGATGAGTCAGATTCAAGGACTTGGCTGAAGTCTGACCCTTCCTTGCCATCTGCTCTCCGCCCTCACAGTTGTAGCCCTTACTTGAGAACCTTAGCTCACTTCTCAGCAGGTCCCTTGTCCTTGTTGCCTCTGGTCCTCATGACTCCTCTGTATTTTTTTTTTTAAGAGGTTTTTGCTTTAGGGCACGTGTGCTCGCCGGAAAGACAGAGAGAGACAGAGAGACAGAAAGCGAGAAATCATCCCCCAGGGGGGAGGGCCACGCCGCAATCCCTTCTCCATTCTCCTCTCGGGATCTTGGGCACACATGTACATGCGCCCAGCGTGAGTGTAAGCCACCGGGTTCGGGACTCAAACCACGGTCAACCACATGGGAGTTCAGTGACATGGCCATTACGCTAACTGCTGGTCCCAACCTCCTCCATACTCTTGACAGTTATCCTTCTGAACCCCCAGTCTTCACTGTCTGCTCATAAAGTCCACACTTGCTGGTCTACCCAAAACACACACACCTGATTTCTGCTCTCCTTCTCCGACATCTCTGCTCACCTCCCGTGCTCTGTGCTAGCCCGAGTCACTTGCATTCGCCTGAACACCCTGCGTGGTTTCATGCTGTCAGTCAACAAACAGCAGAGCTCGTCACAGCTCCGTGCCAGGCACGTGGCAGGCAGTTTTTACACGCTGGCTCGTGCTGTTCCCAGTGCATAGAACATCTTGCCCAGCATCTCCCCCAGAAGACAGACACTCAAGATTCAAATCTCCATCCATGGTCCCTGGAAGGCTGTCTTTCTCAGTTAAAACCAACCACTTGTCTTTCTGTGCTTTCCGTCGACTCCACAAAGTTGTAATCCAGCGATGTCTGTTAGGCTATGTGCTTTGAGGAAAAGGTCCACGTTTTGTTTGGCTTTTTTTTTTTTTTGGAGAGGTTTTCCGCTATAGGGCGCGTGCGCTCGCCAGACAGACAGAGAGAGACATAGAGACAGAAAGCGAGAAATCACCCCCCACGGGGGATGGTCACGCTGCAATCCCTTCTCCTCCATTCTCCTCTCAGGATCTTGGGCACGCACGCACACGCGCCCAGCATGAGTTGTAAGCCACCGGGTCCGAGACGCGAACCGCGGTCGACTACATGGGAGTTCAGCGACATAGCCATTACGCTAACTGCTGGTTCCCTCGTTTGGCTTTTCATCCCCAGTGTCGGCCTGTAACTGCACTTGCATTCACTCGTCTTAGCCCCAGCTGGTCCTGTTAGGCCTTCATTGATGGCAAAGAACAAAACCAGCAACAGAAAGCTTCTCCAGACACCACCTGGTCTCGTTTTAGGAGTTAGGCTAGATGTACACAAATATAAGGATCTGCAGGATCAGGACACATCTCGGCTGATGAGGCCCAGAGAAACGTGCACACTGCCTCCAGGTAGGGACAGTCATGCCACAGGGTTTCTCCTAACCAGTCAGGGACATGTGCTTCTCTGTCTACCTTAGGTACCTCGTCAAACTGAGCACAACGAAATAAACAAAAACCTTGGTTTTCACCTATGAAGTTCAGCAAGCCTAGTGTTGTGAAATAAAGCCTTCCTTCCAGGTCCCTTTTCTGTGAGCAGTGGGGCACATCACATGATGAGATGACCCCGTGCAATTTCTCAGCTTCATGCCAGCACTGGCTCCTCCAGACAGAGTTCTCTGGCCCTCAGGCAGGCTATTTGCTTCTCCCGCTGTTTCCAATAGCACTGTATACCCTCCATGGTAGGTAGTTTAAAAATAATATTAATTTGAGAGGTTGACATTGTAACAGGTCAGTGTCTGGCATGTAATAAGCCCTCAAATGAATGATGAAAGGAATCCTGCTTTAATGATGTAGTTAGTCAAGACTGATGATGTTAATTCTGACCTCAGGAACTTCTTCAGCATTTAAGGAGGGATCATTATCTAAACATTTCATTTCAGGCAGTGGTTTTGTGGCCTGTAATACTAAAACTTGCCCCAAAATGTGTTACTTATTTATAAGAACACTATGTCTTTTTTTTTTTTTTTCTTTTTTTTTTTGGAGAGGTTTTTGCTATAGGGCGCGTGCGCTCGCCAGACAGACAGAGAGAGACAGAGAGATAGAAAGTAGGAAATCACCCCCCAGGGGGGATGGTCACGCCGCAATCCCTTCTCCTCCATTCTCCTCTAGGGATCTTGGGCACGCACGCACACGCGCCCGGCGTGAGTTTAAGCCGCCGGGTCCGGGACTCGAACCGCGGTCGACTACGTGGGAGTCCAGCGACATAGCCATTACGCTAACTGCTGGTCCCAGAACACTATGTCTTTAAGAAATTAATTTATTTGAACAATTGCTACAAGGGGAACAAGTGAAAAACCACCAGCACAATGACTCTCCTAGTGGTCACTTCGATGTAGACACACGTAAGACAACAGCGAGCAACTGGATAGGCCCACAGAACAGCCAGGTTCTCTGTGCTGTCATTTAACACTAACTATTTAAAACATGCAAATAACTAAACGTACATTTTAATTATTACTAATCTCCAGCTAAATTTGTTGGAGGCCAATGAGTGGTGATCAATATCAGTTATACTAAATCTGCTCTATTACTTGTTCTCCTGGGATTCCTGATTGACCCCTCCCCCATGCTACTCATAAAGTGAGTATTTTGTGGTTATCAATCGTAAAAATGGAGTTTTAGAGACCAGCAGTTGGTGTAATGGCTATGTTCCTGGACTCCCATGTAGATGACCTGGTTTGAGTTCCAGACCCAGTGGCTTAAACTCATGCCAGGCATGTGTGTGTGCATATGTAAGATCCCGAGAGGAGGATGGAGGAGAAGGGATTGTGGCATGGCCATCTCCCCTGGGGGCGTGATTCCTCGCTTTCTGTTTGTCTCTGTCTTTCTGGCAAGTGCACGCGCCCTATAGCAAAAACCTCCCCCCCCAAAAAAAATGGAGTTTTAATACTTGAAATGCAAGTCTAGCTTGTGACCAAATTTCTAGAATTTCAAAGTTGCACAAAGGTATGAAAGCATCTTAGGTCTTTAGAGGTTTTTGCCTTAGGGCATGTGTGCTCCTCAGAGAGAGAGATAGAGACAGAAACAGTGACAGTGAGAAATCACCCCCCGGGGGGATGGCAATGGAGTCCCTTCTACTCCATTCTTCTCCTGGGATCTGGGGCACGCATGCACACATGCCCAGTGTGATTTTCAAACCACCAGGTCCGGGACTCGTAATGCAGTCAGACACACAGGCGTCTGGGAACATAACCCCTCACCATCTGCTGGCCTGAAAGCATGTTTTAACACTGCTCCATCTCAGCTCTGATGTCGTAACAGCCTCTGATCATCAACGACAACACTGGGACACTTGATGTCTGACTGTCGCCTCTTTTGGATCGACCTGTTTGGGTTCTATGTCCGTGCTAGGCGCATGGCAGGCAGTTTTCACATGCTCACTTATGCTGTGGCTTCTGTGGACTTCCACGAGTAAACAGAGAAATGGAGAACGCTGCTGGAAAACAAACCTGAGGACTCTAAAAAATTATAGAGCACAGTAGTCAATGCTTTAAAAGACAACCCATCCAGTGACATAGATGCAAATTACACTGCAGATTCCAGGGCACAGAACATAGATTCATCTCCACAGATGCTCTGTGGTAACTGCAGGGGTGGATAATAAAGCAATTAATAACAGCCTTGCCTTGGGGCCAGCAGATGGCATAGTGGCTACATCGTTGGACTCCCACATGGCTAACTGCGGTTCAAGTCTCAGATCCAGAGGCTTGAAACACGCCAGGCGCATGTGCATACGTGTCCAACATGCCAAGAGGAGAAGAGAGGAGAAGGGACTGTGGCGTGGCCATTCTCCCAGGGGGTGATTCCTTGCTTTTTGTTTCTCTATCTCTGTGTTTCCCCAGCACTCATGCATCCTACAGCAAAAATCTCTCCAAAAACACAAACTTGTCTTTCAGTCTTTATGTGCTATCTGTATACTTACTTCATACACATACCCCCAAATATCCAAATTACTTCATCCTATATCCATTTACCTCTCAGAGCAATGGCACATAAAAGGAAAAAAAAAAAAAAAAGAAAAAGAAAAAAGAATGAATACCAGGCTTCCTAAAACCCAATCAAACTGTTCCAATGGTGTTATAATAGCTACTTCTAGAGGAAAACACAGAATTTTATACTTTCTGGTCAGTTTATCAATAAATCTGAACTTGGCCAATATCGGTTTCAAGTAATAAGAACAAAACATTCTTTTTTTTTTTTTTTTTTTGGAGAGGTTTCCACTATAGGGCGCGTGCGCTCGCCAGACAGACAGAGAGAGACATAGAGACAGAAAGCGAGAAATCACCCCCCGGGGGGGATGGCCACACCACAACCCCTTCTCCTCCATTCTCCTCTCGGGATCTTGGGCACGCACGCACATGTTCCCGGCGTGAGTTTTAAGCCACCGGGTCTGGGACGCGAACCACGGTCAACTACTTGGGAGTCCAGCGACATAGCCATTACGCTAACTGCTGGTTCCCAAACAAAACATTCTTGACTTGTTCGCAATTAAACATACTACATGGGGAAAAAAAAAAGATGGTAAGTTTGGTTATTTATTTATTTATTGCCAATCATCAAACATGTTTTCATCGGAATGAGGGAAATTCTTTCAATTAAACATAAAATTTTCAGTGAAAACAGAATACATTTACAAACTAGTTAGTTATCTCAGTCCATAGGAATTCCAATCTTCAAATTCAGGCCTACCGGGACAATGATTACAGGAGAAAATACAACACAAGTACTCTCCCGTGGCCACCATCGGAGGGGCCGATTTGCTCGCACTGCTGGGCTCTTACACAAGTGTCCCGTTTCCAAGAATTGGAAGGCGCTTCCAAATGGCACTGCCTGAGAAGAATCAGAAAGCCTTTGTTCCTGGGCTTACATGGTAAGCACTTGGCGTGATTCTTAATCACATTTTTATCCAGAACACAGTGTTACAGGTCACATGTTTGTCAACAATGCTAATACTGATTTGTGCTCTATAAATATAAACATATTTACACACAGAATACATACGCTGACACGGTGAGAGGAGGTCAGCCAGCCATCCACAAACAGAATGGGATAAAAATCGCAGGAAGGGTAGTGTAGGGTGCCAGGCCCAGGCAGGCGATGGACGCCAATCCCAGGACTGCTGAGGCAAGGACGCTTCTTTGATCCCGAATAATTATCTTCACATTCTCACAAAACTGGAATAGGAAATTTAAGAATATTAGAAAACAATGGCTAAGAAGAACCACACAGGACAAAGGGTGAAAAAACAGTTTTCCCAACCATTTTCTGTCTAACAGAAGAATCTGAAGTTCTCTTTCGACTTTTGAAAAAATTTAAGATGTTGACAGTTCAGCTTTTTGATTCCATATTCCATAAGAGCTGAAATGATAATGTAGGCAACCAGGTAAATAATGGCAGTTGGCTCGGCAAGTACAGAATGTTCTAGAAAACTATAGAGACTGTAACCACATAAAAATTATCCTCGAAGGTCAAAAACATTAAACTACTTACCAATAACAATAGCATATTCTAATACTAGAAAAGTTTAAAAACAAAACAAAACAAATATAGTCTATTATTACTGACAAAGTCAATTCTTCTAATGTGTCATTCTAAAATCTGCTGATATCAATGATACCTTTCTTAATAAGTATTAAAATCTAAAGACACAAGAAGTCTAATTTTGTTGTCATATTCCATTGTTCACCTAAATAAAATTCCTCAATTACATTGCCTATAATTGACTGCTGGAAATAAAGCTAAATTAAATATGGTCTCTATCGGTGAGGAAAATATTCTTCTAAAATGTGTGATTCTTTTCTTAGGAAAATCACTTTACTCAGTGGAGACAGCCTATATTTGGGTCCTGGCCCCACATCTTATTGGCTATGAGATCTAAAGATTTTAGAATCTTAGGACCAGCATTAGCGTAATGGCTATGTCGTTGGACTCCCACGTAGTCGACCGCAGTTTGAGTCCCAGACCCAATGGCTTAAACTCACGCCAGGCGCATGTGCATGTGTGTCCAAAATCCTGAGAGGAGAAAGGAAGAGAAGGGATTGCGGCGTGGCCATCCCCCCTGGGGGGTGATTTCTCGCTTTCTGTCTCTCTGTCTCTGTCTTTCTGGTGAGAGCAAGTGCCCTATAACAAAAACGTCTCCAAAAAAAGATTTTAGGGTGGCTTTATACAGTACTGGATGGCTAGATTTCTAAATTCTAAATAGAATGGACAAGTTTCTTATTTTTTATTTTTTTAAAGAATTGTTTTTATTTAATTTTATTCATTTATTTATTTTAATTTGACCAGAGAAAGAGAGAGAGAAAGAGAGAGAGAGAGAGAGAGAGAGAGGGAGAGAGAGAGAGAGAGAGAGAGAGAGAGAGAGAGAGAAGAAAGAAAGAGAGAAAGAAAGAAAGAAAGAAAGAAAGAGAGAGAAAGTGGGAAAGCAAGCCACCAGGTCTGGGATTCGAACCATGGTCAGCCACGTGTGAGTGTCCAGCACCTTAACCATCACACCACCTACTGGTGCCGCAAGTTTCTTATTTTTAACATACTTTCCTGACCATTCTTTGTTAAGATAGGGGTTTATACGTCAGTATATGACGTTTCTTTCAATCCACACTTTTCCTTTTTTAAACCAGTAGTTCCCATCCTGTTAGTTATTCAGGTATTGGTCTATTCACACTCAAACATACAGTTTGTCTCTTTTTCCTAAACTAAGAAGGCATTGAGTAACAATGTATATAACTTCAAGGGGTGAGGATCAAATGAATGGAGTTTTTAGAACGTGAGAAATGGAACTTGGTAAGGAATGGAAGATACATATATTGAGGTAAAGGAGTCAACCATCTTGATATTGTTTTGCTTGTTTTATCTTTTTCCCCTATAAATCTTTTTTTTAAAAAGAATTATTTACTTTAATTTTATTTGTTCATTCATTTATTTTAATTTGATCAGAGAAAGACACGGGGAGTGGGGTGGGAGTATGAAAGCAAGCCACCAGGTCCGGGACTCAAACCGTGATCAGCCATGTGGGAGTGTCCAGCGACTTAACCACCAAGCTATCTGCTGGCCCCCTCCCCTATAAATCTTATAATTAAGGCAAACCGAGCATCATTATGGACCTGACTTCCCCCACCCAGAGCAGATTTTCTCAAGGAGAATCTCATTATCCCGTGGCCATTGGTCCAGGAGGCATCTCTAGTGGTGTTCAGCACTGGGAAATTTCTTGAAACTGTCAAGAAGCTTGTAGAGATAATTTTGTGAGCACTGAGTCCCCAGAAAAATAAAGGAGTATTTACATTCATTTATTTTGGCAATGAATACATGGTTTCTGCTACATAAGAAAGAAATCATAATAGAAAAAGCAAAAAGAATAAGAACAGTTACTAATGAAAGTTACAAAATACTGATAGCCAACAATATAAAAATCCCTTAATTCTTGTGATTTCTAAACATGTAAAAAAAGAACATTCCACAAATAAGTAAAAGGTTTTTGGTTTTGTTTTTTTTTTTTTTCCCCCCAATTCATTTTCAAACTAACTGTAGTGTTTTCCCAAGGGAAAGTGTTCTTCAGAGGTTTTATTAACTCAGATGTAAGGGTCAACTTGCAACCCTCATGTTAAAGTTGGTAATAGCTGTATAGACGGGGAACTCAAGATGCAGACTCAGAAGTAAATCCATTCCTTATGTTTTTCAAGAGGAGAAACCAGTCCCCCTTAGTTAGTAATGACCTACTTCTCTCAGGGCATGTTCAAAACACAGTTGTTAGAATTAGAAAATTTGGGATGAAGATTTTCCCCCCCAGGGAAGTCTACTCTGTGGCCAAATTGTTTCTTAGACCATTCAGAGTGAAGACAAAAACCCAGTTTCACAAGAGGTGCTATGTAGCAACAGCAATTAAAACATTTCTCTACTTCGGTAAAACCTGACAAAGTTTCCAAAGATGAAAAACTACTCCAACTGGTTTATGCAGATTAAATATTTTCCTCCCTTTAAAAAGCACTTGTACTGTTTTTCTGCAGAAATATATAATATAGTGCTACATGTGTTCCATGAAAGGGGAACTCCTAATTACGGGATAGAAATACTGTTTTTCCTTAGAGAAACGATTTGCTGGTTCTTAAGTAAATCTGACATGTTTCCTTTTGAACACTTTTGGACCTAGTGTCTATAAATGCGGTGAAGTTCATTTCTAATCAGGCCTAGACTAGAGCTGTGATTCTTGAATCATGCACAGTGCTCTTGCTGTATTTTTATTTTACTTGGAAAAGAATTCCTAGGTTGAGTTCGTTGTGACTATAAAAATCTAAAAGGAGCTTCATATACCAAAGTATAAAACTTAAGACTTTCGTGCTCTGCCATAGAGGGCAGAGACGTGTCCCACAAGGGTCAAAAAATTTACCTAGATGTAGAGCAATTAGAAATTGTTACATGGATTCCGATTCTTTTGATCCAAAAAATCCTGCACAGGAAGTGTAGTACTAAGCTCACTGGATTACCCAGATCCCACCAAGAAGAGCAAGCATTAACAATACTCCTTTAACAGCTGCAGGGAAGGCTGGGCACCTTCCCATTGCAAATGAAGTTGCAGGCTTAAAAGATCAACCATCTTTAAAGGTAAAACGTTTCTAAAGGAAACAAAAAAAAACGCATTTTCCCGCTTTGAATTTGTGGCTAACTTAATAACCTTAAATTCTATAATAGCAATGTTTTCTTCATTTTAAGTGACCTGCCAACACTTACGGGCTATTCTTCAAAAACCCATTGTCCCGGATCTGTGGGAAACTTAGAAACAAGCTTAAAGACTAATGCTTAACAATGGGAAAGTCTGGATGGGGCCAGCACAGAAAGAATTCAGAACACCAAAGAAATCTCTGCAGCACAGATATCAGCGTAGGGGACATACAGGGAGCTTCTCTTACTGGAAATGTTTATATTAATAGTTTATACTAAGCAAAGTGCAGTCGCCTCATGCCACCTCCAGAGGGAGAAAACTGCATGCCGTCTTATGTTAAAGGCGCACAATTCATAGTGTTACGGATTAAATATAAACTCTGGGCACCTTTCTTCCTATCGCAATTCTTGGAAAAGTGTCATGCACACAGGGAGACATCCTGTGACATGCCCCCTCACCCTCAGAGTCCTGCCCTTCCTTACTTGAACTGAGCTGTGGTGGACATCCTGAGTTCTGCAGCAGTAGCTGGGCAGCTCTCTGCAACGTCTGGAAGCAGACTGGCATTGCCACACCCTTTCAATGCCACGCCCTCCCTTAGAAACACCAGAGCTTTCCTTACTTAATCTAGAGCCCTGGGAACGGTGCAGAAGTGGTGGGGGGAGGTGTCCCTGCTCCCACATAGGAGCAAAGGTCAGGCTTGGGAGGGAGCAAGCATCCCCCTGCGACCGCCTCCCCGCGTGGCAGTCCTACCTTGTCGGCCTGGGGGCTGATGGGGATGCCGTATCTGCAGTAGGTCACGAAGTGCTCGCAGTTGTTCCAGAGCAGGCTGTAGGCAGTCATACCCAGCAGCTTCTCCGCCCTCCGCGCCACCTCCTCGTTAAGCAGCGCCTTCTTCTGGAGGGACTCGTCCAGGTGATTGACTAGGATGTCGGCTCCGTAGGCGAAGTCTTCCACGGTGTCCACGCGGATGCTGGCCACCTTGCCAATGACGCCCAGGATCAGACGCTTGTTGGAGACCACCTTCTGCGTGCGACCCTTATCGTCGGTCAGGGCCAAGAGGATGTCGGGCATCAGGTGGGCCACCCGGTTGTCACCCAGGTAGATGCCATAGTGGGTCAGGTGGGTCCGGGGCACCTCCAGCACGTCGCCGCGGAGGAAAGAGCTGATCTCGTAGAAATTGTTCCTCCCTTTATCTTCGCCCGGGGTGCCCGAACTGAAGAGCCTAAAGTTGGAGACGAGCAGCAGCTTCTCCAGCAGTAGAGACACCACCTCGAGCACTGGGTTCTTCATCCTGCAGGGAACAGGGAGTCTTGGAGCTGGTACCGCTGCCGCTCGGCACCGGCCGGGCTGGGCAAGGTGAGGTCGCCGACAGAGACTGTGCAGTTGCTCACCTGCGGGCCAGACGCCCAGCGCGGCCAAAGGTACAGAGGCTGCCGAGGAAAGAAGAAAAGAAAGGGGAGAGCTTGGAGACGGGCTCGGCTAGCCGTACCGGGGACAGAGGAGGGTAACGAACTGGCGGCGGCTGACTGCGGGGATAGCGAGACCGCTGCTAGGCGGGGCGGGCCGAGCAGCGTACCTGGGGCACGCACTACTGCGAAAAGGCGCGCTGGGCTGGGGTGCCACGGGCGCCCCAGCCTTTATAAACGCCGTCGAGGGGGCGTGGCCAGTGCCGTCACAGACCCGGCGAGTGCCCTGATTGGGCGCAGCGGAGAGCGCCGCTCCCAGCCGGGAACGCGCAGGGCTCGGAGCTCTTTGGAAGGGGGTGTGGGCTCTGGGGTTCTGTGGGGCCACCCGTTACCCCAGTCCGCTTCGCCTTGCACTAGGAGAATAGGCACTTCCGGCCTTGAATTGATGGATTTAGGAAAGGGTCAAAAGCAAAAGGCCCTGCACCTGTCCGGGACGGGGCGTGGGGCACCACGGGGTCATTTTTGGTGCTAAGCTCCTGGCGAGATTTCAAGTCGGACCGCGCCGCGCAGAAGAGTGGGGTGGGTGCCCGCAGACCCGGTCTCACTGAAGTCTGCGTTTTCCGTGGGCAGCGCGCTCGGCGGGAAAGCCCGCGGACTCTGTCCTGAGCCGGTCTCTCGCCCCGAGACGCCCCGAGGCCCCCTGCCGTCGGCGGGCTCACGGATGGACTCGCTCGCGCCCTGGCGATCGGAGCCGAGACCCTTTCGCGCTCCGAGGCGGCGGTGGCGGTTGGGCGCGCGGCTCCCAACGGTCCGCATGGAGAACCGCGAGGTCCCAACGTCCGCCGGGGAAGCGGGGTTCGCGTCAAATTGATTTCTTCGGCTTCTGGGTCCCATGGACCCCTTTTCGGTTCACCCACGGAAACTTGCCGTTTTCTTCGATAGAGCGGCCGCCCAGGGGTGGACGTGCACGCCCGGCGCGGTGGTCCGCCCGGGCCTCGGGGGCTGCGCGCGCGGGTCGGAGCGCTCGGGCTCTGTGCTCTGCGGTGTGGACCGCAGAGGGCCGCAGGGAAAGCCTCGGGGCCCCGCAGAGCCGCCGGTTCGGAGCCAACAAGGTGCACGGCAGGCCCCGCTCGCCCGCGGAGCGCGTTCTCGACGGATGGCGGCTAGAGAGACAGTCATCGTACCTGGACGATGAAGGGGACACCGCGTCCCATTATCCTTGGAGGCCAGGCCTGTGCCCCCCACCCCGACTGCCGTCAACGCTCTGTCCTGGTCACCCTGCCTGTCGCTGACTTTTGTGCATTTCACAAACGATTGCGAACGCGTTATAGGGAGTGAATATATCTAGTGAATCGGAAGACGAATGTGAGGCGGCGGAGAGAGGCAGTGTTAGAGGACAATTAAAATTGTATTTTTCCAGTCTGCCCTAAGTTTTTAAACCAAAGCGCCGAGCTCTCGAGTTGCTAACTCGGAAAACAAAAACTCCGCACGCGCGTTAGTTTCCTGCAGCTCACCTGCACAGCGGGCTTCCTTGAAATGGGCGCGGAAATTGCTAAAGGTCTGATCCGGACCTCGGCGTGAATGGTGCTGCAGACCGACGTCGGACTCGCGGGCGATGCAGTCACCCTCCTGGTCCAGTCCCAGAAAGCGCTCTACCAGAGCCTTTAGCATCACCGGCCAAATGGCCCCTGGAGATCAAAGGGCCCCAGATAATTAGCGACTTCCGTCTCTGGCGGTCACTAATACGCTTTACAACGCCCACGACTGTCTCCACCTGGGGAACTTCGGGAGACAAAAAGCATGGAGAATTGCCTCACGGCTCTAAAAGGGAATTCTTCTAGAGCAAAAGAATATTCAACACCCTGGATTGCCTCACCTCCTCAGCGTGTTGGGAGAGGCGTGCCCGACTGATTTGCTTTCGCTTTTCCTCTCTTCGCCCGTGGGCCCATTTTTTGCCCACCGTTGGCGAGCGAGGCACTTTAGAAGACAGGACGTGAGGGTGGAAGAGGTGCGAACCCGTGCTGACCCCTCCAGATGCACGTAGTCAGCGCCTTGGCAGTGAGAGTGGAGGGCGGCCACAATCTCTTGAAGGTTATTTTTACCTCTGATAAAGGCCCGGCTTTTAACCCAGAATGCTTTGTATTAACTGGACTTTTCTAAATGGAACTGCCCCAAAGCAGGGCCCTTGCCCGCTGCCCAGCCAGCCTGGAATTCACCTGGGGCAGTTGGAACCAGAGGTGGAGCGTCTTCATTGGTCCTGGTCTCCCCACTGCGAATGAGAGAGCCCTTAGCAATGATTAGGCTGCTTTCCACTAAGAAAACCAGCCGGGAAGGCGCTCTGGCCAGTGATCCTTGGGACCTTAGACAGGGCCTCTTCTCCCTGTGTCTGAGCAGATTTGTGATAGCTCCCTGGAGACACCCTTTGCAACATGTGTATACACACTAGAGGCTCACCCCCAGCTAATGCGTTTGTGCTTACATCCATTTTAGCCTAGCCAAGGGGAGATTACTGCTCTTAGGAGGTAGGGCCCAAGAGAGGCCCAAGAGAAATCCACATTAGAAAGTTTCCCTAAACCAGAAACTGTCCTTTGGAGGCAGGAGAAAGTCCCCCTCCCCCACAGGTTGCTAGAAAGTCCTCTCATATCCCAGATCTAAGAAAGGCAGCTACAGTGGGAGGAAGTGGTATGTGCAAACTCCTAAATACACCCAGCCCAGCAGGCCCCAGGTTCAGTGAGGAGACTTAAAAGAAAAAAAAGCCCAAACTTCCCTGGGCGAGATATAGACTGCAAGAAGCAATCAACCCTCCATCTTGGCCACAGCTTCCCTACCGGCCAGCAGGAGGGACAGCCTACAGGTCCCCACCTGCCAGCTGCTCCCCACACCCAGGTCTCCCACCTAGGCCTTGAGTAAGTTTTTCCCACCTATGCAGCCCAAGACCCCATTGAGATACACTGAAAAGAGGCCGGAATTGGGGTCCAAGAGCCCGCCTGATGTACGGACCTCACCTTCCAGCCCTGGGACCTCATTTGAACCCCTGGAGAAAGTTTGTGTGCAAGGGCACCAGGATAGTGAGGAGGCTCTGGAGCCTCCCTGTTTCTGAGAGGAGTCTTGGAGTGGAGGATATGACGCCACTATTAGTAAGAATAACAGCTGCTGCTTGTTGAGTGCTTCCTGTGGGCCAGGCACTGAGCTAAGCATGTTTTCGTCTAATCCTCGTAATGACCCTGTGAGGTACCACCCTCTCTGGTTTACACAGGGAGACACCGAGCGTGTAACTTAGTCTAGGTCAGTGCTAGTCGTGGACCAAGAAGACTCAACCCTTGTCTCTTTTGCCCCCAAGTCCCGCTCCCACCAGGGCAGCCCGACTCACCCTCCTCTGTCCACTACTGAGTACTTGGTATGACCAGGCACTGGGCCCAGCCAGGGGGGCACACAATGAAACACCTAACCCTGAAGTCAGACCCCCAAACTTACTTTGTAACTTGGACTTCATTTCCCCACTCTCCCTATGTGGGGCTCGGGAGGGTGTCCGATTTGTTTGTTTAGATTTTTGCTGTGGGGTACATGTGCTCGCTGGACAGACAGACAAAGACAGCAAGGGAAAGCGAGAAATTACCCCCCAACCCTAGAGGGGACGGCCATGCCACAGTCTCTTCTCCATTCTCCTCTTGGGATTTTGAGCAAGTGTGCCCTGTGTGATTGGGGGGGAGGTCCGATTTTTCTTTTTTGGGGTTGTCACATCCTTTATTGAGATGTTTTCCTGTGTACTTCTTAGCTAGCTGGGCATTCCACTGTGCCAGTGTTGATGTCACCAGCCATCAACATTACAGCCTACAGACTGGGCTGTCCTAGGAGCTCTCTAATGGTTCCAGAGAGTTCTCTGGCCAAAGACCGGTGTCTCATCTGTCAGGCAATGCTGACAAACTCGCCAAAGGTGATGTCCCACTGCGTTTAATATTCTTCTGCTTCTTCCTGTCTCTCTTGGCAGTTCCCTGAGGGCTTTGATGGTCAGCACAGAGGCAGAGGTGCCACTTCAGTCTGGGCTGCCTATCCTGAGTGGTCACTTTCCTGGTCATCCTCAGGCCCTTCCAGTCACCAGTCGCCCTGGCAATGTCATCACCAACCTTTCTTGGAGACAGACCCAGGGGGCCGATCTTGGGGACCAGGGCAGACGTGGCACCGACTTGGCCACCGGAGCACTTCAGGTACATGACTGAGCTCATTGGGGTTGGACTTGGGCAGCGTGGTGGAGGAGGCTGGTGTCGGTGAATCCGGATTCAGGACGACCGAAGGCCTCTTCTGAGTAAAAAGCCGAAGGGGGAGGGTCCACTTTTTAACAGGAGGTATTTTACTGGGCTAGTGAGAAGGTTCTGGTTAGTAGATGCTTCACCAGGAAGGCCTTGCACTGGCGCGACCTCTCACAGACCTAAATCTCAGCCAGGGGTCGTACTCGGGGCACGCGGTAGGAGCACCACTTGGACCCAGGGTCCCAGGCTCCTGAGCTCTGAGACCTTTTCCCCACACCCTAAGCTTGGTAAGTCTGATTTTGTCAACTGCACAATTTAAAATCCTTGACCTCCTTTAGGATCGTTTTGTTACTGTTTTTCTTCTGGACTCTTCATCATGTCCACATGCTCAGGTTTGGCCCCTGGACACACACAGGACCAGGAAGAAATAATTTTCCTCTGGAAGCAGAGGAAAGGGAGCAGACGCCGCTTTATGGACCCTCCTGTCTCTGTGCTGCGTGTGTGAGACTCAGAGGGACCGGCTGCCTGCCGGAGCTTCCTGCTGGCTGTAGCGCCTTACTGGGAGGGTCTCACTCGTGCCAGCCTTTTTGCTTTTTAATTTTTAAAAAATTATTTTATTTAGCTTTTATTTATTTATTCATTCATTTATTTTAATTTCACCAAAGAGGGACAGAGCAAGAGAGAGAGTGAGAAGGGAAGTGAGAAAGCAAGCCACCAGGTCCGGGACTTGAACTATGGACAGCCATGTGGGATTCCAGTGCCCTTAACCACCATGCCACCTGCTGCCTCCCCCCTTTTTTAATTTTTAAAAAATTATTTTTACTTTTATTTATTTATTCATTCATTTAGGTTAAAGGCCACAAGCTCCAGTTGGTAGTTTTTGTTGTTTGCCAACCATAAAATAAGAACACTGAGCAAAACAAACTAACAAAATATAGGTAGCATGATGAAGAATCATGACCCCAATGAATAGAGTGTGACCTAAGTGACACCAGGCCGAAGCAGCTGTGATGCAGAGGAGGGAGGCAGGACCCGCCCCAGAGGCCTGCTGGTGCCATTTTCAGCTAAGTGGACACAGACACATCACTGGCCATCCCCCAGCCTTGCTTTCATCTTTCTAAAAAGGAGCGAACATCTCAGAGAGCTGTTCTGAGGTGCGAACGCAGTCCAGGACATCGCAGCACTGTACGAGACTCACACGGCCACCCGCCCTCTCTGGTGTCATTTGTATTACTCAGACACAGACCAAAGCAGGGTGGCTTTTCCTTTCTGCTCTGACAGCACAGTCACCCAAGAATGCAGAGCAGACAAAGGACATGAGCTTTCTCAAAGATCCCTGCTGGTGACTCAGCACGGAGCCACCAGGGCCAGCAGAAAGCAGGCAACCATTTTGTTATTTTCTGTTTTGTTTTGTTTGGGAAAGGTTTTTGCTATAGGGCTCATACACTCACCAGAAAAACAGAGAGAGACAGAAAGTGAGAAATCACCCCCCACGGGGGATGGCCATGCTGCAATCCCTTCTCCTCCATTCTCCTCTTGGGAACTTGGGCATGCACACACATGCGCCCGGCGTGAGTTTAAGCCGCCGGTCTGGACTCGAACTGTGGTCAACCACATGGGAGTACAGCAGCATAGCCATTATGCCAACTGTGGGTTTCACAGACAAGCATTGTGGACCTGAGTGAAAGGTAGAAAGTGTGCAGACTCGGCCAGCCAGGCCAGCCAGGAGGCACCAGCGCAGGGGAGTCTGCGCAGAGACTGAGGGTTTTCTCAGAGGTCAGCTCCTCCGACAGGCCACTGCTTATGAAGTCATTTTTGTTAAAAAATATTATTTTATTTAACTTTATTTTTATTATTATTATTAAATTTGACCAGAGACAGACGGAGTGAGAGAGAGGGTAAGTGAGAAAGCAAGCCACCAGGTCCAGGACTAGAACTGCAGTCGGCCATGTGGGAGTCCAGTGCCCTTAACCAGCATGCCACCTGCCAGCTCAGCTTATGAAGTCATTTCTAACTCAAAAACGAAGATAAAAATCTGTGAATAAACACTTCTCTCAAGGTACATAAACCCCCCAATGTCCACTTTAAAAATGATAAAATGGCATCATACCAAGGAATGACTAAAAACGTTAACATGCCTAGATACATAAAGCGTATTTCACTGTGAAATACACACACTACATGGCAAGCCATGTTACATCTTAGTAACTTGGAACAGATAAAGCAACTCCTTTATAAATTCATCTTGTTGCCTTTTGACTCGAATTTTTCATAACGAGCAATAGTTAACAGGGACATTGGGTAACTAAGGATTATCAACAAAAGCAGATGTGACAATAGCCTTCGGCTGCGGATTCAAAAGGCCCTTCCAGGTTCACTGGATTCATATGGAAAATGTACAGGGAAACCACAGGGAAACTGGGCATTGTTATCCCCCAAACGGAACATTCTCAACCACCAGTTACACTAATTACAGGGGCGGCAATAAACACCACGTTATTGATTGCATTTCCAAAATTCTTTCTAAAGTCATAGACATCCCAAGGATGTAATGGCGGGTAGCTGGATGCGGAACTTTCTAGTTTCCTACCAGGCTTTGCCTTTGATACTTGCATGTGATGGCCTGTGAAGTTCATCGTCAGCCTGGAGGCCCAGCAGCCCTCCTCGGCGATGTGCCCGAGCTGTTGTAGATTAGAATGAGCCGCCCTCCAGAGCAGTGGTCAGGCGCAGTGTAGTGGGAGCCAGGTCCCACCCGGCCCTCTGGAGTTCGGATCCTGCCCCAGATGCTTGTAAAAGACACTGGGTGTGCATGTGTGTGCACGGGCTGCAAATCCCGACAGGATGGAGAAATGGAGGAGAAGGAATTGCAGCATGATCACAGCCAATTGTGTGTGTGTGTGGGTGTGCTTCCTCTTTCTTCTCCTGGTGAGTGCACATGCCCTCTATTAAAGAATAGGAATTTATTTATTTATTTATTTATTCATTCATTTATTCATTCATTCATTCATTTAGATTTTTGCAATAGGGCATATGTAGTCTCCAGAGAGCCGAGAGAGAGAGAGAGAGAGAGAGAGAGAGAGAGAGAGAGAGAGAAAGTGAGAAATTACCCCTCAGTGGGGATGGCTATGCTGCAGTCCCTTCTCCATTCTCCTCTCTGGATTTTGGGCACACACACACATATGTTCCCTGTGTGAGTTTTAAGCAGCCAGGTCCGGGACTCGAACTGCAGTCAACTACGTGGGAGTCCAGTGGCATAACCATTAAACTATCTGCTAGTCCCAAGAATTGAAATAAAGCAAAACAAAACAAAACAGAATGAGATGTTCTCTGAGCTCCTAAGTGTTCATGCGTGGTCCACGGGCCTACAGAAATCAAACTGCTCAGGCCAGTGGGCGATTTCTAACTGTTGGTGAACTGTCACAGGGAGTGATGAGCAGAACAAGATCATCTATCACTGTCCATGCTCAGTGAATCCAGATTAAATTCACAAGAACAGTATTAAGCGGAAGCAAGAAGTCACTCCAACTCCAGTAAAGCAGTAATTACTTAAGGGGAAGAAGAGACCAAGGAGGGGGGGCAGCAGTTGGTGAAAACCAACAGGTTTCTTGACAGTGTATCTTCAATTACACAGGAATAGAGACAGAAATTTCCGCATGCCCCCGCCCCCAGGGGTGCTTTCTCACTCTCGCTTGCTCTCTCTGTTTCCGGGGAGCACAAGGACCCTACAGCAAAATAAAGAAAGAAAAGAGAATCAGTTCTAAATGCATCCTGGAACCTGTGGTCAGCATGAGAGTGGCTTGCTCTTTTAGGTGACAAGTCTCATCCAGTAGTGACTTGCCCCTCCAGAAAAGAAAAGCTAACCAAAGCAATTATGCCATGATCCTCGGGTGCCAGGCAAGCTCAGCAGCCCTCACCAACAGCCAGTCAGAGAGGGTGGCCCGGGGCCAGGCCCACAGGCTTTGCCAGACCCAGATGTCCTCAACTGTGTCACTAGATTTCTTATTTTAGGTCTGTGTCACACAAAATGTTGTCAACCGACTCGGTGGTTCTCGGTTGATCTGTTACGCTCCCCGTGCACTGCTCCACGCATCTGCAGAGAAGGTGAGAGTTTCCATTGCTGTCCCTGGGATGTCCCCCAGGGGCTCTTGGCTCCTGAGCTTCCTGGAGTTCCGTGTAAGGACCGTAGAGGGGGCACCCTGCCAGGTCAGGTCCATTTCTGTCTCCTTGGGTCATGGTTCCTCCCACATTGGTTATCACTTCTTTTGAAAGGGGGCAGGTTTTCTTATGCTGTATCTGTTAGGACTACACCATTGGTTTTCAAATCACTATTTCTGGGGGCCAACTCAGTGACCCAGTGGTTAAGGTAGCCAGATCCCATGACTGACCGCAAGGTTGAGTCCCAGACCTGGTGGCTTAAGAAACACGCCTGGCCCATGCGTGTGCATGCCCAAGATCCCACAAAGAGGCAGAGATGGAGTAAAAGGAATTGTGGCGTGACCTTGCCCCATGAGAGGGGGCTTTCTCCCGCTCCCTTTTTGTCTCTGGCCAGTACACACACCCTCTGGCCAAAAAATCTAAAATAACAATAATCTTTTTTGTTTAAATCAAGTTAGGCTTAATTATAATTTAACCAAGGATTTTGCTCTGTAGATGAAATGATAGCAATCTTAGAGATTTCTTTCTACTTGTTCATAAAACCTTCCAATGTAAAATGTCTTGCAGACATTCATTCTTTGGTTTTCAGAAAACTGAATTTAGAAAGAATAAATAGCTAAAAGAGTAATTACGGGTATTACAAAAAAATACTTATTGCCAAGAAGCTCTTTGAATAATGTGCTCAACCAAAAACATGACTTTTAAATAGAACTCGTTTTAGCAATATTATCTATTAAAATACCTTCTCGAGAAAAACAATGCATTCATAAATCTTGAGTTTACAGTAGGCATTCAATAAAGCTCCTACTTACAATTTTATCTAACACATTTATAATTTTTATGTTACTTTTATTTAGATTAGTTAAGATTCTAAAATCTGGGCCAGCCAGAGGTGTGATGGTTAAAGTGGCTGGATTACATATCACCAACTGTACAGTATGGGTCTTGGACCCAGCAGCTTGAAAAACACACTGGGTGCATGTGCATGCATGCCCAAAATCTCTAGAGGAGAAGGAATTACAGCATGGCCATCCCCTCCTAGGGAGTGCGCACTCTCTCCCTCTCTCTCTCTCTCTCTCTCTCTTTCCAGCAAGTGCATGAGTGCATGTGCCCAATAACAAATTTAAAAACAAACAAAAAATAATCTAAAATCTAAAGTCTGTTGCCTAATATTTCAAAAGTTTTACTATTTAAAATTTTAGATTGTGGAGCCAGCAAGTGGGATAGTGGTTAAGACATTGGACACCCACATGGTCAAATATGGCTTGAGTTCTGGACCTGGCGACTTGAAAATCATGCCAGGCACATGTGCATGCATGCCCAAATCCCAGAAGGGGAATGGAGGAAAAGGGATTATGGCTTGGCCATCCCCCCTGGGGGCTGAGAGGTGATTTCTCACTTTCCCTTTCTGTCTTTGTCTCTGTCTCTCTCTCTTTGGTGAGCACACATGCCCTATGGCAAAAATATTTTTAAAAAAGCTTTTAGATTGTATTACCTTAGGTAAGGGGTCATCTTTCTTTTTTTAAAAAAAAAATTATTTTTATTTAACTTTACTTATTTTAATTTGACTAGAGAGGGACAGAGCAAGCGAGAGAGAGGGAGAGGGAAAGTGAGAAGGCAAGTTACCAGGTCCAGGACTCGAACCATTGTCAGCCATGTGGGAGTCCAGTGCCCTTAACCATGCCCAACCTGCTGGCCCTAAGGGTCATCTTTCTGAGGGAGCTTTGACATCCTTTTTGACTCTCTTCTTTGAAAAATATAAAAGAAATGTATTTTTGTATTTTTCCTTTAGCCAAATGTTGAGCTTATAAAAAATTATCAAATAATTTTATTTGACTATATTTTTCCCATTCATGACAGGGCCCTTATAGGTGCATGTGAGAACCAGAGGAAGAGGGAGAAGCGCCCTCTGCAGGCCAGGCTGTGCTAACCCACTCCCTCAGCACTCAAGCCCTTCAGCCCCGGGGCACTCTTGCATCTGCCCAGAGTGTTTGAGGCTGACCAGGCCAGGAATGGAACAAACTGTTGCTGTGTGAGATCTGGCTTCACTAGAGAAACACGTTACCACTGGGTCAGAGTGCCTGCCATTATTTGATTATTTTAAAATTGCACATGTATCAAAAGTTATTTATAACAGTAAAACATTTCCATACTTACATCGCCAGAAAGACTGAAGTACACCAGGGTACACTGTTTACTTATTCCTGAAGAAACATATTTGTTGCTCCCAAATAATTAAAAGAGTTTTTAGAATAGCGCACTTCAAATGGAAATAGTATGCGATAATGGTTAATAATCTTTGGGATCACAGTTGGCGTAATGGCTATGTCACTGAACTCCCATGTAGTTGACCACAGTTCGAGTCCCAGACCCGGTGGTTTAAACTCACGCTGGGCACGTGTGCATGCGTGCCCAAGATCCCGAGAGGAGAATGGAGGAGAAGGGATTGCGGCGTGGCCATCCCCTCTGGGGGGTGATTTCTTGCTTTCTGTCTCTCTGTCTCACTGTCTTTCTCTGTCTTTCTGGAGAGGGCACGTGCCCTATAGCAAAAACCTCTCCAAATAAATAAAAAATAAATAAATAAAAATAATCTTTACTTGGGCCAGCAGGTGGTGTGGAGGTTAAGATGGCTGGATTCCACATGGCCCAGACCTTGAAAAACACCCCAGGTGAGTGTGCGTACAGGCCCAAACTCACGAGAAGAGAAGGGACTGTGGTGTGGCCATCCCCCCAGGGGTGATTTCTCACTTTCTCCTCTCTCTCTCTCTTTTTCTGTATTTGTTTCTTTCTCTGGCAAGTGCACGTGCCCTATTGCAAACTAAAAAGAAATTAAAAATCTACTCCTCAACCAAACCACCTGGATTTACATCCTAGCTCAACTTCCTAGTTTTATGACCTTGGACAAGTCCCTGAACCTCTCTGGTCTCAGTTATTTTCCTTTCTAAAGTGAAGATGACGATAAAGATGAGGCCTACGTCATAAGGTTGTTGTAAGGATGAAATGAAAACACATATGTTATTTAAGAGCATTACCTAGCAAGAACTCAAGAAGCGATGGACATGTAATATTTTTCTTCTGGAATACATGTAGCAATCTATTCATTTTCTGTAACTATAATGTAAATTTGCAAAAGGTAGCAAAGGTCCATAGGACAGTAGTAGGATATTTGGTAATGGGGATGGGGGATTTTTAATCTCTAATCCACTTTGACAAGTACTTATTAAACGTTTAGTCTCAAATTTTGTGTGAGCACTCAGAAATACAACAATGAATCAGAGGTGACCCCCTCTCTCGTGGAACATAGAGCCTGGGAGGGAGGAAATTGACCTAAATATAATTCAGTGTGATATACTGAAAAATGCAGCATGCATTAAAGGTGAACAATTCATTCTTCTTTTTTTTTTTTTTGAGAGTTTTTTACTATAGGGCGGGTGCTCTCATCAGAAGGACATAGAGAGACAGAGAGATAGAAAGTGAGAAATCACCCCCCAGGGGGGATGGCCACGCCGCAATCCCTTCTCCATTCTCCTCTCGGGATCTTGGGCACGTACGCACACACACCCAGGGTGAGTTTTAAGCCACCCAATCCGGGACTCGAACCACGGTCAACTACATGGGAGTTCAGCGACATAGCCATTATGCTAACTGCTGGTCCTGGTGAACAATTAATTCTAATTGGAGGAGGGAAAGTGAGAAGAGGAGCACCTAAGCAGGTAGGAGGTAGGTGGGTGCCAAGAGGCCAGGCAGAGGAAGGAGCAGGAATTAAGGCAAGATACAACAGTTTAGCAGATGACCCAGGGCAATGGCGCCACCACCTGGGGGCTGGAAGCTGCATGGGAGGCCCGGGTTGGGTTCCAGGGCCAACCTGAACCAAGGGTGTGGGTGTGCATGCCTGTAATCCTTGCTAATTGGGAGGCAAGGCAGGAGCATTGCAGCATGATGAGACGTCGAAAATATTATACCTACCTCGGTCTCTCTCATGCTCCCATTCTCTCTCCTCCCTCCCTGCCCCCATAGAGACAAAGAAATAGCTCCTCTAGAATAGAAGGTGTCTAGGTCTCTGTACATGGAGGTCAGAGCCCTGACTAGGAGGTGTGTGAGGCTAGGCCAGGAAGACCTCCTATACCATGCTGGGGGTTCAGGCTCCATTCTGCAGGCAGGTGACAGCCCGAGAGGCTTTCCAGAGGGGAGTAACATCATTCACGCAGCTCTGGAATAAAGAGGAGATAGAGGGCCCCTTGGTCGTCCAGAGCAGAGATGAAAAGGGACTAGACTGAATGGTAGAGAATGAGGAGGAGGGCCTGGGGAGTAGAAGATATTTGGGAGACAAACTGACAAGCTGTGATGACAACTGGGTGCTGTGGTGGTGGCAGTGGAATATGTGGGGCCAGGGACAATGCAAAGCCCCTTGTTGGAGCATCTGGACCAGCGGCGAAAGTCTCACTGAGGTGCAGCAGGCGGGAGCAGGGCAAGTGTGTGAGAGGGCGGAGGAGCTGAGCCTCTGGCACCGGCAATTTCTGGGGTCTACGGCTTTGAAGCACGGATATCAAGTAGGTAAAAAAAATAGATGAAATGAGAGCTCAGGAGAGAAATCTTTGGGGCTATCAGGTGGCGTGGTGGTTAAGGCACTGGACTCCCACGTGGTTGGCTGTGGTTCAAGTCCCAGACCAAATGGCTTGAAAATCACTTCAGGCACATGTGTACGCATGCCCAAAATTCCAGGAGAAGGGAGGAGAGGGGATTGTAGCATGGCCATCCCCTGGGGTGGGGGTGATTTTTTACTTTCCCTCTCTCTGTCTCTCTCCAGCAAGTGCACACCACATGCCTATGGAAAAAAGAGAGAGAGAGACATGTTCAAGGTGGGTTGGGGATCAGAAGAATGGAGGAGATATTTAAAACCTTCTGAGCTGGACCTGTCGGTAGCACAATGGTGAAATGCAGTGCCCTGAGGGGCTGGCACAAGTGAGGTTTCGATTCAATGTCCAGAGACTCCCTGAGAGTGCCAGGCACACGTAGTGGCCATGGTGCAGGGCTGGCTGAGGTGCGGGTGGGTCACAGGGTCAAGACCCCAGTGGGGGTGTTCTTTCTTGTGCTCTTTCTCACTCATGGGAGAAATAAACTTTTTTTAAAAAAAGGAGGGGGGGGTAATTATAGCACCTAGAAGTTAGGTCATTAAGTAATTTTCAAACAAACAAACAAACAAACACCTTTGGTCTAGGCAAAACACAGAGTGGGAAGAGCAGGTGCCGGGTCAGTCTGTGTAAAGGGAAGGCCGCTCTGAGGAGCTGTGGCATTCTTGAGAAGGGAGGAGGCACGGTAGGTGGCCGAGCTGAGCAGTCTTAGAAGCCCGTGCAATCGGGTCAATGCAGCGGCATTAGGAAGTGGGTCTAGGGCCCACTGGGTTAGGCCACCGGAAGGCACCAGACCCCAAGGTCTCTCACCACAGCCTGACCACAGAGGCTGTGGGGTGTGAGGCAGGGGGAGGTGAGGCCAAGATCAGAAGGTCTTTCCAAGGCACTTTGCAGTGAAGAAAATGAGAAGGGAGGATCGAATGGAAGGTATTGTGTTATTTATTTGCTTTTGGTTTATTTGTTTTAAATGGGGAACACATGAAAAAGTCATACATAAAACGGAGCTCAGGGAGAAGAAAAATCCTTAACAAAAACAGGAGAAGTGATGGAAGCCGACCCCAGCGGACCTGGGAAGCCGTGGATCTCAACGACAGGGGAGGTGCTGAGTGGTGGCACACGGGCAAGGCCCGGGAAGGTTCCGGGTTCACAGCTGGGAAACCCCTGAGTGCTGGGAAGATGCGTGCCCTGGATTCTGACCTGGCTGAAGCTGGGAGTGGAGCACGGCATCCAGGCCCTGTCAGGGGTGCTGACGGTCTTTCTCTCTTTCTGTGTCTTCCTCTCTCTCTCTGTGTCTCTCATTCTTGGGATAAATCACACAGATAGGAGAGCTGGAACTGGCGAGGAAGAAGGAGTAAGGGCTTCTGTTCCTCTGAGATAGAAAAAGGGGGAGGGACACAAGAAATCCAGGTCTAGAAACCTTTGGATGTGGGAGCCAAGGAGACGGTAGATTCTGAGGAAGTTAGCGCCCAAAGCCAGCCGTGGGGAGCCATCCTTCAGGCCACACAGACGCCTCGAGGTATGATGGGTCTGGGGCATTCGTGGGAGTCACTGTGAAGAGTACATTGACCAAGCAGACAACAGGAGGTCACTTCCTCTTGTTACAAAACTTAATAAAAGTGGGGCCCAGCAGGTGGCACAGTGGTTAAGGTGCTGGACTCACACATAGCCAACCATGGTTTGAGTCCCAGGCCTGGCAGCTTGCTTTCTCACCTTCTCTCTCTCTCTCTCTCTCTCTCTCTCTCTCTCTCTCTCTCTCTCTCGTGAAGTGCATGTGCCCTATGGCAAACTTAAGTAGTGATAATGATAAATAAAATGTTAAAAAAATTAAAAGATTAGAAAATCATTTTTAAAAACTTAATGAAAGTTAAATTCCTATTCAGAATGGAATCCAGCTTTTATTTATTCATAATGAATTCCACTCACACGCTCCTGGGAACTTTTTTCTCCTCATTTGGCTCTCTCTTAGTGATGTCAGCTTGTAGTATTAAATTAGGGATGTGGTGAGATGCTGGTGGGAGAAGAAATTGATGACAGATACTGAATAAACTCAGGCTCTTCAAGTAATTCTTTAGCCTTTTCCCCACATTGTCATTATGTAGAGTCAGTGCAATATCATTACCATAGAATTTACTCCAGAACAGAAAATACCTGTAGTCACTTAAAGAAGTAAAATATTGTCTCTGGGAGTAAATTGCAGAAATAGCCATATGGGGGACCAGCAGTTAGTGTAATGGCTATGTCGCTGGACTCCCACGTAGTCGACCGCGGTTTGCGTCCCAGACCTGGTGGCTTAAACTCACGCCGGGCGCGTGTGCGTGCGTGCCCAAGATCCCAAGAGGAGAATGGAGGAGAAGGGATTGCCGTGTGGCCATCCCCCCTGGGGGGTGATTTCTCTTTTTGTGTCTCTGTGTCCCTCTCTGTCTGTCTGTCTGGTGAGCGCACGCGCCCTATAGCAAAAAAAAAAAAAAAAAAAAAAGAAATAGCCATATGGCAAAACTTGAATTTCATTTGAGCTCAAAGTATTAGATCATTGTACCATTCACTGTTAAACTTTTCCTACTGAGAAAAATAAAATATTCAGATACTTTCTCTGTGTCTAAAGCCAGTATAAGAAGATGTTAAAATTAAATAAGTGTTACACTGCTTCTTCTCTCTGGCAAGCACACAGCCCTACAACCAAAAAACAAACACAAACAAAACACAAAAATGACCTTTCAATGTCTACATTATTATTTTTTAAAGACTTATTTAATTTTACTTATTCATTCATTTATTTTAATTTGACCAGTAAGAGAGACACACAGAAAGAGAGAGGGCAAGTGAGAAAGCAAGCCATCAGGTCCAGGACTAAACTGTGGTCAGCCATGTGGGAGCGTTCAGCACCTTAACCACCACGCCACCTGCTGGCCCCCAAATGACTACATTACTAATTCTGCTGGTATTCAGTCTACCATGCTGGTATTTGCTCTTATTGCATTTTTTCCTATCCTCTTTACCTGGGATTTGATTTTGCTTTTGTTCGAGAAATTACAATTACAGCTCTAGCTCAGTCTAGTCTTTCTTCCTTCTGTATAAGATTCAGTAAGACGCCCAGTAATAGACATACCCCCGCTTCCTGTCAGCATCCCATCCAGAGCCATTTCCACAAATCCTCCTGAATATTACCAACCCACGCCCAAGACCTGTCTTTTCTCACACCCTCTGAGATGCCCATGGCTCCATGGTTTCCCAACGTGGACTTTCTCCCTCGTTGCAGCACCTAAGTCCAGCTTGTTCAACTGCAGGTGTGTTTCTGGCGGTCTCAACGCTGCAAGGCATTGGCACCTTACTGATCAATTGGTTCAAGTATGTCTGCCAGCTTTATCCATTGTAACTTTACTGTTTTCCTTCTGTAATTAATATGTATCTTATGGGGCAGTACTTTGAGATTATGTAAATATCCCGATATTCCTCTAACTTTTTTTTTTTTTTTTTTTGGAGAGGTTTTTTGCTATAGGGTGATACGCTTGCCAGAAAGATAGAGAGAGACAGAGACAGAAAGTGAGAAATCACTCCCCAGGGGGGGGATGGCCACACTGCAATCCCTTCTCCTCCATTCTCCTCTTGGGATCTTGGGCGCATAAGCATACGGCATAAGTTTAAGCCACCAGGTCTGGGACTTGAACCGCAGTTGACCACATGGGAGTCCAGTGACATAGCCATTACACTAACTGCTGGTCCCTAGCCTAAACTGATTTTTACCCACTGTTTAACTGACAGCTTGATGAAGACTTAAGCCATGGTAAACTTGCATTTTGCCATTCAGAGACACCTTTCCTGTGTGTGTGTGTGTGTTTTTCCCCAGTTTTCAGCCCTATCGCTAACACACTGCCAGCAGCCTTCAGAGAGAAATAATCCTAGGGACGAGTCTGGAGTTGAATGTTACATCCCAGAATTTAACTGGGAAAATTGAACCACAACAGGAGATAGATTAAGTCCATGAGACTGAACTGATGAAATAGCATTTGATGGCTTTTGACTAAAACATTACTGAGTGTCTTCTAGGCTTTGTTTTCCAGTTTTAAGAATTTTTGTCCCGTCTTGAGCTGTTGATGGGTTCATGTACCTACTATTTGAATGGAATCCTAACCTGCCTCCTGGCTTTAAGTTTTAAGCAAAGTTCCTTATCATTTCTTTGATTTACTAAAGTTAAAACTACTTTTCTTAAAATTTCTGGTGAAACTTGCTATTGAAAGTAGTTAGATTACTGGGACCAGCAGTTAGCGTAATGGCTATGTTGCTGGACTCCCATGTAGTTGACCACGGTTTGCGTCCCGGACCCGGTGGCTTAAAACTCACGCTGGGCGCGTGTGTGTGCTTGCCCAAGATCCCAAGAGGAGAATGGAGGAGAAGGGATTGTGGCGTGGCCATCCCCCCTGGGGGGGGGGTGATTTCCTGCTTTCTGTCTCTCTGTCTCTCTCTGTCTGTCTGGGGAGCACACGCGTCCTATAGCAAAAACCTCTCCAAAAAATAAAATAAAATAAAATAAATAAATAAAAATCTAAGAAGAAAGAGAGAGAGAGGAGAGAGATGGAGAAAGAAAGGACAAGAAGCTGAAATAGGAAAGCTGAATGAAAAGGGAAAGTGGCTGAATTGTCTGGGTATGGCATGGGTGTGTTATTGTCCAATGACAAAATATTTTCCTTTACTTATCATGTTTTAACCATTGTTCTTGGTAACATCTTAAATAATAACATGTAAACAAATGAGTGTAACTGAAAACATGCAAAAGAATGTATAAAAACCAAAAAATTGTGGTTTTGGTTTTTCTATTGTGGAAGTAGAATAGCTACTCCAATTAATTGTACAGGCAACAACACAAGAATTTACATTTGTTCTAGCATTAAGATTGGAAGAAGAGGGACCAGCAATTAGCGTAATGGCTATGTCGCTGGATTCCCACGTAGTCGACCGCGGTTCGAGTCCCGGACCCGGTGGCTTAAACTCATGCCGGGCACGTGTGCGTGTGTGTCCAAGATCCCGAGAGGAGAATGGAGGAGAAGGGATTGTGGCATGGCCATCCCCCCTGGGGGGTGTTTTCTCGCTTGCTGTCTCTCTGTCTCTCTCTGTTTGGCAAGCGCACGCGCCCTATAGCAAAAACCTCTCCATTAAAAAAAAAAAAAAAAAAAAAAAAAAAAGATTGGAAGAAGACAATTCCATCTATCTTTAAAACAATTTTGGGGGCCAGAAGGGGGCACAGTAGTTATGGCACTGGATCCCATATGGCCGACTGCATGGCTTGAATCTCAGAACTGATGACTTGAAAACCGCTCCTGGTGCCTGCATGTACACGCCCAAAACCCAGGAGGATGGTGGAGGAGAAGGGATTGTGGTTTGGTCATCCTCACTGAAGGGTGAGGTTTCTTGCTTTTCCTCTCTCTGTCTCTCACTGGTGAGTGCGTGCACCTTATGGCGAAATAAATAAACCCACAATTTTTTCCTTTTGTTTTAATGACTACACACAGCATATGTTGTGTTAATCATGCGATAGGTATCAGAAGAATGTTTTCTCCTTTAACACTTTAAAAAAAAAAACGTTTTTGGTTTTCACCATGGGGTATGTGTGCTTGCTGGTAAGAGAGACAGGGAGAGGGAAAGTGAGAAATCACCGCCCCCCCTAGAGTGGATGACCACACCACAATCCCTTCTCCTCCATTGTCCTCCTAAGATTTCAAGCATGCACGCACACATGCCTGGCATGATTTCAAACTGCCTGTTCTGGGATTAGAACTGTGGTCGACCATGTGGGAGCCCAGCACCTTGACCACCCTGTCTCCTGGTAGGTCCTCAGACTTGTCTTTTTTCTTTTCTTTTTAAATGAGAGACTACTAGTCCATTGTTATGCTCCTAAACAGAAACAGCAGAAATTGAGTGATTCATAAAGAATACAGGTTTAGGGACCAGCAGTTAGCGTAATGGCTATGTCTCTGGACTCCCACGTAGTCGACCTTGGTTGAAGTCCCGGACCCAGTGGCTTAAACTAATGCCGGGCGCATGTGAGTACATGCCCAAGATCCCGAGAGGAGAATGGAGGAGAAGGGATTGTGGCGTGGCCATCCCCCCTGGGAGGTGATTTCTCGCTTTCTGTCTCTCCGTCTCTCTCTGTCTGTCTGGCGAACGCACGCGCCCTATAGCAAAAAATCCTCTAAAAAAAAAAATAGTCTCAAGAGTCTTAATTGGTCCTAAAAAATGTGTTGGCAACCTCTAGAGATGATACTGACACATGCACAAGGTAAAAATTCCTATTCCACACAAAGAGAAAATAAAAGCAATAACAAGCCCCAAACCCACTATCAGATCCTAAAGTGCGAGAACAATCTCCTTTGACTCCGTGCCCCATATCATCCACTGGGTCGGGCCCAAGACCCTGGGTAGCCCACCCCGGCTTTGCTGGCCTCAGCCGCCTCACACGGCTGCTCATGTTGGAGCCCAGTGCCTCCAGCCTTCCCAGAGGGCAGCCGCTCCCGGGCAGGGGCTTCACCGTTCTGAGTCCCCAGGGCAGTCCTGCCTGCCTGTCTCCACTGGATACGAGCCTGCTGGGACCTCTCTGCTCGGGCCCTGCATTTCCTCCTGGCACTGTCCTAGCGGGAGCCCTTGCTACAGTGCTTCCCCTGTGGTAGGTCTCTGCCTGAGCTCCCAGGCTGTTCATCACATCCTTTAAACTCTAGGTAGGTGGCGTGGTGGTTATGGCACTGGACTTCCACACGGTCAATGGCAGTTTGAGTCCCAGACCTGGTGGCTTGCAAATCATGCCAGGCACATGTGTGTATACCCAAAGTCCTGAGAGAAGCATGCAAGAGAAGGGATTATGGCATGGCTGTCCTTCCTGGGGGGTGATTTCTCACTCTCTCTCTCTCTCTCTCTCTCTCTCTCTCTCTCTCTCTCTGGTGAGCACACATACTATGTGGGGGGGGGGGGTAGAGAAGGAAAGAGGAAAGGAAAGGAAAGGAAAGGAAAGGAGAGGGGAGGGGAGGGGAGGGGAGGGGAGGGGAGGGGAAGAACCTAGGTAGAAGCTGCCATGCCCCACAGCTCTTGCCTTCTTCCCGCCCACAGAATGAACACCAGGTAGCCTCACGTGGGTGCAGACACTGCTGCTGCTGCTGCCGCTGCCTCGGCCTGAAGCCTGCACCCCCTGAAGTATGGATCAGCTGCACCTGGGGCTGGCAGCCACATCTAGAGCAAGCAGGCCCTGCACTGTGCCGTAGCGAGCTTCGGGGTGTGCAGGGCGGCATGCGTGGCCCTGGCCCTGGCCCTTTCCTGCAAACCGTGCTGCTCTCTAGGACCTCTGGGCCTGTGATGGGCGAGCCAGCCCTAAAGATCCGTGATGTGCACTTGCAACTTTCTTCCCATCGATTTCCTTCTTTTCATCTGGCTTTCTACCAGGGCTCTTATTTTTCACAAGCAGTAGGTTGGCACCCTCCTGGTCTTCTAGGTCAAACATGCTTATTTGCTCTTTACGTGGCCAGGCTGTGAGTTTTCCAAATTTCCCTTTCCTCACACATTTCACCAAATGTAGTGAGAAGCAAGCAAACATTCTGGGTACTTTGTTGTCTAACACTTTCCATTGCTAGAGACCTTAGACTACTCATTCCTAAGTTTGGCCTCATACAACATCTTAGGGCATAGACATAACTTAGACAAATTCTTTTCTATTTCATGCAAAGGTGGCCTTTCCTCCAGCTTCCAATCATTTGCTCATTTCCATATTGGACACCTCCTCAGTAAGGCTTTTTCTGTCCATATCTCTGTCAGCACTGTGGCCAGAGCACTTATCCAATCTGTCAAGAGCTATTTCCAGGTCATTTCTAAACTGTCCTTCCTCCGAGCCTCCACCAGGATCTAGGCTTCTCCTAGCCTGCTCCTGCAGCCTCTGCTGTGACCTGGTGCAAAGCCAATTCCACGCTTTCATATACCCACACAGCAACACAGCCCTGCTCGCCATGCCTGGGTTAGCCCACTGTTATGCTGCTAAACAGAATACCTGACACCAGGCAATTCATGAACAGAAGGTAATTTGGCTCCCAATTCTGGTGACTAGAGAGTCCAAGGTTAGGGGAGGAGGACAGACTTTTTTCTCCCTCTATTAGTCCTTCCCGTGTTCCCAGGTGTCTGGATGCTGCCTGCTTACACTCCAGGTGGGTCTTCCTCTTAAAGGTCTCACCATCTCCCAATGCCATTGCTTAGGGACCAAATTTCAATACCTTAACACTTGCAGGACAAGCCATTATCCAAAGCATAGCGGAGGAAAAGGGAGAGAGACAGAGGTAAGTATTTGGCATGTCCCATCCACCTGCCCTAGCCCCCAGTCAGCCATTGCACCCAGCATGCTCAGGGTGGCTGAGTGCCAAACCCAGACCTTCCACTTGGCGTCCAGCCTCCAGAGCCGTTTCTTCTTAAACTCTGTACTTCAAGGAACTGGAAGAACTAGCCTTTGATTTTACTCTCCTACCATGCAATTGCAGCTACCAGTTATACATAGACTAAATAAATGCACTCAGGATTATTGAAATGAATAAAAGCCATGTTCAAGAGAAACTTCTAGTTGTGCTCAAATGGAGATTAATTTTAAATACGTGTACCTGCCCTAGGTTATGATTTTCTTTGTAAGTTAATGATTGTTCATATAAATTTGACCCATTTTCACGTATGTGTGTATTCTCTCTCTCTCTCTCTCTCTCTCTCTCTCTCTCACACACACACACACACACACACACACAACACACACACATCCCCAAGTGAAATGTGGCTTTAAGGAGGAGATTGAAAAATATATGACAACTGTCATTAGTCCTACTTTTATCATTACTGCAATTACATTAAATAAGAAATGTCTGCTTGTGAATTCCAGGTGACACAGAATTCTCCCCAGACTTTTTCCATTCATTTCTTCATTTGCTGAACAAATACTTCTGCCCTGCTAATGCTGGATATATACTAGCTTTCCATAACAAACCAGTATATAACAGGAATAATAAAAGTCCTGTGGAAGCTTGGGTCGGCCCCATAGCCCCATAGGTTAAGGGAGTCAGATTCTACATGGCTGATCATGGTTCAGATCTCAGCCCTGATGAAAATCAACCTGGTGCATGTGCACACATGCCTCAGATCCCAACAGGATGGAGAAATGGAGAAGGGATTGTGGCATGACCACATCCCATTGAGAGATACTTTCTCCTTCTCTCTCTCTTTCTGTCTCTCTCTCTCTGGTGAGCACATGCACTCTCTAGTAATTAAAAAAGTCCTATATGGGAACCAGCAGTTAGCGTAATGGCTATGTCGCTGGACTCCCACGTAGTCGACCGTGGTTCGCGTCCTGGACCCGGTGGCTTAAAACTCACGCCGGGCGCGTGTGCGTGCGTGCCCAAGATCCCGAGAGGAGAATGGAGGAGAAGGGATTGCGGCGTGACCATCCCCCCTGGGGGGTGATTTCTCGCTTTCTGTCTCTATGTCTCTCTCTGTCTGTCTGGCGAGCGCACGCGCCCTATAGCGAAAAACCTCTCAAAAAAAAAAAAAAAAAAAAAAAAAAAGTCCTATAGAAGCTCACAGAAGGATAGACTATTGCTAAGACTGATTCATATGATTTAAAGTTGAATTTATTTAAGCACATCAGTGCTGGATCAAGGCAAAGCTCTAACCTTCCCTGTGCCACACATCCCATGCATGCTTTGGTAGCACCAGTGTCCACACACACACACACACGCATAAACCAGTGCAGGAGGATGTGAGAGTGACGGAGGGTGATCTGACTGTGACATCTGTCATCCCAGGGTTTATCTGACTGGTAAGGCAGGTGTCTCCTTCCTACCTTACTGCTCCTTATATGTTCTCCCTGAAGCTGTGCTCTCCCTCTAAGTGGAAGAGGACAACTTTCTCTGGCAGAGAAGCACCACTCTTTGGTCAAGTGTTTCTGAGTAGCCTCTCCCTCTAAGTGGAAGAGGACAACTTTCTCTGGCAGAGAAGCACCACTCTTTGGTCAAGTGTTTCTGAGTAGCCTCACTCCCCTGATAGAATCTCCAAATGACCTCTCAAGAAATAATGCAAGAAAGCATTATCTGGTTGCAAGAAGAAAACTATAAGATCCACAATTCATTTACAAAAATAGGTTAAAAAAATCGCAGACAATGAAGAATTAAAATGTCGATCTTAATATTTTAACACTATAAAAATATGTTTACAGAGTCCAATCCACAAGGCCCAGTATTCTGTTCAAACTAGCATCAAACTAGGCTCATTATATCCACTGTTAGAAATTGGTTTTGTTTCTACTTTTACTTTATTTGTGCATTTTTTCCATTCAGAGAAAGGCAGAGAAAGAGAGAGAGGAAAGAGAAATAGGTGTCTCTATCTGGGTCCTCATGCCATGATCTATCCCAACCTCAGCCAGCTAGGATCAAGGGCATGTGTGCATCCAGCGTGCACAGGGAGGCCTCAGTGCATGAACCCGGGACCTTCCCACGTGGGTCTGGTATCACAGATCATTGAGCTACACTGCACCACCAGCTGGCCCCACACTCTACTAAAACTTGAATCACTGTAAACTTAGTTCTAGATCAGAGCAAAGCCCCAAACCCATATGCACCACCCATCTCAGTACTGGTCATTCCTTTGGTGAGGTAAGGTGATGCACAGAACTCAAGACCACAGACCCGGGAGCTGGAGGGCTCAGGTGTGAATCCCAACTCAGTCACCTGACCTCAGGCAAATCGCTTCATCACTGTGTGCTGCACTTCCCACCTCATATCCCAAATATGTTGCAAGTGGGAGTAAGCAAATGAATAGTGCTGACAAAGCATCATTGCATCAGATAGACTTTCAATAAATAGCACCTGTTGGATGAATTAACTAGCTCAGTATATGCTAATACACACAGGGCCTTATGCTGAGACTTAGATGCTACTACTTGCTAGGATCTTTAATATGGTTGATATATGTAAGTTTCAAAAAAAGCATGACCCATGGGAACCAGCAGTTAGCGTAATGGCTATGTCGCTGGACTCCCACGTAGTCGACCGCGGTTCGCGTCCCGGACCCGGTGGCTTAAAACTCACGCCAGGCGCGTGTGTGCGCGTGCCCAAGATCCCGAGAGGAGAATGGAGGAGAAGGGATTGCGGCATGGCCATCCCCCCTGGGGGGTGATTTCTCGCTTTCTGTCTCTATGTCTCTCTCTGTCTGTCTGGCGAGCGCATGCACCCTATAGCGAAAAACCTCTCAAAAAAAAAAAAAACGTGACCTAGTGGCTATTTCATTTCCCAGCCAGCTGATGCCCTACATGCTCACCTGCATTAATTTACTGTACAGTACATGAGGACTTATGCTATATTACATGCTGTTAATACGAGGTATGAGACATTATCTCTGCCCTGAGGCCTTAAATTGTAGTAGAGGAGATACAGACCCAGAATGCAAGTTGCTTTGAAACTCTGTAGGAAGATAAAACAAACTGAAGCCAATAGGTGGCATGGTAGTTAAGGCATGGAACTTCCACGTGGCCAACTGTGGTTCTAGACCCAGACCCAGGGACTTGAAAATCACACCTGGCGCGTGTGCACACATACCCAAAATCGTATCAGCCAACAAATGATGACAAAAAGAGGGCACAGATAAAGTGGTAACTGTGTGTCATAGACTTAAAATATTTATTCACTTGGTGCTGATACACAAAGGAACAATTATTATCTATGTCATTTTAATTTATTTTTTCATTTACACATGACTGACTCAATTGTTTCCTCTTGAATAGCTGTTTCAACTTTATATTGCTACTCAGTACTTGGTATTTAATTGGTCCATTCCGGTTCCAAATATTCTATTTTTCTATGAGCTTGTTTTATTTATTTATTTACTTATTTTTTGGAGAGGTTTTTCTACAGGGCGTGTACGCTCGCCAGAAAGACAGAGAAAGACAGAGAGACAGAAAGCGAGAAATCACCCCCAAGGTGGGATGGCCACACCGCAATCCCTTCTCCTCCATTCTCCTCTCGGGATCTTGGGCACGCATGCACACATGCCCAGCATGAGTTTGAGCCACCGGGTCTGGGACTAGAACCATGGTCAACTATATGGGAGTCCAGCGACATAGCCATTATGCCAACTGCTGGTCCCAGAGTTTGTTTTAATTTTTAAAAATGTTTTTGCCACAGGGTATGTGTACTTGCAAGAGACAGACAGAGAGAAAGCTAGAAATCACTCCCCATGGGGGGATGGCCACACCACAGTCTCTTCTCCTCCATTCTCCTTCTAACATATTGGGCATGCATGCACGTGCATGGGCATGACTTTCAAGCCGCTGCTAGGTCTGAAACTCAAACCGCAGTTGACCATGTAAGAATCTAGCACTTTAACCACCATGCCACCATGCCATCTGCTGGCCCCAGTTTTGCTTTATCTTCCTATAGAGTCTCAAAGAAACCTGAGTTCTGGATCTGTTCCAAAATTTGTAAACATGTCTCCCATTAATTCACTTGGCACAGTATATCACACATAGGTACTAAATAAATACATGTCTTTTGTTCAATAAATAAATACTATATGAACCAAAAGTTAACCTGCATAGCAAGGTCAAAATGAGACAAGGTTCTTCCCAGTTTAAATATATACAGATTGTTAAATTCAGTTCGTGTATCTACACTGGGGAAAAGTAAGAATGATGAAAGCTTTACAAAATTGATTTTATTAAAAGCTATAGGAATTGGCATTATTGATCCACATGAAAGAATTCATCAGAATGAGTGCCCTCCTTTCATTGCTCCTGAAAAGATACCCGCAACAGGCCTCGAACTGTTTCAGAATGATTGAAACCAGGGGTCAGAAGAATGGAAAGAACGGTAGAGCAGTGCTCCCCAAACAGTGGACTCTGCGCTTGCAGCAACAGGTAACCCTGGAGCAGAGAGAACTGCACATTCAGGAGCCCCACCCCCGATTTACAGAATCTGAATCTCTGGGGTGGAGCCGTCTGGCCCTTGTTTTAACAAGCCCTCCAAGTGACTCTGACGCAGAGACCTGAGAAGGTGTGCTGCAAAAGAACTTCTCTTATTTTATTTTATTTTTTTGAGAGGTTTTTGCTATAGGGCGCTCGCCAGAAAGACAGAGAGAGACAGAGAGACAGAAAGTGAGAAATCACCCCCCTCCCGGGGGGTGGGGGGGATGGCCACACGGCAACCCCATCTCCTCCATTCTCCTCTCGGGATCTTGGGCACACATGCACACGCGCCCAGCATGAGTTTAAGCACCAGGGTCTGGGACTCGAGCCACAGTCAGCTACGTGGGAGTTCAGTGACATAGCCTTAAGAACTTCTCACCAGGGCCTTCACTTCTCACAGATTGCAAATCTAAATAGCGAGCAAACTGAACGATTGTCTCTGAACCCAGCTGGCACAGTGTGGGCTCAGCGCTTGCTCCATGCCCTCAGGCTTCCTAGGCTTACCTACCCTCAGCTGAGAGCTCACAACCCAGCCAGGAAACTGCCAGCCAAGGATTTGGGGAAAGGTGAAAATCCTGAAAAAATATGACAGAAAGAGAGAGAAGAAAAGACGTGTCAAGAAGATGGTTGGGACATGAATATGGAGGGTGAGTCAGAAAAAGTAAAATGAAAAGTGTGAACATGAGAACAGAACAAAGGAAGAGGCGAGCTCACCTGCAGTCAGAGTTGCATGAAATTAGAGGGAAGGGAAAGAAAAGGTGTTTGAAGGTCAGGTGCGGGGGGGTGAGGTGCTGAAAACCCTGTGACAGAGTCACTGCGAGAGTTAAGTGGGTTGGTCTGCTTACAGTGACACAGTGCCCCGCAAGTGGTGACACTGTGTAAGGACTCGCTATGACCTGACTTTAGTTAAGAAACACAGGTGGCATGGTTTCTAGGCGCTAGACTCCCACATGGCTGACTGTAGTTCAAGTCCCAGACCTGGTGGCTTGTTTTCTCATTTTTCCCTCTTTCTTTTTCTCTCTCTGTCTCTCTCTGGTGAGAACACACCATATAGCAACACGCCATATAGCAAATTGAAAAATAATAAGAATAAAGAAAATTAAATCATTCATCTTTTGAAAAAGAAAGAAACACAAGGTAGAGAAGGAAGAGGGAAAGAACAGCATACACTACCTGCACTCCAGCTGTGATGAGAACAGGCCTTCCTGAAGGGAGGCTATGACACAGACCACCTCATACACTTCCCATTTAGCAGTTTGTCCACAGCTGACACGTTACACGTATGTCCACCCCCACACTTCTGTGCACACCTACTTACCTATGGTGTCTCCGTGTAACTCACTAGAAAGTATCCGTGGTATTTCTTACTTTCTACTTATTTATTTATGCAAATTGAAGAGGTGCTCTTACTGATATGTCTAGGCTGCTTGTTTCAGAAAGTCATCTTGGAGTTACATGAAGAATAATTTTTAAACTACCTACTTATAGAGCAGCCTGGCTACTAACCAACTCTTTGATATTTTTGTTTTAAAAGGTAGGCATACTTTCAATTTGACAAAGACTCATAAAAATAGAAAAATCCTTGCTGGGGGGGACTGCGCATACCTGCACACAATGGGGTGCCTTCCTAACGACTTCCTTTAATGGGCTGGACTTGGTATTCATTAGCGATCATATTTCCAGGAGAATTTCCTGTTAGCTTTGGCTAGATTACTATAGATGAGTTAGACAGAAAATAGAGCATCTCCATTGACTAGAGACAGTCTTTTAAAAACACGAAGTGAAAATAGAAGAAAGAATGTACCTGCGCAGAATCTAGTAATAGAAACGGTAGGTGATCAGACTACGTCTTAGAGCACACCGGCGAAATCCAGCTCTCTCATTGGCCAGTGTGGCAAGGACTGGCACATATGGATTTGCTCAAAACAAGTAGAAACAGGCCTACTCCTCCCTTCACAGTGAAGTTACCAGATGGCCCCAAAGAAAGAATGTTTTTCTCCTATTTTACTCACCCAGAAAATAAAAATCTTTATTTTTGCTTGTTTGTTTGTTTGTTTTGAGAGGTTTTCGCTATAGGGCGCGTGCGCTCGCCAGACAGAGAGACATAGAGACAGAAAGCGAGAAATCACCCCCCAGGGGGGATGGTCACGCCACAATCCCTTCTCCTCCATTCTCCTCTCAGGATCTTGGGCATGCACGCACACGCGCCCAGCGTGAGTTTTAAGCCACCGGGTCTGGGACGCGAACCGCAGTCGACTACGTGGGAGTCCAGCGACATAGCCATTACGCTAACTGCTGGTTCCCGAAAATAAATATCTTAAAAATACTATGTCTTTCCTGATTTCATCACGATTGAGCATACCTAGGAAATGATGTTGCCCAAAGAAAACCTTTGCCGGGACCAGCAGTTGGCATAGTGGCTCTGTCGCTGGACTCTCATGTAGTCGACCATGGTTCAAGTCGCAGACCCGGCGGCTTAAACTCATGCCAGGCATGTGTGTGTGCTTGCCCAGGATCCCAAGAGGAGAATGGAGAAGGGATTGCGGCATGGCCATCCCCCCTGGGGGTGATTTCTCAGTTTCTGTCTCTCTGTCTCTCTCTGTCTTTCTGGTGAGCGCATATGCCCTATAGCAAAAACCTCTTAAAAAAAAAGAAAAAGAAAAAAAAAGAAAGAAAGAAAACCTTTGCCTTTAGGGATCAATCTGAGCACTAAGTCATCAAACAGAGTGGAACAGACACTTTGTAGGTCCCTGGCACGTACAGGGAAGCGTAAGACTGAAGCACTACCCCTGTGCTGAGTTTATTAGCTCTTTACCCTCAGGAAAATTTCAGCAATGTGTGCATGGAGGGGTGGGAGGGTGGGAGGTGGGGACACTGCTGACAGAGGGTGAGCCATGTGGTGGCCACATGCTTCTCTGGTTGACAAAGTCAGAAATTGCATCTGTAGGTCTGCACATCCCTGGGATTTGATTTTTCACTATAGATCCAGGCTTTTCAAGGTACTCCTGAGGGCCTGCTATTCTAACTTGTCGTATTTTGGCGCTGATATTCGACCTCCCCTGCTGTGGCTGTTAGTTTGTCTAGCAGATTAGAGCAAGTAATTAAGGAAAGGCAGAGGGGAACATATGGGGTAATTAGGATTTCAAGCCCTGGTACAAATGGCTCGAGTCTCAGGACATCCTACAAATGCATTCTACAAATAAGAAAAGGGGCAGAATGAGACCAGTAGAATTTTTTTATTTTTTTGAGAGGTTTTTGTCAGAGGGCACGTGAGCTCACCAGAAAGACAGAGACAGAGAGATAGAAAGCACGAAATCACCCTGAGATGGGGGAAGGCCACACCACAATCCCTTCTCCTCCATTCTCCTCTTGGGATCTTGGGCATGCAAACACACGTGCCCGGCATGAGTTTAAGCCACCGGGTCCGGGACTCCTACCACGGTCGACTACATGGGAGTACAGTGACAACCATTACACCAACTGCTGGTCCTGAAACCAATAGAAATTTATCATCATCCCTAGAGATAAATGAATATCTCACAACCACTTAAATAACTGAAGTAAAAAGTAGGGAGGTTCAGGTGACAAGCTTCAGAAATCAATGTGTGTTTTACTAAATTGTACAATCATCTGCTAGGAAACCCTGAAAGTGGGTACAAAACTATAACCCTGTGTACCACGCACACACATGAGATTAAACTTCATCTAACACTGAGTACTTAAAGGGTTATTACATTCTTAGAGAAAATATCCTTTATTCAAATATTGAATAGTCACTGAAAAAGAAACTGAAAAACAACAGCATAAATAAAAGAGAAAAATGGGTTCCCTACAATTAACAAACAAGAAGCAGAGCATCTCGTTTTTTTTTAATTGATTTATTTAATAATAATTTACTGGGAATAATAAGCTTTTCTCTATATTCTTTTTTTTTTTTCTTTATAAGAGAGATTTTTGCTATAGAGTGCATGCACTTGTTGGAGAGACAAAGAGAGGTTGAAAGTGAAAAATCACCCCTCAGGGGGCATGGCTACACTGCAATCCCTTCTCCTCCATTTTCTTGGGATTTTGGCCACGCATGCACACACACCCAGCATGAGTTTTTTTGTTTTTGTTTTGTTTTTTTGTTTTAATTTTAATTTTTCTTTTGGAGAGGTGTTTGCTATAGGGCGCGTGCACTCGCCAGACAGAGACAGAGAGACAGAAAGCAAGAAATCACCCCCCCGGGGGGGGGGGTGCTGCAATCCCTTCTCCTCCATTCTCCTCTTGGGATCTTGGGCACACACGCACACGCGCCCGACGTGAGTTTTAAGCCACTGGTCCAGGACGCGAACCGCCGTCAACTACATGGGAGTCCAGCGACGTAGCCATTACACTAATTGCTGGTCCCCCCAGCATGAGTTTTTAGCTACCAGGTCTGGGACTTGAACCACTGTCAACTATGTGAGAGTCCAGAGACATAACCATTACATCATCTGTGAGTCCTATTTTTGTCCATATTCTAAATCCACATCTTATCTTAATGGGAGACCAAACCTTTATAGATAATCCTTGAAGCTGGACAGTATTTAATTTAAGACAATGAACTATGCCAGACATACCAGCCCACCAAGATAAAGGTAAAGACTATATAAAATCAGTAAGATGTCCACATTTCGAACTAGTAATAAAACTATTCCAAAGTGGAAAAAATCATCCTCAATTATAAAATATCCTTAAAGAAAATTTCATAAGCGCATAAAAATTTAAATTAGGCCAAGAAGCACACAGAAAATACAGAGTCCTCTGCAGCTCCAGGATGGGCAAGTTTAGTTACTACGCTTGAGGAACCCCGGTCCCCACAACATGGCTCCAGTTTCAGTTACCAGGATCCATTAGCCGTGTATAATTGCGTAATTATTCCTCAGTGCATGTGCCCCAGCAAAATGTGTAGTCTCCCTGTTTTGTGGTAAGCCCACAAGATATTTTACAAAAATAGGTCATCGAAAGTGAGAATTGGCCAGGAAAGATTGAAATGCAGCAAAAAAAATGATAAGTGATAACACTGGAAGTAAAATTTGGTAACATTTGAATTGATCACAAATGCAACTATAGAAGAAAGCACAGACAGTGGGAATGTTGACACTGCTGTTTGCAAGTTGGGAAGGCCAGGTTACCCTCATAAATGAGGAAAGTGATTGAGACTAAAAGGATGGATGTTCCAGAGGAAGTGGCGTCAACCACCTCCCATTGAAGAAATGCTGAGATATTTCACAACCTCGAAAGTATCGAGGGTAAGTTGGGAGCTGACCCAAGTATAGACAGGAGGATGATAGTGAGAGTAGGCCTGTGGAGCTCTTGTCTCTGAGGCTGACACTAAAAGGCTGAGAGATCCTCAAAGTTCTCCTCTCTTTCTGATTCAAACATTCCACTCCTGACTATTTTCCATAACAATGATCGCCTTTTCTAGACCATTTTCATCTTCACCAGGGTGTTCATCTCCCCCAGCTAAAATAAGATTATTTTCCTGAAAGTCTATCTACCTCAATGCAGGCTAAATCTTAGATTTCCACTTGAGTAGGCCTGTTGCTGATGAAGCAATGATGACCTTTACATTTGCTTGGACCATGCGGAATTGTAGGCTCACCATTTCTCTCAGTTTATCTCCATCAAATCAGTATCTTTCATGACCCTGACCCCCTGGTTGGTCATGTATGCCACACTCAGGCTCTTACCATACCCAGGCCCCAGATAGACCTCATCAATACTGCTGCCAAAGTGGTACACACACACTTGGCATATCATCTTTATATCTACCAAAGCATAAGTAATCAAGAATGGGAAAAATAACTGTTTTTACAGAAAATACCAGATAGAGAAAATAAACAACTTTTAGGTCAAATAATCCTTTTAGTGTTATTTGGTAAAGCCATTGTTTCCGATGTAAATAAGACTTTCGTGAGATGTTTCAACATGCTCTCTATGAATGTGGATATTTACCTGAGAAAAGGATTTGTTTTTGTTTTTATTAGCCAGGAAATGGGAAAGATCTTATGAATGAGACGGTCTGCACTTATAATTTAGTTTAATTGGAATAGTGATGGGTCAGTTCTTCACTCCCAGCTTACAAGTCAGCAGGCTCTGGGTTTCCACATGGCCAACTGTGGTTTGAGTCCTAGACCCAGTGACTTGAAAACCATAGCCAATAAATGGATAGATAAATAAATAACTGTTTTTTAAATAAAGGAAGTTCTGTTTTTGAAACTTTATGGAACCACGTGGAGCTTACTGCTTTGTCATTCTACTTAGTGCGACAAAGCATAACCTGCTTCCAACTTCTCTTTCTTTTATTTCTGGTCAAGCACTGATTTCTTGGGAGTTTCTGTCTCTACTTGCTAGTGATGAGGAGAAGATGGCAATGAACTCTATCTGGTAGTCTGCGGCTAATCTGAAGAAGCACCGACAAGTGTGGCCCTGAGGCTGGCACCAGAATCAAAGAGTCTTTGTTTCTCATGCCTTTGTGACTGATGGCTGCCTCATCAGTCCAGTCTCCCTGGAAAAGCATTTCCAGGCTCCTCACCCTGTCCTCCGAGAATCTAGTCAAGTCTGAGGCACACCTTTCCTCAAGTGCCAGGTCCCCACAATAATAGAACCTTCTGTGCCATTAGCTGTGTCAGCATTATCTTTTTATCAGGGTGCGGTGAACGGTGACTTATATGGTTATCATGGTTACATGAGGGTAGACATGTCTTTTTCTTTGTCATGTCCTAATACCCAGCACTGTCAGTACCTGCAACATAGAAGCTCCCCAAAAAAGTTCTACTCCTTGTATGAGTTTATATTTATTTGCTGTTTTCTAAGACTGGCCCTTGCAATTAACTTAATGATCTTCATGACCAATGCAAATACTATGAGAACTTGAACCAAATTGCAGTGTGGGCCCATGCCAGAAACTGGTTGAATTGACTGAATCATTCATTTTATCATTCTGAGTTCGAGGAATCTTCAAAAAGTTGCTGGAAAAATGCATAGTATAAGAAAACTTTGCACTTTAATTACATTTTCCATGAACTTTTTGAAGTCCCCTGGTATTATATGCCAGGATTATTTTTATCTCTAAGCTGTTCCCCCTAATCTCTGGGATACAGACTAGTGCTGTCCCCCCCTCTCCTGGCCATGCACCCACCGTGGGGTGGGTGGCAAGTGACCTACTGAGGCCTCGTCTGTGTTTACAGCCGCTCCCCATTGCTCGCATAGCCACTGGGCTCTGCCTCCTGTCAGATCAGCTGTAGTATTGGATTCTGACTGAAGCACAAAACTTATTGTGTGATTGTTTGTTTCATTGTATATTGCAATGAGGTAGTGGTGGAGATAGGGGGCACGGTGGATGTGGTGTGCTGTGGTCACCTTGGAACCAACTCCTGACCCACCACCTCCCTACTCCCATCTGTGCATGAATTGTCTTCCGTGAGGCTGGAACTTGTCCTGGGAAGGTGGGGGACCACTGTCCTAAACAAACGGCATACTCACTCTCCCCCAATCTTGTCCAATCTGCTTAAAATTACTGTTTTATTTTTCTCGCTTAAGATTACTAAAATGAAAGTAGTTGATTGAACTGTGCCACTGTTATTTTACTGTTGAAAGGGTTCACGGCTTGTTCAGCTTGCTAGCCATTGTGAATTCTGTGCAAAACTGAGATTCCTGGTGTGATAGGTCTCACTCATCTTATAAGGTGAGCTTGTAAACATGGCGGCAAACATACTGAAGGCCACCATTAGGTACATAATTACAGGGTCTCCTCGAGAATACTGTCTTTCCAAATGTTAAAGAGATAAACCAAAATAGAAGCATGTGAACATTTCCTCTGAGAAACTACCCTTCAAGGATATAACAACAGAGACACTTGGCTGCTGTGTCCATTTCCCTATTGCTTAGACTTCACAGTAGCCTCTGAGCTACAGCATGGGGGTTCTGTCTTTTTATTAATGGGTGAAGAGAAATATTTTAGAAATCAAATAATAACACTGAGTTGTAACTCCCTCTCTCTTTTTATTTTATTTATTTTTTTAATTTTAGGTTTTTGTCATAGGTGCATTCACTTACCAGAGAGGAGAGACAAAAAGAGAAAAAGTGATGGGACCAGCAGTTAGCATAATGGCTATGTTGCTGGGCTCCCATGTAGTCGACTATGATCCGAGTCCCAGACCCGGTGGCTTAAACTCACACCAGGTGCGTGTGCGTGCATGCCCAAGATCCCAAAAGGAGAATGGAGGAGAAGGGATTGTGGTGTGGCCCTCCCCCCCCCCCCGGGGGGGTGATTTCTCGCTTTCTGTCTCTCTGTCTCTCTCTGTCTTTCTGGCGAGCACATGCACCCTATAGCAAAAACCTCTCCAAAAAAAAAAAAAAAAAGGAATAAAAAGAGAGAAAATGAGAAATCCTCCTCCTCCTCCCCACCCCCTCACCAGGGGAATGGCCACATCACAATCCCTTCTCTTCCATTCTCCTCTGGGTATGCACACACATGCGCCTAGCATGATTTTCAAGCCGTGGGTCCAGGGCTTGAACCATGGGTTGGCCATGTGGGAGTCCAGCACCTTAACTACCATGCCACCTACTGGCCCGTAAATCCATCTTAAAAATAATACCTATGCCATACATGGGGGGCCATTATTCATTGGTTATGGGCAAAATTTCTAGCACTTATATAAAAACCTGCAGGTGGCACTGCTCGCTGACTTTCCATCTTAGAACATTCCTTCTTTTACCTGACCAAGAAGTCTGAACCATCTCAACTTTCCACGATATTACAGATGCCCAAAACTTAGTTCCCATATTGCCAAGAATCAAGTTGCCATGAATCCGGTCAATGAATTCATCAACGTAAAACTTTATACTTTGTTACTATATTCTTTCAAATTCTAAATAATTGGCATTTCCTAGAAAAGAATGATCAGGAAGATCTGGTTCAGGTGGATTATCAGGACAAGATCCAAAAACTGCTACACAGGATGTATTTCCTATAGCTTTTGACAAAGGTGAAGTAACTATAGGAAGCTTATTTATTTATTTATTTATTTATTTTTCTGGAGAGGTTTTTGCCATAGGGCACATGCGCTCGCCAGAAAGACAGAGAGAGACAGGGAGACAGAAAGTGAGAAATCACCCTCCCAGGGGGGATAGCCACGCCGCAATCCCTTCTCCTCCATTCTCCTCTTGGGATCTTGGGCACGCACGCACATGCACCCGGCGTGACTTTAAGCCACTGGGTCTGGGACTCGAACCGCAGTCGGCTACATGGGAATCCAGTGACATAGCCATTACGCCAACTGCTGGTCCCAGGAGGCTTATTTTTCACCAGAATATCTCACGTACTTCCAGTTGGAGTTAAAGGAGACCATAGAAAGGGAAATAATATTCAGAGAGAGCTTGGCTTATAATTTCCCATAATAAACGGAAGAACTCATCTTTTGCTACTAAGAACTTAATAAATCTCAAGGTAAGTAAGAAAAAGTGCATATCTAGATATGACAAAACTGCAGAATACCAAAGAGAAAAAGGAGTCCTTAATGAAGCCAAAAAAGAGTCCAGGCACAGTAGTATGTACCCATGTCAGGTTGAGGCCACCTGCCAAAAAAAAAAAAAAAAAAGATGGAAAGGAGTGAGAGGGGTGGAATGAGAGGGAGGGAAGAAAGAAAAGAAGCCAAAAAGAGAAGTGAGATTGCAAAGGAAGACTGCCAAGCAGACAGCTGATTTTTCAGCAGGGATAGTGGAATAATCATTGTGTTATGACTCTCAGTGTTCAGCTATTTCTAATAAAACTATCTTTTGAAAACAGGAGAGAAATCTTTTTAAAGATTTTATTTTTTAGGGCAATTTTAGGTTCACAGGAAAATTGAGCAGGAAGTATAGAGAATTCCCACAGAGCCTTTGTCCCCACACATGAACATGTACAACATTCCTCCACTCCCAACCCAGTGTCAACATTGGGCATCAGAGTGGTACATTTGTTACAACTGATGAACCTATGTTTGTTTTTGTTTTTAGAGGTTTTTTTCTATAGGGTGTGTGTGTTCTCCAGGAAGACAGAAAGAAACAGAGAAACAGAAAGCGAGAAACCACCTCCCTGGGAGGATGGCAAAGCCACAATCCTTTCTCCTTCATTCTCCACAAGGGATCTTATACACAGACGCCCACGCACAAGGTGGGAGTTTGAGCCACCGGGCCAGGGACTCGAACCACGTCAACTACATGGGAGTCCAGCAACATAGCCATTACACCAACTGCTGGTCCCCTGATGAACCTATGTTGACCGTTGCTATCACCCAGAGTCCATAGTTTATATTAGATTCACACTTGTACATTCTGAGGGTTTGGATAAAAGTAAAATGACATGTATCCACCATTATAGTATTATAGAGTGATTTGTGATTTCAATGCCCTAAAAATCCTCTGTGCTTCACTCTATTCAAAATTCTCTCCCAACTAACACCTGGCAACTGCTAATCTTCTACTGTATCCATAATTTTGCCTTTTCCAGAATGTCATAGTTAGAATCATTCAGTACATAATCTTCTCAGTTTGGATTTCATTAGCAATATTATTAACTGCTCTTCCATGACTTTTCATGACTGAATAACTCATTTCTTTTTAGTGCTGAATAATATTCCATTGTCTGGATGTGTCCCAATTTATCTATTCACTTATTGACGACATCTTGATTACTTCCAAGGTTAACCAAAAATGGATAAACTCCATCAACATTCATGTATGGTTTTGTTTGGCCATGTTTCAATTCCTTTGGATAAATGCCAGGGTGTACAATTGCTGAGTTATGTGTTAAGGGTATGTTCACTTTTGAAAGAAACTGCCAAACTGTCTTCCAAAGTGGTTGTAACATTCGGCATTCCCACCAGCAATGAGTGAGAGTTCCTGTTGCTCTACAACCTCATCAGCATTTGGCATTGTCACTGTTCTAGACTCTGACCATTCAAATAAGTCGATAATGGTATCTCAGTGTTATAATTTGCACTTCCTGGTGATATGTGATGTGGAATATCTTTTCGTATGCTTATTTGCCATCCATATATCTTCTTCAGTGGGATGTCTCTAAGTTCTTTGGTATATTTTTTAATTAGTTTGTTTCTTTTTAAGAATTTTTTGTATATTTCAGATAATAGTCGTTTATCAGTAAAAGGGGTCATGAAAAAGTTCATGGAAAATGCATGTTATGTAAAACCTATGTATGGATTTCACAATTTTTTGCATGAAAATTAACTTGTATGGGAACCAGCAGTTAGCATAATGGCTATGTCGCTGGACTCCCACGTAGTCGACCGCGGTTTGAGTCCCGGACCCGGAGGCTTAAAACTCACGCCGGGCACGTGTGCATGCGTGCCCAAGATCCCGAGAGGAGAATGGAGGAGAAGGGATTGCGGCGTGACCATCCCCCCTGGGGGGTGATTTCTCGCTTTCTGTCTCTATGTCTCTCTCTGTCTGTCTGGTGAGTGCACGCACCCTATAGAGATAAAAACCTCTCGAAAAAAAAAAAATTAACTTGTACTGTAGTTCAATTTTTCACTTTTTCTCCTTCCCTCAATTATTAATTTTTTTTTGGCAAAAATTTGCTCAGTTGGTGGCTTGTCTTCTAATTTTCTTGACATTGTCTTTCTCAAAGCAGAAGTTCTTCATTATAATAATCAAACTTATTAATAATCTCTTTCATAGATGTACCCTTGGTGTCATAGCTAAAAAGCTACCACCATGCCCAAGGTCATGTAGGTTTTCTCCAGTCTGTCTTCCAGTTTTATAGTTATTTTCTTTAATCAATCTATGATCCATTCTAGTTAATTTTTTTTTTTTTTTTTGGAGAGGTTTTTGCTATAGGGCACGTGCACTTGCCAGACAGACAGAGAGAGACAGAGAGACAGAAAGCAGGAAATCACCCCCCGGGGGGATGGCCATGCCGCAATCCCTTCTCCTCCATTCTCCTCTTGGGATCTTGGGCACGCACGCACATGCGCTCGGCGTGAGTTTAAGCCACCGGGTCCGGGACTTGAACCACAGTCGACTCTGTGGGAGTCCAGCGACATAGCCATTACGCTAACTGCTGGGTCCCCATTCTAGTTCATTTTTATGAATGGTGTAAGTTTATGTATAAATTCTTTTCTTTTTTGGAATGTGGATGTCTGATTGTTCCAGCATTATTTGTTGAAGACTATCTTTTGTCCGTTGAATTGACTTCTCCCTTTTGTCAAAAAATAGTTGACTACATTTGTGTAGGTCTATTTTTGGGTTCTCTAATCTGCATTGATCTTTTTGTCTATTCTTTTGGCAATGTCACACTGTTGTGATTACTGTAGCTGTATAGTAGGTCCTGAAGTTGAGTAATGCCAGTCCTCTGACTTTGTCTCTCTCTTTCAATTTCATGTTAGCTGTTCTGGATCTTTTACTTTAGAAACATTTTGTTAATATCCACAGAATAACTTACTAGGATTGCACTGAATCTATAGATCAAATTGGGAAAAAAAATGACATTTTCACAATGTTGAGTTTTCTTAACCATGAACATGGAATATCTTTGCACTTATTTCATTCTTTGATTTCTTTCATTGAAGTTTTGTAGTTTTTGTCAAACAGATCTCGTACACTTTGTTTAGTATTTAATTTGGGGTAGTGCTAATGTAAATAGTATTGTGTCTTTAACTTAACTTTTACTTTCTGTTGTTGAGATACAGGAAATTAACTGATTTTTGTATATCAGATTTCTATACTACAATGTTGCTATCATTATTGGTTACAAGAGTTTGTTAGGATTATTTTTCAGATTTTATACATTAACAGTTATATTATCTGCAAACACAACATTTTTAAAATTTATTTTTATTTTTTTCATTGTTCATGATAGAGCATGTGAGTACACATGTGAGAAAGAAAGTGGGAGAGCGAAAGAAAGAGGCGCACCCTCCACAGTCTGGCTCTGCCACAGTCCCCTTCCTCTGTCCTCCAGTCTGCTGGGTCTTGGCCACTCACACGTGTACCCAGTGTGTTTCAGGCTGATCAGTTTAGGGATCCAAACAGCTGTCTTTTTCCATTAGCTAGGACTTCCAGTACGATGTTGAAAAGAAGTAGCGAGAGGGAACATCCTTGCCTTGTTCCTAAGCTTAGCAGGAAGGCTTCTATGTTCTTTTAAACACACATTTTCAAAGACAAGAAGTGAAATTAGTAGCAACAGAATCTACAACAAAGTTGTTTTCTTTTTTTTAAGAATTTTTTTCCCAAAATGAAAGGATTGATTAATGTTGCTTTGTCTTGTTTTACCCATCTCACTGCCTTATTGAACTTGATTGTGATAGCTGAAATAGTTCCACATAATCTTGGTTGTTTGGTATGTTCTTTTTAAAAAACGACAACAGTACTTTATTCAGGTACAATTTGCGTATGATAAAATTCACATTTATGTGTAGCTTAATGACTGTACAAATGTGTGCATATGCATAAGTATATGGTGTATATATGCTTATTTATGCTAATAAAATTTAGATAAAGCAGATAGATTGATGAAATATACTTTAAGGATAAAAGCATTAATGGCTTTTGTTGAGTTAAAATAATTTTGATACCAAAATCAGGGAATACTACAGATCAATATCCCTTATGAACAGATTAAAAAAAGTAAGGAAGACATTTACAAACTAGGCTGGTTTGATCAGTAACATGCTGCCCAAGTGATGTAGATGGGGCCATATAGAGGACCACAGGTGAGGTCCTTGTACATACCACGCATGTGTGGCCCTGATCCTGGCTCGCTGAGGAGGCTAGGGAGAGACTGTGGGGTGGGAATGGCCCCGCCGAGATTGTTTGTTTTCCTCTCTCTCTCTTTGCCTGTATTACGGTCTCATAAAATAAATTTAAAAATTTAAAACTAAATAGCACAACTTATATCATGCTCAACTTGAATTTATTTTAGGAATGTTGGTTGAATAAATGTTCTGAAGCCTATTATTCAAATGCTACCTTAACAGACTATGCAGAGAGAAACCATATAATTATTTCAATATGTAAAGCAAATGTGGAAAAAGTTATAGAGGTTTACTAGAAATAATTTCAGAATTTCAGGTTAGATTAAAGAATTAAATGTAAAAAACAAAACTGTAAAACTTTTATAAGAAAACGAAGGAAAATAAATGATTTCAGAATAGGCAAGGATTTCTTTTTCTTTTTTTAGAATTATTTTAATTAATTTTATCTATTCATTCACTTATTTTAATTTTTCTTTTTTTTTTTTTGGAGAGGTTTTTCTTTGTGCTATAGGGTGTGTGCACTCGCCAGACAGACAGAGACAGAGAGACAGAAAGCGAGAAATCACTCCCCAGAGGGAATGGCCACACTGCAATCCCTTCTCCTCCGTTCTCCTCTCGGGATCTTGGGCATGCACGCACACATGCCCGGCATGAGTTTAACCACTGGTCCCCGCATTTATTTTAATTTGACCAAAGAGAGACACACACACAAACACAGAGGGAAAGTGAGAAAGCAAGCCACCAGGTCTGGGACTTGAACCATGGTCGACTATGTGGGAATGTCCAGTGCCTTAACCACCATGCCAACTGCTAGTCCCCAGGATTTCTTTTAAAAGTCATCTAGAGCAAATCATTAAAGAAAAAAACCGATGGGAACAGCAGTTAGCGTAATGGCTGTGCCACTGGACTCCAACGTAGTCGATCGCAGTTTGCGTCCCGGACCTGGTGGCTTGAAACTCACACCAGGCGCGTGTGCATGAGTGCCCAAGATCCTGAGAGGAGAATGGAGGAGAAGGGATTGTGGCGTGGCCATCCCCCCTGCGGGGTGACTTCTTGCTTTCTGTCTCTCTGTCTCTCTCTGTCTGGCGAGCGCATGCGCCCTATAGCAAAACCTCTCAAAAAACAAAACAAAAACCTGATACTTTGCAATATATACTTACATGATTGATTCTGTTCATCAACAAACCCCCAGAGTCATAAACTAGGAGGAAATTATCTGAGACACACTATACGTAACATATTACTAGTTTTCACAATATAAGTAACTCAAAATAGAACTTAAAAAACTCAAAATCACTACAAAAAAAAGACAGAAGATCCAATATAATAATATGGGTAAAAGATATAAATGGGCATTTCATGGAAAGGCAGCAGGACACGTGGCAAACAACACATGGCCCCCTTTTTCTCCACACCTAACCAAGATTCCATGGGGCTGTGGGGGGTGGCCTTCCAAAAGTTCATGCAAAATAAGTATTATGAGAAAATGCTACATGGATTTCAGACATGTTGCACCAAAATAAACTTGTGCTTTAATTCTATTTTCCACAAACTTTTTGAAGTTCCCTAATACAGCTGCTAAATCCAGCTCTTAATATGGATTAAACTATGGACGTCCCCATTCATGTTAGCATAAACTTATTGCAGTGTGCTTCTTTATAATAGATACATCTTTAAGTAACACCTACATGATATATATATATATATATATATATACATATATATATATATATATATATATATATTATATATATATATATATAATTTAGAGGTTTTTCACTATAGGGCATGTATGCTCGCCAGAAAGACAGAGAGAGACAGAGAGGCAGAAAGCTAGAAATCACCCCCCAGGGGGGATAGTCACGGTGCAATCCCTTCTCCTCCATTCTCCTCTCGGGATCTTGGGCACGCATACACACATGCCCGACGTGAGTTTTAAGCCACCGGGTCCGGGACTCAAACTGCAGTCGACTACATGGGAGTCCAGCGACACACCCATTACGCTAACTACTGGTACCCAACATGATATTTTGAAAGAACCTATTTTCTGTATACCTCAGTTCTTAAATACAACTGAGACGCAGACTTTCAATTCAGAATCCATGACAGCTTGTTTATAATTTTACTGTAAATTTTCTCTTGTAAAAAAAAATCTATATTTTCCTCATGTCTACCCTTTGTAGGACCTAGCTTTTCATGAAGAGTAGCTCTGTAAGAAGGGGCAACTGGGAAAGGCCTAAAGCCTAGTGGTTAAGGGAACAGAAACTCACATAGCTGACCGCAGTTCAAGCCCCAGCCTTGGTGGCGTGAGAAACACGCGGGGTATGTGTGCACATGTGCTGGAGTTCCCTGTGGGATGAAGAAATGAAGGAGAAGGGGTTGTTACATGATCACTCCCCATTGGAGGGTGCTTTCTCTTTTCCCTCTCTGTTTCTCTGTGGGGAGCATAAGTGCCCTCTGGCAATATAAAATAAATAAATAAGCATTCAAAAAATACAGACAAGGAATGTCTTCTCAGTCAGCACGGAGGAGCTGTCATGTCAGTGCTCCCTAGGACTTACACTTCACTCAAAAACTGCCTGGGCTGGGACCAGCAGTTGGCATAATGGCTATGTCACTGGACTCTCATGTAGTCAACCGCAGTTCGAGTCCCCAACCCGGTGGCTTAAACTCATGCCGGGCGCGTGTGCGTGCGTGCGTGCCCAAGATCCTGAGAGGAGAAAGGAGAAGAAGGGATTGCGGCATGGCCGCAACCCTGTGGGGGGTGATTTCTCGCTTTCTGTCTCTGTCTTTCTGGCAAGCGCACAAACCCTCTAGCAAAAAAAAACCTCTCAAAAAAAAAAAAAAAAAAAAAAAAATCTGCCTGGGCTTTATTCCTAAGAAAATAAACAGAACTTAATATGAGCCAAGCAAAACTGGCTTCTCTTCTGGAACGTTCCTGTGCTCTTGGTGGTTAAGCTCATTAGTCTGGCAGGTAACAACAATTAAAAAAAAAAAAAAAAAAAAGAAGCATTTCTTTCAAAAGGTCGTCATGAATGCCAAATAGCCTGGATTGCCAACGAGCTTAGCAGTGGCAGAGAGAAAACAGAACCATGTATTTATTATCCAAGATTACTACATATTTTAGTTTCTCTGTGCCACCTCTTATGTAGAGAGGATAAAACTGAAACATGCAAACAAGCCCCTTTATGTAATTGAACACTTATAGTTAATAATTCATGCAACCATTTATTTTAAAGGATACCACACCCACTTTTAAAAAGGCCCAAGGCAGTTTATATATTAACACATAGTTCAAAGGCACGTTGTTATGTCCAGATACCAAATAAAAACGTAAAGCAATTGGAGCTATCAAGGACGAGTCATTGTCTGGTTTTCTGTATGGCTCCCCGCCTCAGACAACTGCTCCTCCCTACAGTCTTTTTTTGCCTCCCTACAATCTTAAGTGGAGGCTTTTTGCTTTTGAACTTTCCTCTCAACCCCAGAGGCTGGCTGGACTTGTCTGGCAGAGTCGGGATAGTGAGGAGGGTGAGAGTGGACTTTGGGCCTGTCTGCCGAGGCTGCAATCATGGCTACCTACCTTGGGCATTCACTATCTCAGAGCTTTAGCGTCCTCATTTGCAAGTTGGAGGTAATTATAGCGTTTACCTTGCAGATAAGAATCTCAGGAGTTTAGTGTGTGTAAAGTGCTTAGACTAGAACCTGTACACAGTGAGTACCGAGTAACCGCTAGCATTTGCTCATTTATTAGTCCTCAAGTCTGTGAAAATCCTTCTTCCCTTGAAACTTTTGCATCCACATTTACTATCTCCCATCTCTCTTACTATTTTTTTAAATAAACAGTTCATTTTAATTTAATTTTTTTTTCTTTGCCAGAAAGTACATGGGCTTCCCCAGAGAAAGACAGAGAAGAAAGTGAGAAGGCGTTAACTATCTCAGATCTTTAGCGTCCACATGGGGATGGTCATGCTGCCATCTTTTCCCCTCCTTTCAGAATTTTGCACATGCATGCACATGTACTCAGCATGTTTTTCAAGCTGCTGAGCCAGGGCTCAAACCACGCAGCCATGTACGATCCAGTCGTCTAACCACCATGCCACCGTCTTGCTTCATTCCTTACTATTGTTCTCACCATGCCATGGTATATAGAAAGTACTTTTGGAACACAGCTGCGATCTCTCCATCCCAAATCTACCATCATCCCAGTGTCTTCCATGTTCCACGTGGATGAAGCTCCCAGCACCAGTGCCTCAGCTTCTTCACCACCGATCACCTCCACCTCTGCACAGACATCAGCAGCTCCCCCTCCCTCTAATGATCACCTCGAGCGATCCCACTTGTAAACTCTCCCAGCACGCTGCTGCCAGCTTTCTTAGCACCAGCCCCTGTTACCCTCATTGCTCCAACTACACCTGATTACCCTCCAGAACCGTGGATCAAGCCCTACCCTGTGTCTCCCATCAGGTTTTGCTGCCTTCTCCAATTGTCGTGGTTTAGCACTTCAACCTGTCTTTTTCAGTCATACCTTCAACATTTCACTCCTCCTGCTTTGTTCTCATTTTGCAACACTTCTCTAAATGCGGATCTATCTGTCCTTCTTGTTGAAACCACGCTGAGTAAACCACTCAGTTGTGTGCACCGGAGCCATTATCTCCTAGTCTCTGTCCTCAGCTGAACTCTCACCATACAGCCTGACGGCCTCCTCCATGCCTCTTGCAAGCTTTGCCAACCTCATTCTCCACTACTCTCTCATCACGCATACCCAGCCACCAAGTTCTATCTGAGCCCTTTTTAAAACATCTTGTGAACCTAAGAGCCCTTCTTTATTACTTTTCATCAGCTCTTCTGGTGTCTCCCCAAACTCCCCAATATTTTCGCAGGTGGCATAATGATCTTCCAAAAGGCAAGTACTATTACGTTCTCTCACGTCTCCATGCACCTCATACACTACCTCCTTTGTCTTTTTTTTTTTTTTTTTTTTATTTACTTGGGCAATTCCTATTGATTTGTTGAGGGTTTGTTTTTTGTTTTTGTTTTTGTTTTTGTTTTTGTTTTTGTTTTCAGTTTATGTGCCACTTCTTGTCAGCTCTGGTGTGGAAACTTCTCTGAAGTTCCTCTCAGACTCTACCACCAGGTGATTGAGTGTCTCTTGGTTCTTCTGTAGTACATCTGCCTATCCAATTTCTTGCCATGCTCACCAGCACCTGGCACCCAGGAAATGGGTAGTGAATTGATGAATAAGGTAAGGCATCCTATTTTCATAAAATCACAACAAAATCTGTAATAGCGTTTCATTGAAAAACATCGCTGGAAGGCTCCAGAACTCACCAGCAAAAGAGAGAGAAGAGAGAGAAAAAGCACCCCTCAATGGGGCATGGTCATGCCACAATTTCTTCTCTACCACTCCACCCCATTGGGATTTGGGGTACCCAGCATGTTTTGTAAGCTTCTAGGACCTACTCAAACCACATGGCTGGCCATGTGAGATCTAGCTGTCTTAACCACCAGGCCAGAGCGCCAGCCCATAGCATTTCACTGTATATGTCCATTGAGAATAGAGATCACAAAATTGGTGGAGTTGGTTTTGACAGAGTCAGTGTTACAGAGCGATTGATACTCTAGTTAGCTGGTTTCTGAGCAGCAGAACTCTAAAGTATCTGGCTGAGCAAAACCAAGGGCCTGATTGGCATCTGCCATTCACTGAGCAACCATAGAGCCCAGCAGTACATCAGGACCTAGGGCTGTCTTCTCATCCATCTTCTGGCAGTGAGAGGGCGTCAGCAGTTCCGGGTATTGCATTCCCATGCAACTCATAAGAGGCAGAAAGATTCATTTCTCTCTTCCATTTTTGTTAAAGAGACAGTATTTCCCTCCGATTTCACTTATACAAAATAATTGTCCTGTAAACTAAATACCACTCTGTAATTGCAAAAAAAAAAAAAAAAAAAAAAAAAAGTTGCAGCTGTTTTGTTGACTTTCTGAATGCTACGAAATAAATAAAAATTAGAGTCAAACACATCTTCGTTTGATTCCCATTTCTGCCATTTTCTAGTTGCATGACCTTGAGCAACTGTTTTATCCTCTCTGAGACTCAGTTTCCTCATCCATAAAATGGGGACAGCAAAACCTAACTTTTAAGATTATTGTGAAGACTAGTAAGATACCATCTAGGCCCAGCCATGGTGACACATGCCTGCAAGACACTGCTGCTCCACCAGTGGAAGCCACATGGGAAGTCTGGGTTTGATTCCTGGTCCACTCTAAAAGCCAAACATGTAATGTGGGCCCATAGATACAGCTACTTGGGAAGCTGAGACAGGAAGACTGAGATCTTGAGGCTGGCCTGGGCAACATAGTGAGACCCTATCTGGAAGAACTGGGCACGGCAGGGCACCTATGTACTAGATATGTGGGGAAATGAGACAGGAGGATCACAATAGAATGAGACCTTGTTTTAAAATAAAAACAAAAACAAAAGATAGCATCTTTCATGTGGCTAATCCACAATAGGCATTCATTGATTCATTTAAAAATATTTTTTGTTCTCTTTCATAATCTGGCTTGCTTCACTCAGCATTAAATCTTCCATATTTGTCCATTTTTAATCAAATGCCAGGGTCTCATTGTTTTTCATGGCTGAGTAGTATTCCATAGCATATATGACTGTATGTCCCCACTTAATATATACAAATGTCTGTACTCTGTGACTGAAACTGAAAGACTGAAAGATATAAAGGCATGGAGAACAACTGTGGATACTAGAGACAGAGTGGGAGGAGGATGGCCAGTGGGGGTGGGTGGGAGGGAATCAGAAGGAAAAAAGAAGCAAAACATTTAATGTACACAAAAACAGAAAAATTATCTGCTGATGATAATGTATGTGGTAATATCTTTGACTAGGCTAATAACATACAGTGTATTCATGATGGGTAAATTAATTTTGTATGCTGTAAAGATGTACAATGATTGAATGTTAAGAAAAGAAAGAAGAGAAAAAAATAAACATAAAAATAAAGCAAAAATATTTTTGGACACTGTTTGTCAGGCATTGTAACAGGGATTCAGTGGTAAACAAGACTAATACAAATCCAGAAGCACTTTTGATTACTTTGGCAATCAGTTTTTAAAGAAACCCAGTGTTTTCGTAAGTATTTATGGCTTCTGGAGTTTTATATTTAATATGTGAAAGATTAGAAGCATTCGCTTTTTTCCTTTGGATTTATTCTATTTAATTCAAATTATTTTGTCAAGAAAATTTAAAAAAATAAAGTAAACCATAGACTGTGAGAAAATCTGTTAAAGTTATGTCACACGAAGAATCATTATCCAAAATATACAAAGAAAACTTAAAATTTGGCAACAAGAGTACAAACAACCCAACCAAAAAGTGGGTCAAAGAACTTAGAGACATCTCACCCAAGAAGATATGCAGATGGTAAATAACCATATGACAAGGTGCTCCACGTCATATGTCATCAGGGAAATGCATGTTAAACAAGATGCCCTCACACATGTAATAGAACAGCCCAAGTCCAGAGGGTGACAGCAGCAAATGTTGCCAAGGATATGATGCCACGGGGTCTCTCACTCACAGCTGGTGGGAATTCCAAGTGGTGCAGCCACTTTGGAAGACAGTTTAGCAGTTTCTTTCAAAACCAGACATACTCTTACCCAATTGCCCAATAGTTATGTTCCTTGATATTTACCCAGAGGAGGTGAAAACCCATCCACATGACAGCCTTCAAAAGGATGTTGCAGTAGCTTTACTCATAATTGCCAAAACTTGGAAGCAACCACGATGTCCTTTGGTAGGTGAATTAATAAACTGTGTTACATCTAGACAATGGAAAATTATTTAGCACTAAAAAGAAATGAGCTATCAAGCCATGAAAACATACAGAGGAACCTTAAGTGCATACTGCTAAGTAAAAGAGCCAAACTGAGAAGTCTACATGCTGTGTGATTCCAACTGAACAGCATGCTGGTGTATCTATGAGACTGGGGGCAGGGGGTGAGGAGGGATGAAAAATGGAGCATAGAGGGTTTTTAGGGCATTGAAACCACTCTATGATACTATCATGGTGGATACAAGTCATTATTTCTTTGTCCAGACCCGTAGAACAGCGCCAAGAGTGGACCGTAATATGAACTATGGGTGATAATGAGTGAGAATGATGTGTCAGTGTAGGGTCATCAATAGTAACAAATGGGGACCAGCAGTTAGCGTGAGGGCTATGTCGCTGGACTCCCATGTAGTTGGCCGCGGTTCGCATCCCGGACCTGGTGGCTTAAACTCAAGCCAGGCACGTGTGTGTGCGTGCCCAAGATCCCGAGAGGAGAATGGAGGAGAAGGGATTGTGGCGTGGCCATCCCCCATGAGGGGTGATTTCTCGCTTTCTGTCTCTCTCTGTCTGGCGAGCACACGCGCCCTACAGCAAAAACCTCTCCCCCGCCCCCCCCAAAAAATAGTAACAAAGGTGGCATTGTGGCGCCCATTGTTGATTGGAGTGGAGTTTGTAAGTGTGTGGGAGCAGAGGATACACGGGGATTATCTATACTTTCTGCTCAGTTTTACTGTGAACCTAAAACTGCTATTAAAAAAAAGTACATTAAAGTAAAACAAAATGATCAGAAACATATTTTATAAGTGTATTGTCGCTGTGATTATTATTCACATTCCTAAAGATGATTGACAAATGCAAATATTTTAAAAAGTGGACAACCAAGACAATATCCAATACAATCTTGTAGACCATAATAACCCAGATGTAACAATTCAGTCAACCCGTCTGAGTAGTCAATACATGGTCTAGAGTCAAGACAGATCTACTTAATGGGGAAGGTTAATCTTCACATAATAGTTACAATCAGGTTATTGGAACAATTCTCCAACCCATTCTCATTAATAGTTTTATTTTCCATTAGAAGTTCTTCTTTTTTTGTCTTTTTTTTTTTCACAGTGTCACAGGCAAGCATGCACATGCCTGGTGTGCTTAGGGAGGTCCCAGGATGCAGACCCAGGACCTTTCCTTGCGGGTCCCAATTGTGTTACCACTAGTACCGCCACTTGGCCCCAACAGGTTTTCCCCTTTTTAGTCAAATAAACAATGTAATTAAGGAAGCTTATCAAGACTGCCCTCTCCAAAAAACACCTATATAACACCTGTTTGAAAATGTAAATTACTTGCTTAAAGCTACTGTAAAACTCTTAAGTTACTGCTGGTTAAGTAGCAGTTTAAGGAGTCTCTCTTCCTTTGACCTTCTTTTGCATGCATGTGTGAGATACAAGAATAAAAACGGTTTTAGAGCAGGAGATCTAGAAGGAGCAAAAGAAAGGATAATAACATCAGGGTTACAGATCTAGGGGTCTGGTAAAGAGGGAGATGAATTTTCCACACACCGAAGCTCACTTGTTTGTCATCATATATCTTGATGATTTATCACATGTCCACATGACATGTAACCTCCACCAGTCAGGAAAGAGATTGCTGCCTGCATCTTTGAAAATTCCCTCCTACCATCTCTTAAGCATTACCATTCCCAGGACCAGCAGTTAGCATAATGGCTATGTCACTGGACTCCCATGTAGTCGACTGTGGTTTGAGTCCTGGACCCGGCAGCTTAAACTCACACCGGGCACGTGTGCGTGCGTGCCCAAGATTCCGAGAGGAGAATGGAGGAGAAGGGATTGCGGTGTGGCCATCCCCCTGGGGGGTGATTTCTCATTTTCTGTCTCTCTGCTTCCCTCTGTCTTTCTGGCAAGCTCACACGCCCTATAGCGAAAACCTCTCCAAAAAAAAAAAAAAAAAAAAAAAAAGCATTATCATTCCCAATGAAGGTAACCAGTATCCTCTTTAGAAAATAATTATTTTTCTCTGTAGTTTTACCAACTAAGTGTGCATCCCCAAACTCTAATTTTGTCTGCCTTTTGAACATCATATAAATGGGATTCTGTCACTGAACCTAACTAGGTATGAACCAAGAATTAGTTGCTGTATTTGTTCCTAAACCTTTCTCTGTGAGTATTCATTTCACTATAAAAAGGTTTTGAAAAGTGTAAGGGTCCCAAGATACTGAGTTTCCTAAACTTAATCTTATGTACCATAAGGTGGAAACTAACACAGTCCGTCTCTAGTTTTCACTCTTGGTTAACTCAATCCACAATTTTTGTACTAAGAACTTTGTCAATTTGTTTATTTGTTTATTACTGGTGATATCAACCAGGAGATAGCTAGGTTTCCTCAAAGAATGTCTCCCCATATGTGTTTGGGGATGGGCTTTTATAGAGGACTAATTCCCACCCCAGTCTTCAACTAGGTCGTCTTACACAAATGAAAGATTAAAACTTGTGTAGTTACAGACCACAGGTGGCACGAAGGTTAAGATGCTGGATTCCAGATGGCTGACCCTGGGGTCTGAATCTCAGACCCTGTGGCTTGAAAAATCACACTGTGAGGACCAGCAGTTAGTGTAATGGCTATGTCGCTGGACTCCCATGTAGTCTACCGCGGTTCGAGTCCTGGACCCAGTGTCTTAAAACTCACGCTGGGCGTGTGTGCGTGAGTGCCCAAGATCCCAAGAGGAGAACGGAGGAGAAGGGATTACGGTGCGGCCATACCCCCTAGGGGGTGATTTCTCACTTTCTGTCTCTCTGTCTCTCTCTGTCTGGCGAGTGCACGCGCCCTATGGCAAAAACCTCTCCAAAAAAAAAAAAAAAATCACACTGGGCATGTGTGAGAGAATAGAGGAGAAGGGATTGAGGTGTGGACATCCCCCCCGGGGATGATTTCTCACATTTCCCCTGCCCCATCTCTGTCTCTCTCTGACAAGCACATGTGCCCTATAGCAAAAACAAAAAGCAGACGAACAATGTGTGCAGTTCTGACTGGTTAATTCAAGCAGCAGTCCCATTGATCCACTAGGCTTTCTATGCAAATGAACAGTTGAAACGGGTACAGTTCTGACACAGCGTTTTTACTCCCTCTTTGTGGTGGGGGTCAATTTTAGGTCACTCAGCCTTCTCAGAGCATGTGCCCTTCAAGCAAACTTCAAAACAGCAGTTAACACTAGGGTTTTCTTATTTAGGCCAGTTCCAGCTGGTTATGATTCTGCTATGTATGCTTTAGTGCTTAACTTTTTCCATTCACCATTGTGTCTGTGAGATTCATGCATGTTGTCGAATATAGCTGTAATTTGTTCAACTTCATTCCTGTATAATGTTCGATTAAAATAACATACCACAACTTATTTATCATTTTACTCTTCGATGTCTTAAAAAGCAAAAGAAGTTTTAACTTCTTTTTTCTAAATGCCAGAGGACATGTGAACATGTGCATGCATGTGTTTGCACAAGACGAGAGAGAGAGAGAGGGAGAGAGAGAGAAGAGAGAGCAAGTACTACCTAATGGGACCTGGTCACACCACAACCGTTTTCCCTTCAGTTCTCCATTCCACAGGATCCCGGGCACATGCATGTGTACTCAGCATGTTTTTCAAGCTGCAGGGGCTGGGACTCAAGCCTTGGTTGGCGGCGTGAGATCTATCTACCTCTAAGTAATGCTTAACTGCTCTGCTACAGAGCTGGGCCCTTTAGCCTCCTTTTATAACTCTGTAGCCTCTCATTGTGGTGAAGATAGGGAATCTCTTTTTAATTTATTACCTTTATTAATTGAAGGGAGAGAAACAAAACCCCTTTCAAGTTCAGTTCGATGTGCTTCAGAAAAAAGTTGACTGGGGTGAGCTGGGTCTGATTGCCTGACAGAGAGGAAGGATGAAGGGAGAGCCAATGAGGTGTCGTCCCGTACTTTTTCCTATTTGAGAAATACTGGAGGCCAGGCTTCAAACCAAACAGCTCTGATTCCTGTCACTAAAAGAAGAGTAAGCAAATCAAGACTGTGTGTGCAGAATGAATGCGCTTGGAAAGAAAACAGCAGGTGTATGTTTACAGACATGCAAGGCTTTACTTTTAGCTACTCCATTAACCTTGCTACTGGTTGATATACTTGCTGTATTTTGGTCATAAAACCAAACACGATTTGTTAGTCGGAGGCTCTACTTCACTACAGAGAGGATCAATGCTTTGAGTTGAGCTGAGTTATTGTTAAGCAGGCATTCAGTCTCCTCCACCTTCACCTTCCTTTGGGCTCAGTCATTTGACATGCGTTGGCCACTGGGAAATTAGCAGATATGATAAGCAGTTCTCCAGCCTAGAAAAGAGTGACCCCTAGTTGACTTTTGTCCTGTCATTTTTGACCCCAAGATGAAAAATGTAGAGCCAGCTCAAACCCAACTCAAAGCCAAATCTAGTCAACCTACAACTTGGAGCAGAGCAGCCCCACCTACTGAGCCTTTATCAGGCCCCTGCAGTGTGGAGAACGGGTGTGAGAATGAGTGCTTGTTGTGAGTCACTGAGTTGTGGAGAATTTTGTCATTCTGGTGGCAATAACTATTTTATAGCTATAATCAAAAGTGTAAAGGTCAGGTCATTATCGCCATTCTCACAGTGATGGACTTGGTCCTACTACCTTAGTCTGCCTTTGCTCTATGAAACCAGGGATCAGGACTTTGTAAGTTTTGAATGCTCAGGGGACTCTATCAGAGCCCAGTGAAATGTGAAGAAGGGGACTGGTTGGTTGGGGGGAGTTAGTGGAGAGGAGCTAGGATACCCCTCGAAGGGACTGCTTAGGCTGTAGCCACACGTGGGAAAACGGCAGAGACTGCACCTGGGTTCTCGTGAGTAGGCCTGCTATTCTGGGTGTACTCAGAAAGGGGGGAGATGGCCTGTTTAGGAGTAAGGTACACAAAGAGTTAGGAAACAGGTAAGTTATGTTTTTAACAGTCAGTTGTTGAAGTCAACAGAGCTATAGACTGAGAAAAGTGTAAATGTAGAGGTTAAAAACAGCATATATGTGGAGAAAAGGTAAATTTCATATACTGCTGGTGGGACTGTAAACTGGTCTAAACACTGTGGAAAACTTTGGAGTGACTGAGAGTGACTTTGGAAAATATACACCTATTCAGTGTAACTAAAGATGCTCATGATGGGACCAGCAGTTGGCATAATGGCTATGTCGCTGGACTCCCATGTAGTCAACCGTGGTTCAAGTCCTGGACCCAGTGGCTTAAACTCACGCCGGGCGCCTGTGCATTCGTGCCCAAGATCCCAAGAGGAGAATGGAGGAGAAGGGATTGCAGTGTGGCCATCCCCCTGGGGGGGGGGTGATTTCTCACTTTCTGTCTCTCTCTCCATCTTTCTGGTGAGCGCACATGCCCTATAGCAAAAACTTCTCCAAAAAAATAAAAAGATGCTAATGTTAAGACCCAGTGGTTTCACTGCTAGGTACATAGCTTAGACCAATGGTCTCCACACCTGAGTGGGTATTTCTGCTTGTAACAGTGATGGGGAAGTGTTAATGCCATTTAGTAGGTAAGAGCCAGGTGTCCTATATATTCTGAAACTTGAAGGATGGTTTCACTTAAAAAAGAATTGTCCTACATCCTTAATGACTTCAGACAGTCTAGCAGGACATTTGTGTTGGGAACCTGTTTACAACTATCTAAGAATACAACGTGACACTCTTAGATATAAATAACAAATACTCATGAAAGGTTTTATGCACAAAATTTTTCAAAGATGCAACTATTAGAAAATGGAAGATTGGGAACACCAAAGCCCCCTGCCCAGCCTGGAGAAAGGGAGGAGGGCTGCTTCCCTCTTTAAGACCACTGCCCCAGTTCTTGAAGTCTCAGAGTTAGAAGGTAGAAGGGGCCATCTGACTTGTGTTGATGCTGCCCTACTCTCCGCTCATCCAGGAGCAAAAGGAAAGCAGGGCTTCCTGGTCAAAGCTGGTCACCCAAGTTCCTTGCCCAGCTTAGAGTGTGGGAGGTGGGGTTGCCTTTAGGACTTTGGCTACCACCTTACTTTCTTTTCTTTTTTCTTTCTCTTTCTTTCCTTTGTTTTTTTTTGTTATAGGGTTTGTGTGCTCATCAGAGAGAGAGATATAAAGAGAAGCGAGAAATTACCACCACCCTACCTCAGGGAGATAGCCACATCACCATCCCGTCTCCTCCATTCTCCCCTTGGGATTTTGGGCATGCACACACGTGTCTGGTATGATTGTCAAGCTACCAGGTGTTAAATTCAAACCACACAGTCAGCCATGTAAGATCCAACTGTCTTACCCTCCATGCCACCTGCTGACTCATCACCTTACTTTTTATCTTTCCAGTTCAATCCCCAGCCACACTGGGACCAGAAAGAGTTGGGTATTCAGGAACCAAACAGCTGAATATAGTAAGTTTCTCAAGGAATTCTCTTTCTACACTCACCCCAGCAAAGAAAGGAGAGAAACTCTTGTTCTGAAAATCTGAACACAGAACTCTCACTGTGGATACCACACTGCCACCCACAGTAGAAGAGCAATACTGGACAGAGCTAATTGGGAACTGCCAAACACACAGTTATAGAGGCCTACTCCAAAGAGGGAGCGAGAAGTGAGTCCATCACCAGATGACTAAAAGTCACAGCAGTATCTCAAGAAATATGAGAAAATAAGAAAATATTCCCCCCTAAGGGAACACAATAACTCCTCATCAACAAAGATAAAATATGAGGGATCAGCAGTTAGTATAATGACTGTGTCACTGGACTCCCATGTAGTCGACTGCAGTTCGAGTCCCAGACCCGGTGGCTTAAACTCACGTGGGGCATGTGTGCATGCGTGCCCAAGATCCTGAGAAGGGAACGGAGGAGAAGGGATTGTGGTGTGGCCATCTCCCCGGGGGGGGGAGGGGGGGGTGATTTCTTGCTTTCTGTCTCTGTCTTTCTGGTGAGCACATGCGCTCTATAGCAAAAACCTCTCCAAAAAAAAAAAAAAAAAGAAAAGAAAAAAAAAAAAAGATAAAAATACAAGAAATCACAGAAATGCCAGAAAAGGAATTCAGAATAATTATAACTAAACTCAATGAGATGGGAGAGAAAACAGACAATTATTTCCAGGAGATGAGAAAATATTTCCATAACTTGAATGAGGAACTCTACAAAGAGACAGAAACCCTAAAATATAACCAAACAGAACTTACAGAGATAAAGAATATGATGCAGGAAGCCAAAACCTCCCTTGAAAGTATTAAGAGCAGATGAGAGCATGCAGAAGGAAGAATCTCTGACTTTAAAGACGGAACTTCCAATTTAGTCTAAGCAACCAAGAATGGAAAAATAACCATAATCTACAAAAATCAATAGCACCAATGATGAATAGACTGAGATAGAACTGAAGAAAGCAATCTTATTTACAAAAGCCACAAAGCAAATAAGACTCCTAGGAATAAACCTAACCAAAGAGATGAAAGACCACTGTATGGAAAATGAAAAACTTAAACAAGAAATTGAGTATGATACCAAAAAAAGAAAAAGAAAGAAAGAAAGAAAAGACATCATCCCGTGCTCTTGGATTGGGAGAATCAATATAATCAAAATGTCAGTTATACCCAAATTAATTTCCATATTGTGATTCCAATCAAACCACTTGTGACATTCTTCACGGAAATAGAAAAAAATCAAATAAAATTTGTCTGGAATCATAAAAGACCCAGTATCACCAAGGCAATACTGTGCAAAAATAAATAAATAAATAAATAAATAAATAAATAAATAAATAAAGTAAAAGGCATCTTACTATTCTACTTCAAAATATATTACAAAGGAGTGATAATCTAAACAGCATGGTACTGGCACAATAGACACATAGACCAATGGAACAGAGAATCCAGAAATAAACCTCCAATCATACAGCCAACTAATCTTTGGTAAAGGTACCAGGCAATGCAATGGAGAAAATAAAGTCTTCAGCAACTGGTGCTGGAAGAACTGGATATCCACATGCAGGAAAATGAAACAGGACCCCTATTTCTCACTATTAACAAGAATCAACTCAAGTGACGTAACCATTATACCATCTGCTGGTCCCTAGAACACATTTTCAAATGATGCGTTCATTTTACACATACCTTGCTATCTATGTCTAAAGTGCCTCCTAACTGACAGGCCCAACTGCGTTAAAGGTCTGACAATGCACACCAATGAAATGTCTTGCCCTCAAGGGGCTTATATCTAAGTGTGTGTTGAGGGGAGGGTATAGATAATGAAGAAAGAAGTGAGTAAGATAGGTAACAGTCAAATGAGATCAGTGCCTACAAGAAAAAAATGGCAAGAAAGGAAGGCAGAAAGCGTTAGAAAAGTAGGCGATATTAGATAGGGTGTCAGGTTGTTCTCTCTGAGAAAGGGACCCATAAGCTTAGACCCGAAGTGAAGGAGGGTGCAGTAGAGTTGAGGGAGCAAGCGTAGAGACCTAGAGGGAGAAGCACACCTGGGTGGGAAGCCAGTGGGCAGAAGCAGAGTGAGCCCCTGGAAACAGGTATGGAGAGGCCAGAGAACATGCAGACACTTTAGATGGATGTAGAATGGTCTTTGCCTTTTACTCGGGGTGAGGTGGGGGTGTAGAACAGAGGAATGGCATTGCCTAGCTCACGTGTTCAAAAAACCACTCACTTTTGAAAAGATGATAGTGGGGAAGTAGAAGCAGGGAGACTAGTTAGGAGATTACCACAACAATTCAGGCCAGAGATGACGGCGGCCGAAGTCAGAGTGGCAACAGGTGACATACGGTCAAGATACGGGCATAGCTGTCACTGATGGGTTGTATGTGGGATGTGAGAAAAATGAAGCAGTTGAGGATGACAGCAGGGTTTTGGCTTGGAGTTGCCATTCGCTGAGGAGAGGGGGGGCCTGGAGGCTGGGGGCAGAGGCAGGGTTCAGTCTGGGACATGTTCTGAGGTGTTTACGAGGAACCCACCCAGAGTTGTGAAGGAGACATCTGGTATGTGAGCTCGGGGTCCCAGAGAGACACAGATACTGGAGGAATAATCGGGAGAGCACTAGCACATAGGTGGTACTTAAAGGCAAAAGATAGGATGAGATCATCAAGGAAGTGAAGACAGCCAGAGCAGTGAGGCCCAAGGGCCATGTCTTAGACACTGGGACATTTAGAAGTCAGGAAGAGGCAGAAGTCCAAGAAGAAGAGGGGCGGAGGACCAGACAGTGAGATGGAAGACATCCACATGGAGGGAATGCCCCGGAATCCAGCCAAGTTCAGAGCGTATGTAAAAAAGAGGAAGAATGACTATCCTCAACAAATTACGCCAGGGTCTGAGCAGCGAGACGACGGTGAGAGGCCATTATATTAAGCCAAAGGAAGGTTATGGAAGAAGTAGGCTAGGGCAGGTGGAGGGCAGTGGCAGAGGACGTGCTTCGTGTACAGGACTCAGGAGAGGAAAGAACAGGTGGGACAGACAACACTTCCCAGGCCCTTTTGTGCCTTACCTGACTTTTAGAGAATCCATGCATTCCTGATTAAGTGGACACATGCACATACTGTCTCAACATACTGTATCTTATCTCAAAAGCATAGAATAGGAACCAGCAGTTAGCGTAATGGCTATGTCACTGTACTCCCTTGTAGTTGATGGCAGTTTGAGTCCCGGACCCGGTGGCTTAAACTCATGACGGGTGTGTATGTGTGTGCATGCCCAGGATCCCGAGAGGAGAATGGAGGAGAAGGGATTGCGGCGTGGTCATCCCCCCTGGGGGGTGATTTCTCACTTTCTGTCTCTCTGTCTCTTTCTGTCTTTCTAGTGAGAGCATGCTCCCTATAGCAAAAATCTCTCCAAAAAAAAAAAAAAAGAGAGAAAAGAAAAAAAAAAAGCATAGAATACAAAGCATTAGGAAATCCTACTACAGGACCAGAATGTGCTTCCCTTTCTATGAACAGCTATCCAGCGAACTGTCTAAACTAGTGATTCTGGTAAGGACTGGCCTCAACAAGGTGACCAGCTTCCTCTGGTTTGTTATGGGATGCCAAGTCCAGTTTTCCCCACTGGAAATCAGCGGTTGGAGAAATCAATTCACTCAGCCTTATTATGCCGCTTATTAGAATGCCTCTTATCTCATGAGAACTTTAACCCCGGGGATGAATTCCCTGCCTGATTGATCCAGGGGCAGCACAGGTGATCCTCAGATAAGGCAAGCTCAGTGTTCAAGAATTAAGGTAAAGCTCCCCACAAAGCTCAGAGCCTCGGATTCCTAGACTGCCCTGCTTGCCCCCTTATCCAACAAACAATACAGAAAAGACTAGCTTGACCTTATCATCCACAAACTTAGACCTTTGGGTGCTCTCCAACCACTGCGATCAGACCAGGTTCTAAAGGAAAAAGAATACAGAAATATGTCCTTGGGATGATACATAAGAGTTTGCTGAATTACTATATTATAACCCCAGTGTGGTCCATTATAATACAGGATTAACTTTCTAATATATGACACTACCAGCTCTTCAGAAAATACAAGTTCAACGATCACCAGAATTCATAAGCAGGACTCAGTACAGGAAGAAATAACTTGACAGTGGAATAAGGAAAGTTATTATTATAACTGACGAAGCTGAAAGAGCTAAGAAGGCAGGCAATTTTCATCACATTTATTGAACCAAATCATATGTATTGATACCTTCCTCCAATTTAAATATTTAATTTGTAGGATTATCTATTTTACTAGCCAATAGAAATCTTAAAACACACTTCTTTTTTTGTTTTGTTTTGTTTTTGATAAGAAATTCCCCTTGCTTCAAAAATCAGAATGTAATCAGAAATGTTTAGTCTTCTCCTAAACAGAATTTTTTTACTTGAGCTATAAAGTAGAAAAAAAGGAACTAATTTTTCTTACTCTGTGCCCGTATACACCCTCTAGTGGATTTATAATTTAGTAAAAACAAAAATGAGCAAAGACCTATAGTAGCTAATAACTTAAACACTCTGGATAAAAAAGAATGTCCTATAAAAATATGGCAAGAAGAGTATTACCAGAAAACAATTAGGGTTTGTCATATTAGACTACCCTGTCTATACATTAAGTATATCTTTGAATGTTATCTGAATATCTGGGTACGGGGGCATAGGACACATTTGTAGAAATTAGGAAAGGACTATACTGTGGGAAATAAGTTACATTCTCTGAAGAATGAAGTTTTTTTTTTTGTTTGTTTTGTTTTGTTTTTGCTAGAGGACATGTGAGAACAAAGCACCACTTGTGGGGAATGGCCATGCCACAGTCCCTTTCTCCTCTCTCTCCCTCCTTCGCAGAAGCACACACAGTGTGTTTCCCAAGTTGTAGGCAGACCTCAGTTGCTCAGGCGACCATGTGGAATCGGGCTGCCTTACCCACCAGGCTGTGGCAGCCTCATAAACGTTCATCTGTAAACAGTTATTTCATATCAGCATGCAATTGTTAGGTGCATTTCACATTACATACTGAATATCTCAGTCTTTAATATTGATGTGTATTTCATTTATATCATGCCCCTGTAGCATTTATTATCATTAGCTGTTTTATTTTAGTATTATCTAATCATTACACTGGAATACACATTTTTCTCTAAGCATACCACTTAAGCACATTATAAAAGAGATCACCTCATTTTTTCCAATAACACAGAGTTAGGAAAACTAGTTGCTTTTACTTAGGACATGTGGTTGTTAGGAAGAAAACTCTCGACACAAAATATGACCAGTAACTTCTAAAATTATCACTAATGTGTTTATATTTTCTAGTTATAATACAGTATTTTTTAAACTGTAACATATAAATTATTTACTTATAAAATTAATGTATTTATAAAAAAAACCTTGAATGATATTCCCATTTAAGTAAACAACTGGTCTCTTAAATACATAATTTTTCTCTCTGCTAATGAGCAATAACCCATTCTCTTTCTGTGAAGATAAAGTCCACTATTTCTTGGTGTGTTTCAGTAAGCCCAATGTCCTTTCGCTTTGGAGACATCAGTCCTGAAGAGGCTCACTGCTATTTCCAGGAGGTGAAGGCTGGGAAGTTCCAGCCCCCGGGGAAGGGGCTCCCCTGGTCCGTCAGCCTCAGTGACCCTCAGATGGAGTCAGGTGGGTGAGCACGGCCTGGCAGCTCAGGGGGCCTGAGTGCAGGAGAGGAAATGGTGCTGTTTAAAACCCAGGTTCTCCCCTGGGACAAAATCCATCAAGGCTGGGCCCGTGGCTTCCTGGCAGGGTTGCAGAAGCTCCTTGTGATGCGCTAATTCTCACATCTCCTAGGAACTCGGACGACCCCAGAGTCTCCACCATCTCCTCGTCTTGTCTTGAGTATTTGGGTCCCTCCTCCTGCAGGTCCTCAACCAGGGAGCTTAGCGGCTCCCTCAGCCTCACGTTGGCCCTCTCAGCCTTTCTGTAGTCTTTGGTAAGGGGGGAACGCTGAAAGGCTCTTTCCCTTGCCCGGCACTCTCCCGAGATGACTCAGTCCCTGCGTGCTCCTTCTGGGCAGCTCTAAACATGTCGGGAAGCTGACGTCTCCCCTCCATACACGCAGCCAGTGTCTCTGCGAGCTGCTTCCTTCTCTCTCCTCATGTAACGCTTACTTCTCAGAGACTAACAAGTCTGAATAAAAACAAGAAGCCCACCAGGAAGCATGAGAGATGGGCACTCCAGAACCACCCCTGGGAGTGGTGGAAACTGAGCTGTGAACTGGATATTAGGAACAGCTCCTTCACCCCTCATCCCGCTTCCCAAATATCCGCTCAACACCAAGCTCCACAAAGGATCACAGTCCCTTCCTCCATGGCTCTGCAGCCACCACAAAGCCCTGATCAGTCACCATGGACCCAGCAGCCACAACAGAACCCAGGCTGGAAAATCAAGTACGCTTATCCTCACTGGTACCTAATGATCATTCTTATTTACATCCATCCTGTTGCTTTTATATCAACATAAAATAAACACATTGTGAAATGTGCTCATTGTAAACGTACGGCTTGATGAAGTTAACACTTTATACCTCTCTGCAGTACCTGACATCCCTGTCAATACATGAACCGTATCTGCTAGGAGAGAAAATGCCCACGTAACTTTTAATTGATACCATCTGCCATGAACATACACATCCTCTGTTTAAATTTCCATGAACACAATTCAGTTTCCCCAATTCTTTTTTTTTTTTTTTTTTTTTTTTGAGAGAAGTTTTTGCTATAGGGTGCTTGCGCTCACCAGAAAGACAGAGAGAGACAGAGAGACAGAAAGTGAGAAATCACCCAGGGAGGATGGCTATGCCACAATCCCTTCTCCTCCATTCTCCTCTCGGGGTCTTGGGCATGCACGCACACGCGCCTGGCATGAGTTTAAGCCACCAGGTCTGGGACTTGAACCTCCATTGACTACATGGGAGTCCAGCGACATAGCCATTACACCATCTGCTGGTCCCCAGTTTCTCCAATTCTTGAACATCATAGATTAAATAAATCAATGTGCAGTTTGAAGTCTGCCTGTTTTGTTCAAAGTCGTTCTTTTGAGACATATCCATGTTTCTCTGTGGATAAGGTACACTCCGTCATGGTTGAGTAACTGGACATTGTATGAGTGTATCACATTATGGCTACTGGGACTGCTTCAAGTGTGGGCTATGAGGACAAAGATACTGTAGCTGGTTATATGCCTGTCCCTTATAAATGCATTTTTATTTACCTTCACATAGGAATTCTGGGGCAGGGTATGCTAAATATTTTTAAAGGAGATTTATTGGGCTATAATTTTCACGTACTAATATTCAGCTTTTTAAAAACGCAGCTCATTACGTATAAACGTACAGATTGTGTAACCACCACAACCCAGGTGGAAGTATTTCATAACCCAAAATAGATCCCTCCAGCTTTGCTCTGATGGCTGCACCTTTGTGGTGGCGGTAAACATGTTTACTACGAACTCTACCCCTTTAACAAATTTATACAAAAGCATACACAAGGGTACAATGCAATATTGCTAACACTGGAACAAAATTGTACAACAAATCTCTAGGACTTAATTACCTTAAATAACTGGAAATTTAGCAACTCTCCATCGACCTCTCCCCCAGTCCCCGCCAACCACCATTAGACACGGTGTCTGTGTGTTCCCATGATTAATATTTAGATGCCTCGGGCAAGTGCAATCACGCAGTATTTGCCATTTTCAACTGATTTATTTCACTTGGTATAATGTCCTCAAGGTTCATTCATGTTGTCACCTATAAAAGACTTTCTTTTTTAATTAATTTTTAAATGAGAAAAAGAAGATTCAATCAGGAGTTGTGAAATCAGCCAGGCAGACAGACAAGCAGCACACCATCTAAGTCACATATGCAGTGTCACTGCCATGCTGTCCTGGTTATTATAGCTTTGTTGTATATTTTAAAGTACAGTGATGTGATGACTCCAACTCTGTTCATTTTGCTCAAGATGGCTTTGGCTACTTAGGGTCTTCTGTGGTTCCCTATACATTTTAGGATTTTTTTTTCAGTTTATGTGAAGAATGTCATTGGTATTTTGATAGGAATTGCATGGAATCTGTAGACTGCATTAGGTAATATTTATATTTTAACCATATTAACTATTCCAATCCATAAATATGGCTTTCCATTTGAGTTTTTGGTTTCTTTCATCTGTTTTTTTTTTTTTTTTTTTTTTTTTGGAGAGGTTTTTGCTATAGGGTGCATGGGCTCGCCAGAAAGACAGAGAGATAGGAAGCAAGAAATCACCCCCCAAGGGGGATGGCCACACCGCAATCCCTTCTCCTCCATTCTCTTCTCAGGATCTTGGGCACACACACACACGTGCCCAGCATGAGTTTAAGCCCCCAGGTCCTGGATTCGAACCATGGTCAACTATATGGGAGTCCAGCGACATAGCCATTACGCTAACTGCTGATCCCCTTTCATCTGTGTTTTACAATTTTTACTAGAGAAACTTTTTGTCTCTTTAGATAAATTTAACACTAATTGTTTTTGCTTGCTTGTTGTTTGATTGTTGTTATTTTAAATGAGATTGCTTTCCCAATATCTTTTTACAATTGGTTTTTTAACGGTGTCTAGAAACACTGCTGATTGTGTATGTTGATTTTGTACCCAGCCACTTTATTGAATTCATTTATATGTTCTAATAGCATTTCGGTGGAGAATTTATTATTTATTAATTTATTTGTTTTTGAGAGAGAAAGCAGAAAGTTAAGGAAGAAAGAGCGAAATAATACACTAGCTCTTGCTGCTGTGACCCTCTGCCCCAGCTTCCCAGTTAGCCACAGTTGCAGATGTGTGGGCTGGGCCCGGCCTATCCTGTTTAGATTGGTCCAGGATCTGAACCTGGTCTTACCATGTAGTCCTGGTCCTAACCCTGGCTGTGGGAGACGGGTGTGGTGGGGGCTCTGGTTTCAGTGTCTGGAAGCAGAAGGAGGCAGTGACTGTGATAGGAGAACAAGGACAGGCAGCCGTGACGTGCTCTTGAACCTGTGGAACAAGGTCTCAAACAGACGTCTAGTCACAGTGGCATTCCCTTCTAGATATTGACAAGGAGGTGTCTCGTTCCAGCTAGGCGTGGCTTCCTTGACCATTTTACTGCAGAGGACGCTGCATGTGCTTGGGTTGGATAAACCAACCAGTGGACGTGGAGAGCCATGGATGGCACCCCAGTGCTTGAGACATGGTTGGCCTGAGTTCTGCCTCTGCATCCAGCACCTCCTAGCTACCCACCACCTTATGGTTTTTGTATGTCCACTCCTCCAGACCCAGCCTGGCCCAGTCCTGACCCGTTTCTTTCTGTAGAGCCAAAGCACAGCCCCGTAGGTTCCAGCATGGAGAGTGAACTCCCACGGTCTACCTCTGGACTGGCTTCCACTGGCAGCAACTGTCAGAGATGATGACCACGGAGAGGCTCTGCTGAGAGGCCAGAGTCCCCATCACAGGCAATCACACAGGGGCCCACCCAGGAGAAGGCAGAATGACCCTGGAGGTGGCTGGCAGCTGAGGTTCTAGGAAGAACAGGAAGACTTCGCTGAGAAGTTTTCTACTCCCCTTTCTGTTGGTTTCTGGCAGAAAGATCCGTGTAGCCAGAAAATACATGTGTGTTACTGGATTGTTTCTCTCCTGTCCCTGTCAAGTGCCTGTGACTTGACGAGCATGCTGCTGTTTCTTCCAAGCAGAGGTAAGAGCAGCCCTGGTCCCTGAGGTCCCACCTCATGTCTTCTGTCTTGGGATTAGTGTGCACGCGTGGACTGCAGGATGGGGTCTATGCGTGGGTTCTTTGATACTGTTGGCCAGTCCCATTTCCTGGCTTCTGAAGTGTCCCTGAGTTCTCTCTATGATCCCTCAGCCAGTGCAGAGTGACAGAGGCTGAGGCCCCTCTCCACAGCAGAGAACTGTCCGCAGAGAGGCCAGAACCAGTGAGCCTTGTAGTGTGCTAACATCACACATTGCCAGCTTAGAGATTGACTGGTCTTCTTCCTCTTTTTACAGATAAGAGAATCGAAGCCTGGAGAAGTGAAGTGATTTGCTGAAGTCTATGAGGCAGTGCTAGGATCAGAACTCAGAGCTCTTGAATCCCATCAAAATAACTGGAAATTTAGAGTCCTGGACCCAGTGGCTTAAACTAAACTTCTTCCACTAGCCCAGACTGGTAAAGTGCAAAGTGGTACACAGAGCGGAGACTAACTGAAATCCAGGCCGAGAAACACAGAATGTCATCCTTCTAAGACTGATACAGACACTCCTCACTTAATGACCTTTTTATTTTCTAATTGTTTTTTAAAGAGAAATTTTTCCTGTAGGGTACGTGCACTCACCAGAGAGACAGAAAGTGAGAAATTGCCCCCGGGAGGGATGGTCACGCCACAGTCCCTTCCCCTACATTCTCCTCTCAGAATTCTGGGCTCGTATGCACACACACCCTGTGTCAGTTTCAAGTCGCTGGGTCCCTGTCTTGAACCATGGTCGACTACGCTGGAGTCCAGCATTGTAACCATTACGCCATCTGCTGGGCCCAGCGACCTGTCTTTTTAATGACCACTCAGACCAGTTCTCTAGTACCAGGAATCTCCTTTCTCAGTCCATGTGAGTCTCAGGGAATCCTCTTTCTCAATCTTCATCTTGTTCTGAGGTTAGTAATCACTACAAAAAGTGTTCACAATCACACAAAACTGCATATTTTGCTTATAAATCTGTACTTTATTATGCACCCATAATAGTATTCAAACTTTTTTTAAAGATTATACTAAATTTATATTATCGTGTGGGGTGTGTCTTATCTCTTTCCAGTGCTTATCTAATGTATGCTTTTTGTACAGAGAGCATTACATTATCCCAGTGTGGTGTTGCATGATATCTCTGGCTCCAGGGCACACCACAAGACACCCACCTTTAAGCTCCTGGCTTATCAACCAATTCGCTTAATGGCCTAGCTGGAGGAACAGCACTTGGTCGTTAAGTGAGGAGAGCCTGTAAGGAAACCTAATTTAGACTGAAGAATTTTCTTGGTAGAAATTGGTGATGAAAAAGGGAGAAGGTAAAGGAAATAAGTCTTTCAGGTTGCAGGAAGAATAAACACAACGGTGCACAGATTTTCTCACGGTAGAAGTAGAAAAGAGATGAAATATTAGAGAAACTGAAAGGGGCTGGAGTTGTGGGGACCAGGGCAGAAGTCCCAGGACGACTCTGGAGTGACAGATAAAAACCATTCCAAGAAGGATCATTTGGGCTCAGACTGGATTTTATCAAAAACGCGAAGAAATTCACAGCAAAGCGCTAAGCAGACTCTTTCAAAACGTGGCCCAGCTGTGGGTGCACCCTGGTAAGGCTGGATTCTTGGTACAGCCTAAAGGCAGGGTGTGGTGATCATGCCTGTGATCCCAGGGAGTGGGGAGGCTGAGGCAGGAGGACATTAGCCCAAGGCTGGCCAGGGAGCCACACCAAGAACTGTCTGAAAGAGCCAGGTGTGGTGGGCCACACCTGTGGTCCCAGCTACTCAGGAGGTTGAGGCAGGAGGAGCACAACACAATTAAGACCCTTTAAAACCCTTTAAATGTCTTTAAAACAATTCTTTTGTCTCTTGAATGTGTAAACTACACACACATTAGCAAGTTGAATAAAAGAGTATACACTAGAAATCATCCCCCTCCCAACCCTGGCCCACAACCACCAGTTCTCTGTCTGAGACCAAACAACTGAAATGCCCTTGAGTATGGACGGGCCCATCCACACAGGGCACATGGATGGTGAAAGACACCAAGGCCCAGCGGCAGTGGCACAGGGAGTGGCATGCTAATCTGCGAGGCCAGTTAGGACCCCAGGTTGAGCTGAAACACGCTGGGCATGAGGCACCCAAGGTCCTGACAAGCTGGAGGGCTGGGGTGAGGGATCATGGTGGCAGGAGACCTCGGTGAGGTCCTGTGTCTCTGTGTCTCTTGTTCTCTTTCTCACACACAGTCCTTCTTCTCTCCTGAGAGAAGTAAAACAGAGAAATGGACTGTGGCATAGCAGCAAAACCCGACGCTCTGTGAGGCAGACCGTCATGGGAGACGTGTTGGTTCACATCTGGAGACCTCCCTAAGTACACCAGGCCCTCCTGTGCCGTGATCAGGGCTGGCTAAAGCTGGAGGTGGGTCATGGCATCGAGACCCTGTCAGGGTGCAGTATCTCCATCTCCTTGTCTCTCATTCATGGAACAAGTAAATTTTATAAATAAACTTTAAAAAAGGAATTGAGGCAATTAAGAGGAATATAGACTATAATCTAGTCAGTTAAGAAAGCAAGGCCAGGGAACCAGCAAATGGCGTAATGGTTACATCGCTAGACTTCGATGTAGTCATCCATGGTTCGAGTCCCAGGACCTGGTGGCTTCAAACTCATACCAGGCATGTATGTGTGCATGCCCAAAATCCTGAGAGAAGAATGGAGGAGAAGGGATTGCAGCATATTGTATTGTTTGAATTCTATAGTAACTGCATGCATGGCCTTTTTAAAAGGTAGAGAGTGGGGCCGGCAGATGGCATGGTGGTTAAGGATGCTGGACTCACATGGCCGACTGTGGTTCGAGTCCCAGACCTGGTGACTTGCTTTCTCATTTTCCCTCTCTTTCTCTCTTACTATGTCCCTCTCTGGTCAAATTTAAATAAGGAAGCTAAAATAATAAAAAGATTTCTTTAAAAAAAAGGAGAGAATAAACATAGAAATAAAATCATTCATCCCAGCTTACTCTACACATCTGTCTCCCTCTGCTTTCACTCACCTTCCCTCTGGGAACCGTATTCATTATGCCGTGCAGCCCCGCCCTCAGTCTGCATCACCCTTGATGACAGGCCCTGGTCAGCCTCTACTCCAAATACGTTCTTCCCTAATTGGTGCTAACGCCTTTTAGAAATGTTATGAACTTCACAGGAAAACTCTCCTTGAACTCTGTCCTGCTGATAACCTCAATCTGTGCCACTGCATAGCAAATTACATCACTCTGACTTTTGCTTAGCCGTCTTCTTTCCACTGTCGTCCCAAGTTTCCATGCCCATGAAAAACCGCACAGAAGACTCTCAGTAACTACTCTATGGCATTTATGATAAAAAAATTAATAACTCGAATGAGATTTCACAAATAAAGTTGAGACCTGACAGTGGCTGTGCCATCTGGAACGCTGTGAGCCCAGAAGGAGACGTGATGTGTCCAAGATGTAACTTCGACTCAAAGGAGTTGCCGTGCCCGAACGTTTCTGTTGTAGTAAAGGAAGTGGCAAAAATAAATTTTAGGGATGCATTTTCTATATACGGTGACTACTGACATCTCATTATATACAGTTCATTTGGAGCAGTATCTATCACGCTATCAAAGCACAGGACTCTGAACCTTAGAGTTGTGTGCAAGTAATAATTCACATTCAAAGTATTAATCTACAATCTTGGTTCTGTTGAATTCAACTACATGTTTTAATTATTGCATTTCCTCTGAACCCAGAAGATAATTTTTTTTCTTAGTGATATTTCCCTTCAACAAAATGGACAATGTAGCAAACTGTTAAACAGTGTCTTCCAACCCACTTAGGAGATCAGTCATAATATTTATATATACTCAAGTGCTTTGAAATCTCAAGCTGTTTTAGCCAGCTGTCACTGTGGTGTCAAACTCCGGTCATTTTATGTGAAACTGAGGTCAACAGAAGGTTTTTCTTATTCTTTTCCTATTAGTGAACTCGTTTATAGCTATTGAACTCTGCTTAAACTCCCAACAGAACATCCCTATTGCAAACTCCCGCTATCGAGGTCACTTGGAATTTTATGATTGCTCCCAAACAAAACTCATAGAAGAAAAGTTAAAAAAAAAAGTCAAATTAATATGTAAAGCATGATCAACAACCAAACATATACACAACTCAGTACGGGCCATACAAGTTTGGCCTTGTTATTAAGACATATTTATATTCAAGACTGATTTCCAATATGTAAATAATAGCAATTCTTTTTATGTATCCTATGTTAGAGGGCAAGGCTGCTTTTTATTGCTCATTCTAGAAAATATACTGCAAAAATGATCTCTTTTAGCTAAATCAGTGGCCTTTAAAAGATACTAGGTAGTCAGGAAAGTCATGATTTTTTTTCTGTTTTTCTGTGCAGAAATGCATCATGACTTTCCCAACAGCCCAGCAGATTTATAGGGGGCCAGCAAAATGGCATAGTGGTTATGTCACTGGACTCCCACATGGCCGACCAAACCCCGGACCTGGTGGCTTCAAAATCACACCGGGTGCATGTGTGTGCATGCCCAAGATCACAGAAGGAGAATGGAGGAGAAGGGATTGTGGTGTGGCCACACCTGGGGGGGGGGGATGATTTCTCACTTTACCCTCTCACTGTCTCTGTCTTTCTCTGGCAAGTGCATATGCCCTATGGCAAAAACCTCTTTAAAAAAAAAGAGAGAGATAGATATATTTGTTTTTAAAGCTTATTCTCAGGCAAGAGAAGGCATGGAGGTTGAGGCAGCTTGATCCCATGCAGCTATGTGGTTCCAGTCCTGGACCCACACACATGTGTGCCCAGAATTCCAACAGGAAAAGGGAGGAGAAGGGACTGCAGCATGGCCATTCCCCCTGGCGAGAGCGATTTCTCATTTTCTGTCTCTGGCAAGTGCATACCCTTATAACACACACACACACACACACACACACACACACACACACACACTTATTCTCTCAGTTCATTGTTTCACCCAAAAATGATGGTTTCTTATTTTTTTCCCAATATGCATCTCTAGTTTCTCTGGAGATTTTTTTCACCCAAACTTTGGGCTGCCACCTTAAAAAAATGTGCTAATCTGTATCAAGATAATGACCAGATTATTTTATTAAAATAGCCATCATATTAAAGAGTAAGGGTGTGGGAGGTTGCATTTGACTCAATTCAAATGCGGGGCAGTATAAAAAGTGTCCTCTGCATCCTGCCATGTGCTCTTTGGCCCTTCAGCACGATACTCTTCCAATTAGTATTTTGCTGTGATTAGCATCTAATTCACTCACCCATTGGTAAACATAAACGTACTGAGTGAGCAGTGTGGGCGAGCTGACCAGTGAGACTGCAAAGTGAACCAAGCCACTCCAGCCCTGCATGTGGACGTGTCACAGGACCGCTCACATGGGGAGAGGCGGGGCAGGTGGCAGTCACGGTGCTCCCAGCTCCCACCCTTCCTCCTCCGTACCCCGCCGCAGGTAAGCTGGGGCTTTCAAAGGGATCTCAGAAGGAGTGCCAGCAGGTCGGAAATGGGTGCGCTCCTCACTCCCGAGTCACCAAATCTTCTAAAATGAAGGCCAGCTGTGTCTGTGAGGGACAAGCAGATCGTTATCCAAAGGGCCACACAGCAAGCTGGGGGAGAAATGAAGGGCCTCAAAATGGCCTCGATCTTCCTAAGACAGTGCCAGTCAGCCCTGCTCATGCAGGCAGCTACCATGAACTGGGCACTATTCTTCTTATTATTATTATTTTTTAATTGACAGAGGTACTCCCACTCTGCAGCGAGAGACAGAGAGAGAAAAAGTACTCCCGGACAGGGTGCGGTCAGACCACAATCGTTTTTCCTCCATGTCTCCGACTGGTCAGGATTTGAGCAGGAAGGCACACACGCCACGTGTTTTCCAAGTCACCCCAGTTAGGACTGAACCACAGTTAGCCACAGGATCCAACTCTCTGAACCACTGGGCTAAGAGGCCAGCCCTGGCACTATGTTTAATGCCGGAGAGCCAATAGTAAATTATAATAACTCACCTCAGAGGGTTTACGCCTTAGAAGGAAGAGATGACTAATAAACACAGGAATAACTAATGTGACAAGCTCAGCCCAGTGGCCCAGCTGCCTGGGTGCTGCTACGTGGTAGTAGAGCCACTCGGGAGGCCCAGGTTTGGATCCTGGGTGGACCTGCACACCTAAGCACATGGGTCACCATGCCCCTGACTGGCTGGGAGGCTGGGGGGAAGGTCAGGGAAAATACACACACACACACACACACACACACACACACATATAATAAAATAAATAAACTTAAAAAAATAATAATGTAGGGGTCAGCAGGTGGTGTGGTGGTTAAGTTGCTGGACTCCCACATGGCCAACTGTGGTTTGAGTACCAGATCTGGCAATTTGGCTTTCTCACTTTACCTCTGTCACTCTACTCTGGTGAGTGCCTGTGCCCTAAAGCAAATTTAAAATAATAATAAAGAAAATAAAATAATTCCTAAAGAATAATAATGTCATTGCAGACAAGGTTACATTTTACAATAGAAAGAAGCAGGGCAGTAGGCTGGACAGTGACTAGGAGAGATCTACTTGTGACCATCGAGGCAGGCCTTTGCCTTCAATTTTGAGTTTTTACAGGATATCTTTAACTTAAAATCTAATTACTTTTTCAGAAAGCCAATATTAAATTACTCAAACTTCAAAAAACATTTTAATCATACACCAAACAAGGTCCTATATCGTAGGTTTAATCATTAGAAAAGTAATTTTATTTATGAAAGTGCTATATTTGCATGCAGAGTTCAGTAAAATATTAATACTGCTGCGTGGTTGCACTTATCATCTCCATCCCCTAAAGATGTTGAAAAACCTCTAAGGAGGAGAAGATATGATTAATTCAACAAATATTTACTGAGTACCTACAGGTGCTGGGCCTAGAGCAATCAGCAGTGATCAAGAGAACACATATGCTCTTAGCAAGATCAAAGAAAATAATAATATAGTAACTAATAAAGGGAGAGAAAAGTCCCTGCCTTCATGGAGCTTACATTTCCATGGTAGGAGAAGGGCAATAAAAAAGTACCTACCTCGTAATATGTCAAGTGGTGAGAAATGCAGTGGGAGAGCAGAGAGGAGATGAAGTGCAATGGAAGAGTTCCTTGTGGATCGGGAGCAAACCACTCAGAAAAGCCCAGTCCTTCCAGGCAGAGGGACACCCAGAGCACAGCCCATGAAGTAGGAGCATTGCTTGCTGTATGAGAGGAACAGCCAGCAGTGGCGGGAGTGGAAGGATGTGTGTGTGGTGGGATGTAAGTAAGGGCCAAGTCGTGGGGCCTCGTAGGCCATTGGAAAGACCTTGGCTTTTTTTTTGTTTGTTTTTTGGAAATCTACAAGGCATGAACATTCAATAATTTAAAGCTGTGAGACTGGAAACCATTTAGGATTAGGAATCTCAAAGTTTTTTGTGCCATAAACCCATTTGAAAGTCTATTAAAATCCTCAGACTTCTTTCCTAGTAATATTATAAATGCATAAAAGTAGAACATATTTTTATGAATTTTGGTATCTGTATAACTGGCATAAAAGAAAACAAGTTGTAATGTTTTATGTAAACCAGAAATCACAATAAAAAAGTGTCATCGAAATATTTTTAAGTTATACTATAGTAGAACATGTACTTTTTATTAATACATTAAATAGTGAGAGCTAGCAATGAGCAGAATATAGTAACTTCCATGAAGTTATATGCATACATATCTTAAGATATCTGTAACAAGTGAAATGAGGCAAAAATATCCGTAACTTTTCTTGGAGATAAAGTTTGTAGATATAGCTAATATTACCTGGGTTTGGTTGCGTATTTCGCAAGTGCAGGAAATGCTAAATTTCATCTAGGTTTTAATGAAAATAAAGGAGAAAATTTCCTTCTCAGGTCAAAGAGGTCTGTAGGTATCAGGTTAATAATCCCTACTTATGGGTGAAGGTAGTTAGAGAACAGGAGAGGGCCAAAGAATGTAACCTAGGACTTTAAACATTAAGAGGAGCAGGACCAGCAGTTGGCATAATGGCTATGTCACTGGACTCCCATGTAGTCAACCGTGGTCCTAGTCCCAGACCCTGTGGCTTAAACTCACACTGGGTGTATGTGTATGCGTGCTCAAGATCCTGAGAGGAGAATGGAGGAGAAGGGATTGTGGCATGGCCATCTCCCCTGGGGGGAGATGGATGATTTCTTGTTTTCTATCTCTCTGTCTCTCTCTGTCTTTCTGACAAGTACACGCACCCTATAGCAAAAACCTCTCCAAAAAAAAAAAAAAGTAAAACATTAAAAGGAGAAAGAAAAGAAGAAAGCAGCAAAGAAAACAGAGAAAAGACAAACAGGTAGCAGGAGGCCTGAGTGCTGCTGGCAGGTTGAACAGAATGAAAGATGAGATCTCACCTTGAGAAGAGCAGTTCTGTTCATGGTGGGGAGGAGACCTGGCTAGACCGAATTCTAGCGCACAGAGGGAGGGAAAGTGCAGGTTAACAACTGCATTAAGAAAGTTTTGCCATAATGTGGATTTTAAAAAGTGAACTTAGTAAGTGGGGAGGGGTCAACGGAGGACTTGTACTGGTTTAAGATGGGATATGTTGCCACAGGTCTGCAGGCTGTGGGAAAGCTCCAGGAGATGGGGAAACTGACGAGATAAGAGAGAGGACAACTCCTGGCCTAGTGTCCTTGAATAAGTGAGGGGGGCAGGACCTGTGTCCAGGCAGAGGAGTTGACTTCAAAGATGGCCTAGACCATTCACAAAAAGTTTTTTTTTTTTTTTTTTTGGGGGGGTGGACTTTTTAAAAAATTTTTAAATTTTTATTAATTTATTTTATATACTTTCACTGAACATCATCACAGCATACCAAATGCAATTTTCCAGCCAGGATATACTGCACAATGGCTTAATAATACATGTTATTGTCAATAAGTAATTTTCCATTTCTTGTTTCGTGTGTGTGTGTGTGTGTATATATATATATGTGTATATATATATATATATATATGTGTATATATATATATATATATATATGTATATATATATATTTCTGCCCCCACCCTACCCCCCATTTCTCACCCTCTGCCATTTCCCATCCTCCTCCCACCCGGTCTCTGGTTTCTGCAGTTGCTTTCCATTCCTTTATTCTTTCCCACATTGTATTGATTCACAAAATATCTTAATCTAAATACATTCAATAGTAAGTTCAGCTGATATATATATATCGTGAACAAAAGTTGACTTTAGGCATGAAACTCTGTGGGTAGAATGAATATACTATAAAATAGCACATAGGTGAGGCTATATAGCTTACTGTGGTCACTAGGTATTTTTTCAATATATTTTTTTAATTTCAAGAAAGGCAGTTGTAGCTTTAATAAATCAAAATTTAAAAAAATGTTAAGAGACCTTTGCTTAATACTTAAAGCCAGGAAACAAGTTAGGATTCTGTTCAAATAGTAGGTACATGGACCCGTCTGCAACTCTAGAGAAGACAAAACTCCTTAACACTGGAAAACAAAGCATAGGAGGTCAGTAAAGTTTTAGTCAAAAGTTATAAAATTCTATTTCACCAGTTCAAACTCATGTACTTTATCTTCTGTTGTGGTCCAAACTTTCCATTTAAATTCTGGAAGATAATGTTCAACTCTGGACTTGTCCCTTCCATTAAGCCGGCCATTTTCTTAGCTGTTTTAGAACTCTTATTTCTGTGTGTCTGGCTTTTGTTCTTGTGGGATAGCACTCCCTTCAGAACTTCTTGGAGAGATGGTCTGGTGTTGGTAAAGTCTTTCAGATTTTGTTTATCTGAGAATGTTCTTGTCTTCTCTTCCCATATGAAGGATAATCTTGCTGGATATAGTTCTTAGTTGAAATTGTTTTCACTCAACACTTGGAATATATTTTCCCATTCTTTCCTTGCTCGCATTGTTTCCAATGAGAGATCCACTATTAGCCTGATTGGATATCCTTTGTCGGTAACTTGACGTTTCTCTCTTGCCAGTCTGAGTATCTTGTCTTTGTCTGTGGTTTTGGTCATTCTGGCTATAATATGTCTTGGAGATCTTCTTGGGTTGATTCTATTTGAGGTCCTTTGTATTTCTTGGGTCTGGATCTTTAAATGCCTCTCTAGGTTTGGGACGTTTTCTTCCAGGATTTCATGGAATAGACTGTCAATGCCCTTATTAGTCTCTTCACCTTCTGGCATACTGATGATCGGATGTTTGGACATTTAATGGTATCTAGTATTTCTTGTATATTATTCTCATTTGGGAGGGCTATTTTCTCAGTCTTCATGGTGGATTTTACTAGTCCAGCGATCCTGTTTTCTACATCTGAGATTTGACTTTCTATATGATCTAGTCTGCTTTTAATACTTTCAAAAGGAGTTTTGACTTGCTGTATTATAGCCTTCATCTCTAACAGTTCCATTTGATTCTTTTTTATGGTGTGTATTTCCTTTCAGCTCTCGCAAGAACTTCCTCACCTCCTGGAACTCATCAGCTTTTTTCTTCTGCTGTTCATTGTCTCTCTTCTCTTCCATCTCCATTAACTTTGTCACTATGAATACTCTAAATTCTTCTTTTTTTTGGAGAGGTTTTTGCAATAGGGTATATGCGCTCACCAGAAAGACAGAGAGACAGAGAGACAGAAAGCGAGAAATCACCCCCCAGGGGGATGGCCACGCCGCAATCCCTTCTCCTCCATTCTCCTCTCAGGATCTTGGGCATGCACACACACGCGCCCAGCATGAGTTTAAGCCGCCGGGTCCGGGATTCGAACCACGGTCGACTACATGGGAGTCCAGCGACATAGCCATTACGCTAACTGCTGGTCCTCTAAATTCTTTATCAGACATTTCCATGAGTTCCATTGTACTGGATGAAGAGGAGTTGTTCTTTTACCTTGGAGGAGAGGCATTTTCTTGGTTTTGCATATTTCTTGTGCCCCTGCAGTGATTTCTAGTCATCCGATGGGTTACTCGTTTCTGCCTAATTTCTAGAAGATCAGTCTGAGTACTCAGAGGAGCACAGGAGGACATGGTCTGCAAACTCTTTGGTGTTGCATTTTTCTCCCTTTGTGACATAGATTCAGTGGGAGTTGAGGAATATGAGGACCCAAATAGTTTTTGAATTATGGCAACTTTTCACTTAGACTTGTCTAGGCAGTCAGTGGGTGAAGGCTGAGCAGCAAAGTGAGGAGGTAAAAGAAAAAGGACAAGAAAACAAAGAGAGAGGGACCAGCAGTTAGCGTAATGGCTATGTCGCTGGACTCCCATGTAGTCGACCGTGGTTCGAGTCCCGGACCCGGTGGCTTAAACTCACGCCGGGTGCGTGTGCGTGCGTGCCCAGGATCCCGAGAGGAGAATGGAGGAAAAGGGATTGTGGCGTGGCCATACCCCCTGGGGGGTGATTTCTCGCTTTCTGTCTCTCTGTCTCTCTCTGTCTGTCTGGTGAGCGCACGCGCCCTATAGCAAAAAACAAAACAAAACAAAAACAAAAAATGAAAACTGTGTGGTGCGCTTGCAGCTCTCATGGCAGACTCAGTCTTCTGGGCTGCCCTTTCTGTTTGCCAGGGTAAATTCTCAGCAGAACATCTTCATTGCCTTATCTCTGAAATCACTAGATCTCAGCTCTCATGGTGGACTCCAAAGGTGGCCTTTTTAAGGAGGGAAGGAAGCCTGCTGGATGGTGCTGCAGAGGCTTTGTGATACCAGACCCCCGTGGGAGGTCCTGCGTTTGCATCCCGAAGCCTGAGTTCTAACGGAAACTGCAAGAGCCCACGTGCTGTGCCAGTCTGTGCAACACCCAGACGTGACTGCCTTCCCACAGAAACACACATTAACCATCTGACAACTTTGTGTACCTTTGCGTGACCACAAAAACACTCATAAAACAACTCACATTTGCTATCACCCTATTTTTACTGTATTAACAGATTCAGTCACTATGAAAGTTAAAAGAGAGGATACACATCATTAAGAAACTTGCTCCTGTTTAACTATCCTCAATCCTATTCCTGCACTTGGCAAACAGCCTCAATGGACATGCCCCGCTGCTTTATCAATTCTTTTATTTACATGTGCATTCATTCCAGCGCTGTTCTAGAATTCCAGTCCTTTGATAAGGAGCTGTGTTTGTATTTGGGAAAACGTAGGGCTTCCTTCAGTATCATGCCACCAAGGGACATTAATCACTAGCATTTTCAGTTTTACATAAAGCAAACTTAATTCTATGGGAAATACCATCATCTCAGTTACCAAGGTATGCTTATTAATGAACAGTTCTAATATAGTTATAAAATAGCTATTTATGCATGTGGTTGAATATAAAGTCACATGTACATTTAAAACTGAAAGTAAGGGGACCAACAGATGGTGTAGCGGTTACGTTGCTGGACTCCCACATGGCCGACCGTGGTTTGAGTCCCAGACGTGGTGATTTGAAAATCATGCTGGGAGCATGTGTGTGCATGCCTAAGATCCCAGGAGGAGAATAGAGGAGAAGTGATTGCAGTGTGGCCATCTCCTCTGAGGGGTGATTTCTCACTTTCCCTCTCACTTTCTCTGTCTCTCTCTCTCTCTTTCTCTGGTAAACACACATGCCATAAAGCAAAAACCTCTAAAAAAAAAAAAAAGTGAAAGTAAGAGTTTGCAATATACACTTGAATATAGGCTTTAATAGATTGTTGAAGATATACTGTACAAACCATGTACAAACCATGTGTCTATCACACAACATTTATCCCTCATCAGAACTGGAGGGTGGAAAGCTTGGTTATCCGAATGAGAAGTGGAGGGCACTGCTAACATAGGGGCCAACACAAATACAAGTTTATAGATACACCCTGCGCATATCTAAGAAGCCAGGTATTGTGCATACATCTAAAACCCAAACCTGGCAAGACTGGAAAAGCCCTGACAAGTGGCAACCAAATATCAACATTCAGCCTTCTGCTAAAAGGTACTTCCAGGTATGTTAATTTTTAAAAAGAGACATAGGTTTCAAATACTCTATTTTAGACTTTTTGCACTGAAAGACCTCTTGTGGACAAGTACAAAACTTAAACACATACTGAAGCTTAGAGGAAATATTAATGTGCATTCTCTCTCTCTCTTCATTGCCAGAGGACATGTGCTCTTGCCAGAGAAAGAGAGAGAGAAAGAGCCCTCCTGTGGGTGTGGTCACACCACCATCCCTTTCCTCCATTTCTCCGTCCCGTCAGGATGTGAGGCATGCACACAATCACCCAGCACGTTTTTCAAGTCGCTGAAGCTAGATGCAAACTGCCATTGGCGGTGTGAGATCTGGTTCCCTACACACAGGGCTTAAACACTGGGCTTCAGGGTGGCCCACACTAATCACCAAAGTGTAATTATGGTGCTGTGGTGACGTAGGAAAATGGTCCATATGCAGGTGCATACTGAAGTGTTCAGACTGAAGTGCCTTATTATCTACAATGTAATGTTTCAGATAGTTCAGAAAAAGAAAAAGTGTGTGTGTGTGCACGCGCACGTGTGCACATGTATGCACACATGTGCAGATAAAAAGAGAGACAGACACAAATGAGACAGAGCGGGGACCAGCAGATGGCATAGTGGTTACATCACTGGATTTCCACATGGTCCTGGACCTGGCAGTGGTTTGAGTCCTGAACCTGGTGGCTTAAAATTCATGCCAGGTGTATGTGCGAGCATGCCCAAAATCCTGAGAAGAGAGTGGAGGAGAAGGGATTGCGACATGGCCATTCCCCTCCCCCCAGGGTGGGGATGGTGGTTTCTTGCTTTCTTTCGCTCTTTCTCTCTCTCTGTCTCTCCGGCAAGTGTATGTACCCTATAGCAAAAATCTTCCCAAAAGGAAAAAAAGAAAGAAAGAAAGAAATGAGACAGAGAGAAATGAAGAGAGATGGAAAATGTAGGAAAGTGTTAATGGTTTTGTGAATGACATGGGATGTTCATTGTATTACTCTCTACATTTTTTTATAGGTCTAGAAATTTTCAAAATAAAAAGTTGTGGGGGAACCAGCAGTTAGCGTAATGGCTATGTTGCTGGACTCCCACGTAGTCGACCATGGTTCGTGTCCCGGACCTGGTGGCTTAAAACTCACGCCGGGCACGTGTGCGTGCATGCCCAAGATCCCGAGAGGAGAATGGAGGAGAAGGGATTGCGACATGACCATCCCCCCTGGGGGGTGATTTCTCGCTTTCTGTCTCTATGTCTCTCTCTGTCTGTCTGGCAAGCGCACGCGCCCTATAGCGAAAACCTCTCCAAAAAAATAAAAAGTAGGGGCTGGCAAGTGGTGTGGTGGTTAAAGGCGCTGGACTCCCACATGGCCGACCACGGTTCAAGTCTTGGACCTGGTGGCTTGCTTTCTCACTTCCTCTCTCTCTCTCTCTGATCAAACTGAAAAATAATAATGGTATAATAATAAATAAAGTTAAATAAAAATAATTCTTAAAAAAAATAAAAAAATAAAAAGTAAAAAAATAAAAAGTTGTGGGAAAAAATCCTCATAAATAAATATATATCAATCTCACCCAACATCAGTACATAAATCTGTAAGACATTCCTAATGGAAAATGAGTATATAATCTTTTATATGTTAAAAACATGATTCAAAATCAAAAGCATTAAATAAGTCAATCTTTTTTTCTGTTTTTTAATTTGGTAGAGGGCATGTGTTTCGGCTGGAGAGAGACAAAGAGAAAGAGAAAGTGAGAAATCACCCCCTGGGGGTGGGGGGGTGGGGTGGCCATACCACAATCCTTCTCCTCCACTCTCCTCTCAGGATTTGGGGCATGCACATACATGTACCTGGCCTGCTTTCTAAGCTGCCAGTCCAGGACTCGAACCACACAGTTGTACTGGGTTGTTGGAAAAGTCATGATGCATTTTTGCATAAAAAAACATAGACTTTTCCTGACCCAATACATGTGGGATCCAGTTGCCTTAACCACTATGTCACCAGCTATCCAAAACAATCATTTAATATGCATAAAAGTTATAATATACAATACAGAGTAACATTCTCTATCCAGTGGTACAGAAGTCATATAATCCTCTAGGCATGTGCCTCAGGAATCTCTGCTCTCTCATTGAATCTCAGTGTTGCTCATAAACTACTGTGTTTCAGTTTCCAACTTTTCAAATTCTCCAAAGGAGGCACTTCCTACTTTTTACCCCTTTTGAATATTGGGTTTCTCACTTCATAGATGATCTCGTTTCCAGCTTCTGAGAAAGCAGAGGTACCGCCACCTGCATTTCCAGGCGCACAGAGGGTCTGTGCTAATGCTGGTGAGTGGCTCTCACTGCCGGTCCCAGGTCTCATCTCCCTCGATGTCGCCCGCTGTGAGGATAAAAAAGCTTTCCCAGCCACTCTGGTGGTTAGGCTGGCTATGTGACTTAGTGCTAGCCAATGAGATGCAAGCAGAAGTTTCCCAGAAGCCTCTAGAAACACTTCCTCATTGAAGGACCAAGAGGAGCCAACACTGTCACTTCTCCCTTCTTCCTGTCTGATCGCTGTGAGAAAAAAGGGCCGAGACAGATGCGGATGGTTAGTCGCAGGAAGGCAGTGATGTCTGGGTGTTGCACGAACTGGCCCCAGCACGTGGACCCTTGCAGTGATGCAGCCCCTTCCTGCTGGCCTCTTAACACTCAGGAGCAACGTCCACAATGGCTTACCTTAATTTCTTGTCTAATCTTGTCTAAATTCTTATCTAAATTTCATGAGAAAATGCTCTTTGCTTGAGTGAGGTACTATTGGTGACTGGGTTTTCTATTACTATAACAGGCCAGAACTAGCCTGGATGAAGAGACCTGCTATTTGTGGGTTTGGCTGGAGGGCACACACACCAGGGAGGCTGAGTGACCTAAGGTTGACCCCAGGTGCAAGAAGGGAGTGTGGATGCTGGCTGCCAGAGTATAACCAATCAGAACAGTACCAATTTCAATAATGAAGCAATGGTGAGCCAGTAGGTGATGTGGTGGTTAAGATGTGGGATCCCATATGGCCAATGCCATGGTTAAAGTCTCCAGCCCAGTGGACTGAAAAATATGCCAGGTGCGTGTGCACATGTGCCCAAAATCCTGATAGGAGAATGAAGAAGGGATTGCAGTATGGCCATCCCACCTAGGGGATGATTTCTCACTTTCTCACTTTCTCTCTCTCTGTCTCTCTCTGATAATTACACACAACCTATGCCAAAAAAAAATCTAAAATAAAAATAATAGTAATAATAGTAATAATAATAATGTACTAATGGAACTGCTACTTGAGTTGAAAAATTAGAGCTGCACAAATTTGAATCCTTCATTTGGGACCAGAAGATGGTATAATGGTTACATGGCTGGACTCCCACGTAGTCAACTGCAGTTCAAGTCCTGAACTTGGTGCCTTAAAACTCACACAGGGGGACCAGCAGTTAGTGTAATGGCTATGTCGCTGGACTCCCATGTAGTCAACTGCAGTTCAAGTCCTAGACCCAGTGGCTTAAAACTTATGCCAGGCGCGTGTGCATGAGTGCCCAAGATCCCGAGAGGAGAGTGGAGGAGAAGGGATTGCAGCATGGCCATCCCCCCCCCCCCCCCGGGGGGGTGATTTCTCGCTTTCTGTCTCTCTGTCTCTCTCTCTCTGTCTGCCGAGCGCACATGCCCTATAGCAAAAACCTCTCAAAAAAAAAAAAAAAAAAAAAAAAAAAAAAAAAACCTCACACCAGGCACATGTGTGTGTGCCCAAGATCCTAAGAGAATGGAGGAGAAGGAATTGTGGCATGACCCTCCCCCTCAGAGAATGATTTCTACTTTCTGTCTCTTTATCTCTCTGGGCAGCACACGCACCCTATAGCAAAAATCTCTCTGAAAAAAAAAATCTTTTATTTGTATACATAGACCTGATTGAGGACTTGGGTGGGAAAGATTCCCCTATAAAAGCCCATCCAAACGTTTGGGGAGACCATCTTTCGAGCAAACATAGTTGCCTCCCTGTTGACATCACTGGTAATAAAACTTGCCTCTCGACAAACCTCATGGGATGGAGGTCGTATTTTCTAGCAGCGAATGGTTGATTCCTGGTCTATACCTGGTGAAGTTCAGTAACATTATGAGGGGGAAGTCTTCAGAAAGTTTGTGGAACATGAACATTATGCAAAATGCTACACATGAATTTCAAAGTTGTTCATACAATAAACAAAATATTGCATTTCTCCATCTACTTTTGGAAGTCCCCTCGTATTTTTAACTGAAAGCACTCCTAAGTGCTAGGGAACCTACTTCTTTCTTACAGTGATGAGAGGCTCCTTAACCAGTTCCACGAATCTCATCCTCTCGCACTTTCTTGGAGGCCTGCCTCTGTGGGTTGCAACTTCTCAACCCATTAGTATCTTTAGCCTTTCACACTCCATTGGTTACTTCACATCATTAGTGTTTAAATACACTCAATCTTTACCAGATTAAGTAAAAAATGAAACTGTCCTTCAGCCTCCCATCTTTCTCCAGCTACTGCTTTATCTTTACCCTCTCTTTCCCTAACATTCTTCTTTAAAAAGTCATCTGCGTTCACTATCTCCAATTCCTTATTTCCAACTCATTCTTCAACCCACTGCATCTGGACTCAGCACTGACCGCTTTACTGACAGTGTTTTTCTAAGGTCACCAGCAACATCCTTATTGCAAAATCCAATGGGAACTTTTCAGTTCTTATCTTGGTTGACCTCCCTGTAGCATTTGACACTGTGACTGTTCAATCATTTTTGGAAGGCTTACTTCCCTCTAATTTTGCAAAGCATCTGCCTTCAGTTTTCTTCTCCTCTGGCAGATCCTTTGAGGCCTAATTTGAAGGAGCCTCTTCTTTTACAAATCCTTTGCACGTTGATATGAAATTAGTGCCCGTACGCTGACATATCCTCAGTCTTCATTGCTTCTTTTTTTTCTTTTCTTTTTTTTTTGGAGAGGTTTTTGCTATAGGGTGCATGCGCTTGCCAGACAGACAGAGAGAGACAGAGAGATAGAAAGCGAGAAATCACTCCCCAGGGGGGATGGCCACGCCGCAATCCCTTCTCCTCCATTCTCCTCTCGGGATCTTGGGCACGCACGCACACACGCCCGGCGTGAGTTTTAAGCCACTGGGTCCAGGACGCGAACCGCGGTCGACTACATGGGAATCCAGCGACATAGCCATTACACTAACTGCTGGTCCCAGTCTTCATTGCTTCTTTACTGGACATCTTGAAATGTCCCACAGACTCCACCAGCCTGCTACGTCCACACTGTCTCCCCATTGTCCAAGACGTCCAAAATGATCCCTGAACTCCTCTTTCGCTTCTTTCTCAAATCCAGCTGATCAATGAGTGCTGTAAATTTTACTTCAGAAATGTCTTTTGACTTGGCCAATTTCTCTTGGTCTTGCTCATCTCATCCCAGGTTAGGCCTCCTCTGACATCAGTTCCCTAACACCTCTCCTTCAGTTGATCCCAGCTCTCTGAGGCAGCTAAGAAGAACTTCTCCAACGTTTCCCCATAGCCGCTAACCCTGCTCTCCCCACTGGGCTTTTACACCTATTTCCTCTAACTAGAATTCTTCCTTTTTTTTTTTTTTCTTGGAGAGGTTTTGGCTATAGGGTGCACATGCTCGCCAGAAAGACAGAGAGAGACAGAGAGACAGAAAGTGAGAAACCACCCCCCAGGGGGGATGGCCACACCACAATCCCTTCTCCTCCATTCTCCTCTCGGAATCTTGGCCACGCACACACATGCGCCCAACGTGAGTTTCAGCCACCGGGTCCGGGACTCGAACTGCGGTTGAGTACATGGGAGTCCAGCGACATAGCCATTACGCTAACTGCTGGTCCCTAACTAGAATTCTTTTCACAAGACTAACTACTAATCACCTTTCTATATTACTTCCCTGCTACCCATGGGCCAGGTAGGGTTTTATTTTCAATTATTGTTACCCTGCTGTGTGTTACCTTCTTCTCCATCGCTATTGTTTTTGTTTTATTTTGTTCCATGAAGACACATTTATTTCAGCTCTTTTAATTGGTCTCTCCAAATAGATTTTTCCATTCAAGTATAATGCCAGGACCACAACTATCCATAGAGCACTAGCAGATCAAATCCCTGGAATGTGAAAGATTTTCATTTAGCTTTAGGAACAATTTACTGTACAAAGGAAAAGGAATAGTCATTGAAATTATGTTGGTCTCATTAAAAGTGGGTATAATCCACTTATAGGAATGGATCTGTCCTGCTTTTAAATGCTAGGAACAATCCTCTATTACTGTGAAGTATGTTAATTGGTTATTGCCTATTGCAATAGAAATTCCCAGAAAGAAGAACTAAATAAAACACCAACACATCTACAGGGACTGTTGAAATGGAAACGGGTGCAAAGTGTACTCAGGAGGGGTTTGTGAGGGGCACATATACTTACGTGATATGACACATAAGTATAAAATCCAATTCAATCACGTGGCTAATTCTCTGAGAAGCAGAGGTGAACAAGACTTAAAATAACTGAAAATAAAACCCTTATGTAATATTTAAAATACTTCTGAAACAGTGCCGCTTCAGAAACAACAAAGCAACGTTATTGAAACATCCAGATTATTGTCAGAATGGACTGTGATTAGTTTTCTCTACTTAGTATGCATGTGCTTCAGATTATAAACCAAGAAATGTGGCTGTATGATGAATCACAGCCAGGAACATTGGCTAGCCGAGAAATTTCACACGTTTTTAATAACCTAGTTGCAAAAAAAAAAATGCAACTTGATATGCAAAGCACTATCTGTAATTTAGATACCTTTTAGGGTGAGCTACCTTGATTCCAAGGAGAAAATAGTCGATATTTTCCCCCATTAATAGAAGCTATGTTCCCAAAGCATGGAATCAAAGGACCTTACTGTCATATTTATTGCTAAAGGCAAAGAATACATTAGTGCAATAATGTAACTTTCCAAAGGAAAAGGCTATGTAAATATCAACACAGTTGACACAAAGTGGGGGTATGAGGGCAAGTGGGAGGAAAAAAAGGAGGGTAAAAAGGGAGGCTGGGAAGGGAAGAAGGAGAGGAGAAGAAAAAGAAAACGTTTATTTAAAAAAAAAATCAAATTTAGGGGCCGGCAGGTGGTGTGGTGGTTAAGGATGCTGGATTCCCACATGGCCGACCACGCTTGGAGTTCTGGACCTGGTGGCTTACTTTCTCACTTTCCATCTCTCTCTCTCTCTCTCTCTCTCTCTCTCTCTCTCTAACTCTGTTCCTCTCTGGTCAAATGAAAAATAAATAAATAAAGTTAAAGAAAGTAATTCTTTAATTAAAAAAATATCAATTTTATAATTTACCAGTGATGTTTCAAACCAACTATGATTTGGCTCAGGAATACGATGTGGGGCGAATGCCTGGCAATGCTGATGCACTTCTTCAAGTTCCATATTCACCTGCTTCAGAACTCAGATCTTTCCCTAAAGCCATGAGATAGTTCGTTTAGAGTTGGGACTCCATACTCTTGCGTTCGCTTTTATCTCTAGAAAGAAATTTTAAGCCCCCTGAAGGAAGACCCTAATGGCATTTGCATCTCCTAGTAAGCCACACAGCACTGAGGCACTTCGGAAAAGGCTGAAAACACGTGAATGCGTCACATCACATGTCACAGCAAGCTGATTATAGAGTCATTGGTCACAGAGTGAGGTGGCTGAGTGCGTTGAGATGTTCTCCTGGGGTCTGCCTGTGTGGCACTTCTGGTCAAAGACCCCACTCTCTGGGGACCAGCAGTTAGCGTAATGGCTATGTCACTGGACTCCCACGTAGTCGACCGCAGTTCTACTCCTGGACCTGGTGGCTTAAACTCATGCGGGGCGCGTGTGCGTGTGTGCCCAAGATCCCGAGAGGAAAATGGAGGAGAAGGGATTGCTGCGTGGCCATCCCCCCTGAGGGGTGATTTCTCGCTTTCTGTCTCTCTGTCTGTCTCTGTCTTTCTGGCGAGCTCTCCCGCCCTGAAGCAAAACCCTCGGGGGGGGGGGGGGGGCACCCTCTCTGACCTGGGGAGTGGGCACATAAACCACCCCTGGCCAATTGGAGCCCTTCCGGACCTTGGAAACTGCATCTGGGAAAAGCCTTCTTCTCCTCTGTGATCTCGGAGGCTCTGGGCTAGGAGCTGGTGCTGTGGGGTTATCGCCCCAACTTTGAGAAGCTGGTTTGGACAGTCAGCATGCACAGGGAGCCGAGGAGGCCCCAGACCTGGATGAGGGACACCCGCGCAGCCAGCTCCAGCCCTGCGCCTCCCACCAGCTGAGGACCCATAGACCCCGGGACTCAGGGCAGCAAGTTCATGTGAGGACCCACCTCCAGAATCCAGAATCCCACTGCACACAGACCCAGAATTGTAGTCCTGTAAGAACGTTTGGAATTCGTGGGGTTCAGAATCCTCATGCTGGGTATTAGGAAGATGGATTAGTTGGCGGGCTTAAGTATCTTGCCCCAAGTCCCACAGCGATGGGCGAGGCCGGGACGCAGCGGCAGACCTGCACGCTCTGCCCTCGTCTCACTCCCTGCGGCCTGCCAGGCTGTGCAGGAGGAGCTGGAAGCCAGACACACGTCCCGGCTCCCGGCAGCCAGCGTCCAGGCACGGCCCGAGCCCTGCAAGCCGAAGTGTCTGCCCAGGACTGCGATGAGCCATGAGAGGGAGTGGCATCTGCAGGGTGTGTGTGTGCAGCCACGTGGCAGCTCTGGGACCACCGAGGTGTGCTCCCTGCCTTGGGCATCCTACCTGCGGGTGCAGCGGGGTCTTCCTGGAACTCCCACGGGTTTATTTTTTCTGTGTAGTCTTGAATGGCATCTGAAACAGGTGGTATGACCGGCCCTCCCCACATCCCATGAGCCACCTAATGATGTCAAAAATCCCCTTATGTTTATACTAGTGCTGTTGAGACTAAGAACTATTTTTTTTTGGTGAGGGAGAGGGTTTTTCGGTTTTTTTTTTGTTTTTTTTTTTTTTGGTTTAGGGTGTGTGCGCTGGCCAGAAAGAGACAAAGAGACAGAAAGCGAGAAATCACCCCCCAGGGGGGATGGCCACTCTGCAATCCCTTCTCCTCCATTCTCCTCTCTGGATCTTGGGCATGCATGCACACATGCCCGGTGTGAGTTTAAGCCACCAGGTCCAGGACTTGAACCACAATCAACTACGTGGGAGTCTGTGACATAGCTGTCACTGGCCATCTGCTGGCCCCTAGACTAAGAACTATTTTTTTAAGAGGTCTTTGCCTTAGGGCACATGTGCTTGCCAGTGAGAGAGACAAAGATGGAGAGAGAGACAGAGATAGAGTGAGAAGTCACCCACCGAGGGAATGGCCACACCACAATCCCCTTTCCGCCATTCTCCTCCTGGAATCTTGGGCACACATCCACATGCGCCCGGTGTGACTCTCAGGCCACTGGATCTGGGACTCGAACTGCAGTCAGCCATGTGGGAGCCCAGCATCATAAATGCTATGCCATCTGGTGGCCTCAGACCGAGAACTCTGGCATATGGGGTTCGGTACCTGGAAGCGGGCTGTGAGCTGAGACGTGGGATTCGATTCAATCTGTGAAGGCAGTGGGGCTCTAAGCACCAAGGACGCAGACACTGGCAGCCAGGGTGGCTCCCCATGGGCTCAAAGACGTGGAGTTTGCCACGCTGTCCCATGCTGTATCCCAGAAGGTAGAACGCTCCGTCAGAAGAAATACTTGAAACATTTTGATCCAGAATAAAAATATTTCATAGAATTTGGATACTAATTCTGAGTATAGAACTCCTAACTCCTTCACAAATTCAGTATTACTTAGAAATGGTTTTTAGCTACATCAGAAACTAAAATAAAAAAACGGTGAATAAAACAAATTGGGGGTTCTTACTCTCCTCGTACCTGCAGATTAATAAACACTAACAGGAAAATCAGTCTGTCCATTTCCTATGGTCAAAATGGGAACCTCGCCATCAGTAAAAAAGTGAACGGGGGAGCACTGCTCTGAGTAGGAAGAGGCAGGAGGAAGTCAAGAGTGATAGAAATACTGCATTAATATCATTTTGTCTTTTCTTCATTGTAGATTGTTCTACACCTTAAAATGTACTTTCATGGGCCACAAGGTCGCATGGTGGTTAAGCCACTGGCCGACCATGGTTCGAGTCCCAGACCTGGTGGCTTGCTATCTCACTTTCCTTCTCTCTGTGTCTCTGTCTTTTTCTGGTCAAATTAAAATAAATGAATGAATAAATAAAAATTGAATAAATAATTATTTTTTTTAAAAAAATGTACTTTCACATGTTCTCTGTGTCTCTTTCTTTCTATCTTCCTTTCTCCATCCTCTTCTACCTCGGTATTCTCTCATATGCCTAAAACCCTCAAGGGCTTCTGAAGAGACACTATTGATTATTCTTCTCATTTCATAGACAAAGAAACTGAGGCATTAAAAAGTTTGTTAACGGGGCCAGCAGGTGGCATGGTGATTAAGGCACTGAACTCCCACATGGCCAACTGCAGTTCGAGTCCTAGACCTGGCAACTTGCTTTCTCATTTTCTCTCTCCCTCTCTGGTAAGTGCATGAGCCATGCAGCAAACTAAAAAATAATAATAATAAATTAAATTAAATAAATAATTCTTAAAAAAAATTGGTAACATTTTCAATGTTAAAAACCAAGTAGTAAACTCAATATGAGGGGACTTCAAAAAGTTCATGAAAAAATGGAATTAAAGTATGAGTTTATTTCGGTGCCCCCTCCCCTAAATTTGAAATTCATTCAGACTTTCTTCATAATGTGCATTTTCCAAGAACTTTTCGAAGGTTCCCACTGTATTAACCAGAAGTGGAGCAGATCCCTGTTTTGTGAGTTCTGAAGCTACTACAAGTTGTGGAAAGCTTTGTTTTTTTAAAGAAAAAATCATGCAAGGTTAAAGACACAAAATCAGATATGAAAGTGAATGAGAAAAAATTGTAACAAATTATACATTTTATAAAGCTGACAAAAGCCACTAACATCATGGAATTTAGAAAAATTGATCTTTTTTTTTTTTTTGGAGAGATTTTTACTATAGGGCAGATGCACCCTATAGAAAGACAGAGAGAGACAGAGAGACAGAAAGTGAGAAATTACACCCCAGGGGGGATGGCCATACTGCAATCCCTTCTCCTCCATTCTCCTCTCTGGATCTTGGGCATGCACACACACATGCCCAGTGTGAGTTTAAGCCACCGGGTCCAGGACTCAAACTGCAGTCGACGACATGGGAGTCCAGCAACATCGCCATTATGCCAACTGCTGGTCCCCAAAATGATAATATTTTTAACTGTTCAACATGCTTCTCCAAAACCTTTCCTGCATTTCTAGGTTGCATGCACTGGTCAACTCTTCAAAAGCAAATAGTTTTAAAGTATAATTTTCTATAGAGATAATTTAAAATATTTCAGTTGTTTTATCAGCACAGTATTTTGAAATTTATTCTTCATTACTGATAATTTCGAAAAAAATGTTCAGCTTCATAGCTTTCTATGTCATGTAAAATTTTAAGATCATTGCAAAAATTGTCAAGCTATTTTCATACAAGATTTCAAGGCATTTCAATTTTCTTGTGCAAATTAATCTTAACTACTTTACGACCATGTTCACCCCGTTTGCCGGTGCCCCTTCATAGTGGTGGGGTAGCATGCATTTTGTGCCATTTTGTTGTTGTCAATACTTAACAAATTCAAAGCCATTTAAATCTTTTTTTCAGTGTGTTCACATGGAACATTACTCTTTATTTATTGGAGTCAACTTACTATTTCGCTCTCTTTTTTCTTTCTTTTTCTTTTTCTTTTTTTTTTCCTTTTTTCTCTAAGATATGTGTGCTTGCTGGAGACAGAGAGAGAGAGAGAAAGGAAAAGTGAGAAATCACACATACCCCGCCTCCCAGGGGTGATGGCCACACTACAAGCCCTTCTCCAATTCTCCTCTTGGGATTTTGGGCACACACACACACCTGACCCAAGTGTGTTTTTCAAGCTACAGGCCCAGGATTCAAATCAAGCAGCCAGCCATGTGGGATCCAGCTGCCTTAACTACCACACCATCTGCTATCCTGCTCCTTTTTCTACTTGAAATTTCTCTCTCTCTCTCTCTCTCTCTCTCTTTTTTTTTTTTTTTTTTTGGAGAGGTTTTTCACTATAGGGCGCGTGCGCTCGCCAGACAGACAGAGAGAGACATAGAGACCGAAAGCGAGAAATCACCCCCAGGGGGGATGGTCATGCCGCAATCCCTTCTCCTCCATTCTCCTCTCAGGATCTTGGGCACGCACGCACACGCACCCGGCGTGAGTTTTAAGCCACCGGGTCCGGGACGCGAACCGCAGTCGACTACGTGGGAGTCCAGCGACATAGCCATTTACGCTAACTGCTGGTTCCCGTATCTCTCTCTTTTAATGAATTACTTCTTTTGATGTGGTCTGAAAATTTGTTTATCATAGTTTTCTTCCTTTTTTTAAAAGAATTTTTTCTTTAATTATATTTATTATTATTATTAATTTGACCAGAGAGAGAGAAAGTAAGAAAGCAACCCACCAGGTCTAGAATTCAAAACGCAGTCAGCCATGTGGGAGTCCAGCACCTAACCACCATACCACCTGCTGGCCCGTATGGTTTAGCTCTTGATAGAAGAAAAACTAGCAATTTCATATATGATCTCAAATATATTTTTATAGAAATATATGAAAAATAATTTTACTTTGGGCTGTTATTACAAAAATATATATTTCACTGTCTAGTGTATTTCTGATGGAGAATACTTCTAATTTTTACTAGTTGACAATTAAGACTTGAAACCCTGCTAGCACACCTAATGAATTGTTATGTGCTTAATAACTGGAAAAATCTCCCACAGATTGCCAGATATCTGCCAACCACTCAAACTTCATTTCTGCCCAATACCCACAGTCTTCTGGTGCTGGGAGCTATGGGTCATTCACACAGCAACTAAACCACTGGCCCCACCTTCAAGGATGAGAGAGTGAATGAATAAGCTGGGTGTGATTGGGAATGGGTGTATTCCAGTGAGGGCTAAGCGTGCACTGATAAACAGCAGGAACACACACAGAGCAGCCTGCAGGGCACACCAATATACGTGGAGAAGCCTGACAAAAGGTGGTCAAGGTGAAATGAGATGGTAACTCTTAACTGCAGATAATTATCTTGTGTGTGTGTGTGTGTGTGTGTGTGTGTGCACGCACGCGCATTTTTCAGGGAGGGAAGAGAAAGTACCCCCTATGGGGGATGGTCACACTGCAATCCCTTCTCCATTTCTCCCTCCTTGAGGATTTGGGGCACACACACACATGCCTGGTGTGTTTTTCAGGTTGCTGGGTCCAAGACTTCGACCGTGTGATTGGCCATGTAAGATGCAGCCGCTTTAACCACCAGGCTATGGTGTAATAAAATATCTTGTTCTTAGAAAATGTACAAAACCATCTTGACTATGTGAGCACAATGTTGGGGTCTTGGAAGGGGCCTGTGTAAATGAGGTGCCCTGGAGTTTAAGCTTCACTATAGCGAATACGTCTCTGCTCTTTCCACAAGGTGGTTCTTGTTTCCATTTCAAATCTTTAGTCCTACATAGCTGAAATTCTACACCCTGCCCTTCTCTTTTCTTTCATTTTTTGTTTTTGTTTTTGTTTTCTGAGAGAGATTTTTTGCTACAGGGCATGTACACTTGCTGGAGAGAGAAAAAGACAGAGATAGAAAGCAAGAAATCACCTCCCAGGGCCATGTGACAATCCCTTTTCCTCCATTCTCCTCCCAGGATTTTGGGCACACACACATTTGCACCCACCACAAGTTTAAAGCTGCCAGGTATGGTACTCAAACCATGGTTGACTATGTGGGAGTCTGGTGACAACTATGACACCATCTGTTTATCCCCCACCCCTCCCTTTTTTAATCATTGGTACAGGAAGAGGAGAGAAGTGAAAATACAACAGAACATTTCTCTATGAGACACTATTTCTAAAAAATGCTACTCCTTTTCCCGGGAACCAAAGGAGGATCCCTGCCCTGGTCCATGTTACCCGCTTCACCACTCTAAGCCCGAGTTTCTCCATATGTGAATGTGGGAATGTAAGGTATATCAACTGTCATGTCCCAGTGAAGAAAGAATAGTTTAAGAGATGAGCTAAAATGAAGGCTTGAGTATTCGCTTTCTCCTCACCCTGAAATGGACCTGCCCATCACCTGGTCACTAGGGGACCAGGCCATTCCCCCTCGGGGGTGATGTCTCGATTTCTGTCTCTCTGTCTCTCTCTTTCTGGCGAACGCACACGACCTATATCAAAACCTCAAAAAAAAAAAAATTCTGTGACAGATTTTTGGTCAAATTTTTCCCATTAAAAAGTACCAATTTTAAAAACTAATGACTTAGGGCCAGTAGGTAGAGTGGGGACTCCCTCATGACTGACTGCGGTTTCAGTCCCAAACCTGGCAGCTTTCTTTCTCTCTCCCTCTCTCTCTGGTGACTGCACAGGTCATGTAGAAAAACTGAGATATTACGAGGACCAGCAGATGGTGTAATGGTCGTGTCACTGGACTCCCACATAGCCAACTACAGTTCAAGTCCTGGACCCAGCAGCTTAAAACACACTGGGCGCATTGTAAGCGTGCCCAAAATCCAGAGAGGAAATTGGAGGAGAAGGGATTGTGGTGTGACCATTCCCCCCTGTGGAGGGGGTGGTTCTCACTTTCTGTCTCTCTAATGAGCACATGCACCCTATAGCAAAAATCTCTCTCTCAAAAAAAAAAAAAATAATAAAATTTTTAAAAAGCTAATTACTGGGAACCAGCAGTTAGCGTAATGGCTATGTCGCTGGACTCCCACGTAGTCGACCGCGGTTCGCGTCTCGGACCCGGTGGCTTACAACTCACGCCGGGCGCGTGTGCATGCGTGCCCAAGATCCCGAGAGGAGAATGGAGGAGAAGGGATTGCGGCGTGACCATCCCCCCTGGGGGGTGATTTCTCGCTTTCTGTCTCTATGTCTCTCTCTGTCTGTCTGGCGAGCGCACGCGCCCTATAGCGAAAAACCTCTCCAAAAAAAAAAAAAAAAAAAAGCTAATTACTTAAAATTGCCACGCACAAAAAATAGCCCATAAAATATTTTCCTTTCTCTCTAAAGGTTTTACGGTGCGTTGTTATCATTAACCAGTTTTTATATTAAACTTAAATGGCCAATTGAGACAAATAGTTTGGGGACTGTCCTTCCACCACTGATTAAGACTGGGGTGGCAGGAATCAGGGACGTTCATTTAGCCTTCTGAGCTTTCTGGATAGACTTGGGTGTCGGGCACGTGTATGAGTGCGTGCCTAAGATCCCAGGAGGAGAACAGAGAAGGGATTGCCGTGTGGCCATCCCCCGGGGGAGTGGTTTCTCGCTGTCTCTGTGTCTCCCCAGGGGGGATGGCCATGCTGCAATCCCTCCTCCTTCATTCTCCTTTTGGGATTTTCGGCACACACATACAGGTGTCTGGTGTGATTTTCAAGCTGCCAGATCCAAAATTTGAACAGCAGTAGACTATGTGGGAGTCCAATGCCTTAACTCCCATGCCGTCTGCTGCCCCAGGTGTGTGTTTGCTTGTCTTTATAGAGAGATTTTTGCTATGGGGCGGTGCACTCACTGGAGGAATGGAGAGACACACAGAGACAGAAAGTGAGAAATCACGCCCCAGGAGTATGGCCGCGCCGCAATCCTTTCTCCTCCATTCTTCTCTTGGGATCTTGGGCACGTACGCACATACACCTGGTGTGAGTCTCATGCCTCCAGGTCTGGGACTTGAACTGCAGTCGACTATGTGAGAGTCCAGCAATGTAACCATTACGCCATCTGCTGTTCCCCCATTTCTGTTTTTAAGTAAGAGTGAGCGTGCCTGCACACACAGGAGGAACAGAGACGACTAGGCACTGATGGGGTCTCGCTTCTCCATCCTCTGCCGCAGCTTCTCAGTTGGCTGGACACAGGCGCGAGCTCTCATGCCTGGACTATTGTGGTCAATTCAACCTGGGCCTCCTCGTGGCCCCAGCCTTGCAGGGTGGCGTCCTACGACCATGCCACTACAGCAGGGCACTCTCTGTGACTGCTGACTTTTTTTTTTTTTTTTTTTTTTTTTTTTTTTTTTTTTTTTTTTTGGGGGGGGGGGGGGCGGAGGTTTTTGCTATAGGGCGCATGTGCTCACCAGAAAGACAGAGAGACAGAGAGACAGAAAGCGAGAAATCACCCCCCAGGGGGGATGGCCACGCCGCAATCCCTTCTCCTCCATTCTCCTCTCGGGATCTTGGGCACGCATGCACACGCACCCAGCATGAGTTTAAGCCACCGGGTCTGGGACTCGAACCGTGGCCAGCTACATGGGAGTCCAGCGACATAGTCATTACGCTAACTGCTTATCCGACTTTTAAATCTTTGTGTCTAATTGAGATGGTTCAATTTTTCTTAAAGCATATAGATAATAACATAGATGGTCTGTAGTCAATGAATAAGTTATTATAAACAAATCAATTCTCCTGGTTTGAAACAGAATTATGGTACACACGTACAAATTAAAATGTCTGATTAGAAAGCTAAAGACTCCATCCACCACCTTCTTTGAAACGTGTAGTCATTTGGAAGGCTGCTAGAAAGGAATGGAAGTTTAAAGTCTAATCCTGCCTCTTTTTCTAAATACCTGCTTGTCTTTAATTAAGTCAGTCCCTTTCTTCAGAACGTAATTTTCCTTTTCAGTAAAAGACAGATCATACCAGCTTCCGAACCATTCCATGGAGCCACTATGACGAAACAATGTGGCATCAGATGTGAAACACTTCTTTAAGTACATATAGGGGTATAATTATTTTAATAAGACCAATCATTACATTTCGACCTTTCCCATCATGTTTCCTGACAGTTTCTCTCTCCAAATCCAACTTAATGATTCCATTTGCTAATTTAATTATGTGACTACACTGGAGTTCATGGTCACACCCTGAAAAACAGACGTAGGTACTGGTTTTAAGCATCTTATAATAAAAAGCACTTTCTAAACAACAGACTGTACATGGCTCTCACAATTAACTTTCCATTTAAGTTTCACATATACTAATTCTAATTAAAATACAGCAGTCGCACCACCTGGCGACTAAGCACGTGCTTCTACGTACAGTGAGATATTCGCCCTTGGACAGCTGGCTCCCGTTTCTGAGCTTTACCAAGCATCTAAAATGTCCCCTATAATTCTAAATAACCCCTAAGTTTAGGTCTTGACCGTACCACACACTAGTTCACCAAATAAAACAAGAAGTTCTCGGCACTTTTGGGAACTTTATAAAAGAAAATGAGTAACAGGCAGCCAAAATTATGAAACCAATAGTCCTTTCTCTGAAAAGCATGTCAAAATAAAATACCCTGCCGCACATACACTTAACTATAGAAAAGAAAGTGTTCTAAAGAGAAAGAGTCTGATGAAAGATTGGGACACAAACACTCAAGTAATTTTTACTTGAATCCATTTAGGACTCTTAAATAAATATATTGTTCTTGTCTCAAATTTTATACATGATCATTTTTTGTTATTCAAGTCAATACTTCAATGATAAAAGTGTTGTATCTTTTTCAATCAGTTCTTGAAACTAAATGAAATGCTTGTGCTGAGTGGTTAAAAGTACTCATGGAAGGACACCAACAGGTGGCACAGTGGTTAAGGGCGCTGGATTCCCGCGTGGCTGACTGCGTTTCAAATCCTGGACCTGGAGGCTTGCTTTCTCACTTTCTCTCTCTCTGTCCTTCTCTGATCACATTAAAATAAATAAATAAATAAAGTTAAAAAAAATAAATCTTTAGAAAATAAAATGTACGAATGGAGGAATTAGACCACAGGGGGTTTGACATATGGTCTTGCCCCTCATTAGTTATGTAAACTAATTAGAAAAATTACTCAACCTTTGTATACCTCAGTTTCCTCAGTTTTAAAATAGAAATACGGGCATGGTCCCATAGCCTAGAGGTAAGAGCGTCAGATCCCACATGGCTGACCCGAGTTTGAATCTTGGCCCAGTGGCTTGAAAGAAAAGAGCATGCAAGGTTCACGCATTCCCAAAATCTCCAAAAGGAGGGGAAATGTCACACTGGAGGGGGTTCTCGCTCTCTCTCTCCCCCAGGCTATTTTAATAAATAAAATGGAACTTACCTAAAAGCGTTGTGTCAAGCACTGAGTGATTCAACGTGAAGAAAGCATGGAGCAGCCGCACCTGGTATGTACTAACCTCTCAGTTGGTGCTAGCATTACTGCCATTCTGGCATTTGTTACTTCCCAAACATTTTCCTCTTTTTTTTTTTTTTTTTTTTTTTTTGTTGTTGTTGTTGTTGTTTTTTAAGGTTTTTGCAGTAAGGCGCATGCTCTTATTGGAGAGGAGAGAGGCAGAGAGAGACAGACAGAGGGAAGGGAGAAGTCACTCCCCCGGGGAAGATGGTCATGCCACAATCCCTTCCCTTCCATTCTCCTCGGGATTTGGGGCATGCATGCACACGTACCCAGCATGATTGTCAAACCACCAGGTCCAGGACTCAAATCGCAGTCAGCCATATAGCAATCCAACCACTTAACCATACTACCCACACTACCTACTAATCCCTACATTTTCCTATCTTTAATTTACACTTATTAAGTGAAAATACAAATAATTTATCATAAGTAAAATGGCCAAAGCTTTGTGAGTATGATTACTGGGGTTAAAAGTTCTAAAAAAAATTATTCAAAAGGACTAACAGTGTGAAAGAAAGCTTATAAATAATACAAGACACATTTGTAATAATGATGCCAGGAATAGATATTTGATTAGAGGAAAAATAACCATGACAAAGTCAAATAAATTTTCCATATTTAATAAGATACTGATCATATTTATTCTGCCATTCATATTTTTAAAAATAATCTCAAAATGTCTTGGATTAAATTTTATTAGTGAAATTAATTTTTAGTGGATAGTCATAATAGATTTTGACATGCTCTATATATTAAACATTTAAAAATTTACGCATAAAATTTAATTCCGAATGTCTGGTCACTTTTCAAGTAAATAACTAAAAATACCCTCCAACTGGGGCAGGCAGGTAGCATGGTACTTAGGGGTACTGGACTCCCACATGGCTGACAGCGGCTCAAGTTCCAGACCTGCGGGCTTGCTTTCTCTTTCTCTCTCTCTCTCTCTCTCTCTCTCTCTCATTCTGTCCTTTTCTGGTTGGTAGGTAAGTAGATAGGTAGGTGGTAGGTAGGAGAGAATGAAAGAAAGAGAGAGAGAAGGAAGGAAGGAAGAGAGGAAGGAAGATAAAATAATTCTTAAAAAAAGTAATTAAAAAAAACTTTAGGCAAAATACAAGAAATATTACTTCTTTATTAATGCTAAAGCACAACATAGTCAGAAGTTGAAAATGTAAGTATTCATGGCTGTTTAAAAACTTTTGAGGTGGAGGTCAGCAGGTGGCATGGTGGTTAAGGTGCTGGACCCTCCCACATGGCTAACCACAGTTTGAGTCCAAGACCTGGTAGCCTGCTTTCTCACTCCCCCCACCCCCTGTGTTTTTCTCTGGTCAAATTAAAATAAATGAATAAATAAATAAAGTTAAATAAATAATTCTCTTTCTTTCTTTTTTTGGAGAGGTTTTTGCTATAGGGCACGTGCACTCGCCAGAAAGACAGAGACAGACAGAGAGACAAAAAGCGAGAAATCACCCCCCAGGGGGCATGGCCATGCCACTTGGCATGAATTTAAGCCACTGGGTCCGGGTCTTGAATTGGGTCAACTACACGGGAGTCCAGCAACATAGCCATTATGCCAACTGCTGGTCCCAATAAATAATTACTTAAAAAAAACTTTTGAGGAAAACCATACATGTAATGTTCCAGAGCCTGAACATAACTCACATATTTAAAGGTGGAGTAAGAAAGAGAGGGAATAAAATTGGGGTGTGTTTTGCCATAGACAAATAGAAAACATAAATTGGATGATGAAGTTGTCACAGAATGAAAAAAATGTAAATACACAGTATAAAATGTAAGTAACTGAAATCATAATCCATTAACCCTTAAGGTCTTTAAAGTAAATACTTTTATACATAAGTAATGAAGTATAATCCAACCCATTAATTTACATTGGAATAAAAAATGTTCTGGGGAACCAGCAGTTAGCGTAATGGCTATGTTGCTGGACTCCCACGTAGTCGACCGCGGTTCGCGTCTCGGACCCGGTGGCTTACAACTCACGCCGGGCGCGTGTGCGTGCGTGCCCAAGATCCTGAGAGGAGAATGGAGGAGAAGGGATTGCGGCGTGACCATCCCCCCTGGGGGGTGATTTCTCGCTTTCTGTCTCTATGTCTCTCTCTGCCTGTCTGGCAAGCGCACGCGCCCTATAGCGAATAAACCTCTCCAAAAAAAAAAATGTTCTGCTCTACTTACTTGACTTATAGTATATTGGGTTGTTGGAAAAGTCATGGCACATTTTAGCATGGAAAAAACGAAAAAATGTGTCACGAGTACTTGTGTCCAACAAACCAGTATTTCCTGTAAGTGCAATTTCGCTTGCATTACGCTTTTCTTTAGATCCTGAAATTCGAACTTTGTTCAGTATTAGGTGATGGGATCACAGGGTATTCGTATTTATTTTCTTCTTTTTTGTTGTTGTATTTCTAAATGTTTTCTGATAACCATTTTTTATAAAGAAGGATAGGATTTATCTATCCCTATATACATGAAAATTATACACAATATTTTCTTTTCATATCTCTCACCCACATTTATGTTTATTAATAGGGCTTGAATTGATACTGATTAACTCAATCAAGTGCTTTTTTTTTTTTTTAAGAGGTTTTTCCTACAGGGTGCATGTGCTCGCCAGAAAGACAGAGAGAGACAGAGAGATAGAAAGTGAGAAATCACCCCCCAGGGAGGATGGCCATGCCGCAATCCCTTCTCCTCCATTCTCCTCTCAGGATCTTGGGCACGCACGCACACGCGCCCGGTGTGAGTTTAAGCCACCGGGTCCGGGACTCAAACCGCGGTCGACTACATGGGAGTCCAGCGACATAGCCATTACGCTAACTGCTGGTCCCAATCACATGCTTTAAGTAAATGACATGATTATCACTGATAGGATGAAAGTGATTTTGATCAAGTATCATAAATGTTATAAAAGTTATTATGTAACTCAGGCCATTTCACAGGCTGGGGGTTGAGGAAACTGGATGCCACATGGCTGACTGCAGTTCAAATCCTGGCCCCAGTGACTGGACAAACATAGTGGGTCCCTGTGTGTGAGTACCCCAAATCTGACAGAATGGAGAAATGGAAGAGAAGGGGTGTGCTATGCTCTCACCCCACAGAAGGTGCTTTGTCCCCCTCTCTGTCTCTGACTCTCTTGCTCAAGAGTGTATGTGCTCTTTGGTAAATCATTTTTTTTAAGAATTTTTTTTTTCTTCTTCTTTTTTAAAAATTTGACCAAGGAGAGAAACACAGAGAGAGAAAGAGAGAGAGAGAAAGCCACCAGGTCCAGGACTCGAGTCAAGTTTGGCTATGTGGGAGTCCAGCACCTTAACCATTATGCCACCTGCCAGCCCCTGGTAAATACATTTTTAAAAATTCTCTCTCGGGGGCTAGCAGGTGGCATGGTGGTTAAGGCACTGGACTCCCACATGGCCGACCATGGTTCAAGACCCGGACCTGGTGGCTTGCTTTCTTGCTCTCCCTCTTGCTCTGTCTCTCTCTGCTTAAATCGAATACTACTAGAAATAATAATAATAATCAATAATTATTTTTAATTCTCTCTCAGTTTGTCTGTCTCTCTTGGGCATGTCTATGTGCCCTCTGGTTTAAAAAAATTATTAATTCAACTTGCTTACAGAAATATAGAAGGTCATTCTCTGGATATTTTTAAGGTGGACACTTTTGGGGAACAAAGTTCTGTCTAGACACTGAACAGCTGGTTGTGCCACACAACCCTCCAAAGGTCTGTTATTTCTGATCGAACCACTTGTGTCCACTGTGGTCTTTCTGAACAGAATCTCTAGATCAACAGGGGGAAAGTGCACAGGCTTTCTAGTAGAACTTAGCATCTATAAAACTGTTTAGTATTAGTATTGGTGCATTCCTGAACCGTAAAATTGTTAGTATAGGGCTCATCTGTATGGCAATGACACGTGGGACTTAATGTATAATGCACTGAGTCAATATATGAATATTGGGGTGCAGGAAAGTCATGACACATTTTTGCATAGAAAAGCATAGGAGGGAACCAGCAGTTAGCGTAATGGCTATGTCGCTGGACTCCCACGTAGTCGACGGCGGTTCGCGTCCCGGACCCGGTGGCTTAAAACTCACACCGGGCGCGTGTGCATGCGTGCACAAGATCCCGAGAGGAGAATGGAGGAGAAGGGATTGCGGCGTGACCATCCCCCCTGGGGGGTGATTTCTCACTTTCTGTCTCTATGTCTCTGTCTGTCTGTCTGGCGAGCGCACGCGCCCTATAGCAAAAAAACCTCTCCCCACCCCCCCCCCCCCCAAAAAAAAAAAGAAAAGCATAGGAAAAAAATCACCATGACTTTCCCAACAAGCTAACACTTTGAGGTAAAAGTCAAGGGAGTGTAATAATGACTTTTGTCAAATAATTTGATTACTAATGTGCTTTAAATTTAGACTGAGAGATTGTTTTCTTTTTTAAAAAACGAATTGTTTAACTTTATTTGTTTGTTTATTTATTTATTTTAATTTGACCAGAGAGGAACAGAGTGAGAGAGAGAAAAAGTGAGAAAGCAAGCTGCCAGGTCCAGGACTCAAGCTGTGGTCAGCCACATGGAGTCCAGTGCCCTTAACCACCATGCCACACTGGCCCCAAGAACACACTTTCTATATAAGCTTTTTTAAATTTTATTTATTCGTTCATTTATTTTAATTTGACCAGAGAGTGACTGAGAAAGAGAGAGAAAGTGAGAAAGCAAGCCACCAGGTCCAGGACTTGAACCGTGGTCAGCCATGTGGGAGTGTCCAGAGTCTTAACCACCATGCCACCTGCTGGTCCCCCTATATAAGCTTTTTAAAAATACTTCCAGCAGGGTCTTTAAGAAGTTCATGAAAAATCTGTATTATGAAGAAACTACGCATGGATTTCAATTTTTTTTTTTTTTTGCACCAAAGTAAACTTGTACTTTAATTCCATTTTCCACAAACTTTCAGAAGTCCCCTCTACATAAACAAATAAAGTTATCGTTCTTACATGAAATAATGATTTTTTGAGATTGGACAGTGGCACAGAGGAAAACGTGATGCTCCGTTAGGTCGGACGACATGGAAAGGTTCTGAGTCTATGTCCGAACCTCCCTGAGTATGGTAGGCACATGTTTGCCACGATCCAGGGCTGGCGAGGCCAAGAGCAAACAGTGGTGTCAAGATCCTATCCCTCATCTCTTTGTCTATTTATCTCACTCATGGAAGAAATAGAATAAACTTTAAAAATAATGATTTCCATGAGCGATAAAAGATATGCTTTAGAAATAAATTGGGTAGGAGGGACAGCCAGTGGTGTGACAGTAAAACTCCATACTCTGCAGAGCAGTCCGGCACGGGAGGGTTCCTAGTTCAAATCTGAGACCTTGCTGAGTACATGGGGTGCCTGCTTGCCAGTTACCCAGGGCTGGCTGGGGTGTCACAGTGACGGGACCCTGCTAGGGGTACTCTCTTTTTCACTCATAGAAGAAATAAACAAAAATAAGTTGGAGAGTGGAGATTATAATAGAAACATAATCTCATTATAGAAAATTATAATACATAAAAGTAAAAACTGTTTGAACCGAGTGTGGCTTTATGCTTTAGCAAAGACTCACAAAGGGCAGGTCTATCGCACAGAATGCAAGTAACTCAGGACCCTAAAAGTGTAAGTGCAGGGTGCCGGACTCCCACATGGTTGACCTCATGGAGTCCCGGACCTGGCAGCCTCCTTTCTCACCTTCCCACTGTCATTCTCTCTCTCTCTCTGGTGAACATATGAACCCTATAGCAAATTAAAATAATAATAATAATAATAAATAAAATTAAATAAATATTTTTTTTAAAAATAATAACTTTATCATAAATCTTATTGCTTAGGATTACATGAGGAGGGGCCAGCAGGTGGCGTGATGGTTAAGGGCACTGGACTTCCACATGGCCTACAGTGATTCAAGTCCCAGACCTGGCAGTTTGCTTTCTCATCACTCCCCTTCTCTCTCCGTGTCTGGTCAAATTAAAATAAATAAATAAAGTTAAATAAAATAATAATTATTTTTTTTAAAGATTACATGCAAAGGGACCAACAGATGGCATAATGGTTATGTCATGGGACTTCAACGTAGACGACCGCAGTTCAAGTTCCAGACCTGGGCACATGTTCAGGCCCAAAATCCTGAGAGAATGAAGAAGGGATTGTGGCACTCCCACTGGGGAGTGATTTCTCTCATTCTGTCTCTCTGTCTCTATCTCTCCAGTAGGCACATGTACCCTATGGCAAAAATATCACACACACACACACACACATACACACACAAATTACATGCAGAAACTTTGAAGGGACCACCTAAATGCAAACTAAAAAAAAAAAACAGAAACAAGAAAAAAAAAAGACTAACGATTCAAAAGGAATTGAGACTTGCAGTTTAAGAAATGTGTTCTTTAAAAACGACTGTTGAATTAGCATGCAATTTAATAAACAAACATAATAAATGCAATAAACAGACATTTTCACAAGCTAAATAACTAATTACAACTACAGTTGACCTTTATTCTGAGTTTAGGAAATAACTTGTGGCTTTAAATTTCATTGCTAGTTAAGTACTGAACATACGAACTTCCCTGTCATTATTCCCTAGACAGTAAAGTGTAACAACTACTTACACGGCCTCTGTACTGTATTAGGTATGATAAGTCATCTACAGATGATTTAAAGTTTACAGGAGGACATGTATAACCCCTATATGCAAGTGCTGTGCCATCTTATAAGGGACTTGAGTAGTCTCTGATTTGGGTATTTGCCTAGGAGTTCCTGGAATCACTCTCCCACAGATACCAAGGCATGACAGTACTCACAGTATTAATGGAAAAATAATTTTAATAACTTTAAGCTTATGCTGACAGTCTGCTTTAAAAACAAAAAACAAAAAACAAAAAAACAAAAACTGACACTTCTGGACCAGCAGTTGGCATAATGGCTATGTCACTAAACTCCCATGTAGTCGACCACAGTTCAAGTCCCAGACTCAGTGGCTTAAACTCACACCGGGCGCGTGTGCATGCGTGCCCAAGATCCCAAGAAGAGAACGAAGGAGAAGGGATTGCGGCGTGGCCATCCCCCCTGGGGGGTGATTTCTCGCTTTCTGTCTCTCTGTCTCTCTCTGCCTTTCTGGCGAGCGCACGTACCCTATAGCAAAAACCTGTCAAAAAAAAAAAAAAAAAAAAAGCAAAACAAAGACGACGCTTCATTATTAGAAACTGTTATTTTTGTAGTCTTCAGAAGCCCTTGGTAAAGCAACAGGACAAAAGAAAAATATGCATGGCAGTGTCAAAAATAAAAACCACATATGCCTATATCTTCTGTTTCCATGTCATTTCCATATCATGTCAAATAAAGCACATTATTTTTAATAGCTTACAGATATATGTTCTTGCACAAACACTCCAAAATCTACCCTAAAGTTCCTCTCTCTGATGCTTTATACTCGTGATGCTCAGATACACACCTGCAGTTTAAGATAAACGATGATGACTTAAAAAGTAAGGAATTGCCATCTTGCAGGAGCAAGTACAATTTCTGGAACTTACATATCTTAATTAGTCAAAAATACAAAGACGGTGTGTGTGTCGTCCCTCCACCAGGGTTTCTGCCTCCTTTCTGCAGGTATGAACCCTTTACCCTAATGAAATCCCCCATCAGGTGCAGAGAGGGGGGTATGCGCTTCCTCCCTGAGCTCTGGGCAGGTAGCAAAATCACACTGGTGACCTTATAGAAGGAGGAAGGAAGGGACCGGTTGCTCCTTAAGTCTGCACTGCTCCACCTTCAACACCTAAACTTCAGAGAGGAAAACTGCATTGCTTGTTTTAACTCCACATCTGTCCATTACTGGGGCCAGCAGGTGGCGTGGTGATTGAAGCTCTGGATACTCCCACATGACGGACCATGGTTCGAGTCCTGGACATGGTGGCTTGCTTTCTCATTTCCCCTGTCTCTGTCTCTTTCTGGTCAAATTAATGTGAACAAATGAATAAATAAAATTAAGTAAATAATTATTTTTTTAAAAAATCCATACATTACTTTCAATGAAAAGCTGTATATTTCTTCTTTTTTTTACTTATTTATTTGTTATGATATTCAAGCCACCCAGTTCGGGGCTCAAACCATGGTCAACCATGTGTGAATCTAGCACCTTATAACCACGCCACCTGTTGGCCCCTGAAAAGCTGTTTTTTTCCTTGGGAACCAGCAGTTAGCATAATGGCTATGTCGTTGGACTCCCACGTAGTTGACTGCAGTTTGCGTCCCGGACCCGGTGGCTTAAAACTCACGCTGGGCGCGTGTGCGTGCGTGCCCAAGATCCCAAGAGGAGAATGGAGGAGAGGGGATTGCAGCATGGCCATCCCCCCTGGGGGGTGACTTCTCGCTTTCTGTCTCTATGTCTCTGGCGAGCGCACGTGCCCTATAGCGAAAACCTCTCCAAAAAAAAGCTGTTTTCTTTCTTTTTTTTTTTTTTTTTTGAGAGACTTTTGCTATAGGGTACGTGTGCTTGCCAGAGAGACAGAGAAAAAGTGAGAAGTCATCCTCCCCAGGGGGATGGCCATGCCACAATACCTTCTCTTCCATCCTCCTCTTGAAATTTTGGGCATGCACACACACACGCTCAACGTGAGTTTCAAGCCACTGGGTCTGGGATTTGAACTGCAATCGGTCATGTGGGAGTCCAGCACCTTAACTGCTACACCACCCACTGGCCCTTGAAAAGCTGTTTTTGAAAGTGAATTCAAAAGTTAAAGAATGAAGAACATTAGAAAGTCCCTCACACAGGTAGCACAGTTCATCTCACCTTCCTATCCACTGAAATCACATCGCTGACAAGATCCTAAAAAGACTTTTTTTAAAAAGAGTTTTTTGCCTTAAGGTTCATGCGCTTGCCAGAGAGAGACAGACAGACAGACACAGTGGGAGGGAAAGTGAGAAATCGCCCCCTGCCCCCGGGGGATAGCCATGCTGCAATCCCTTCTTCTTCGTTCTCCTGGATCCTGGGCAGAGAGTTTTAAGCCATGGGGTCCAGGACTCGAACCACGGTTGGACATGTGGGAGTCTTTACCCGCCTCTCCAGTGGTGTGGTCATTACGAAGTCCAACATCAGAGAAGCTGGACTGACTACAGCTCAGCACGTCCGCAGTAACTGCAGGCGTGTGCCATCTCACACGTCCACGGCCATCAAGGACAACCTCTCTCTCTTTCTCAACGAAATGGCATCTAAAACACCACTCAGATTGAGTAAATTACGGTCTGGGAATAAAGTAGGTGTTAATGAGAACTGATTCTAGGGAGGAGGTCATATCAGTAATAGTACATGAGGGGAATTCAAAAAGCTGTGGAGGGACCAGCAGATGGCATAATGGCTATGTCCGGTTCAAGTCCTGGACCCAGTGGCTTCAAACTCATGCCGGGCGCATGTGCGTGCGTGCCCAAAATCATGAGAAGAGAATGGAGGAGAAGGGATTGTGGTGTGACCCCTGAGGGGTGATTTCTCACTTTCTGTCTCTCTCTGTCTCTCTGGCAAGCACACAAGCCCTTTAGCAAAAATCTCTCTAGAAAAAAAAAAGTTTGTGGAACAAAAGTATTAGGGTGCAGAAAACATTTTGAAATCCATGCATAGTTGTTCATAATACACATTTTCCAAGAATTTTTGAAGATTATTTTATTTAACTTAATTTGCTTATTTATTTTATTTTGACCAGAGCAGGAGAGACAGAGAAAGTGAGAAACTAAGCCACCAGGCCCAGGAATCGAACAGCAGTCAGCCATATGGGAGTGCAGTACCCTTAACTGCCACACCACCTCCTGGCCCCTCCAAAATTTTTTTTTAATTATTTTATTAAGTTTATTTATTTATTTTAATGTGACCAGAGCAGGGCAGAGTGTGTGTGGAAGAGAGAGAGAGAGATAAAGACAGAGAGAGGGAAAGTGAGAAAGCAAGCCCCCAGACCTGAGACTCAAACTGCGGTCGTCCACATGGAAGTCCAGTGCCCTTAACAGCCATGCCACCTGCCGGCCCCTCTAGGAACTCTTTTTTTTTTTTTTTTTTTTTTTGGAGAGGTTTTTTCTATAGGGTGCGTGCGCTCACCAGAAAGACAGACAGAGACAGAAAGCGAGAAATCACCCCCCCCCTCCCCCCGGGGAATGGCCGTGCCGCAATCCCTTCTCCTCCATTCTCCTCTCGGGATCTTGGGCACGCACGGACACATGCCTGGCGTGAGTTTAAGCCACTGGGTCCGGGACTCGAACCGCGGTCGACTACATGGGAGTCCAGGGACATAGACGTTACGCTAACTGCTGGTCCACCTCCAGGAACATTTTAAAGACCCCTTGTGCATGGTGGCACTGTTTGGTAAATGTAATAGATGTGTAGTTTTGGCAGTTTTTTCCCACACACAACAGGAAATTTTCAAGAGAAAGACAATCTTACTAACTACCCTCATATCACTGAGAATGTTCTGAAGTATTTTTTCAATCTAAGTTATTTGTATTGTGCAGTAAATACTAAGAAATAAACTCAGTTTTCAAAACAAAGATATAAAGTATTATACCTTCATCACACCTTATTCTTCAGCAGCTATTTGACCAAACAAAGTTTTGTTTCTGGGAGCGTGATATTGCTGAAGGAGCAAAAATCTGAGAGTCTGGGAGACTTCAATTTGAATCCTATTGGGTGGTTGGAAAGGTCATGCATTTGTGCACAGAAAAACAGAAAAATGACGTCAGGACTTTTCCAACCACCCAATAAATACCTACGACTTCTTGGACAAGTTGTTCACACTTTAACTCCATTTATTCATTTTTTTTTTACTTTGGAGATGTTTTCACTATAGGGCACGTGTGCTTGCCAGAAAGATAGAGAGAGACAGAGAGACAGAAAGTGAGAAATCACCCCCTAGGGGGGATGGCCACATCACAATCCCTTCTCCTCCATTCTCCTCTCAGGATCTTGGGCACGCACACACACGCGCCCGGCGCAAGTTTAAGCCACTGGGTCCAGGACGTGAACCGCGGTTGACTACGTGGGAGTCCAGCGACAAAGCCATTACACTAACTGCTGGTCCCTTCCCTTTACTCTTCTACCAGACGAGCGTGGACGTCCACTGGAAGAGAGCTGTGAGGATTAGTAACTCCAGGGAGCCACTCACATTGTGTGGCAGGGCAGGGTTGGTGCTCAGCGACTTGTTCTCACCTTTTCCCAAGTGACCTTTCAGAAACCACACTGAATTTCTAGCTGCCAACTACTCCAAGTAAAACATGGTAGCCAATGCATATGCTGAAATCTGAAATGAATCTGCAGAAGCCCCTAGTAGGGGAATGATTGGAAACAATATTATTTCAGTAGGCTCAATAAAGTTCTCTTAGAATTTGTTACATTTTATGATCCAATTAGTTTTGGCTTTCAATGCATATACAAGCCCTGGTTTAAAAATCAAGATGGTGGTCAAACAAAAATGCAGCCAAATCTCCGGATCCAGGCATATGAACGGTCTGCAGTGCCATAAAGACAGGAAAGTAAACAGTGGGAAGGGATCGTGGCCTCGTTGTCTCTGTTGAACATGTCAAAGTAGTGCATCTAAAAATATTCGAACAATCTGCCTATTTTCCATCTGTTATATTTCTCAGAGGATAACTGAAAGTTCATGTGAAAGTTCATCGCGAGTTCAAATGTGTCACATCAGGTCATTCACAGGGTAAAAGTTCGCTGGGAGTTTATTGTTATTTTTTAAAGATTGAAATGGAAAATGAATAAATACACTAATTAAAGTAATTTTATATCGCAACCACTGCATTTTTAAGCATCGTTAATAAAAATTATATATTTTAAAAGGCCACGGGCAATGCAAAACTGCAAACAATAATGATTATAAAGAAAATGCCTAAGATGCTGTTCCTTAGGACTGTCTTTGGAAAAGAAGTTACAGATAATCTTGGTTGTTCTGGATATTAAAGTAAAACAGTCATTGTATTTTGTGTTATATCGAATACTTTGTTTAAACTACATCTTTAAAAATGGTAATACAGAGGCATGAAAAAAGGAGTGATATCAGAAATGATACTTATCTTACTATCTAGCTGAATAGAGATGATTTTTAACTCGAGATTGCTAAGAATGCCCACAGATGGTAGGCTACCTTCACCAAAAGCTGGAAGCTGAGAGAAATGTTTCATTTGTATGAAAATTACTAAATTACTGAGGGAGAAAACCCTAAATAAAATAGCATTATTACTTAAATCACTGAGTTGAAAACTAAGATTTTTCTTTTGGGTAAAGTCATTGTATTTCAAAAAAAAACTTAGGGGAGCAGCAGATGGCGTGGTGCTTGGGGCACTGGACTCCCACAAGGCTGACCACAGTTCAAGTCCCAGATCTGGCAGCTTTCTTTTTCACTGTCTCTCTTTCTGGTGAGCATGTGTGCCCTACAAGAAATGAACAAAAACAACAATAATAATAATAAATAATTTTTTTAATTAGAAAGAAAATAACAGTGAACATTTTATGTGTGTGTGTGTGTGTGTTATATATCAAATGTAGGTGATAACTTAGCTTTGAAGATTAAAAATTTAGGGGGGTGGACAGCAGGTGATGTAGCGGTTAAGATACTGGACTGCAGTTCAAGTCCTGGACTCGGCACCTTGAAAGTCACGCTGGGCATGTGTGTGTGTGTGTGTGTGTGTGTGTGTGTGCACGCATCCCCAAAAACCTGATACGTGAATAGAGAAGGGATTATGATGTGGCCAGATCCCCGTGGGATAATTTCTCTCTTTCCCTCTCTCTCTCTCTCTGGTGAGCACACATGCCCTATAGCAAAAAAATTAAAAAAAGAAAAAGAAAAAAAAGAAAAAGAAAAATTTCTACCAAGTCCCGGTGCACTTCAGGCTTCAGCAAAGGATTTTGTTTAATGACTAAACGTACATTCCAGGGCCAGACAGTGCACAATGGTAAAATGCGACACTCTGACCTCCCTGAGTGTGCAGGACGCATGTGAGCCTCCGTGGGGGCTGGCTGAGCTGGGGTGGGTCACGGTGCCAGGACACCATGATGGTGCGGTAACTGTCCCTCACTCTCCATCCCTCTCACTCATGGAAGAAATGAGCAAACTTTTAAAAAATGTACATTCCACCATTTCCCGATTTCTCCTGTCAAATGCATGTCCTTAGTTTCACAATACAACTTTTTTTTTTAAGTTTTGCTTTAGGGCACATGTGCTCACCAGAGGTGGGGGGAATAAGGAAGCACTTCTGGGGTGGGGATGAGAACACCACAATCCCTTCCCCTCCATTGTCCTCTCGAGATTTTCGGCACACACGCAGATGTGCCCAGAATGTTTTTCAAGCCACGGAGTTCAGGACTTGAACCTCAGAGTCGGCCAAGTAGAGTCCCGCCATGTTAACCAGCATGCCACCCACTGGCCCAACTTTCAATCTATGCTTCTCTCCCTAAACGGAAAAGTGCAACTGTTTGTCTGCAACCTGTCTATATTTTCTTCATGATATGCTACCAATTAATTTTAATGAATGTATCTATGCATCCGTTCACTCAGTAAATATATATCTATTACTTATTATTTGCAAGGTGCAATGCTAAGGGCTACAAAGGACACAAAAATGAATAGGCCTGAATTTCTGTTTGTAAGACACCTATCATCCCGTGGAAGAAGGAGGACATAAAAATAACGTAACATAAAAATAAATGAATAACATGAAGTTGAAGTCATTTACAGCCATAGAGGGACACGAGTAAAGTTAACCTGGAAGTTCACAGGAGACTTATTTCCAGCCAGCAAACTAATCTTGGAGTTAATTACAAGCTGAATACTAATTAAAATCTCTTTTCCTAGTTTTTTTTTTTTTTCCCAAAAATTGTTAAACAAGAATTTAAAAACCTAAAAAAAATCTCTTTACTACTTATGTCATTCCTACTACCTAATACTGGTATTGGCCAAGGCTCTCCAGAGAGAGAGCACTAAGATAAATGCGTGTGTAGGAGAAGGGATTTGCCATAGGAATTACTTCACACGATCCCAAGGTGAAGTTCCACACAGGCCTTCTACAAGCTGCGGAAACATCTGGAAGACTGAGGCAAGAAAGCGCTCTGAGTTTTAGTCCAAGGCCTGAAAGGGACCCGCGGTGGCCACTAGTATGAGTCCAGACCCCAAAGGTTAAAGAACTTGGAGTCCATCTGGCTGGGTGTTGGAGGTGGGGTGCAGGAGCCCGAAGTTGGCAGGAATGCATGGCAACCCATAAGTGTGTACAATTATTTTGTGTCAATTACGAATAAATAAATAAACCACCTGCTGGCCTATTATCGGCTAGGTCCTATTCCTGCATTTCCAAGGCACTCAACATTTACGGGGCACCGCTGAGGTGTCAAGATGCCAAGCCAGGAGCCAGGGACACAGGGAGGAGGGATTCTGTGAGTGCTGAGAGTTCAGAGCGGCAGGTAGCACTTCCACTGCGGAGCCAGCAGGTGGCGTAGTGGTTAAGGTGCTGGACTCCCTCCTGGCCGACCATGGTTAGAGGCCAGAGCTGGCACCGAGCACATGTCTGTGTGTGCCCAGAATCCCAAGAGGAGAAATCGAGGAGGAAGGAATTGCCACGTGGTCATCCCCCCTGGGGAGTAGTTTCTCACTTACTCTGTCTCTCTGTGCCTCCATCCAGTGCACGTGCCCTGTAGCAAAAATTTCCCTTAAAAAAAATATCTTTCACTGGCATGTGTAAAAGTCGTGGTTAAGCAGAAAAACATGAGTAGGGCATTTGTGTTAGGTTGTGTCACATTGAATGGCATTGAAAAACACCCATAGGTTTTTTACAGGACAAGTTCTCTTTGCTCCTAAAACTGTTCTCAGTGGCTCGGTCTCTGTCTCCACAGTGAGTCTGACCCGGAGCCGGTGACTGGGAGCCTCCCGTGGGCAGGTCCTGCACCGACACGAGACTCCGGAAGAGAAGCGAGCATCCCACGGCTGCAGGAGGCTCCCGGTCCAGCGGGAGGTGGAGAAGGTTCGCCGTCCAGCGGGAGGTGAAGAGGCCGCATCTCCTTCTGGCTGCTGTGTCAGTCCCTCCAGGTCTGGGGCAGCCTTCCCTCGCCTCTGCATCCCCACCCTGCAGCCCACCTGCCCCTGTGTGCTCTGCCAATCCACTGAGGAACCCACTGAATCCTGCAGAGACAGCGCGTTGAAGCCCAGAGTCTCAGAGTACATAGGCACCCAGCCTTCCAGCCTCTGATAACAGAAAAGTTTAACCCCCAAGGGTTAAAGCTGGGGTCCCTTTCCTGTCCTGCTACTGGTTTTAACCGACCAAGGGGGGGACCGTCATGGCAGCTACAGGTGTCGGAGAATTTCTGCTTCCTTTACCCTGAGCCTGTCACACGGTCTAGGAGTAAAACAATATGACTCATGAAAAAGTCCTCTGGATATTCTGAAGGTTTTTACTACTACCTGGGTACCCTGGGAGAAAGGATTTTTAAATGATAACATATAAAGGAAAATATGTCCAAATACACTTTGAAAAAAGGGAGGAAGGTGCAAAGGAGGGAGGGAGGAAGGAAAAGAACATAAAAGACCATCCTTGGGACCAGCGAGTCCATGTAGTTAAGGTGCTGGACTCCCACATGGGTGACTGCGGTTCAAGTCCCGAACCTGGTAGCTTGAAAAATCACACCAGGCATGTATGCAGGGTGCTCAAGATCCCAGAAGGAGAATGGAGGAGAAGGGATTGTGGCATGGCCATCCCTCCTTGGGGGGAGGATGATTTTTCACTTTCCTTCTCACCGTCTCTATCACTCTCTCTTACTCCAGGTACACATTCGTGCTTTTAATGGTGTCTGGAAATTTCTTCCCATTCGTATCTGTTATAGTTGATCCTTGCAAAGTCTTCTATAAATTCTTTTTTAAAAAAAACATTTTAAACCTTTATTCATAAAAGCCTACTTTTTACTTATTTATGTTATACCAATAAAAAATGATGTGGGACCAGCAGATGACATAATGGTTACGTTCTGGTTCGAGTCCCAGACCCAGCAGCTTAAAACTCATGCTGGGCGTGTGTGCGTGTGTGCCCAAGATCCAAAGAAAATGGAGAAGGGATTGCAGTGTGGCTATCCACCGGGGGGTGATTTTTCACTTTCTGTCTCTGTCTCTCTCTAGCAAGCACATGTGCCCGATAGCAAAAATCTCTCTTAAAAAATTAATAAAAATTAAATTTAATTTACAAAGATGTCACATATAAATAGAAGTCTATGAATTTCATTATTAGACTAAAGAAATTAATATCTTGAAAGGGCTATTCTGTTTCAGATAACATTTCATTTAGTTTTCAAAACAGCCCTCTAAGGCAGGTATTATGGCTCTTATTTTACAGACAAGAAACCTAAATCAAACAGCAGCTGAATGAAGTAGGGCCAGGTGGTAATGCCAGGACCCCCCAGGGGAGGGTGCTGGGTCTGTGTCCCGGGACTTCTCTGAGCCCACCGGGTGCAGGTGTAGACGTCATGATCCAGGTCGGCTGAAGCTGGAGGTGGACCCTGGTGTGAGGACTTTGTTGAGAATCACTCCCTCAGTCTTGAAATAAACTTAGCCTGTCTACACTTAAACAAATGAGTCAATCAATTGTGTTTCTTTTTTTCTTTTTTTTGGGGGGGGAGAGATTTTTGCTATAGGGCGCATGCGCTCGCCAGAAAGACAGAGAGAGAGAGAGAGACAAAGAGACAGAAAGCTAGAAATCCCACCCCCAGGGGGGATGGGGATGGCCATGCTGCAATCCCTTCCCCTCCTTTCTCCTCTCGGGACCTTGGGCACACACATGCAAGTGCCCTGTGTGAGTTTAAGCCACCAGGTCCGGGACTGGAACTGCAGCCGATTACATGGGAGTCCGGTGATAGCCATTACACTAACTGCTGGTCCCTTGATTGTGTTTCTGAGAGCAAGTGCCCTCCTGCAAGTAGCCTATGACCTCAAAACTGTTCGCATTGCACAGATGGGATTTTCCACCTCCTGCACTTCACAGGGAACGATGCTCGGAGGTGCTAGAGTCCAGAGATGCTTGCCTTAAACATGCAGCTTTGTAAACTGAGGTGTTAATAAAAGACGTATGAACTTCGTTACCTTTCGTGACACACAGGATGCGTCGCCTGCAACATCTGCCCATTGGAACCAACGTGACGGTAAAATGAGGAGGAGCTAATGGATTGTGCTAAAGAATTTTATGTTTTTGAAGAAGCACAATTTCATTTGAACCTTCTCTGTGAATAAAAAATGTCCAAAGTGTTCTTTTTCTAAATTTGCCAGAGGGTGTGTGTGCTACCAGAGAGAGACATGAGACAGAGAGAAGAGTGAGGAAGCACCTCCCTCCCCAGTGGGGGACGGCCACCCTGCAATCTCTTTGCCTCCATACCCTCCTGCCGCTGAGAGTTTGGGCACGCACACACCTGTCTGGTGTGGTTCTCAAACTGCAAGGTCTGGGACTCGGACTGCACAGTGGGCTGTGAGATCCAGCTGCCTTAACCACCAGGCCACGAAGCCGGCACACCAATGCTATTTTCAAATCCATGCTGGCCTTCCTGGTCATCTCTTGGAGGGCCACAGGACACTCCTAAGGGCCAGTGACACAGGGTTGCTGACAACATGCACACCAGCCCAGAGAGGACAGCAGTCACTCTGGTGGGTCTGTCACCAGACAACATCCAACGAACCGCTTCCTCTTCCCATCACTTCTTTATTTCCCTTTGGAAGCCAACATCCTAAGGCAATCGCATCCACATCTCGTAATTAAGCAGCTGCAGCCGCGTCTGGGGTTTATGAGGCGCAGATACACGGCTAGCAACTCATGCAAACAGAGACACAAAGATCTAGTAAATGTATCTGTGGGCTATAAAAGAAATGATTCATTTTAGGAGTTGGTCAGTGGCACAGCAATAAAATGCAAAGCTCAAGATTGACCCACCCAGGAAGGTTCCAGGTTCACGGCTGAAGACCTTCCTGAGTATGCCAAGCACACATGGGCCCATGACCCCAGGCCAGCTGAGCCTGAGTGTGGATCGTGGCATCAAGACTCTGTTGGGGTTACTCTCTGTCTGTCTCTCTCACTAATGGAAGAAACAGATAGATAAATAAGTGTTTAGAAAGAGCTGGCTCGGGGACCAGCAGTTGGAGTAATGGCTGTGTCACTGGACTCCCATATAGTTGACCACGGTTCGAGTCCCGGACCCGGTGGCTTAAACTCACACCGGGTGTGTGTGCATGTGTGCCCAAGGTCCCGAGAGGAGAATGGAGGAGAAAGGATTGTGGCGTGGCCATCCCCCCAGGGGGTGATTTCTCACTTTCTGTCTCTCTGTCTCTCTCTTTCTGATTTTCTGGCGAATTCATGCTCCCTAAAGCAAAAAAAAAAAAAAAAACCTCTCAAAAAAAACAAAAGAGCTGGCTCAGGACCAGCGGATGGCATAATGGTATAATGATTACATCACTGGACTCTCACGTCGACTGGTTTGAGTCCTCGACCTGGCAGCACACGCCAGACACAAGTGCATCCATGCCTAAGATCCCAGGAGGAGAATGAAGGAGAAGGGATTGCAGTGTGGCCATCCTCCCTGGGGGTGATTTCTTGCTTTCTGTCTCTGTCTCTCTGGCAAGTGCATGTACCCCATAGCAAAAATTTCTATTTAAAAAAAAAGGCTGGCATGGCGATTAAGGTGCTAGACTCCCACATGGCCTACCACGGTCTTGAAAATCACTGCAGGCACATGTGCCCCGAATCCCAAGAGGAGAATGGAGGAGAAAGAACTGCAGTGTGGTCATCCTTCCTAGGGGGTGATTTCTCACTTTCCCTCTCTCAGTCTCTCTCTGTCTCTCTCTAGATAAGCACACACACCCTATGCGCTGGGCGAGAGAAGCCAGGTCACACACGCCGACCGCAGCGGAAACCCCCGCTGTACAGCCTGGAACACGCTGGGCACACCCAAGTGCCTGTGACCCAGCTGGTCGCTGGGCCAGAGGATGGTAATTGCGGTGTGACCAGACCCTGTGCAAGGTGCCCTTTTCTCCCTCTTGCTCACTCATGTCTGTGCACATGTGCACTCTACTGTGAATAAAGAAAAAACCTTTAGATGTTTAAAGACATTATTAATTTTAATCATTCTTTGGATCTTCTAAATAATCCTCTGGGGAGGACTGATCCAGTCAGTGGCATTTCACAGACTAATTCTTAACTTGGTCTCCGCCACTGATGTGCCAGCACAGGCCGCCACGTGGCTACGCTGGAGTCCCAGTTCCAGAATTCTAACGTACACAGGATTTTAACGGTTGTCTAATCCGGCAGGTCCTAACTTTTTTAGTTTTAAGACTTTTTAGATTAGGCCATAAGGGCACGTCCGCTCGCCAGAGAGAGACACGAAGAGAGGGAAAGTGAGAAATCACCTCCCGGGTGGCCATGCTGCAATCCCTTCTCCTCCCTTCTGTCTCAGGGTGTTGGGCACACACGCACACACGCCGAATGTGTTTTACAGGCTGCCATGTCTGGGACCACGACAGGGTGGGCCAAGTGGGAACCGGCACCTTAACCACCACGCCACCTGCTGGCCCCAGGGCCTAATTTTTAAGATGCATTTTCCTCCATGAAATGTGATCAAGCATGGATCCTCTCCCTAAAGGGAATAAAAAAATTTTGCTTATAATTTCAGGAGCAATTCAGATTCCCTAAAGCCCATCCTGGACACTAATTTAAGAAATCGCGGCTAAATCCAGCCAGTCACGCACAGACGGAGACAGGCCAGGGACTTGGCCAGGCTGGTGGGCTGTCAGTGACAGAGGCAGGATGGACGCCTTTCCTTTCCTGTTCCTCGGGGCCAGAATCCACCGCTCAGACTCTCCGGACACATCTGCGTGGCAATGAAGGGGCAGTCAGCTAAACCACTCCTACAGAGCGGCCAACAGCAGTCACTGGGCATACCAGGGGACTTCAAAAAGTCCACGGAAAACGGGCATGAGCGTATGAGTGTATTTTCATGCAAAAAAAATTGAAATGTATACATATGTTTTTCAAAATATACACTTTCTGTGAACTTTTTGAAGACCCCCACATGTAATTAGAATGTATCGCACCTAGTCCTCTTCTTTTTTTTTTTTTTTTTTTTGAGAGGCTTTTTTGCTATAGGGTGCGTGTGCATGCCAGAAAGACAAACAGAGAGACAGAAAGTGAGAAATCACCCCCCAGAGGGGATGGCCATGCTGCAATCCCTTCTCCTCCATTCTCCTCTCAGGATCTTGGGCACGCACACACACGTGCCCGGCATGAGTTTAAGCCACCAGGTCCGGGACTTGAATCACAGTCGACTACATGGGAGTCCAGCGACATAGGCATTACGCTAACTGCTGGTCCCGCAGTCCTCTTTCTAACCAAATACAATTTTTTTCTCTCTGTATTTATACCCCTCAACCAATGCAGGCACATCTGAACTCACCCTGTCCTTCGCACCTCCTCCCTCAGCACGGACACGTTCTTCAAACTCCCTCCTGGGGCCAGACAGTGGCACAGCAGTGACACAACCGAGCCCACACAGAAAGGCCTGGTGTGCATCCTGGGCGTTCCCGAGTGCACTCATACACAGCTCACCAGCAAGGCTCAGGGGGACCACCATGTGGGGACCCTCCTGGAGAGGCCAGCCGCCCTCATTTTCTCCCTTGGAATTCATACACACACACACACACACACACACACGCACACATACGTGCACATACATATACACACATATACACACACATATACACATACACACATATATACACATATGCACACACATATGCACACACATACACACATGCACATACACACATACACATATACACACATACACATACATGCACATATACACACATATACACATACACACATACACATATATACACACATAAGCACACACACACACACACACACACACACACACACGGTGGCCCCAAAGCCTAGTGGTTAAGGGAGCTGGGATCTCACGTGGCCAACACTATTTCATCCCAGCCCTGGCTGCTTGACAAACGGGACAGACAGGCGTGTTCGCAGGCCCCGGATCCCAGCAGGATGGAGATGGGGCAGGGGTGTGACTTGATGCCTTTTCTTCCGCGTCTCTGCGACAAGTGCACACACCCTGCGGCAATTAAAAGGCCTCACCAAACTAAACCCCATCCGTCCTGGGTTCCTAGGACCCTGCACCATCCGGGTCTTCCCCACACCTGCAATGCCGCACCCCTGCGTGGCCACCACCCCCCTTTCCCCTACAGCTCAGTCCTGCTGTCCTCCATATCCATTCTCACCCCATCCACGGAGACCTTTCCCAGGAACAGCTCCAACTGCTACTTCTAAACCGAGCTCTCCCCAGAACCTGTTTCCACTTCCGCTCTGGCATGAAGACACACCGGGTCTTGGACACGGAGCCTGTGGCATGTAGCCGGCTCTGCGCACTCCTCCGGCGGCGGCGTGGAAGTGGAGGGCTTCCGCTCTCCGGGTTGCGGCTGCGGTGTCTCCAGAGACCCCGACAGCTCCGCACAGCTCTCCAGCGCCCACACGGATGGTAGGCTGGAATCGGCGTCCGCCACCAGCCCAGGCTGGGTCTCGAACAGACACAAGGACATCGAGGACCAGAAACAGACTGGTCTTGCCACGGTCTGGACCACAGACCAGGAGACTGGAGCGGTTGAAAAAGATCAGAGCCCGAGAGGTCGGCGGCTCTGCCCCTGGAGCCCGGGGCCGCGCGCACGTGGGTGCGCCCGGGAAGGCAGTCTGCTAGGGTAAATGGTTTATGGACCTAAACATGCAGTAAAATAAGTGTGGGTTTAGGACTCTAAAGATAGGTGATGCACAGCTAACAATGTATCCCAATCCCTGTGATTTACAAAAACTGTTCGTAAAGTGGACGAGGGCTCTGCTCCCTCTGCCCGCCGAGACTGCCTCACTCTTTTTTCCGGGATATCTAATTTAAGGGGGGATTTCGCGCCCTCTAGTGGATAATAACGATCATTCAAAAACAGTCCCTCAACTCCGGGATAATCTGAAATTAGTAATAAAAATAAACAGTACATACTACCTACCCCTGGGACATTAATTATTCACTCGCCATGTTGATATTAAGCAATATCATTCTAAGGGATTGATCCTTTTAAGCAGATTGATCCTTTTACATTCTCTTACTACCCCATTGCAAAAGACCCAGAGTACCAGAGAGCAAGCGACCTGTGCAATCCCACCTCTCCAAATGCTTGGAGGTTCACGGTAGCTTTATGTGTGTGTGTGTGTATTTATTATATTATTATTATTGCCAGAGGGCATGTGCACTGGCCAGAGAGAGACAGAGAGGGAGAGAGCACCCCCTAGTGGAGCAGGTCACTCCAGCAATTCTGTTTCCTCCATTCCTTCATCCTCTTGGGATTTTGGACATGCACGGGCAGGCCTGGTAGATTGGGGCCTGGTGTGTTTTTCGAGTCACTGGGGCTGGTATTCTAAGTCTAGATGGCCAAGTGGGATCTGGCTCCTTAACCACTAGACCACCAGGCCAGCCCACAGTAGCTTTATATTTTTAAATATTCTTTCATATAACTGCAACTTCTTTCCGTAGAATCACAACATGGTGGCCAATAAAGCCCTTTTAAATGTTCATTGAGTCATTGAGTTATTTACTTTTAGTGACTATATCAAACAGTTTTATTAAGCATATTTGTGCATATCATCCTTCTTTTTATTTATTTTTTAAAATTTGCTATATGTCACATGCACTCACCAAGAGAGAAACAAAGAGATAGAAAGAGAAGGTGAGAAATCACCCCCAGACTGTAAAATTATATGTGATTCAATGTAATATAAACAAGATTATGATAATAATAATAATAATAACAATAAATACTAAATGAAATAAAATAGTCACCCCCCCAGAGGGGATGGCAATCCCTTCTACTCCACTCTCCTCTCAGGATTTTGGCTGTGCATGCACATGTGCCCGGCGTGTCTTTCAAGCCACCAGATCTGGGACTCCAACAGTACGGTTGGCCATGTGGGACCCAGTCAGCTTAACCTTTCGGATGTCGTTTTAGTGAATGTAGATATGTACGTAGAGATTTATACGTGTCGCCATGGCAGTCTGCAAAAAACCGGAAGCAAACGATTAGGCCAGCCATGATGATGAGGTGGTAACACAATGCTGCAAGCCCAGACCCAGCCGGGAAGCTCCTGGTTTGAGGCCCGGCGTGTCCCTGTGCACCGTAGATGCCATGATCTGGGCTGGCTGAGGCTGTGGCGGATCACGGCAAGAGGCCCCTGCTCAGGGTGCCTGCCTCTCCCCTGCTGGGGTGCCTGCCTCTCCCCTGCTGGGGGTGCCTGCCTCTCTGTCTCTTTCTGTCCCTCTCTCATGGAATAAATAAATAAACTTAAAAATAAATATATCATTCATCATCAAATCTATTTGGCTATCTCAAAGAAAATAGTATAGGCTAATCAGCCTTTTAATTATTTGCAAGCTACATTAAATATTATATAGTTATAATATTTATGTCATTTACTATGAACTAATCTCATGTAAATGTGAAAATATACTCCATGAAAAGATGTGACGTTACATTAAAAATAACCTGAACCTTCATTATCACCAAATAAATAAAATGAGGCTTTAACGTCACTAGATAAAGTAACCAGTTCTCTTGTGACCTATTAGCAGTGTGAACTCCAAAGTTTTATTAAAACTTAAAGCCTCCAACATCATACCTGCTACAAACATTCATTACCAAAAGCACTCGGTAATTCCCGGGAGAAACAAATGACTTCACCTTTCGCTGAAAAATGATAGACGCATGGACCAGCAATTAGCGTAATGGCTATGTCGCTGGACTCCCACGTAGTCGACCGCGGTTCGTGTCCCGGACCCAGTGGCTTAAACTCACGCAGGGTGCGTGTGCGTGCGTACCCAAGATCCCAAGAGGAGAATGGAGGAGAAGGGATTGCGGCGTGGCCATCCCCCCTGGGGGGTGATTTCTCGCTTTCTATCTCTCTGTCTCTCTCTGTCTGGCAAGCACACACGCCCTATAGCAAAAACCTCTTAAAAAAAAAATGATAGACGCAGATGCAGAAAATCAGAAGGGTGCCCTGGAGTCAGAGTTCCCACGGCGGATGTCATTATTCAAAAGGACTGCGTGGCCAAACTCTTATTTATTCATTTATTTTAAAGTGTATGTGGATCTCTCTTCCAGGAGTGAGAGACGGATGCACCTGCAGGGTCTCCATGCTGCGATCCACACCAGCCCCAGACCCCGGGCACGCGAGACCTACATGTTTAGGGAGCTCTTCACATGTGAGTGTTCCCGCGTGGGACAGCCTCGCAGGGTGTCGTGTTCTGTATCATCATCTGCCCCCCACAAACTGCTGTTTAAAACATACACTTGATCATTAATCTAGTTATGTTAATATGGGGACTTTTTTAAAAATTAATTCCACCAAGTAAAAACAGTTTCTTACACAGACTACCACAAAGTTGAGGCTATAACTCTATTAAGATTTTGTATTTTCTCTAACTAAATTATTTGAATGGCTCTCTTATCCGAATGGAATTTCTGCTGGGATATTCCATGCCTCGGGCGAATTTCCTGCCCTCGAGTAATAAAATAAGAAAAATAATCCACTGATACCCACTGAAATATTTCAAAGGTAGGACTAAGATGTTCATCGCATACTATAAATGACAGCATATGCAATATTCTATGTTAATAAGGTTTTTTGTAAATATCATTTTAATGGCTACATAGGACTTTATTGCCTGGATCTCTCATTTATTTAACCATTTCTTTCTCTTGGCAAGAAGGTCTTTCCTTTTAGGTGTGAGCTATACAAGGCCTGGGGCCAGCGGGTGGCATGGAGGCAAAGGCGCTGGATCCCACATGGCCAGCTGCATGGCTCGAGCCCCGACCCCAAGGTTCAAAAAACACATCAGGCTCATGTGCATGCATGTCCAGAACCCCTAGAGGAGAATGGAGGAGAGGGACTGAGTGTGACCATCCCCTCTGGGGAGTGATTCTCTTTCTCTCTGTCTCTCTCTCCAATGAAACAAACACATAAATAAGGCTCAACATCCAGCTTTGTGGGCAAAGCTTTTCCGTAGTTCACCGGAGCTAATTCTGACCTAAGGATGGTACATACCCAACAACAATATACCTTCCTTTCCTAATAATACCACTTAACATTTAAAACGTTTCACAGTAAGTCCCTTACGTAAATACTGGCTTCCTTTAAGGTATAGTTACACGGTTATTAAATTGACTCCGACAATTAACTCACAGGCGATTTTACTTTTGTAGCAGTCAGCAGGCTCACAGGTATCTCTGAGAGAATCAAAACCAAATAACCCAGCCTCTCCACGGAGCAGCTGAGCAACTAGAACAGGAACACAGAGTGTAACTTACATTTTAAAGTTTAAGTCTAGCAATGATGTCATCAAAATTGAAATATACACACACACACACACACACACACACATATATATATATATATATATATACACACACACACACACACACATATATATGTAAAATCTCATTTTTTTACTTTATCTAAACACAGAAATGATAGATATATACTTATACGTTTAGGAAGGATGTCCCCTGCCAAGCAGCTCTATCTTGGTAAGTTTTTACATTCAAGCATTTCCATTTTTTTGTTTTTTAGTTGCCAGAAAGAGTAGGAGAAAGTGAGAGGGAGAAAGCACCCTCCAGGGTGGTGTGCTCACCCTTCTCGCTTTCTCCGTCCTGCTGGGATTTGGGGCACACACATGTGTGCTGGGCGTGTCTTTCAAGCTGCCAGGGTTGAGAGTTGAACAGCGGTCAGAGATGAGGGATCTGGGTCCCTTTGCCACTGGGCTAGGCCATCATGTTTTGACATTTTGAGGTGATAATCCACCTACTCACTCCTCCTTAGAAGAGTAAATTACTATCAGGTGGGGCCAGCAAGTGGAGTGGTGGTTGAGGGTGCTGGACTCCCACATGGCCAACCACGGTTTGAGTCCTGGATCTGGCGGTTTGCTTTCTCACTTTCTCTCTCTCTCTCTCTCTCTCTCTCTCTCTTTCACCCTGCCCCTCTCTGGCCAAATTAAAATAAGTAAATAAAATTAGATAGTTGAATAATTCTTTAAAAAAGATCGTTTTGGTGTAACAGAAAAGACAAGAAAGGAGAAAAGACCTACAGCTGTGGTAGCACCTTTCCCTACTCCCCAGGGATCACCGGAAACGAGGTCCTCCCAATGGCAAAGATCTGGCCAGACAAATGATATGTTTCCACCGTCAGCTGTTGTCCGTGGCCTTCGCTGTTCCGTGCTCACCAACAGGTCAGGCAAAACCCAGTCGTACTCATCAGCCCTCTAGCATGACAGGGATTCAAGCGACATTCCAACAAGGCAGGACATACAGGTGCCCCCGGCCGGGGGAATGTGGGAGGGAGGAAAGGCAGCCCAGACGGGTGAGGCCACAGCCCCGGGGCAGAGCCGGCTGTGGGGACAGGAGACCCTAACACCCTCTGTGGGCTCTGAGATGCAGCCCGAGGCACCTACGTGCACGGAGGCACACCTCGTATTTTCATTCTTTTTTTTTTTTTTTTTTTTTTAACTATAGGGCGCGTGTGCATGTGGTGAGGGGTGTGTGGGCAATGGCCACGCTGCAATCCTGTCTCTGTTCTCCTCGGGGGTTTTGGGCCATCTACACTGTGCCAATCAGAGCTTTATGAAAAAGTAGATCAAGGGCCAGCATATAGCTGGTGGTTACGGTTACTCCCACATGGCCAACGCAGTTTGAATCCTGAACGCAATGACTTGAAAATCACACCCACTCCGGGTGTGTGCACGTGCCCAAGATCCCAGGAGGAGTAAAGGAGCAGCAGTTGGATGTGGCAAACCCCCTGGGGGTGGTTTCTCACTTTCCCTCTCATTGTCTCTGTCTCTCTGTCTCTCCAGGATGGGAAGGCGCCCTATGTCAAAAACCCTCTTTTTAAAAAGGTAGAGGGGACATGTTGGTTAAGGCGCTGGACCCCCATGTGGCTGACTGCAGTTCAGGTCGGATCCAGCAGCCTGAAACCCAGGCCAGGAGCACGTGTGTGAGTGCCCCAAATCCTGAGAGAATGGAGCAGAAGGGATGGTGGCCTGGCCATCTCCCTGTCGCTTTCTGCCTCTCTGTCTCTCCAGCAAACGCACAGGCCTTATAGCAAAAATCTCTCCAAAAACAAAGGTACACAGATAAGAGATGGTAACAGAAACAATGATCTTAAAATATTTCTCTATGGTTTATGTTTACAAAATGACTTCTATTTCTTGCTGAGAGCCCTGGTTTTTTAAAGGTAAATAACATGTTGGTTTTGATATAAATCCGGAGATAAAAATCCCCAGGCATTTTGGGTGCAGGAAATAGGTTGTATCCTGGTTTATGTTCCCAAGACCTAGCACAGTGTTTAAGAAATAGTTATAGACAAGTCAATGTTCCACTAAAACAATTTAAACTATGTGGCTATATCAAAACTCCTGAGGAATAAATGAGACCAATTTACTCCCGAAGCTACACCCATGCACCGATAAATCGCAGTACTCGGTGTGTGAGAGGCCTTGCGCCCGGCCAGTCCTGAGCGCACGCACAAGGCCGTTCCACTTACCAGGAACACGGCATTTCCCTGCCAAGGCCAAGGTCTTCACTGAAGTCCCTCTTCACCTCAAGGGTAGAGTCCGTGGCCAACCGTGCGGTTTTGCTCTGCAGGTCTAGGGTTACCCTGGCCTCGCTGAGGCTGCAGTGCTGGGATTAGCCGGATCTCACCCACGCCGCTCCTGGCTCATGGGTCCAGCCTTACTCGGGTACTGCTGTGTGGGGACTGGCCGTGACGGAGGCGGGGCCACAGGAGGCGGGGCCACAGGAGGCGGGGCTTTCTAGGAGTCCTTGGGTCCAGGGAAAGCTCCACATCCATCTGAGTTGGGGAAGTTATGGTGTGGTCCAGTGGGATCACCTCACCGGGAAAGGGACCCCAAACCAGGGAGGAGTAACCAGGACCCCACTAGGACTGCACGGGAACCCCAGGGAGGCTCTGAAGCTGCCCCATGTCGCTAGGATTCCTGTGGTTTACGGTTCTTAAACCTCAACCTGCATGTCCACAGAAGGCGGTCGGTATACCAGGGACCCCTACCCTACAACGTCGGGTGCCTTAGACGCTCCTGAACTAACACACACCTCAGGAGTGTGGCCTACGCTTTGGTGTCTCATAAGAAAGCTCAAGAAGAAACAAAGCTTCAAATGCATCTGGTCCCCTGCTATCTTCACTCTGCAGAAGCTGAAGCCTGATGTAGATCCCCATGGGCCCACCAGCCCTCGCCCCTGGACAGTCGTGTTACACACGCCTCGTGAAACAGGGCTGGACTACAGCGAGGGATGGTGTTTTCTGAAAATGAGGAACAGGGACTGTCGTGTTTCCCTTGACTCTCCAGCACCTGGCACTGTGGGCGGGCCTACAGCCTAGTAGTGGTTAAGAGAAACAGTCCCCGCACAGCCAACCATGGTTTGAATCCTGGCCCAGAGGCTTGAAAAACACATGTGCCCTAAATGCCAACAGGGTGGAGAAGCGGAGAAGGGATTGCTGTAGGACCCTGCCCCATCGCAGGGTGCCTTCTCCCTCTCCCTCTCACTCTCACTCTGTCTCTCTTGGGTAAGTGTGCGTGCCTGCTTGGCAATTTAAAAAAAAAAAAAAGAAAAGAAAAGAAAAGAAAAGAGAAAGAAAATAAGAAAAGGAGCTACTGATAGTATTTATCTGGCAGGGCAATGCTGAGGAAAGAGCAGCCAGCACATAATCACCATCCAAACCCTGGGGCTCCACGTGAGTACACAGGCATTTTGAGAGACTAAGACTATAAGAATATGCATCACAGGCCCGGCTTCAGCATATAGCACTTGGGAGGCTGGAAGCCACATAAGGGGCCTGGATTCAGGTCGCAAGCCAAGCTGAAGGCAGACACAGCGGTGTAGGCCTGTAACCCTGGCTAATCAGGAGACTGGTGCAGGAGGATCGTGGCATGGTGAGACCCCATCACATACGCCTATCTCTGCCTCTTTTCCACTCTCTCTTTCCCTTTCTCTCTTGCATGGAAGAAAAAAAGAATTGCCTTCTTAGGCACAGCAGGGCCACAGGGTAAGGGAAAATTATGCAGGAATAAGGGGAAGTCAGACATTCACTTTGTTTAGGACTTACAGGTGTAAGAACAATGACTCATTTTCTAGTTTTCAGTCTGAGCAATGAAACTACCCACCTTTAAATGTTTAGGACAGTATATTACATATAATATTTCCCCATAATATTGATTACATATGTACGTAAACAGATTTATAGCTTACGAAGTACTTTCACACAACAATTATCAAGAGTGCACATCTTTTAGTCTCCTCATAGCTCAATCCTTGATGGATTTTATTTTCTTCTGACGTGTATGCTCATCAGACAGAGAGAGAGAGAGACAGAGAAATCACCACAGTCCCTTCTCCTCCATTCTCCTCTCTGGATCTTGGGCAGGCACATACACACTCCTGGCATGATTTTCAGGCTGCTGGGTCTGGGACTTGAACTGTGCAGCCAGCCATATGAGATCCAGTGCCCTAACTTCTATTCTAGCTCCAGCCTTTGTGAACATTTCATTTCACTTTATGCTCCCGAAACCGTCAAGACGCTCTATTACACCCATCCCACAAGTGTGGAAAACAGACCTTGTAAGAAGCAGATACTGTTCGTGAGTGTGCAGCCAGGACTGGAAACCAGGTTCGTCCAGTTGTAAAGCCAAGTCCTCTCCAGCATACACACTGACCTCACAGTGCAGCCCTCGCCTTGGTCCCGTGACAGGAATAGTATGAATTCCACTTCATATATTCATTCATTCATTCAGTACGGGGTGTGCCCACCTGGCGAGCCATGACCATCTAGGCACAGCGACCAAACCTCACCAAATCTCTGCCCTGTTTGGGGCGAGGTGGGAAAGGAAGAGAGGCAAAAAGAGCAACAGCTATATGCCAGCTGGCAAGTGCTATGGAGAAAAATAAAGCGAGCCAGGAGTTAGGAAATACTAAGTGGAGCCCCGCAGAATTAGCTGTTGGTAGAGAGTGGCCAAGAAGCGTATCTTTAATGAGATAATATTTGAGTGAACTGAGACCTGAAGGCAGTGAGGGGCCAGCCTTGTACTGCCAGAAAAGAATTTTCCAGATGGAGAGACTAGTGTGTGCACATCCCTGACACGGGGATGGCTTGGCTTCTTGGAGTAACAGCTGGAAGGGTCATTGTGCTTGCCGTGTGGGTGAGCAAGACGCAAAGCAGAAAGAGTGAGGGCAGAAGGAAGGGTGAAACGGAAGCGTAGTCTTGGATGTCTCTGAATGAACTAAACCAGTGGGCAGCCTCCATCCACTCAGAGACACGCTTAACTCACATGGTTCCTCTTGCGGTGACGCAGAGGATGAGCTGCAGGAGGTTCAAGGGAGTCCGAGGCTAGGTGGGAGCCTGTGGCTATGGACGGTTCAATGAAAGAGACAGGGTTTTGGGCTCGGGTGATAGTGGAAGTCACGTGGGACTGCAAGAGTTTGAAGTTGAACATAGAAAGTGGATGGCCAGGACCAGCAGTTGGCATAATGGCTATGTCGCTGGACTCCCATGTAGGCGACCGCGGTTCGAGTCTTGGATCCGGTGGCTTAAACTCATGCTGGGCACATGTGCGTGCGTGCCCAAGATCCTAAGAGGAGAACGGAGGAGAAGGGATTGCAGCGTGGCCATCCCCCCGGGGGGGTGATTTCTCGCTTTCTGTCTCTCTGTCTCTCTCTGTCTTTCTGGCGAGCGCACGCGGCCTATAGCAAAAACCTCTTCCCCAACAACAACAAAAAAAAACATAAAGAAAAATCGAATTGCCACATACTGAGCCCAGCGAGACTTGGGGAGAAGCACATTTGGGGGTGAAGACCAGAGCTCCACCTTGGACATGCTACTGCGGAGCTATTACAGAAAATGTCTGCGAGGAAGCTGTGTAACAGTGTTGATTCTAAAGAAGGACAAGCCCCTGTTGGAGGAACAAATGTGGGAATGTATCAAACTATTGCTGTTAACATCAGAGATCATATTTAGCCCCAAGGGAGCAGTGACTCAAAGAGGCCTGGGACACTCTGAGTTTTAGCATTTAGAGAGGAGGAAGACCCAGCCCAGGAGACTGAGAAAGAGCAGGCAAGAAGGGAGAAGGAAGACAGTGATCAGGGACCAGCAGTTAGTGTAATGACTATGTCGCCGGACTCCTATGTAGTCGACCACGGTTCGAGTCCTGGACTCGGTTTAAACTCACACCAGGCGCGTGTGCGTGCGTGCCCAGGATCCCGAGAGGAGAATGGAGGAGAACGGATTGTGGCGTGGCCATCCCCCCGGGAGGTGATTTCTCACTTTCTGTCTCTCTGTCTCTCTCTGTGTTTCCGGTGAGCACATGCGCCCTATAACAAAAACCTCTAAAGAACAAACAAACAAACCACAAACACAACTCAGTGATCAGTCTGCTCAAACACCATTGATGAGTCAGAGGAGAAGAGGGCCCCGAACTGACCACCATCAGTCATCGGCCGCTGGAAGGAAGCTGTTGCTCGCAGCCTCCCTGACAGGAGAAAACCAGGGAAATCATCTAGCCAGCTAGCAGCAGAACTGGGTGGGGAACCAGACCCTGAGCAAAGGCCTCTGAAGTTAGACATGTTTCCTGAATCCCAGATCAAGGCTCTTCCTCAGTAACATGTCACCCTGCCCACACTCACTGCCGTTCACTAAAGGGACTGTAGAAAAAACTAAGACGTCAACTGAGAGTGAATAAACCTCAACAGTGGAGTATCAGAGACAGTGAGACGTGGCGTTGATGTTATGGGAGACAAGGGCCCGTGGACCCAATCCAATCATTGCCCACTGCAGCCAGAGCGCGCCCAGGCCTCAGCACACGTCAGCCCAAGGAAACGCTCAGAGCCGCTGGAAAGGAGCTCTCCGCTCATTCTATGTTACTGGATAACTTCACAAACACCCGGACCAGGGCTTGGGTAGTGATGTGGCTCCTCCGCCTCTTCCCTCCTCTTGATTTCTTTATCAAGTGGCCAGAGAAGGAGAGGGAGTATATAGTTTTACTTTGGATTTTAATAAATCAAACAAGTATTTAGGGGCCAAAGGTACAAAAAGCTCTGAACCATTCAGGTATTGGATTATCGCACACTGCATTTGGAAAACCACATTGCACGCCATAGAAATGCACGCCAATTAAATGTAAATAAGAAATTATAAAATAAATTGGGGGGGTAAAATCTACAGGTTTTATTTGTTTGTTTGTTTGTTTTTAGAGAGGTTTTTTCTATAGGCGCGTGCGCTCGCCAGAAAGAGAGAGAGAGACAGAAAGCGAGAAATCACCCCCCAGGGGGGATGGTCACGCTGCAATCCCTTCTCCATTCTCCTCTTGGGATCTTGGGCACGCACGCACACGCGCCCGGTGTGAGTTTAAGCCATTGGGTCCGGGACTCGAACCGCGGTCGACTACGTGGGAGTCCAGCGACATAGCCATTACGCTAACTGCTGGTTCCTAAAATCTACAGTTTTAACCGTCCCCGGCCTCCCCTCAGTTCACAGCTCCACCAACACGGGGTCATCATCTGAGCCTGCCTGCAGCGAGCGTTGCAGGGATCTGCAGACGAGGAAGTGCGAGTCCGAGGAGAAGACGCAGGTGGCAGGGCCAGCACAGGAACCAGAACTGGAAGACTCGGGAGCCAGCGCCCCAACTCTACCTGAGCACACGAGGACAGGTCCGTGCAACGCTGGGACCTGCGCGGGACAGGAGTTCGCGGGGGCCCTGGCTTTCCCGGAGTCCGAGTGTCATCGCTGGACCTGAGTGACTGCTCAGGGCTGCGGCCAGCTCCTCCGGCCCGGCCCCCGAAGCGCGCAGGGGCCAGCGGCTGCTGATGGCCTGATGCCGTCTGGTCTCCCAGGAAGGCGGAGTCCTAGTTCTCGAACCCCGCCTGAAGATCTCCGCCCTAAGACAGCCCTCCCATGGGAGCCAGAACGGTGGCTGGACTCGGACAGCGTGGAGCAGCTAGAGCCCGCCCAGGACATGCGGTGCCCAGCACAGGCCCTGGCCAGCCCTCACCTGCACCCCTGCGCTGCGCCTTGGCCACGGGCCCACCTCCCCGAGGGCCCCCGTGCTCGGGGATTTCCACCCTGCTACCACCGCGGAGCCCAGTCTGGCTCAGCGCCTGTCCTGTTTTGGAGTTCGCAACAAACAGTGTGAAGATCCGCCTCGCCACTCCCCACCCCTGCCACCACCACCCCACCGCCCCCCTTCACATTCTGCCTTTGAGAAGAAAAAAAAATCCAGCAAGAAAAGTATATGGGAACCCCCAGTTCTCTCCCAAAGAACCAGAGACTTCTACATAGTCTCAGTCTCCAGCCAGGGCCCCAGAAGCTGGTTTTCTTTTTTTATTTTATTTTTATTTTTATTATTATTATTATTATTATTATTATTGAGAGGTTTTTGCTATAGGGCGCGTGCGCTCGCCAGAAAGACAGAGAGAGACAGAAAGTGAGAAATCACCCCCCAGGGGGGATAGCCACACCGCAATCCCTTCTCCTCCATTCTCCTCTCGGGATCTTGGGCACACACGCACACGTGCCTCGCATGAGTTTAAGCCACCAGGTCCGGGACTCAAACCGTGGTCAACTACATGGGAGTCTAGTGACATAGCCATTACGCCAACTGCTGGTCCCACCTGGCGTGATTTTTAAGCTGCTGGTCGGGGACTCGAATAGCGCAGTCAGCCATATGGAATCTAGTACCTTTAATCTCCAAGCCACCTGTTAACTCCTTAAATTTTCTTTAACTAAAAGAAAGCCTCTGACTCATTTCTTGTCCCTATGACTCAACAGGGCAGGTGCTGTTATTGTCTCCAGTTTACAGAAAGGACACTTAGGCACAAAGAGGCTGAATATTAGTGTGAGGACGCAGAGCTCCTACGTGTTACTGTCACGGTTACGTGGCCAGCCTGAGCCCTAACTAACTGTGGGAGAGGACCTGCTCTCTCCCTACTTCCTGCCATGCTCAGGGAGGGGGGTTGCAGCCTTCCACCGTGGAAGCCCTTGCTCCAGGCCTAGTCCTCACTGTCCGCCCTCAGGCCTGGCGCTGGGCTGGGCTGGGCTATCTGCAGGTGGCACCGCCATCCTGCACTGGACTAGGGATGCCAAGGACACAGGGTCCAGGACCCAGCTCAGAGCCAAACCTAGGTCCCGTCGCTTTGCCTTCAGCCAGGGCGACCCTTCCCGAGGAGGGCGTGGCATTCGTAAGGCTCTGCCTGGGTGGCCCGTCCTGAGCTCTCGTTCTGCTTGTGGCCAGGCCTCCAGGACACTTTGGGAAGAGGGGGAACCAGCAGTTAGTGTAATAGCTATGTCGCTGGACTCCCACGTAGTCGACCGCGGTTCGCGTCCCGGACCCGGTGGCTTAAAACTCACGCTGGGCGCATGTGAGTGTGTGCCCAAGATCCCGAGAGGAGAATGGAGGAGAAGGGACTGCGGCGTGGCCATCCCCCCTGGGGTGGCGATTTCTCGCTTTCTGTCTGTCTGTCTCTCTCTGTCTGTCTGGCGAGCGCACGCACCCTGTAGCGAAAACCTCTCCAAAAAAAAAAGAAAAAAAAGAGGGAAGGGGCAGCTGGGGGCACCAATGCTCCTGGTCCTCATCACTCCTGTTAGGAAACTGGATTTCTTTTTTTTTTTTTTTTTTTTTTTTTTTTTTTTGGAGAGGTTTTTTTCCATAGGGCACATGCGCTTGTCAGAGAGAAAGAGAGAAACAGAGAGACAGAAAGCGAGAAATCCCCCCCAGGGGGGATGGCCACACCACAATCCCTTCTCCTCCATTCTCCTCTCAGGATCTTGGGCACGCACACACACTCACCTGGCGTGAGTTTAAGCCACTGTGTCCGGGACTCGAACCATGGTCGACCACATGGGAGTTCAGCGACATAGCCATTACGCCAACAGTGTGGATTTCTGAGTGGAACCATACCAATGAAAGAAGGGACCCGGAGGACACTGCCATGCTGCCAACTCGGCGTTTCTCAGTTCGCGACACTCGCTGCGTTCTCCCGGCTGGGTGAGGCCTTGCTCCCCTGAGGTGGTGAGTTTGTCCAGGAACAAGGGGGCTGGACAGGGTAGCACAGGTTTGGGTGGCACTGTGACAGGTCTGCGTGGAAGGGGAGAGTGCCACTTGGTGTGGACAGTCAGAGCTCTGACAGACCCGGGGCCACCATCCCGAAAGGAAGGGGACCACAGAGCGGGCTGCTATGTCTGGGCGCTGGGCCTAGGCAGCCAGGGGAGGGAGGGGGCTCCAGCTCGGAGAGCTTGAAGGGCCACCGCTGACGGGGGTCTTTCTAGCTACAAAGTTTATCTTATCTATTGCTAGCACATATTGCAAGCAGTTCCTCAGGGTATACAAAGCAGGCAGGTTCTTTTTGCCAAAAAAAAAAAAAAAAAAAAAAAAGAAAGAAAGAAAGAATGATTTAACTTTATTTATGTACTTATCTTAATTTGACCAGAGAGGGACAGAGTGAGGCAGAGAGAGTGAGAAAGCAAGCCGCCAGGTTCAGGACTTGAACTGTGGTCAGCCACCTCTTGGTCCCAGCAGACAGGTTCTAAATGGCTCAAAATTTGTTTCTCTCCGAGATCGGGTGTGTGAAAATTTGACTTTGGTGTTCACAGGCTTTTGAGCTCATGGGTCCCCGCCTGCTGTGAAGAAATCAACAGCCTGGTGGCCGATTCGCAGGGGCCATCCCTGGTCATTTACACTAGCCAGTCGAAGTTCGTCCAAACACACAGAGAATCCACCACACCACGGCCCACACCGTTGCCCAAGTCCCTCCCGCGTGTGCTGCACACCCAAATTCTCAGTTCGAGGCTCTGTTCAGAGCATCTGTTATGACAGGGAATAACACCCACCTCGCCATCCCTTCATCAACACAGAGACAGAGAACTCCAACATTCAGACAAGAACTTAGACCCAGACAAAGGGGTGGTGGGAGGATGTCTCACCTGCAGGAATTGGAGCAGCTTGATCCACCAATAAATAGCTTCTGTGAAGCCGAACAGTGCAGTGACTTTACCAGCAGGGGGCTCACTTGCCTTACGTATCACACAGGGCTGGTCTTCCAGTACAGGGCCTTAAGGTAGGAGTATTTCTTCTTCTTCTTTTTTTTTTTGGACAGGTTTTTTTTGCTATAGGGCGCGTGTGCTCACCAGACAGACAGAGAGAGACAGACAAACAGAAAGCAAGAAATCACCCCCCAGGGGGGATGGTCACGCCTCAATCCCTTCTCCTCCATTCTCCTCTCGGGACCTTGGGCACATACGCACACGGGCCCGGCGTGAGTTTTAAGCCACCGGATCCGGGATGCAAACCACAGTCGACTACGTGGGAGTCCAGCGACATAGCCATTACGCTAACCACTGGTCCCTAGGTAGGAGTATTTCTAAATTCTCTGTATTCCGGTCTGTAGCTCTAAGAAGCCCTGTGTAACCACAGACTTCATAATGACATAAAGCCCACCCACAATCTAGCAGATTCCTCCAAACATCTCAGCAAACTCAGCATAACTGGCAGTTAATGTCACAGAATTAAGGAAGTCTCTTTACTTGACAGTCTCCACCTGCTTTTGGCCCATAGCCTATGAAATAAGTAAGCTGATCCCACTCATTCCACATCATCAGACAAATTATCTAAGAGCAAAGTTTATGTATACACATGTATATGAAGTCTCGTTTGTTATTTCTTCATTTGAATACATTCTTTTAAAAAATATTTTGAAAGAATTATTTCTATTTAACTTTATTTATTTATTTATTTATTTTTGAGAGGTTTTTGCTATAGGGCACGTGCACTTGCCAGAAAGACAGAGAGAGACAGAGAGACAGAAAACGAGAAATCACCACCACCACCACCACCCCCCCCCCCCCCCCCCCCCCCCGGGGAGATGGCTACGCCGCAATCTCTTCTCCTCCATTCTCCTCTTGGGATCTTGGGCATGCATGCACATGCGCCCAGCATGAGTTTAAGCCACCAGGTCCAGTACTCGAACCATGGTCGACTACATGGGAGTCCAGCGACATAGCCACTATGCCAACCGCTGGTCCCTCTAAGGACCATTTTAAAATAAATAGTTATGTAGAAGAAACTTTAAGTACTTAATTTAAAAGCAAAATATTGCCCTTGTATCCTTACATTGCTCTATACAAGCACTCCTTTAAAAAATATTTATTTAATTTTATTTGTTATTATCATTTTTTTTTTTTAATTTGCTATTGGGCACATGTGCTCACCAGAGAAAGAGAGACAGCAAGAGAGAGGGAAAGTGAGAGAGCAAGCCGCGAGGTCAGGGACTTGTGGTCAGCCATGCGGGAGTCCAGTGCCTTCACCACCACACCACCTGCTGGCCCCAAGTCCTCTTGCATGAGTCACCTACTTGGGTTATCTGGTCCCATCATTCTCTCCCAGTAGCTGACTCTTTCCCAAAGTTCTGTCTTTGGATGCTCTTGTCTTCAATTTCTGTCTGGATCTCAATTTCGGTTTCCGTCCTAGTGGACGTAATGCCTTGGGCAGGTCGGAGAGCAGGAAGCCTGGAGGGGGTCCCACACGGACGAGGGGGTACGGCAGCACCCCACGCGGGGAAGGTGGTGGGCGACGGGGGGAGAGGCGGTGGGCGACGGGGGAGAGGTGGTGGGCGACGGGGGGAGAGGCGGTGGGCGACGGGGGGAGAGGCGGTGGGCGACGGGGGGAGAGGCGGTGGGCGACGGGGGGAGAGGCGGTGGGCGACGGGGGGAGAGGCGGTGGGCGACGGGGGGAGAGGCGGTGGGCGACGGGGGAGAGGCGGTGGGCGACGGGGGAGAGGCGGTGGGCGACGGGGGAGAGGCGGTGGGCGACGGGGGGAGAGGCGGTGGGCGACGGGGGGAGAGGCGGTGGGCGACGGGGGAGAGGCGGTGGGCGACGGGGGAGAGGCGGTGGGCGACGGGGGAGAGGCGGTGGGCGACGGGGGGAGAGGCGGTGGGCGACGGGGGAGAGGCGGTGGGCGACGGGGGAGAGGCGGTGGGCGACGGGGGGAGAGGCGGTGGGCGACGGGGGGAGAGGCGGTGGGCGACGGGGGAGAGGCGGTGGGCGACGGGGGGAGAGGTCGATGGGGGAGAGGTGGTGGGCGACGGGGGGGAGAGGTGGTGGGCGACGGGGGAGAGGTGGTGGGCGACGGGGGGAGAGGTGGTGGGCGACGGGGGGAGAGGTGGTGGGCGACGGGGGAGAGGTGGTGGGCGACGGGGGGAGAGGTGGTGGGCGACGGGGGGAGAGGTGGTGGGCGACGGGGGGAGAGGTGGTGGGCGACGGGGGAGAGGTGGTGGGCGACGGGGGGAGAGGTGGTGGGCGACGGGGGGAGAGGTGGTGGGCGACGGGGGAGAGGTGGTGGGCGACGGGGGGAGAGGTGGTGGGCGACGGGGGGAGAGGTGGTGGGCGACGGGGTGCCCTGGTCCATTTCTGGCAGCAGACAGAGGCTGTAGCCGTCTGACACCCACTTGCACATGATGGGTGAGGAGTGGACAGGATGGGTGCCCAGGGCCCTGCGACCATGTTCCAAATACAGGCCGTCCCTCCTGAGGCCTGGATGCTGCCCTGGGGCACAGCTCAGTGAGCTGGGCTGAGACACGGGACCAGGACAGGGAAAGGGCAGGGCAGGGTCACTTGGCTCCTTCCTCCGTTCGTTCCTTCCTTCCTCCCTCCCTCCCTCCCTTCCTTCCTTCCTTCCTTCCTTCCTTCCTTCCTTCCTTCCTCCCTCCCTCCCTCCCTTCCTTCCTTCCTTTCTTTCTTCTTTTTTTAAGTTAAGGTTTTTCTCAGGCAGAGCCTGAGAAAGACAGAGAGAGGGAAAGTGAGAAATTACCCCCAGAGGGCTGGTCACACTGCAATCCCTTCTCTGTTCTCCTCTCAGGATGTTGGGTATGCATGTACACGTGCCCAGAGTGTTTTCTTTTGTTTTGTTTTGTTTTTGGAGAGGTTTTTGCTATAGGGCACGTGCGCTTGCCAGAAAGACAGAGACAGACAGAGAGACAGAAAGTGAGAAATCACCCCCCAGGGGGGATGGCCATGCCGCAAGCCCTTCTCCTCCATTCTCCTCTCGGGGTCTTGGGCACGCACATACACGCGCCCAGCGTGAGTTTAAGCCACTGGGTCCGGGACTCGAACTGCAGTTGACGACATGGGAGTTCAGCAACATAGCCATTGCGCTAACTGCTGGTCTCCCCAGTGTTTTTCAAGCCGCTGGGCTGGGAAGTGAGCCATGTGGGAAGCAGCGGTCCTGCTGGCCCGTCACTTGGCTTCTTTACGATGCACTCCAGGCCTGTCCCTGTGCATTCTAGAGAAGGATTGTTGGTTAGTGCAAGTGCCTGACAGAGCTCCAAAACGCAGTGCTCGCACACTTCTTCTGGCCCATCTACTGTATTTCATTAAGCTTTGCTAAGGTTTACTGTTTGGTTAGGGCCCAGCTGTTCCAGGCGCGCGGGGCTAACTCAGAGACTGAAATGTCACTTTCTCTCCTTGTGCTTTATTGAGCAAATCAAGAGAGCAGCAGTTAGCAGCCCTCGTAAGTTCTTCCCAGGGTTGGAGCATTCGGGGACTGGCCCAGCCTATCTCATGGACATCGTTCAAGCATCGGTAATTTTTCAAACATTACGTCAGTTTACATTAGTGTTCCCCAAATTAAACACACGTGAGGTCCCCTTCGGTCAAAAAGTCACAGTAAATGACGTGACTTCCTGACGCCGCGCAGATGAAGTCACAGGAGCAAGACTGTAGTCCCCGCGTGGACAGACGCGCCCGCTACGTCGGTGGGCAGAGTTTGCTCTGAGAGCTGCCTTCAAGACCAATCCCATTTGTCTGGACAGACCTTGGAAGCTGCTTACTGCTTCCAGCTACGCTTACGGTTTTATTTTAGTGTTTTAGTACTGTTTGCTAATAGCTTAGATATTTTACTCACTCAACACGTATGTACTGAGTGTGGTTTTTCGTTTTTAGTTTTGCTGTGCGGAAGGAGTGCTTGTTGGCATGACACAGAGAGATGGAGGGGGGGGGAAAGCGAGAAGGCATCCCTCAGGGCATGGCCACGCCACGATTCCCTCTCATCGTTCTTCTCTTGTGAGTTCTGGGCATGCGTGCACACACACACAACTTGATTTTCAGGCCTCCTTTTGTGGGACTTGGCCCACACAATCCGCCATGTGGGATCTGGGCACCTTAATCACCATGGCACTGGCTGGCCCTTGAGTGCCCTTTTAAATGCTGGCATATAACAGCACGTAAAAATCCTTGCCTTCACAGGGCTACGTAAAATTTGTTTTACTTGGGACCAGCAGTTGGCATAATGGCTATGTCGCTGGACTCCCATGTAGCCGACTGCGGTTGGAGTCCCAGACCCGGTGGCTTAAACTCACGCCGGGCGCGTGTGCGTGTGTGCCCAAGATCCCGAGTGCAGAATGGAGGAGAAGGGATTGCGGCGTGACCATCCCCCCTGGGGGGTGATTTCTCACTTTCTGTCTCTCTGACTCTCTCTGTCTTTCTGGTGAGCGCACGAACCCTATAGCAAAAACCTGTCGTCCCCCCCCCTCCCCGCCCCTGCCAAATTGTTCTAATTCATATACTAGTCCATGACTATAATTATGTTTTGAAATTGCATGGGACTGTGATACTTCAGTCCAATTTAGAAGACAAGGCCAACGAATTACATCGGGCATATTTCTTGGAGGATCTTCAAGAACAAGGCTGAGAAGTTTGTATTTAATTGTGTAGGAAACAGGGAGTCCTTGAAGGTTTTCAATGGAGAACATCACGTTAGCTCCGTGACCATAACATGCAGTTGGCCTTCATGATGTTTTCTTGGTAATTTTCACAGGGTAGGTCGCTTAGTGTACTTTTGTCTCACTTGGTCATGTACCCAAACTTGTCAGATCTCTGACAGCTCCAAACCAGAAAATACTGATGATGGCTTTGAACCGCCCATCCTCTGGAGGCCTGTAGGTGGCAGTGGTGAGCCAGCTATGAGGTTTGCAGCTAGCTCCACCACAACCCAGCCATGTGACCTGCAGAGGGCTGCCCTGATACCACACCTACCAGAGCACCCACCCTTGGCTCTCATTCCTTACCCTTCTTTACGTCATTCACACCTCTTGTTACCAACTGATGTTACGTAATACTCTGTGTATCGCCTCTCTCTCTTCATTGGAATATAATCTTGACAACGAGGACTTTGTTTTACTCAGTGCATTGAACAGGGCCTGGCAAATGTATTTTTATTTTTATTTTAAAGAGATGTTGCTATAGGGAGCATGTGCTTGCCAGAGACAGAGAGACAGAAAGTGAGAAATCACCACCCCACCCCCCAGGGGGAGGTCACACCACAATCCCTTCTCCTCCATTCACCTCTCAAGATTTGGGGCATACACATCTATGCTCTCGGCATGAGTTTTAAGCTGCTGGGTCCAGGAGTTGAACCGTGGTCAACTATGTGGAAGTTCAGCAATGTAACCATTACACCATCTGCTAATCCCCTGGCAAAATTTTTTACATGAGAAATAAATTTGTACTTTTGCCAGCTGGTGGCAGGATGGTTAAGGACTGAATCTCACATGGCCAACTGCATAGTTCAAGACCCAGACCCAGTGGCTTGAAAAACACCGTGGGCATGTATGTGGTGGGCATGGTGATTAAGCACTAGACTCCCACATGGGCAACTGTGGTTCGAACACTGGACCCAGAAGCTTGAAAATCATGCTGGGCATGTATGTGTGCATCCCCAAATCCCAAGAGGAGGATAGAGGAGAAGGGATTGCACTGTAGACATCTGTCCTGGGTAGGGATTTCTCATTTTCCCTCTTTCTCTCTGCATGTACCCTACAGCAATTAAAAAAAAAAAAAACTAAACTAAAAATGTACTTTCATTCCATTGTCCATGAACGTTTTGAAGCCCCATCGTGCAGATGCTAAAGAAATGACCACTGTAGTCTGCCATTCCGCTGAGGAACAGCATGGGGCAAGGACGCAGTTACTGAGAGAACAGATGTTGGGGTGCATATTTGATTAAGTGACATTTAGGGTAATTCTACCTAGTTTCTAGGTCCGAGGTAGACAGAATTTACCAGGTTAAGACGATATGAGGAGGGGTGTCATGAAGGGGCCTTCCATACCTATGCTGAGATGATGTAGCCTTAAGTACCTATAAAATATCAGTGGGGAGGGGGCCAGCAGTTGGCATAATGGCTAGGTCACTGGACTCCCACGTAGTCGACCACAGTTCAAGTCCCGGGCCTGGTGGCTTAAACTCACGCCAGGCGTGTGTGTGTGCGTGCCCAAGATCCCAAGAGGAGAACGGAGGAGAAGGGGTTGCGGCATGGCCATCCCCCTGGGGGGTGATTTCTCACTTTCTATCTCTCTGTCTCTCTCTGCCTTTCTGGCGAGCACATGTGCACATGTGCCCTAGCAAAAACCTCTCAAAAAAAAAAAAAAATCAATGGGGAAATAAACCTACTAAGATATATGGGGCATGATCCACAGGAAATATTACTATGTGAACATTAGGAAACTTTCTGACTCAGGGACGCATGATGAAGCAATTGGTTTCCTGGACCTTGGTAGTAAGAATTTCACCTGCACCGTTCATAAAAGCTGAAACGCAGTGTTCTAAATTCTGCCTGATCTTTGTTTCTTTACAGGTGAGCTGATCCTCACGAGTTCTGCAGGTTGGCTGTTGTTCAGTAACCCGCAGGTACAGTGGCCATCAACCAAGTATGGTTTACACTCTAGTCTTTCTTGCAAAACTTTCAGTCAATATTTGGATTTTGACTTACCCGGTTTTGCAAACCGTATCTTTGTTTACGAAGCACAGGTCACTGCCCTGCCACTCAAGGTAAAGCATACAACAGCAATCCACGTTTGAAGAAGGCTGGAAGAGTGTCGCCTCCTGCGGAGAAAGCGAGGGCCTTCCAAATGTGAAAGACAGGTTAGCCTTGGTGCACACCATATTCTATAAGGATTTAACTTTGAGAAGACAAATGACAAGTACAATCACATAGGGTAATAAGCTAACCCAAGGAGTCAGAATTTAAAACAAGAATCCAAATATCCCCCTTGCTTTGTTGTCATCCAAGATCACAGGTTGAAGTCAATGCAGGCATTACGCAGAAGTGGACTGAGTGGCTCTGTTCATCTGATGACAGATTCAACTCTTCCTCCTTCCCTTCTACTTTGGGAATATGTACATTTTTTTTTCCCTCCAAGGATAGTTTATATGACAAAATTCCTCAAACAGGTGTCTGTCCTATGGTTACGCTGGTACCTCTACTCAGAGGCTTCAAATTTTCCTTCTTTCCAGAGCACAATCTTGTGACTGTAAGTCATCCCCGTCGTGTGTTTTTAAACCACACTCATTGGCTCCTGCACGTTTTCTGCTGATCACATTTAACAGTGGAAGTTCTCTCAGAGGGCAAGAGATTACAACTGTGGACTTCACAAGGAGAGCATAAGTCAACCAACTGGGAACTCGGTCATAGGGACCAATCGGGCAGGCCAAACACTTACGTCTAACATTGAGATTCCAAATTGTCTTTGGAGACAGGCTCAGAGCATTCTTGAATCTCAAGCTAGTATCCAAAAATGGCTGATTTCTGTTCATCTGGGGCTCTGGATATCACCCCCAACTGGACAGCCCTTCTCTCTCTGGGTGCCCAATTGCTTGAGTTCCTAAGTCGACAGCACACTTTGGACACCTCTGTCCTGGGTCAGATACCCCAACTGATAGATCTAATGAAACGTTATAAAGTGAAGAAATTCAAAATGTGGGAACCAGCAATTAGCGTAATGGCTATGTCACTGGACTCCCATGTAGTCGACCGCGGTTCACGTCCCGGACCTGGTGGCTTAAAACTCACGCCGGGCACGTGTGCGTGCGTGCCCAAGATCCCGAGAGGAGAATGGAGGAGAAGGGATTGTGGCATGACCATCCCCCCTGGGGGGTGATTTCTCGCTTTCTGTCTCTATGTCTCTCTCTGTCTGTCTGGCGAGCGCACGTGCCCTATAGCGAAAACCTTTCAAAAAAAAAAAAAAAAGAGAAATTCAAAATGCAACCTGCAGGGCTGCCCTGACCCAAGATAGGAAGTTCACCTCAATTCGCCCCATGTTGTTTTCTGTCTTTGATTTACATAGTGAAACTAAAAGCACATTGTCCATAGACTACCAAGAAGTTTCATTTTCATTTTCCTGGGCTATTTTTAGACACAACAAATAACCTCCTAGACAACCTTGTTGCCCTTGATGGGATATTTTTACTATTAGGTGGGGCTTGTTTTCCACATACACACTGGAAATTCTCTCTCTGCAGATCTCGAGAAAGCCCAGTTGTGCAGTGGGGCAAACAATCTAGTTTAGGGCTCAAAGATGGTTTACTTTCGAAAAAAGGCATATTGCTGTCAGCATTGATTTGAGCTTCCTTAAACCACCCCCATGAATTTATCTTCCCTAAACTGCTGACATGATTTCTCATGTTCTGTTGAATTTGAACTGAGCAGTCCGAATTCAAAAACTGCTTTCATCTGAAACTGGACTGAAAATGCAAGCTAATCGTAGCTAAAAGTGGTTTGAAAAAGACCATCAAAGATCATCCAGTCAACTTTGTCTCTAACTCAATTTACAGATCTAGATATGTATTCGTACAACCGTAATAATTATATATGTTAAAACTCTATTTTTTAAAATTCCATTTTAGGGACCACCAGATGGCACAATGGTTGTGTAGCTGGACTCCCACGCAGTTGACTGCAGCTCAAATCCCAGACCCGGTGGCTTAAAACCTCATGCAGAGTGCATGTGTGTGTGTGTGTGTGTGTGTGTGTGTGTATGTGTGTGTGCATGCGTGCCCAAGATCCAAAGAGGAGAATGGAGGAGAAAGGATTGCAGCATGGCCATTCCCCCTCAGAGATGATTTCTTGCTTTCTGTCTCTGTCTGTCTTGCAAGTGAGTATGCCCTATGGCAAAATTCTCTCTCTCAAAAAAAAAAAAATAAGAAAGAAAAAAATCCAGGGACCGTAGTTAGTGTAATGGCTATGTTGCTGAACTCCCATGCAGTCAACCATGGTTTGAGTCCCAGACCCGGTGGCTTAAACTCACGCCGGGTACGTGTGTGTGTGTGCCCAAGATCCCGAGAGGAGAATGAAGGAGAAGGGATTGCGGCGTGGCCATCCCCCCTGGGGGGTGATTTCTCACTTTCTGTCTCTCTGTGTCTCTCTGTCGTTCTGGTGAGCACGCAACTATAGCAAAAACCTCTAAAAAAAAATCCATTCTATCAGTGAATTACTTGATTCTTAGCACTTTGTGTCTGAGCTTGGATTAAGAAGTGTTCATAGTTACATTTATATTGATGGTTAAGAGCACAGTATTTGGACACAGGTTTGAGTTCCCGCTCTGCCATGGTGAGCTTGTATATGCCACATGACCTCTGTAAAACTCTTTTATAAGAAGCAAATAATCATGTCTATGTCTTAGGCCTAAATTAGAAAATATAGGGACCAGCAGTATGCATAGTGGTTAAGGTACTAGATTCCCACAGCAACTATGGTTTGAGTCCCAGACTCGGCAGCTCGAAACTCACGCTAGGCACATATGCGTGTGTGCCCAAACTCCCAAGGGAATGGAGAAAGGATTGTGGCCTGACTGTCCCCTGTGACCGGGGGGTAGGGGGTGATTTCTCACTTTCTCTCTGTCTCTCTCTGTGTCTCCAGTAAGTGCACATGCCCGATTGCAATAATCTCTCTGAAAAACAAAAAAGAAAAAAAAAGTGAGAAATTAAACAGAACAATTAAATTATAGCATGATATCTAACAAAAAGAAGATGCTCCAGGACCAGCAGTTGGCGTAATGGCTGTGTTGCTGGACTCCCATGTAGTCCACTGTGGTTCGAGTCCTGGACCCGGTGGCTTAAACTCATGCCGGGTGTGTGTGCTTGCGTGCCCAAGATCCCGAGAGGAGAATGGAGGAGAAGGGATTGCGGCGTGGTCATCCCCCCTGGGGGGTGATTTCTCACTTTCTGTCTCTTTGTGGCCATTCCCCCGGGGGGTGATTTCTCACTTTCTGTCTCTCTGTCTCTCTATAGAGCATGTGCCCTATAGCAAAACCCTCTCCAAAAAAAAAAAAAAAAAAAAAAAAGGAAGCTACTCAGAGTTGGCAGTTCTTCTATTATTCATTCAGGCCTCTACCAGTTGTCACCAGGTCAGAGTCTTCTTCATCAATGAATTAACTCTACATAATCAAAATCAACTTCAGCAAATAATTTGGGAGACAAGATGAGCAAAAAGACAAAAGTCTCAAATAATGAACTGGTAGCATACATGAAAACCATTAATAGTAGATATTTGTAGGGGCCAGCGGGTAGCATAGTGGTTAAGGAGCTGAACTCCCACGTGTTTGACTACGGTTTGAGTCCCAGACCTGGTTGTTTGAAAATCACACGAGGCACATGTACATGCTTGTTCCAAATCCCATGAGAATGGGGGAGAAGGGATTACAGCATGGCCATCCCTGCTATAGGGTGATTTCTCACTTTCCCTCTCACTGTCTCTCTGTCTCTCTCCAGCAAGTGCCCATGCCCTATGGCATGCACCCTATGACAAAAGCAACAACAAAAAAAGTAGATGTGGTATTTTGAAATCAGAACACGAGCAGCTCGATGATAAACAATTGGGAAATGAATTGAATAAACAAGCTCCTTTTCCTCAGTGTTAAATTAAATGATTATTTTGCTTAAATATTACCCACATTATTTTCTCGGGAAACAGCCTGGAAGTAGAAGACATTTGATTTAAGAAATATTCTCCTTTCCTGGAATTCGTTAATCATTGATCAGCGAGAAAAAATGGTCCAAACATGGAAAAGGAAACTAGTTAAATTTTAATACATTTCAGTGATTCTAGACAATGTGGGCACAACTCAGGCCACTGCTAACTGTGGGCCATTTTTCTGAGTACATCTTGTCCAATGTGGCTCTGGTTTAGGACCGAAGATCTGGCGAAAGCAAATTGTTTTCTCTAAAATCGTGATAACACGTATTCGATTCCGATACAAGTCAGTCAAAAGCCAGGAATACAAGCACTCCACTTCTACAAGGAGTTAAGATGCATTTCTGTTTTCATCGATGTGTTTATCAATCTGGCCAATATTGTACATTGATAGGCTGTACTTTAGGAAGTTAAGAAGCTCAAAACCCAATCTGTGACTGCATGACTTATTCCTTAAATTCAACAAATGAGTATTTTATGGTTCTCAGCATAAAGAGCCACAATACCAACACGCCATACCTGAACACAGTTATGTGACAGGAAGCACGTGGCCAGGCAGGCCACACAACTATCCCTATTATCGTCGGATCTTTTACTGATGGGATTAATCCAGGAAGAATTTCCACTTAAGGTAGAGAACCAGGTGCTCTCTCTTCTGGAGAACATTGTAGAACCGGACTGTGGCCAGTTGCGAGAGAGCATACATTAGAGAAATCTCTGAGTAGCTGAAACAACAAAGACTGTTTCAGGAACCCATCTACCAGTGCCTCCTACAAGTCTAACGAACTTCCTAGTTGTCGCAAATTTTATACTAAAAATAATTAGGTAATTCACAAACCTCATGAACATTTTTTAAAAGAATTATTTATGGGACCAGTAGATGGCCTAATGGCTACATCGCTGGACTCCCATGTAGCCGACTGCGGTTCGAGTCCCGGACCCAGTGGCTTAAACTCACTTCAGGAGTGTGTGCATGCGTGCCCAAGATCCCGAGAGGAGAATGGAGGAGAAGGGATTGCGGCATGGCCATCTCCCCGGGGGGTAATTTCTCGCTTTCTGTCTCTGTCTCTCTCTGTCTCTCTGGCAAATGCATGTGCTCTGTAGCAAAAACCTCTCCAAAACAATTATTATTCATTGAACTTTATTTATTTACTTATTTATTTATTTTAATTTTGACCAGAGAGGGACAGAAAGAGAGAGGGAAAGTGAGAAAGCAAGGCATCAGGTCTGGGACTTGAACTGCTGTTGGCATGTGGGAGTCCAATCACCACACGACCCGCCAGGCCCAAACATTTACTTAACATTCTCTGTGAATCGGGCGACTTGTTTGACACACTATCTCACTGAATCTTGGTAACAGTCTTGTCAAATAGTGTGTGTAAGTACTAATTTTATTTTACTGACATGGTTAAAGAAACTCGGAGAGGTTAAATAACTCGTACTGAATGACACAGCTGGTAAGTTGCAGAAGTGGGATTCAAACCCAGATAGCTAGACTCCAGAGCCCTTAACTGTTGATGTGTATGTTCTCTGGCTGACCTCTTCTCTCCTTAAAGGCTACCTTTTATCTCCAAATCAAAAACTGATCAGGGGCTTGATGGTGGTGCAGTGGTAAAGCTCGGGGCTCTGCAGGGCGGGCCCATGGGGGAGGGTCCCAGTGCACATCCGAGGTCTCCCAGAGTATAGGGGCACACACACGTCCATGACCTGTGCTGGCTGAGGTTGGGGGTGGGCCTTCATGTCAAGACTCTGTCAGGGGTGCCGTCTCTCTGGTTCTCCGTCACTCTTACTAGTGGAATAAATGAATAAAATTTAATTAAAACAAATTTTTGGAGAGATTTTTGCTATAGGACACATGTGCTCACCAGAAAGGCAGAGAGAGACAGACAGAAAACAAGAAATCCCCCCCCCCCCAGGGGGGTGGCCATGCCACAATCCCTTCTCCTCCATTCTCCTCTCAGGATCTTGGGCACGCACGCACACACGCCCAGCATGAGTTTAATCCACCCGGTCCAGGACTCGAACTGCAGCCGACTACATGGGAGTCCAGTAACATAGCCATTATGCCATCTGCTGGTTCCGTTAATTAAAAAATTTTAAACAAGCGAGAAATAGCTACTAGCACAACAAGTAAGTCATTGTGAATGAGTATATACTTTTAATTATATGTATTTAGTAGCCAAAATGTGCACATGTGCATAATTCTGAAGATACAGCATGTACAGAGAAGACGAAGCCTTTGTCCCAACTTTGTCCTTCATCCCTCTCCATGGAGGCGACCCACTCAACTCACGCCATGGAGGATGTACCGAGCGGTAAATGGTCCTGTACTGGTGCCCAGGCCATTAGAGTGAGGCTGCCATTGCGGAGGGGACCCTGCACGGCTGCACGTATGCAGAGTCGCTGTCAAGGGCAGCACGAGGTAGAGCTGAGAGGAGGAAACGCTGGCACTTAGACGTGGACTCCAGCTGACTCGATTAGCAGCTAATTAGTGAGGAGGTAAAATACGAAAGAGAACGACCTCTAGTCAGCTGGCCACGTGGAGATGTGATGGCAGTAACTGATAAGCCAGAAAGGAGAGCTACCAAGAAGAGGAAAAAAAGACAGCAAAGTGGTTTTAATGTAGACACGGGTGGACATAGGGTGGATGCACTCCCGAGAGAGACAGAGAGAGAGAGAGAGAGAGAGAGAATCTCTTATGGGGGACGGCCCCGCCCAACCCCGTCTCCTCCTTTTCTCCCTCCGTTAGGCATTTTGGGTTCACAAACCTCAATTCTTGGTCTGGGACTAGAACCTGGCAGTTCTGTGTGGGAACCAGCCGCCATAACCACCTTGACGTGCTGGCCTGGTTTTGATCATACACTTGGTTATGATAATGATTATTTGTTGATCATGAACATTAATCTCGGATTTCACGTCCAAACATCAATGTGCCTCTGTACAGGCTCAGAGTTAAGGTGTTGGTGTTTCTTTCAAATTAGATGTATTTCTCCCACTTGGAGGTTTCATCCGAAGTCGCAGGACCCTTGGTCTGGGGGAAGAAATGAAGGCTCATGAAGAACAGGGGCCCTGGTGAGAGTGGGGTGCAGATGGGAATGGCAGCCAGAGCATGAGGGCAGAGCCCCGCACCCCCAGCTCGCCCCTCTCTTCCACCTGCAGTTTCCAGTCAGGCTGGCCCCAGGTGGGTTTTCCCAGCGCCCACCTCCTGCACCCGGGCTTTCCTCTGAAGTAGCTGTAATAGCTGGGGCTGCAGGAGACAGAAAGGAGGTCCTGGATCTGCCATGCTCCGTGGTGGGTTCCTCCAAGCAAATGGGACAGAGGGGCTCGAAGCCCAGGAGAACCGAGCGCATTGCCCATGGGGAGTGCGTGGGCAGGAATCTACTCTGGACTCATTTGTTCCTGGGAACTCGGGCTGGGACACCGGGAAAGGTCCCCAAGGGCCACAGGTTAGACAATGAGGTTACGCCCTCCCTGAGCTGAGAAGGGCTGGGCAGTCATCTAGGATTGGGCAGAGGCCCAGCCAGGTCGGTCCCGGCGAGGTCAGAGGTGTTTGCGCTGTGGCGTGTCCTGGAAGAGGTTGCAGGGCGCTGCCCCCAGCCTTCCCTGCTCCCGGCCACCGCTGATGCTCCACGGAGGTGATTGTAGGTCAGAGGAGAAAGGTGATCCGGGCCAAGAAGGAGGGGCCTAACCTGTGTGCAAAATCGGGGAATCTGACCCAGTGTGGGTGAGGGACCAGGCTGAGGCCCAGGGACTGACGGGAAAGACGTCCCCGCCCTTCTGGGAGGGAGGCCCTGTGCTCAGCTCAGCCACTGGCAGTTCTGGCTGTCCCTGGAGCTTACATAAAGGGACAGTCGCAGCCTCAGAGGCCACAGCGCTGACAGTGCAGGGCTCGGAGCTCCGGGCAACCCAGACAACATGAGCTGGTCTTTGAGCCCCCGGAGCTTAATCCTCGGCCTCTGCGCTCTCTCTCTGCACGTGTCAACATGCCAGGCAGTAAGTGCTGTTCACAGATATGCTGTTTTACGTGAGAAGCTGACATGCAAGAAAAGAGGATTAAGTAGTGACATCTCTGTATTTCTCTCCTCTAGTATGTTGCTACCAGAGAAAACTGCTGCATCTTAGACGAAAGATTTGTAAGTAGTTTCTGTGTGTCTGGCTTCTTGTTTGAACTGCAGAAGGGCATGGGCGTAGAAGCAATTCTCTCCAATACCATTTTAACTTTTCAAAAAAGAATTATTTATTTAATTTTATGTATTATTAGTTTATTTTTCATTTGACCAGAGAGAGGCAGAAAGGGAAAGTGAAAAAGCAAGCCACTGAGTCCGAGACTCGGACTGCGGTCGGTCACACTGGAAGTTGAGCACCTTACCCCCACACCGACATGCTGGCCCTGCTTTAAACATTCGTAAAGCATAATCTAGCTTTGGCCTACTTTTTTTTCCTTCATCGCGGTTAAGCATCCCTTTCTGCGGAGATTCTCATTCCTTGTCCTGTTTTCAGGGTAGCTATTGCCCAACCACCTGTGGCATCGCAGACTTCCTGTCTGATTACCAAGACAAAGTGAACAAGGAGCTAACGGCGTTGGAAGACATCCTGAGCGAAGCTGAAAACAAGACAACAGAAGCCAAAGAGCTGGTCAAAGCAATCCAAGTCATCTATAACCCTGACGGGCCATCCAAGCCGAGTGAGAAACTCAGCCCCGCAGACCCAGCACAGCTCGCCGGTGACACCCTCTTGCTGTGGTCGTGGTCATTCTGTTTGCTTACGTCTTTCTCTGTCTCTGATCTCGTATTGCAGATGTGATAGAAAGCGCCACTCAGAGTTCCAAAAAAATGGTAGAAGAAATCACGAAATACGAAGCAATGATTTTAACACACGAGTCAAGTATCCGGTAAGCAGTTTTGTTTTAACTCGCTCGCCAAGATGAATTAAGTCTTTGTTTACTATTTCACGCTTTAGTGGAAGTCGTCTTTTATGTTTTCCCCCAGTTACCATATCTAACTGGCATCATGCTTATCTTGAAAATTAGTGGCTTTTTGGTGCAATGCGAATGGTGCTGGATGATAACTGCTTTTTTTAAAATTATATTTATTATCATTATTCTTCAATTTCGACCAGAGAGAGACAGGCAGAGAGAGAGGGAGAGTGAGAAAGCAAGCCGCCAGGTCCGGGACTTGAACCATGGTCAGCCATGTGGGAGTCCAGCACCTCAACCACCACACCACCCACTGGCCCTGATAGCTGCTTTTTGATAATCACATTAGAGGAAGGTGTTGTAGATGCTGCCATCACCATATTTATCTACATGTTTTCTCTATTTGTCTCACAGTGGGTGGTCAGAAAAGTCCCGACATTATTTTTCTATGTTTTTCTATGCAAACATGTGTCGTGGCTTTTCTGATGACCCAGTCAAATCAAACTCATGGGCACTGGGGTGTTGAAAATAAAACTCTCCTTATAAAAATGCCCATAAATTGGTGGTAAGGAATGAATAAGCAGAGGCACAGGGCGAATCTTGGCTGCTAAAGTAAATCATATCAAAGGCGGTGCCAGATAAATATTTCTTAAGAGGTTAGTTTAGCAAACATTGTGAAGCTTCGCATTGATCACAGTCCAGTGAACCCTTTGTTTGGAAATAACACATTTCTGTTATTAACTCCCCCAGGGACTCATAAATTTTCTGAACATACGGTTTCAGATACAGTTTTACTTTCTTCCCCCAATTTCTTTTTCTATATTGTTCTCAAAGCAGTGTGAGAAATGAATGTAACTGGGGAGAAGTGACCCAGAGAGAATTTCTCCTGTTTTTATTATCCAAGAGCCATTACTTGATCATTTTGATGGTCGTTATTATAATGTGTACTATTACTGCCCTTCAGTAAAGAAGGGAACTGTGTCCTTCCAAAAAAATTGTCTAAGACAGAATAAAGAAAAAATGGTGGTGATATTTGGCTACCCCTTTACTTCAAAGACAGAACAGTTTCCGTGTAGTAGAGAGTGTTCAATATCGATTCCTGATATTGACAAACAGCCCTGTGAGAACCTGTGAAGGCAGGGTTTTACTTCTTCCAGCCCATTGCTGAAGCTATGCAGCTAGAAACGTTAAGAAGAGGTAAAGGGCCTGCTGTTTCATCAAATGCATGATAATGCCCCAAATTCTGTGCCCCCCCCAACTGTAGACTGAAGCCCTTAAGCAGAGCTTTAGTAGACCCATGGGTGAGAGGGGTAATGCTTTGGGACGTGTGGAGAGAGCCTGCCTTGAAAGGTCAGGAGCTGGAAACCAGCAGTTAGCGTAATGGCTATGTCGCTGGACTCCCACGTAGTCGACCGCGGTTCGCATCCTGGACCCGGTGGCTTAAAACTCACGCCGGGCGCGTGTGCGTGCGTGCCCAAGATCCCGAGAGGAGAATGGAGGAGAAGGGATTGCGGCGTGACCATCCCCCCTGGGGGGTGATTTCTCACTTTCTGTCTCTATGTCTGTCTGTCTGCCTGGTGAGCGCACGCGCCCTGTAGCGAAAACCTCTCCAAAAACAAACAAACAAACAAACAAAAAACAAACAAAAAGGTCAGGAGCTGCTCTGCTAACCTGGCTCCCTATAGATCCTTATCCGCTGCCCTCGTGCACAAGATAAAAGGACCCTTTACAATGACGTTTGTTTATTGACAAGGACTTTGTGCTCAGAGTTGAGACCACGAGTCCCATTGTAGCTGCAGAGACTTCGCCAAGATGGTGTTCCTGTGTTCATTGATTTTGTCTTTTTCAAAATGTTTGGAATGTTAAGTCAGCTCGATTTAGTAACCTTAGTTTACAAGGTTTCCAAGAAGGAAGTATTTTATCAGGAAGTAATTCTTGGGAAAATAAGATAGTATTTAAAAAAAAGATACAAAATTACTCTCCTGCAAGGAATACCTGTTTTCTATGATGGCATTGTTCTGTTGGTAGGTTTTTGCAGGACATTTATAATTCAAATAATCAGAAGATTGTTAACCTGAAACAGAAGGTAGCCCAGCTTGAAGCCAAGTGCCAGGAACCTTGTAAAGACACGGTGCAGATAGAGGACACGACTGGGAAAGGTGAGCAAGAGGTTTCTGTCGGGATTACGTTCATCCAAGCAAATACACAAAGAGATCGTTCATACTGGAGATTGTAGGAATAATCTAGAAAGTGTCTAGTCATTCAACCTAAGGAGTTCCATTGAATACACTTTTCTCAAATAGCTAAAAGTAGTTTGAAAGGTGAGCCAGCAGGTGGCATGTAGGTTAAGGCTCGTAGATCCCACATGACCAACAGTGCAGTTCAAATCCCAGACCCAGACCTGGTGACTTGAAAAACATGCCAGGTTCACTTTTGCATGCCCCCTCCCCCAAATCCCAAGAGAATGAAAGAGAAGGGATTGTTGTATGGCCATTCTCCTTGGTGGGGTGCTTTCTCCGCCCCCCCCCCCCTCACCCAACCTCCACCTCTCTTTCTGTGTCTCTCTTCAGCCAGTATGTGTGCCCTATGGAAACCTAAAATAATAATAATAATAATAAAATTTTAAAAATGGAAAGGGATGACCATATGAAAAGTAAGCAACTAGTTCTTGGGAAATGCACCGTTTAAACCATGTTGAAAGCTCATTTTCAAAGCCAGCACAGTTTTACCTGGATTTTGAATCCTAGCGCAAGCCTTTTCTTCTCCTTCTTCAGATTGTCAAGACATTGCCAATAAGGGAGCCAAGCAGAGTGGGCTTTACTTCATCAAACCGCTGAAGGCCAAGCAGCAGTTCTTAGTCTACTGCGAGATCGACTCCAACGGAAATGGGTGGACCGTGCTCCAGAAGGTAGTTTCCCTCACCATGTGTACGCAATGCCTGCTGTTCCTGCCATTTTTCAGATCCTTGACTATGCACCTTGTGAACATTAACCCACTGACCCCTCACGATAGCCCGACGAGGGAGGTGCTGTTATGACACAGAGGAGGCACCGCTTGCCCCAGAGCAAGTGATTGATAACACACAGTTAAGATGGAGCCCAGGCAGCCTGGATGCAGTCCTGGCCCTGCTGTTGGACTTACAAAAGGCACAGAACACAGCACCATAGTGACAGAGATCTAGGAGGGACCTCTCCCACCTGGTAGATCAAAACCTAAGATTTCCCATCACAAGAAGATGAAGCTCCCCAGAGGAGCAGGTCCGCTGCTCCATAAGGGCCTTTGTTTGCTTTGAGCTATGAGCACGTACCGCAGACACTGAGTTACAACCACTCCTGAGGGGCACTCAGAGGAGGGTGAGCGATGGAAGCATGGGCTGGTAGACACGGACCAAGCAGTGGGCTTTCCATTTCACCATCAGTAAAAGAATCACAAACATCAAGCTTGCATTCTGAAGTCCTTAGGAGTCTTTTCAATATCACCCCTGAAGTAGAATTCACCACATGCCAGGCACACTTTGAAGTATTTCTCTTATATTCTCTCATGGAATCCTCATCGCAAACCCCAAAAGTAAGCACAGTTATTCTGTGATATTTGACAGATGAGGAACCTGAGGCAGTTTGCACAGGGTCGCCTCGATGGTAGTTGTTAGAATCATGCTCTCCAAATGCCCTAACATTTTCAGTCACACACCGATAAATCATTCTCTGCTGTTATCCTTTAAATGTATCATTAGAGACTTGATGGCAGTTTGGATTTCAAGAAAAACTGGATTCAATATAAAGAAGGATTTGGGCATCTGTCTCCTACTGGCACCACGGAGTTTTGGCTGGGAAATGAGAAGATTCATTTGATCAGCACGCAGTCTGCAATCCCATATGCATTAAGAGTGCAGCTGAAAGACTGGAATGGCCGAACCAGGTACTGCTCGGGAAAGACTCCTCTAAGGTTTTCTTACATCATCCACAGCATGCATTTTCAACTACTGAAAGACCAATGGCAAAGACAGCCAGGCAATTGTCAAGGGCATAGCCAACCATTTTCCCAGGCGTCAGTTTGGTTCTTGGGCAGTCCAAAAGAAGTAGTTCTATCCTGGATGGAACTGAGCATATTGGTATAATCTACCTATCTGGAACCATTCAGAATGATAGCTAATTACTGACATGTTACTATATACCAGTAATTGAGCATTATATTGTAATTTAAGCTGCATGACTATTTCACGAGGCAGGTACAATTATTAATCCCTCTTCAGATTAACTTACTCAAGGTCACGTTGCTGGTAAATGGTAGAGGTAGGATTCGAACTCAGATAGTTTGATGCTAGAGCCTGTCCTCTGAATAACTATCTTGGCTGAAAAGTGAATCCAGCCTTCTCATGTCCTAGGGCTCTCATTACCATAAATTCTGTCAAACCATGGGTTAAATCAGCTAAATTAAATTAAATCAACTAGCTCATTTGGTGACCTAGAGCCCCTTCCAGGCTCAGAGATACCTAGGGGCTTCGAGCGTTGTATACCCAGCTAAAATGCAGAAAAACATTCAACCCTTTTGTTATGTTTATGAAATAATGAAGTATATTCTGTCTTCAAACACATGGGGTTTTTTGTTCATGTGTTTGCTTTTCAGTTTTTGTGGTTTTAGCCCCAAAAGTACATAGTCAGTACACCTTTTCCTATGAGATCGTCTCTCATTTCCCAAATACTAGAGAATAGAGAGTAACTAAATATTTTCTGGAAATCCCTGCTTCTTCACCATGGTCCCTTTCCTCCTCCACTCCATAGCATCATGGGCTTCTCTCACAGATATTTCCGAGAGGCTCACTCCTCCAGCTTGCATTTGGGAACCATGCAGTCCCTGCCTCATTCCTGGTGGGCCCTGGAAGCCCTCACTCTGGCCACTACTACACTACCGGGAAGAAAAACCCCTTTAGGACATCACCCTTCAGGGGTAGGAGTGGTTAATGGAGCTACATATCCTTCAAGTTTAGTGCATTCATTAATGATCAGTCACTGTCAGATAATTACCATATTCCACATCAATGTTAAGACATTTAGGTAAACGTGGAAAATGAGAAATTAGGTTCATCCGCACATCTTGACTGGCTCTTAGCAAAAAGCATTCCAAAAGGCTAAGTCTTTAGTTTTCACTGGGAGGTGGTGAAGGCTTCTAGGCCCACCCAGGGTGGTGTTGAAGAGCTCTGGACTGGGCCACATATCCGTGACCTTGTGGCGGATTTGCAGAAAACCACCCCATGAGCACATTTGAGCCTTAAGAGGCAGAGTGAAAATTTCCAAGCAACTCTCTTATGGACGAGGGAGCCCACCTGACATCCCAAGGAGGCCCTGGCTCTGATGTCTCTGTTCCCTTGTCCGTAGTACTGCAGACTACGCCATGTTCAAGTTGGGACCTGAGGCTGACAAATATCGCCTGACCTATGCCTACTTCATCGGTGGGGATGCCGGAGACGCCTTCGATGGCTTTGATTTTGGGGATGATCCTAGTGACAAGTTCTTTACATCCCACAACGGCATGCAGTTCAGTACCTGGGACAATGACAATGACAAGTTTGAAGGCAACTGTGCTGAACAGGATGGGTCTGGCTGGTGGATGAACAAGTGTCATGCTGGCCACCTCAATGGCGTTTATTACCAAGGTATGGTGTTGTTTCTGAGACTCCAGATTAGTGTGTTATATGTGTTTTTCAATGAAAGAGGCTAAGTAGATACGCAGAAATGAGAAAGAATTAGTAAAACTAGTAGGGCTTTTGTCACACAATTCTTTGTTTGAAACCCAAATTGGATAATACCAAGCTTATGCCTAAGATTGGCCCTTCTAGAAGAAATCCCATGCTGGAAATCAGCCAGTGGTTTTTCTTTGTGCTTGAAGACTTTGGGTCATGGTATTTCCCTAGATATGCCCTAAGGAGCCTGACTCAGTGTCCCACAAGCTATGCGTCAGATACAACCAGCGAGCAGTGAGCAGGTGTTGGCATGGGTGGGATACAAAGCAGGAGGTACTGGGGAGGGTAGGGGTCACGAGAGCTGGGAAGAAGAGTCCATCCTGGACATTGCAGACCTTTATTTTAGGATATGGACGTAGGCTAGAGTTTGTTACAAGGCTGGAATGGTTTGGAACTGTGGTTTTTCTTCCTACCCATAGTTCTGTGTAGGGAAGCCCCACTGACACTAAAGGATCCATTAAGAAGCCTCGAATACGGATGCACCTCTTATCTACTGACGAGCAAGCTCCCCTCCCGAGGGCATTGTCCTAGCCAATAGCCAATTCGGAATTCTCTCAAAGATGAATGTTTAATGTTTTGATTTTCATAACGTTTTTAAACTGGGGAAACCTAACTTTACCATTGCACCAATAAGCCATGTGATTAGGAGAAATTCTCAAGAGAGGTGCTTGATCCACACGAACCAGGGCAATCGCGTTGATAGCTTCTGCTATGCTCCAGTGTTGGACTCAGGCAAACCCCTTATAAAATTAGGTGGCATCTGCTGCCTGGGTGCAAAGAGAGGGCAACTCAACCTAGCCTCTAGTTTATAATGCAGATGTAAAGATCTAAACTGCCACATACTTTATTAATTAACCAATAAGTGTGTTTGCAGATAATCTGAACCACCTGGTCAGGAATCTATGGCTCCTGCCATTCTAATCTGCCTGAGGAAAGATGGTCCATAATAGCTAGTCCAGTGTGGCTCAGTTTAGGGAGAGAGAGCAAATGGGAGACTTTGGGGGTTAGTAGTGAATGATTTTCAAGTATGAATGTCACCTTGGAGCACCACTCAGAATGGAAGGGGTTGTTTAACAATACATTTATATCAATTATAAATCAAGATTCTAGACATCTTTAGGGCTTTTTTTTCCCCACACAATAGATAGCACTTGAAATTCACTGAAACTGGCAGTGAACTTCGTGGTAGAGAATTCCTTATAGGCTTTCTGAGGTGAGGAAATTCAAGACCAGTGATGTGTCCATCTGCAACTCATTTTAGGTGGCACTTACTCGAAAGCATCTACCCCTAATGGCTATGATAACGGCATTATTTGGGCCACTTGGAAATCCCGGTGGTATTCCCTGAAGGAAACCACCATGAAGATAATTCCGTTCAACAGACTCACCATTGGAGACGGACAGCAGCTTCACATGGGAGGAGCCAAAAAGGTCAGCCTAACGCACCATGTGGAAATTGAAGACGACTAAACAGCTCTGCACCTGGGGGGAGGGGTTGTAGGGGACTGTTAGTTTTTGTTGACCCACAAAGTTTCCAAAATTTTGTGCAAGTTAGTTCCTATTTTCTTTTACTCTATTTATCATTTAAGTCTTCTATTCAGGATATTTAGCCTTTTATGGAAATTAAACACCCCTTTGGATAACACAAGGGGTCTTCAAAAGGTTAATGGAAAGTGCATATTATTTAAAAAACTGCATGGATCTCGACGTTTTGTTGCATCAACATAAACTTCTACTTTATACTGTGTCATTTCCAAATTTCTAAAATCAGAGTTCTTTAAAACGTGTTAAGTTGAGAAGCTAGCATTCTGACTTACCTCCTAAATACATAATAACAAAGGTATTGTCATTTTTTTTTTCATTTTTAATGATCACTTGTCATTTTTATCTTGGCAATTATTTTGTTTTTATTATAACTTACATGTTTTAGTACATTTAGTACTGATAAAATAGGAGAAAGTTTGAGTTTCAAATGCCTACGTATTTTTTGCATGTTTATTACCTCTAAGATATTCATGACTAATTCTTTTTAAACAGATAGAATTATGTCTTTTTAATGTGCTTTTTTTGTTTTGTTTTGTTATGTATTCATAGGCTGCAGACGTTTAAAAGACCGTTTCAAAAGTGATTTGATTTTTTTAATGGACTTTATCTGAACAGAGAAATATGCTATTTTTCCTATGGGACAATGGACTTCCAAAACTTCACTTCATTTTAAAGTAAAAAGAGCCCATGTTGAAAACTCCACTAACAGTTTTATGCTGGTGATAATTTATCTACGTGCATTTCAATAAACATTTTGTTTCCTAAGGCTAGTCCCATGGTACCTTTTATTGACCGCTCACCCACCATCACCTTTTTTAAATTTGGTTTTGAATTTATCTTGTCTTAGGATGACATAATTTACAAATCTATCTGATGGTATATCTCCTCTAATTTAATCCTTCTAATTCATTGGCAAGAGCACCATTACCAGTCACACATATACAGTGGTTATTAAGTTTCTATGGGGTTTCAAACAGTTGCCTAAAGACAATCCTGAAATATAACTTAGCCTGACTTAGACGATAGAACTCAAAGGTAAAATTTAACTTGCTACTAAATCTTGTCACACTGACTTTTAAGAGTATCTGACCTTACAAATCATTTATAAAATATGAAAAGTGTTACATATTCTTTATTCGATAGCATACACAAAACACACTAAAAATGCCTTTTTAAAAATTATTTATTTTTAACTTTATTTATTATTTATTTTTAATTTGATCAGAGAGGGGCAGAGTGAGAGTGAGAGCAAGAGAGAGAGAGAGAGAGAAAGCAAGCCACCAGGTCTGGTACTTGAACCACGGTCAGCAGGTGGGAGTCCAGTACTCTTAACCACCGCACCACCTGCCGGCCCTGAAATGTCTTTCAATAGGTAAAAGGCAGTGTATTGGGTACAGGAAATTCTAATTAGATTGGCATAGTTATAACCAAATATATAAAGTAGACATCACTACCTTATCCTCATCCCTTGCCCTTTAGTGGGTTAATGAACAGAAATTAAAACACAGGTAAATCTGCTTGGTTTTTGAGAAGTGAAGGGATTTCTCCAGCATTTATATATTCATATAACCAGATACACATAAGCCTAAATGTAAAAAAACAAACAACAAAAAAAAACAAAACAAACAAACAAACAAACAAAAACTATCTCCAGTAGGTTTGAGATGGCATGATCTGAGTTCTGGTGTAGGAGATTAAAATGTGGTGTGGTATACTTTAAAAAAGGTGAGACATTCCTGTTTTGTCATAAATAAGGCAGTGGCCACCTATTACTCATTAGTGCTTTTTTGAGAACTCTGCTCTATCTGATTTCTTTTCTTCTTTTTTTTTTTTCTTTTCTTTTCTTTTCTTTTCTTTTCTTTCTTTTATCCTCCTCCTCTTCCTCTTCCTCCTCTTCTTCTTCTTCCTCTTCTTTTTTTTTTTAAGAGAGATTTTTTTGCTTTAGGGCGTGTGCACTTGCAGAGACACAGAGCAACAAAGTGAGAAATCACCACCCAGGGGGAATGGCCATGCTACAATCCCTTCTCACCCCCCAGAGGGAATGAACATGTCACAATCCCTTCTCCTCTCAGGATTTTGGGCATACGTGCACATGCACCTAGTGTAAGTTTTAAGCCTCTGGGTCCAGGACTCAAACCATGGTCGTCTACATGGGAGTCCAGCAACACAGCCATTATGCCATCTCCTGGTCCCTTTCTGACTTCTTTTTAATGCCAGCGAAGGTCATTTTTGTTCCAGGGTTGTACTTGTTGGGCTTCTCCAAATCCTCCATCCACGTATCCTCTCCCCAGGGGATGCCTTTGTTCTGATTGGCATCTGTGTAAGAGAATCCAGGGGCCTGACCTGTCTTCCGCCCCCACAGACCACGGAGATTGGGCCAGTCTTGTGCTTGCCTCCCTTTCCCATGGGAGGCACTGGGCACACTTCTGAACAAAAATCTTCTTGCCTTTCTCAGTATCACCCATTTTTAAATCTCTCTTGTTGCTCGGGATGCTAGGGTTCCTGCTCAGAAGTTGGACATCCTGCTCTCTTGAAAACCATCACGTTTTTGGGCCTTCCTGTAACCTGGTGGTTAAGGGAGCTGGATCCCAGTGGCTCCAGCACTGGACTCAGAGTGTGGTTTGAATCCTGGACCTGGCGCCTTGAAAACAAAACAAACCATGCTGAGTGCATGTGCATGCATGCCACCATCCCGACGGGAAGAGGTGGAGGAGGAGAAGGGATTGCGGTGTGACCATGCCCCACAGGACTGGTGCTTTCTCCCTCTCTCTCTCTCTCACTCTCTGGCAAGTGCACATACACTCTAGCAAAAACAAAAACAAAACACAAAAGCAAAACCAAAGCATTACCTCTCACCAATTTAGAAACCACAGCTGGACAATCATCAGTAGTTACTGAGCCCTCACTCAATGGCAAACCATACACCTGAGTCTGGGGAAGTTACCAAGGAAACAGAAGCCATGGCTTCTGCCCGCCAGGGACCATTAGACAAATAAGGGGGAATATGATGCCCTAAGGTGATAACATGTGATATAAAAACACACAGACAAATCACAATCACGTAACTAAAGGTGATGGTGGGGGCTAGGCCCATAGTCTTAGCAGTTAAGGGAGCCGGATCCCATATGGCCTACCACAGTTCAAATCCTGGACCTGGCAGCTTAAAAAACATTCCAGGCTTGTGTGCATGCATGCCCAAAATCCTGATGAAGAAAGGGAGAAGAGAATGCAGCATGACCACGCTCCCCGGGGCAGTGATTTCTCTCTCTATCTCTCTGTCTCTCTCTGGTGAGCGCATCTGCCCTCTGGCAATTAAAAACAAAACAATACGATAATGGTACCCAAATGGTGACTGGAGACAGAACACTGTTTGGAGAGTTCCCCAGCAGAGCTCTTAGCTCCACGCACCAATGGTCAGACAGGTCACTCTGAGACGGCGGCCACTCGGGACAGAGATATTTGGGCAGCGGTCCATCCTCTCTCTCCCCGGTGAGCCACAGGGTACACAGAATGGGGCCGGCAGGTTCAGTGGCCTGAGTCTGGGGATCACCAACATTCCAAAGAGTAGTTGTATCTCTGAAACTTGGCAAAAGGTGGGCAGTGTAGAGAAATCGACTAACTTTAAGAGGAGCAGATCTGGTTGTTCTGAAGTTTTGAGCTATGGCTTTGGATTTTCCTCCTTTGCACAGCTTTTTATTTATTTATTTATTTTTAGCTTGGTATAGGGCTCATGCACTAACTGGAGTGAGTGGGGGGAGAGTGAGAAATCACCTCCAGAGTTGATGGCCAGGCCACAACCTCTTCTCCTTCACTCTCCTCTCAGGATTTTGGGAACCCACACACGGGCCTGGCATGTCTTTCAAGCTAAGTCCATGACTCGAACCACTGCAGTCAGCCACGTGTTATCCAGCTGCCTTAACCACCTCGCCACTGGCTCACCCCACAGATTCTTAATCTTTTCACTTCATTGTTCTCCTGAGTTTGAAATACCTTATTAAGGGGACCAGCAGTTGGAAGTGTTGTAGTCAAATCAGTGAGAAATAAGAGGACATCCAGACATGGCCAGCTATTTGGAGTTTTATTGCCAGTGGCTTTCAGGAGAACTCATGTCTTTCAAAGACCCTGCAGCCCAGAGTGAAAGGAAAGGGGTGCTTACAAAGGCAAAAGTCACAATTATTCCCGAGTTCACATGGTGATTGCAATGGAAGATGAGGAGGGGGTGAAGAGAAAAGGGAGTGGGGTTCCCATGCAAAAGTAGTTACAGAAGCCGAATCAAGAAGGTTAATAATTTCTTTTCTTTTTTTTTTTTTTTTTTTTGAGAGGTTTTTGCCATAGGGCGCATGCGCTCACCAGACAGACAGAGAGAGACAGAGAGACAGACAGCGAGAAATCACCCCCCGGGGGAATGGCCACACTGCAATCCCTTCTCCTCTATTCTCCTCTCGGGATCTTGGGCACGCATGCACATGCGCCTGGCATGAGTTTTAAGCCACCGGGTCCGGGACTCAAACCGCGGTCGACTACATGGGAGTCCAGCGACATAGCCATGACGCTAACTGCTGGTCCCAAGAAGGTTAATAATTTCTAAGGGCGCTCTCCAGACCTTTGTTTAATGGTCCCCATGGCTCTGGGCAGGGGTCTGGCGATGGTATTTATACTGCTAAGGGATATCTAAACAAAAAGGTGTCGGGCTCGTTAGCAAAGACAGCGAGACTATTAGTCACTGTTTACTCTGGGCGGGAGGAAGCGAGTCTACCCTAAAGTTCAAAGATGGAGGGCTTCTGCTTCATTCCCCACTGGTTTTATGAAAATGAATCAGATCATTGATTCATCCCTGGATGGTGGCTGGTACCTTCACAAGCAACTTTTCTACACCCTGGGAGGGTAGGGAGCCCCTGTATTTGTACATAGGGGTCTAGACGGTTAGGCTTCTGAGGAGCATCACATCCTGATGCTCCCAACACTGTGGATTCACAATCCCAGTAAGGGCGGGAGTAGTCATTATTAGTAAGACAGTAAGTATATTCTTTTTTGCTGGCTGGGACAAAGATGAAATTCCCCTGTTGAAGGCCCTTGCCCTCCTCATGAAAAATCCAGACAAGCCCAACTAAAGACTCCCCATTGTTGGAAATGTGGGGAGGTCTCGAATAGACCACAGAGGTCTATCTGGAGAGTAATGGGTTCCCTGGTTGAGGTCATGTTATTTAGTTTTCTCCCATCCCCATTCCAGATTCCCTGTGACCAATATGACCATCCTGCCTCTCCAGACCTCCTCCCACACTGGGTGACAAGGAAGGAGGTCAGGAGCCACGAGACAGTCTTAGCTTGAGAGGACCCTGGGAGTCCTGGATCTGCCATGTCAGCTTCTCCACCTACATTTGAGAGTGGTGCAGCCAGACCAGCATGGCCTTGCCCACAGTCGGAGTGGTGAGGATGACAGCGTGGGGTCCCTTCTAGGTTGGAGTCAGCCCCTGGGTTGTAAGTTTCTTGAGCCACACCGAGCCTCCCAGTTGGAATGGATGGCCAGGGTCCAAGGTGGGGATGGGCAGGGCGTCTCAAACACGGCCATGAATGGCCTCGTGGGTGGACTCAAGGGCCTGTAGAAGCTTGAGTAAAGTATGGTTATGGAATTCCGCTCTGTCTTCTCTCTCAATCTCAGGAGAGGTGGAGGTCTTCTAAGCATAGTTTCGGAAGGGGAAATCCCTCCGGGTGTGGAGTGCATAAGGCTATCTAGATTAGGCACACAGCATTTTCCTCTCACCAGCTCAGTAAGCTTTGTTTTTCCCAGGTGAGTAATTTGGTTTATTTGATCTACAATGACTTGCCAAAGGGCCTTGGGGACTATTGGCCTGCCATCTGGTAACAGCAGCCATCCTTCAGGTCCTCCAGTCGCCGACTGTTTGTGGGCCAATTATTCCTCCTCCTGAGTGTAGGAGGGTGAAGATGGGAGGACCAAGTCTGGGGCGGCTGTGAGAACTTTCAGTTGCTGGTACAGTCCCCGCTCCTGCTCGGTCTCATCACTTTCTCTCTTGCCACATTGTCAGCCAAACTGTTCACTACAATTCTCCCACCTTTTTATGAGTATTCTTTCAGAAATAACCTTAATCTCTGAATTAGACAGAAATAAATCTTAGTCACTTTAAAGATTACCTGAGGCTTGTCCAGTGAGATTGTCAGATGTCTAAGAGAGTGTCCAGGCTATTGGGGTCTTGGGTCTCTCAATCCTCAATTTTATTTATTTTTTTAAAGAATTATTTTTATTTAACTTTATTTACTTATTTATTTATAATTTGACCAGAGAGGGACAGAGTGAGAGAGAGAGGGAAGTGAGAAAGCAAGCCACCAGGTCCGGGACTCAAACTGCAGTTGGCCGTGTGGGAGTCCAGCACCCGTAACCACCATGCCACCTGCTAGCCCCAATCCTCAATTTTAAAGACCAGCACGGACTTTAGAAGTCCTGAGCTCCCTTCAGAACTCAGTGCATTCTGACTCTGGTGACCAACTCCACATTGGGGACACGTTATGGGCAAGGCAATGCCAGTGCCCGGGCTGCCCGCATTAGAAACGGAGTTTCTTCCGAGGTAGAGACTCTGATCTGGGCTCTTTCCAGATCCTGCCCTTGAAGAAGCTCCCAGCCTACAGAATGACTACTGGGTGCCCTTTAAGGGAGCATTACATCAAAGGCTAAGGAGCAGCTGAGGACTGCCAGGAGGCAGTTCACAGGTTTTGCGAGGCATCTGCCTTATTGACTACACAAAAGCCCTAGCTGGAAAAAGTAGTCTTAATTTGAATTCTTGTTTTTCCAGCTAGGCCTCTTGATCATTTAACCCAGAGGGGAGTCCAGTGAAGAAGAAGCCCAACTAAAGAAAAATAGGAGTTCAAGAAGACAGGGAGGGCGGAGGCAGCCAGGAGCTCTAGCTTCAACTTGTCCCAGCCCATTCCCTGAGACTTCCTACCCTATTAAGTCTGCGGACAGGAGTTTTCTAGTTTTTGCCCCCTGATACATAGGCCCAATTTTTATCAACTGCCCATGTTTTTTTTTTTTTTTTCATTTATTTATTTTTACATTTTTCCACAAACATTTACTTTACATAGCAAAAAATTTTAGCTCATACTCCATAATTCTTGATAGTTTACAACTTTCAAAATCTCAAAATACTGAATTTTAAAGATAATGTTCAAAATATGTCTTATAATTTTGTATAATTTTAAAACTCTATAACAACAGAAGCAGAATGGTTACAAAAAAAATATATATATATTTGTATATATATGTGTATATATATAGAGAGAGTGCAGACACTCGGTACATATTATGTGGGGACATACAATGCCTCTCCTTCATAGCATGACTTGCTTCACTCAACAGTAAGTCTTCCATATTCATCCGCTTCCTTTCAAAAGCCAGGGATTTGTTGTTTTTTATGGATTAATAGTATTCCATTGAGTATATGTGCAACAGTTTTTCTAACCATTCATCAGTTCATGGGCATTTAGGTTGTTTCCATGACTTAGCAATCGTGAAAAGTGCCGCAATAAACATCGATGTGCAAGCACTTTTTCGATTAAGTATTCTTCTGTCCTTCGGTAGATACCAAGGAGTGGGATTGCTGGATCATATGGTAGTTCTATTTGTAGATTTTGGAGGAATCTCCAAATTGTTCTCCACAGTGGTTATACCAATTTACAGTCCCACCAGCAGTGTAAGAGAGTTCCCTTTTCACCACACCCCCTCCAGCACTTACCATTTTTTGTTTTTTTAATCTTAGACATTCTGACTGGGGTTAGGTGATATCTCATTGTTGTTTTGATCTGCATTTCTCTTACTATGAGGGATGTTGAGCATTTTTTCATATGCCTTTTAGCTATTCGTATGTCATCTTTAGAAAGTGGTTTTTTCAACTCATTCTCCCATCTTTTAATAGGATTGACTGTCTTTTTCTGGAACAGCCGCTTGAGTTCCTTGTGGATTCTGGTTATCAGTCCCTTGTCTGATGCATAGTTTACAAAAATATTTTCCCATTCTGAGGGCTGTCTGTTCACACTAATCACTGTGTCTTTTGCCATGCAGAAACTTCTTAGTCTGATGTAATCGCACTTGTCTATTTTAGGGATCATAGACTGTGCGTTGGGAGTCTTATTTAAGAAGTTTTTCCCTACCCCAATGTCTCCCAGAGTTTCTCCGGTGTTTTCAAGGAGCAGTTTTATAGTTTGAGGTCTTAGATTTAGATCTTTGATCCACCTTGACTTTATTTTTGTCAGAGGTGAGAGGTAGGGGTTCAGATTCATCTTTCTGCAAGTGGAGATCCAGTTTTGCCAGCACCATTTGCTGAAGAGGTTTTCCTTTTCCCACAGGATTGACTGGTGCCCCTTGTCAAAAATCAGTTGGCTGTATGTTTGAGCATTCATTTCTGGGGATTCTATTCTGTTCCATTGGTCCTCCTGTCTGTTCCTGTGCCAGTACCATGCTGTTTTGATTACCACAGCTTTGTAGTACATTTTTGGGTCAGGGAGTGAGATGCCGCCCACTCCATTCTTCTTGTGCAAAACTGCTTTGGCAATACGGGGTCTTTTATGATTCCAGACAAACGTTATGATTGTCTTTCCTAGATCTGTGAAGAATGTGTCTGGTACTTTGATTGGCATTGCATTAAATAGGTAGATTAATTTGGGTAAAATTGCCATTTTGATTATATTAATTCTTCCAATCCAGGAACATGGGATGTCCTTCCACTTTTTTGTGTCATTTTCAGTTTCTTTTTTTATCTTCTCATAGTTTTCCTTATGGAGGTCTTTAACTTCTTTAGTTAGATTTATCCCTAAGTATCTTATACTTTTTGTGGCTATGGTAAATGGAACAACTTTTTTCAGCTCCATCTCAGTCTGCCTGTTGTTCATATACAGAAATGCTATAGATTTCTGGATATTAATTTTGTATCCTGCAACATTACTGTATTCATGTATTACTTCCAGAAATTTTTTTATGGAAACAATTGGGTCTTCTATGTATACAATCATGTCATCTGCAAATAGAGTTTCACCTCTTCTTTTCCTATTTGAATGCCTTTTATTTTTTCCTCTTTTCTGATTGCAATGGCCAAGACTTCTAGTACTATATTGAAGAGGAGTGGAGAAAGTGGACATCCTTGTCTTGTACCCGTTTTTAGTGGAAAAGCTTTCAGCTTTTCTCCATTGAGGATGATGTTCGCTATGGGTTTTTCATAGATAGCTTTTATTGTGTTGAGAAATGGCCCTTCTATGCCCATTCTGCTGAGAGTCTTGATCATGAAGGGATGTTGTATCTTATCAAATGCTTTTTCTGCATCAATTGATATGACCATATGGTTTTTATCTTTCTTCCTATTAATATGGTGTATTACATTTATGGTTTTGTGTATGTTGAACCAACCTTGCATTCCTGGGATAAAGCCTACCTGATCATGATGTATAATCTTTTTGATAAGTTGTTGTATACGATTTGCTAGTACCTTGTTGAGAATCTTCGCATCTATATTCATCAGGGATATTGGTCTATAGTTTTCCTTCCTTGTCCTGTCCTTATCAGTTTTAAGGATAAGGGTGATAGAGGCTTCGTAGAATGAATTAGGGAGAGATTCACCCTTTTGGATATTTAGAAATAACTTGAGCAGAATGGGGGTTAACTCTTCTTTGAAAGTTTTCTAGAATTCAGAGGTGAATCCATCAGGGCCAGGATTTTTCTTTGATGGGAGGTTATTTATAACCGATTCGATCTCCTGGCTTGTTATGGACCTATTCAGACTTTCTATATCCTCCTGGCTCAATCTAGGTAGATTATACCTGTCCAGGAATTTGTCCATCTCATCCAAATTATCTTGTTTCTTGGCATACAGATGTTCATAGTATCCTCTAATAATGTTTTTTATTTCTACTATGTCTGTTGTTATTTTGCCTGCTTCATTGCAGATCTGATTCACCTGGTTCTTTTCTCTCTTCTTCTTAATAAGTCTCGCTAGTGGTGTATCAATTTTGTTTATCTTTTCAAAGAACCAGCTTTTACTTTCATTTATTTTCTGTATAGTTCGTTTATTTTCTATTTCATTTATTTCTGCTCGTAACTTTATTATTTCCTTTCTCCTGGAGTTTTTTGGATCTTTTTGCTGTTGCTTTTCCAATTCTGTGAAGCATGATGTTAGGTGATCCATTTGCCTTCTTTCCATGCTCCTCTTATGTGCACTAATTGCTATGAACTTCCCTCTTATGACTGCTTTAGCAGTGTCCCAAAGATTATGGAAACTCGTGTCCTCATTGTCATTGGCTTCCATGAACCTTTCGATTTCAGTCTTTATTTCTTCAGTAGTTGTGGAGTCATTCAGGAGTAGGTTATTAAGTTTCCATGTATTTGAGTATTTTTGAGGATTTCTCTTGAAATTAAACTCAAGTTTAATTCCATCATGGTCGGTGAAGATGCTGGGTATAGTTTCTATGCTTTTGAATCTGTAGAGGCTTGCTTTGTGCCCAATGATGTGGTCAATCTTCGAGAATGTTCCATGTGGCGGCGAGAAAAAAGTGTATCTTGAGGTTTTAGGATGGAAAGTTCTATAGATGTCTGTTAAGTCCATTTGATTTATGATATCATTTAAATCTTTTATCTCTTTACCTCTTTTTTGTCTAGATGATCTATCCAGGGGGGATAGTGCAGTGTTGAGGTCTCCAACAATTAGTGTGTTGCAGTCTATCTCCCTTTTTAGATCTAGCAGTCTTTCCTTCACATATTTGGGTGCTCCTGTGTTGGGCGCATAGATATTAATAAGCATTATATCTTCTTGATCGATTGATCCTTTTACTACAATATAGTGCCCTTCTTTGTCTCTTTGAACAGTTTTTGTTTTAAAGCCTATTTTGTCAGAGATCAGTATTGCAACTCCAGCTCTTTTTTGGTTCCCATTTGCATGGAAAATCTTTTTCTAACCCTTCACTTTCAGTCTATGTATATCTTTATCCATGAAGTGGGTTTCCTGTAGGCAACAGATAGAGGGTTTTTGTTTTTTAACCCATTCAGCCAGTCTGTGTCTCTTGATTGGAGAGTTTAATCCATTAACATTCAATGTTATTGTTGATGTTAATGGATCTGTCCCGACATTTAAGTTGGCCATTGTCTTAGTTGCCTTTTACTCTTTTGTTTCTGGCTGTTACTTCTTTAGTTTTCCTGGAACAGTACTTTCTTCAGGGTTTCATGGAGAGCTGGTCTGGTGCTGGCAAATTCTTTCAGGTTTTGTTTGTCTGAGAAGATTTTAATCTTTTTTTCCCATATGAAGGATAATCTTGCAGGATACAATAGTCTTGGTTGAAATTGTTTCTCTCTTAACACTTTCGATACATCTTCCCATTCTTTCCTTGCTTGCATTGTTTCCGTTGAGAAGTCCGGTGTTAGCCTGATGGGGTGACCTTTGTAAGTCACTTGTCGTTTCTCTCTTGCCAGTTTTAGTATCTTATCTCTATCTGTGGTCTTAGCCAGTCTGGCTATGATATGCCTTGGGGAAGATCTTCTTGGGTTGATTCTATTTGGTGTCCTTTGTATTTCTTGGGTCTGAATGTTGGAGTGCCTCTCTATGCTTGGGAAATTTTCTTCCAAGATTTCATGGAATAGGTTTTCCATGCTCTTATTAGTTTCTTCACCTTCTGGGATACCAATTATTCGGACGTTAGGACATCTAATGGAATCTAGTAATTCTCGTATGTTATCTTCATGTTTTTTTTTGTTATTTTCTCTATCTTTTTGGTGGTTTTCTCTAGGTCAGAAGTTTTATCTTCTACATCAGAGATTCGACCTTCAGCATGGTCTAATCGACTTTTAATACTTTCAAGAGAGTTTTTGATTTCCTGTATTTCAGACTTCACCTCTAATAGTTCCGTCTTATTCTTCCTCAGAATTTCTTCCTTCATATCATTGAAGGACTTTCTCATCTCCTGTAATTCATTGTCTCTTTTCTGTTCCAGCTCATAGTACTTGTTCAACATGAATGTTCTAAACTCTATCTCTGACATTTTGGTAACGTCCTCTATTTTTTCAGGAACAGGAAGGGAGTTACTGTGTTCCTTTGATGGAGACATATTTCCTGCTTTATTCAGACCTGAGGTTCTTGTACTTCTAACCATTGGGAGATGTGTTCCCTTTGAAAAACCTTTTACGAGAAGGTTTCTTATAATAGGAGCAAGTGTGTTTCCTTTCTGATGTGGAATGGAGACAGCCAAAGTCTATCTTCAGTTGTGTTTAGTAATGTAATCCAAGAAAAACAGTATTCTCTTCAGGTGTCCAAAGAAATGTATCTCCTTCTTCACAGGTATTTCAGGGAAATGGAGGATTCTAGAGAGTCTTAAAATGCTAGAATGTTTCAGAATTGTAATTCTAGACCTATCTGGACAGCCAGGGATGGTGCAGATAAAGGAAGTGAGGATTGAGAAACTGGCTGAAAGAGGGGAGTCTGGCTTGGGGTCCCGGGGCTGGAGCTACTGGGGGGCAGCCCTCCCTCGAAGATCCTGGCCCAGGGGTCGAAAGATGGGAGTCTCAACTGCCCATGTTTATCATTTCCTTCCCACCTTGGGAAATTTTATATTTCTGGAGGAGTTATTAAGCTTGTAAAAACAGAATTACATACATTCACATACACTGGTAGCTTAAAAATATGTACAAACAAGCAACAACAACAACAAAATTTGTTTAACAACTTTTCAATGCAAAACTGAACTATCTTCTTAATAGACCCCCCAATTTTTATAAAATTTAAAGGCCAAAAATAGGATTAACTAAAGGATGTTAATGTAACGTAACCTCAGGGAGAGCCAGGTAGCGATGCTCCCATGAATCCATGCTTAACCTTGGGTTTAGATTTCTTTATACCAGCTTTATCTTTTAATTCCAGTACATTGCATTGGCTATTTAGCATGCAATTTTGTCAAGCATTTTCCTGCTCTTGGTTCAATTTGGCTTAACAGTTTAGAAAAAATCAGGTTCTATTTCTGATAAGTGGAAATATTTACCCAGTTAAACAATTAGACTTTTAAAAATCTGTACTTTTTTTTTATTTCATTTTTTATACATTTAGTTACCTTTTTTAGCTTACAAAATGAGTATTTCACTATGTGACCATTTCTCTAGTCCAGTTGGTTAAACTATAAAATATCTTCAACAGAAAATACCATATTTCTTTGTCCCATTAATGCTTTGCCTCCCTATTTTTCTTCTAAATGTCTTGTGAGAGTACATCCTCTTTCCACTTTCTTTGTGAATTCCTTTAAAGACATAGCATTAGAGTTATAGCTATTTGCAAAAAGCTTTTAGAAAAGCATCCAACAAAGCAATGACCCATGGACACCAAGACTTGAACCAACCATAGTTAATGTTCTGATGAGAATCTACAACTGACATAGAAACATGCTTATAGATCAGTTTAACATAATAACCTACACTATGACAAATATCTTACCATAAATTCATGGAAATTTCAAATTATTTTGGAACGCAATACATATATAGACACACAAGTTTATACATATAACTCAAATATAATGCCAAGAAAATTAGAATTACTTAATTTGACAAGGTGTTCCATTTTTATCCAACATATGAAGAATAAGGCTGGTTAGTCGAACATCTCCCTTTTGGATGTTTCAGGGGGTCTGGCAGGGGACTAGGATTCCTGCCATCCCAGGTGGCCGATACGCACAGCGATGCCTCTCCTAGCTTTCAGGCGTAAGATGTTGTTTCACCCGGACTGGACAGGCAAGCAGCTGCACTTCCACTGGGAGTGGATGACTTGCCAAGCCCTGGGGCAGGTGGTATTTTCTGCTCAGACCTTGGGAAAAAGGAACTGCAATTTTGCCAGATAAGGATCTTCCAGATACTGTTCCTGAGTTGTTTGTTTTTTGTTGGTTGGTTGGTTGGTTGGCTTTTTTCTTCCTGAAGGAGGTATTCTTCAGTAAGGGGAAGGTAACAAGGATTCTAGGATAGGGTGGAGGTTTATGGCTCTGGCTGTCACAAAATCCACATGAATAGCACTCTGATTTTCTTGGGCTTCTGGATCAATTGGTGAATATTTTCAATAAGCTTCACATAAACGCTCCAGAAGAGCATCAGGAGATTCCTGGGGGCCCTAAATAACCTCAGGTACCTTTGGCAGAGTGGTAGGCTTATGGGCAGCTGCTCAAATTCCTGCCAGCAAAGTGGCTAATGCCAGCAGGTGGCGTGGTGGTTAAGGTGCTGGGCACTCTCACATGGCCGACCATGGTTTGAGTCCTGAACCTGGTGGCTTGCTTTCTCTCTCTCTCTCTCTCTCTCTCTCTCTCTCTGTGTGTGTGTGTGTGTGTATGGTCAAATTAAAATAAATCAATGAATAAATAAAATTAAATAAAATAATTTTTTTGAGAGGTTTTCGCTATAGGGCGCGTGCGCTCGCCAGACAGACAGAGAGAGACATAGAGACAGAAAGCGAGAAATCACCCCCCAGGGGGGATGGTCACGCCACAATCCCTTCTCCTCCATTCTCCTCTCGGGATCTTGGGCACACATGCACATGCGCCCAGCATGAGTTTTAAGCCACCGGGTCCGGGACGCAAACCACAGTCGACTACGTGGGAGTCCAGTGACATAGCCATTATGCTAACTGCTGGTTCCCCCCAGAGAAAATATATTGACCTGGTAATTTCTTATCAGCTTGCTGAAGCTCAAAGCGGGGTTGGGGGAGGTGTAAAAACTAATTAGATGAGGGAACCAGCAGTTAGCGTAATGGCTATGTCGCTGGACTCCCATGTAGTCGACCGCGGTTCGCGTCTCGGACCCGGTGGCTTACAACTCACGCTGGGCGCGTGTGCGTGCGTGCCCAAGATCCCGAGAGGAGAATGGAGGAGAAGGGATTGCGGCGTGACCATCCCCCCTGGGGGGTGATTTCTCGCTTTCTGTCTCTATGTCTCTGTCTGTCTGTCTGGCGAGCGCACGCGCCCTATAGCGAAAAACCTCTCAAAAAAAAAAAAAAAAAAAAAACTAATTAGATGAGTCACAGCAGATGGAAAATAATATGCTGGAAAAAGAACCCAAGAGTGTGGAAAAGGCTCTGTTTCACTACGTCCTGGAGGCGTGTGTGCATGTGTGTGTGCATGCGTGTGTGCATGTGTGTGTGCACGTGCATGATTCAGAGGCAAAGGCTGAGTCAATCTACTCCTAGTTGCCATTCTCACTGGTCTGTGTGTCAGCTCCTCGATTGATTCTCATTTATTCAAATTTCTCTTTCTTCCCATCCTCCTCTTTATAAATGGCCATTATAATAGATCTAATGTGTATTTCTCTATTTGTATGCATACTTATAAATTGTGGATTATTTTTATTATGTGTAGTGTGTTTTATTTTTCCTTTTTTTTTGGAGAGGTTTTTGCAATAGGGCACGTGCGCTCGCTAGACAGACAGAGAGAGACAGAGAGACAGAAAGCAAGAAATCACCCCCCAGGGGGCATGGCCACGCCGCAATCCTTTCTCCTCCATCCTCCTCTCGGGATCTTGGGCGCACACGCACATGCGCGTGGCGTGAGTTTTAAGCCACCAGGTCTGGGACGCGAATCATGGTTGACTACGTGGGAGTCCAATGACATAGCCATTATGTTAACTGCTCGTCCCCCTTTATTATGTGTAGTTTATAAAGAATTATTTTATTGGGGCCAGCAGTTGGCGTAATGACTATGTTCCTGGACTCCCATGTAGTCAACCACAGTTCGAGTCCCAGATCCGACAGCTTAAACTCACGCCAGGCGTGTGTGCGTGTGTGCCCAAGATCCCGAGAGGAGAATGGAGGAGAAGGTATTGCAGTGTGGTCATCCCCCTGGGGGGTGATTTCTCGCTTTCTGTCTCTCTGTCTCTCTCTGTCTTTCTCAAGAGCACACGCACCCTGTAGCTAAAATCTCTCAAAAAAAATAGAAGAATTATTTTATTTATCTTTATTTATTATTATTATTATTATTTTAATTTGACCAAAGAGAGAGAGAAGGAAAGTGAGAAAGCAGGTCTGGGACTTGAACCACAGCTGGCCATCTGTGAATTCAGCACTTTTACCGCTGTGCCACGTGCCAGTCCCATTATGTGTATATTTTTAAATTTTGTAAGTGGCATTGTGCTACAAATCACTGTTCCTCAGAATGCTGGTCCCTAAACCCTTTGTTGTTAGGCTATATGAAGTAGAAAAAATAAGAATTAGTGCATAGAAACCTTTTCCTACATTGTGTTTGCTTTGATTATATTAATTAAAATATAATTTTATTTGGAATATAATAATTTAACTATTGAATTTGGAACCTAATAATAAAATAAAGGCCTGTATTTTGTGTGACCTTGCTTTTTTTTTTTAATTTTCTATAGAGTGCATGCGCTCACTGGAGAGAGAGAGAGAGACCAAGTGAGGAAGCGCCCCTCACGCCACATCAGCCGTGCCACAGGCCCCTCTCCTGCACTGCTTCCTCCTTGGGGGGTTCAGGCTCGATCACACATGCACCTGGTGTGTTTTCAAAGCTGCCGGGTCCAAGACTCAGATAATGTAGTGGGCCATGTGGGGTCCAGCCACCTTAATCACCATCCCACCAACTGACACTGGCCTTGCTTTTTAACTTTTTGTTGTGTCTAGTAATTAATTTTATTGTATTTTATAAAACAATAGGTCTGGGGTGAATTCAAATTTTAATAAAACCGGTCTTGTACCACAAATACTTTGAGAATCGGTGTTAAGGTCGTGACTATACTTAGTAGTTCCCCATTCAGCAATGTGGTTTCTTTGAAAGATCTATCCACCATCTGATTAGCTGATCATTTTTCTTGATTCTCTTTTGAACCAAAAGGTTATAAAGTGAATACTATTTGGTTCCCAAATTTGTAATTTTTTATAAAGTTTCTTTCTTTTCCTTTCTTTCTTTCTCTTTCTGTCTCTCTCTCTTTCTTTTTTCTCTTTCTTTCTTTCTTCTTTCTTTCTCTTTCTCTCTTGAGCAAAAGAGACAGAGAGAGAGGGAAAGCGAGAGAGCGGGAACAAGAACAGAGGAACAGCTCGCCCTCAGCCTCCCCTGGATCACGGGCACACACGAGCCTCATGCAACCAGGGATGTCTCTGGACACGAACCAGGAATCTTGCCATGTGGGTCAGTCTTGCTGAGCGTTGCATTTTACCATCTACCACAGCCCAACCCCTAAGCTTCTAATTAAAAAAAAGAAAGAAAAAAAAAAAACTATTTTAAATTAGTATATAAATTCATTGCATCAGAGAACAGTCTTGGTCTTTAAAATTTCACAAATTATTTTGGCATGAAGGATTAGGACAGAAATAATGTATCCCATAAAAGTGTACATAAATTATAATCATTGTCCTAATAATATTTTCTTTTATGAAGGAAAAAGAACAAGTTCATAACAGAAAAACTACTTGTTGTCCCTGAAACATGAGCTTTGGCCCAAAGGGCACTGTAGCCACTGGCGTACCACGACCACGTTCTGTGGTCGGCCCTCTGTCCCTGAGCTTAAAGCGCACCACCCTGCAGAGGTCTAAAGATCTTCTGGGAAGACTGGTTGGCATGATCCCAGGCCCTCGCTCCCCTCAGTTTCATTGGGAAATATTTCAAGGCAAAAACAAAGGTAAATTCAGTACTGTGACATTTAATCAGAGCTACAACTAGGTCGAAAGTGTGTCTCCCATATCCAAAGATCATGTGTTCTCAGCCCTCACTCCCATTTCCCAAATCCTGACCCAGATTTTCTTCTCCTGGCTACTTCAAACCATGACGTGACCTCGAGAACCCTCCCTAAGTAAAGTCGAATGTTGGTTCTCCCTGAAGAAACAGAGTAGGGCAGGTTCCACTTTGATGAGGTTGGCCTCTTTCGAATCCTCAGGAACAAATAGTTAAAATGTGACTTATAAACAGTACGGCCTAACGTTTAGGAGACCTTGGACTGGGTATGTTTTCCTTCAAAATTTGCTCTCCTTACATCACAGAGCCAGAGTAAGGGTCAACCGAGATAACATGAAATCGCTCCAAAGACAACAAAGCAAGAAGAAGATTGGGTTGTTTGACCTGCACACTGTGGCTGCATGAAGTTTAAATCTGGTGTTGGTTAGCTCTGGAAATGTCATTGCAAGTTCGATATTTTTGCTTTTGTTTTAAAATAAAGTATTCACTTCGGAATCATTATTTGTCTACAGACAAGTTGTTTCACAAGGCTCCCCTCTGCTATGATCCAATTTCTTTTAACACTAGCGTCTTACATTACTATGGTACATTTGTCAAAACTAAGAAACCGGGACCAGCAGTTGGCGTAATGGCTATGTCGCTGGACTCCAATGTAGTTGACCGAGGTTCGAGTTCCAGACCCAGTGGCTTAAACTCACACCAAGCGTGTGTGCGTGCGTGCCCAAGATCCTGATAGGAGAATGGAGGAGAAGAGATTGTGGCATGGCCATCCTCCCTGAGGGGTGATTTCTCACTTTGTGTCTCTCTGTCTCTCTCTGTCTTCCTGGCGAGTACACGCACCCTATAGCAAAAACGTCTTAAAAAAAAAAAAAAAAAAAAAAAAAAAAAAAAAACCAACTAAGAAACCAACCCTGGTATATGAGTAGGGCCTTCCTTACAAATACTTGACCCAGTATACACCTGATTTATACTAAAATCCTTTTCCTGTTCCAGGAGCAGGATCCAGGCACCGCATTTAGTTGTCACATCTTAGTCACTTTTGATCTGCAGTTCCTTAGTCTCTTTTTTTCCCCCAGGATCTTGACAATTTAGAAGACTCTATGGTGGTATGCTTTCAGAACTTGGTAAAATATCCCTTAATTTGGGTTTGTCGGCTGTTTTCCTTGGCCATTTTTTTGTTGAATTTGGTCTAGGCAACATTTTTACTCACACACCTTCTTGAAATGGATTTGGTTTTACTGCAGAATGACCCATTAACTCTGGGTCTTGATAAAACCATGGAGAATGAAATGGATCTTGGTAACTGAATTACCCACTTTGTATATGTCCCTTCTTGCCTGCAGAAATTCCAAGGGCCTCACAGAGCTATTCCCCCAGATTGCAATACATCCCAGATAAATTAGTACCAACAGGTAGTCCTTGCCTGGGGTCTTTATCTAACAGAATCACCATGAAACCCACAGAAGTCTGCAGTACATTCGGGGTGCCAAACATAACAAGTTTAAGGTGCATGATGTTGGAATTGGCCCACGCTGTCGATAGTAATGCAGCAGCTGACTACATCTCTTTATGGTGATTTTACTTTTCAAAATAGCATTAATACTTCAATACATGTTCAATGCGAAAAAATGTAGTAAACAGAAAAAGCACATTGCAGACCAGATGTGCTTATCTTGAAAAATGAATTATTTAACTACTGATCAGTTCAAACTGAAAAAAACAAAACAGTGGGTAAAGCTCAAAGACGCCTCGGATACACCTCTCTGTCACTGCCTGTCTCTCTGTCACTTTCTGTCTCTCCGTTACTCTCTCTGTCACTGTCTGTCTCTTTCTGTTGCACTATCTCTCTCTCACACACTCAACTACTTAGTGAGAACTTGACTAAAACTGTTTAAGTAAAAAAACATTAAAATTATATCTGAGGACCAAAAAAAGAGAAAGAGAGAGTGATCATTATATTATTAGAACGTGATAGATCTTAATTCCAAAGATGAAAAAAAAAAACAGTTAAATAGCTATTAATCTGTGGATAGTTCGCTTATATGAAAGAGGGTAGATTTCTTTTCAAGATAAAGAGATTAAGAGAATTGTTGGGTGACAGTATCAAGAGAGAGCAAAATAAAATTATTTTTCTTTTGGGCCTCACATTCCCAAGGACAGCTCAAAGTCACTTCGTGTGGGGAAGTAAGTTCCTCTTTCCCCTTCCGCTGTAACTTCCAGAGAAACCATCTGGGGTCAGGGAATTGACAAATTCCAAAAATAAGCATCGTATTGGCCTCTCTTACACAGGTCATCAGAACGATTCATTCACCTTTCACAGGAACTGGCTAGGTGAAAACAGTGACTTTAGCAACGCCCTTAAAATCCAGGATAAGCAGAGAAAGTACATGCGCTGAGGTAGTAATAGTGGCCAACGGGCTCCGGGAAGTCCCTCCCAGACCAACCACTGTCGTAAAACCTGAGGCAGAAGGGGCCCTGGAAGACTACCAATAAATGCCAAAAATGCTTAGGTTTTTATAATTTAGCCATTTCAAATACCAAAAAATAACTTTAATACTTTCCCATGATGCATTTAATGTAGTTTAAAGAAGGGACTTCCTGCCACAGTATCATTATGTTCCTCCTCATTAAGATAGTTAGTGAGCACACTCATAAAGACGTGTGTAACTGAAGACCCAGTGGGCATTTTTGAGCTGTGTCTTGCTGCTTTTCTTGCTAGAGGGCACATGCCTTCACTGGAGAAAAAGATGGGGGGGAGAAAGAGAGAAATTACGCCCTCCAAGGGGCACAATCACACCTCAGTCCTCTTCCCATTAGGATCTGGGTGCATGCACACACACACACACACACACACACACACACACACACACGGCATGTTTTTGGAGCCAACAGGGCTGGAATTTGAACTACAACTGACGACATGGGACCTGGCTCCATTAACCGTGGGGCTGCCTGCATCTCCCATGTCGGTAGGACACTGACTGAGATCTGACATAGAAGGAATATTTTACACATCTTCCCTGTGTTCCAAGGCACGCTGAATACATCTTAAGAATTGTTTCATTGTTTTACCTTAGGTTAGATGGGATACAATTATAGATAGTCATCCTTTTGACCTATGAAAATGGCACTTTTTACATGGTTTGACTTAATTCTTAGCTGTACACTAATGTGGCACCAATTGTAAGCAACCTGAAGCTGAAAGATTATGCATTATTTGTCCTTCAGTCTCATCCTGTTCCCTGCAGGATGGGACCCTTACTGTGTAGATACAAGAAATGATGATTAAATTTAAACAAATGAGTAAGTGAATTAGTCTCGGAATTCAATAAATATCAAATAAATAGGTAAATAATGAGTCGTTCCCCTACTTCCTGAAGTGTAGCTCAGGGAAGGACAAATACACCAGTTAAAGGGAAACCACTGTTTTGTTTATTTTTTCCACAAGCAGAAGGGAGAAAGGGATAGAGATAGAGAAACACAGAGAGAGACAGAGAGACAGAGAGACAGCACCCCGACAGGCTTCTGATGCTGTGGTCCACTCCCAACTACAGCCAGCCCAAAAACAAATGACACATACTTCTCATTAAAGCTAAAAAAGGAAGGGACAGCAGTTGGCATAATGGCTATGTTGCTGGACTCCCATGTAGTCAGCTGTGGTTCAAGTCCTGGACCCAGTGGCTTAAACTCACGCCGGGCGCGTGTGCATGCGTGCCCAAGATCCTGAGAGAAAAGTGGAAGAGAAGGAATTGTGGCGTGGCCATCCCCCCTGGGGGGTGATTTCTCACTTCCTGTCTCTCTGTCTCTCTCTGTCTTTCTGGCGAGCACATGCGCCCTATAGCAAAAACTTCTCCAAAAAGAAAAAAAAAAAAAGCTGAAGAAGGTGTCAGCAGGTGGCATGGTGGTTAAGGTGCTGGACTCCCCCATGGTCAACCATGGTTTGAGTCCTGACCTCTGAGGCTTGAAAATCCTGCTGGGCACGTGTGCATACATGTCCAAAATCCTGAGAGGAGACTGGAGGAGAAGAGACTGTGGCATGGCCATTCCTCTGGGGCGTGATTTCTCACCTTACCCCCCCCCCCCCCCGCCCCCGTCTCTCTCTCTTTGGCAAGCACACACACTCTATGACAAAAACTTTTTTAAAAATGCTAAAGTAAACAAGGCACAGTCATCTTTGGAGAAAAGGCAAGGCACAGGATGCTGGAATTCAAGCCACTAAAATTCTTTTTTTTTATTTTTTATTTTTTGCACTTGTATTCTTATTGTCATGTGCTTTTTATTTTTATTTATTTTTTTTTTGGAGCGGTTTTTGCTATAGGGTGCGTGCACTCGCCAGAAAGACAGAGAGAGACAGAGAGACAGAAAGTGAGAAATCACCCCCCAGGGGGGATGGCCACACCACAATCCCTTCTCCTCCATTCCCCTCTCAGGATCTTGGGCACGCACGCACACACGCCCGGCATGAGTTTAAGCCACTGGGTCCGGGACTCAAACAGTGGTCAGCTACATGGGAGTCCAGCAACATAGCCATTATGCTAACTGCTGGTCCCATCATGTGCTTTTTGAAAATGAGACTGGCCCCGTAGTGCAATGGTTAAGCGCTGTGTAAAGGCAGCCAGGTCCCATATGGCCAACTGCAGTCCCAGCCCCAGGGTCCTGAAGGGATGGGGAAATGGAGGACAGAAGTGACTAGACCCGTGGGTGAGCGGGTGGAGGATCTTCTCTCTGTCTCTCTCTCTCTGGTGGGCACACAGCCCTCTGGCTTTGCAGGGAGGGATATTTATTATTTGTTCTGTCTTTTAAATTAATTCTCTTCACAAGGTAGAGTGTAGGCACAGGCATGAGAGAATGAGAGAGAGAGAGAGAGAGAGAGAGAGAGAGAGAGGTGCCCTTTACAGGGTGTCACCATGCCGTGAGCCCCTTGCCTAGCCCTCCTGAGTGGTGTGCACGGGGCGTGTCTTCTAGTCCAGCTGGGATCCAAGCTGCAATCCGCCATGGGGTTGAGCACACGAGCCCCTGCACTGCAGAGGCGGGCCAGCGGGCTATACATTGCTTATTAGTCTGCATGTCTGTCTGTCCAAACAGAACCCACTGTTCCGTGCTTACCATACAGCTTGCTCACAGGGTGGAGAGCCCACCTGGGCTCAGCCCAGAGGGTCAGGCAAGAGAGGGTCCCGCGAAAGCACCTGGTCAGGGATTTCTGACACTAGAAAGCAGACACGAAACTCCCCGTGGCACTTCAGTATTCCAGGAACGATAAAATCTACTGCAGCTATGACTCCTGCTGTGACGTTCAACATTGTCTTTTTTTTAAAGAATTATTTTATTTAACTTTATTTATTTTAATTTGACCAGAGAGAGAGAGGAAGAAAGTGAGAAAGCAAGCCGCCAGGTCCGGGACTTGAACCAGAGTCTGCCATGTGGGAGTTCAGTGCCCTTAACCACCACGCCACCTACCGGCCCCCATCCAACATTTCCTATACACTACTTTATGTAATCCTCATGACAGCCCTGCAGGCTAAATACCACCATCCCTTTGTACAGAGAAATAAGCTCCCTCCAAGAATGCCAATAATGAGCCCACGTCACTTAGCTGGAATCCAGGTTTCATTCGCCATGAGACCCACTAGTTTTCTTTTCTTTTTTCTTTTTTTTAGAAGGTTTTTGCCATAGGGTGCATATGTTCCCCAGAGAGACAGAGGGAGGGAAAGTGAGAACTCACCCACTCGGGAAGATGGCAATGCTGCAGTCCTCTCTCCTTCATTCTCCTCTCAGGATTTGGGGTATGCACACACATGCACCCAGCCTGGTTTTCAAGCCACTTCATCTGGGACTTGAATTTGTGAGTCCAGGGCCTTACCCATCACACCAGCTGCTGGCTCTGAGATCCACTGCTTTTCTACACCCTGTGCAGTCACAAGCGGTGACAGCACTCCCCACCGCCCCCAACACACACGGAATAATAAGGACCTGTGTCTGGCACTGCGCTAGGCAGCATGCCTGGGTCTCGTGTGTCTGGCACCGCGCTAGGCAGCGTGCCTGGGCCTCGTGGCGCTCAGCGAGGGAGACATGACTGAGCAGGTAACTTCCTGGTACAGGCTGTCACGTACTGCGAAGGCCGAGAAAGCAGGGTAATGGCGTGGCAGGCTGCTCCTTGGGTAGGGTGGTTGCGGAGGAGAAAGGCCCATGGGGCAGGGCCTGGAGGGACGAGGGAGTGCAGCGTGCAGATCTGGGGGATCCTGGAAAGCAGGGTTAAGCCTGCAGGGGGCCTCCTTGGAAGCGTCCTGACAAGGCCGAGAGTGGTAGTGGTCCATTGGACTGCCCTCTGCAGTGTGCGCTCAGTTGTATTACTGTGTTGAACCAACTCACTTGAAGCCTACCCGGCTACTCTTGGGGAACTCCTTTGCTCTGCCATGCTCACCTCCCCGTAGGGGCGCTGCCTGTGGGCACAGGGAAATGTGTAAGGGGGCCACATTGTAGTCCCATCCGGGCCTGGCGTTTTGCCAGCACGGTCCCTGTGGGTTCATAATCACAGACTGTCATGGAATAATTGCTTCTGGACCTGGATGGGGCTCTAGGGTTCCCTGAGGTGAGCTCTGCAGCTGCCTTTGGGGAGCTGCCTCAGGAGCGCTCCTGAGCTTTCCTGAGGGTGAGCAGCGAAGGAGGGCTCTGCTTCCGAGCAAAGTTTCCACTTGTTTAGAGCACGTTTCACATGCCAGCAGCTCCTTGGCGGCAGCAGGCCAGCTGGGGACCCATCTGTGCTTTCTTGCACTGTGAGGACGATCTAGCTTACCAGAAGGACATAAACACCAGTATTTCAACTCCAGCTCATGGTCTGGTGGGGGACCACCGGGACCAGCAGTTAGCGTAATGGCTATGTCGCTGGACTCCCATGTAGTCGACAGCGGTTCGCGTCCCAAACCCGGTGGCTTAAAACTCACGTCGGGCTCATGTGCGTGCATGACCAAGATCCTGAGAGGAGACTGGAGGAGAAGGGATTGCGGTGTGACCATCCTCCCTTGGGGGTGATTTCTCTCCTTCTGTCTCTCTGTCTCCCTCTGTCTGTTTGGCGAGCACACACGCCCTATACCAAAAACCTCTCAAAGAAAAAAAAAAAAAAAAAAAAAAAAACACTCCACCAACACTCACTAGTCTTGCAGCCAGCAGGTGGCGTGGTGGTTATGGGTACTGAACTCCCATATGGCTGATTGCTCTTCAAGTCCCAGACCTGGCGGCTTGCTTTCTTTCTCTCTCTCTCTCCTCCCTCCTCTCTCTCACTCTGTCCCTCTCTGGTCAAATTAAAATAAATAAATTAAATAAAGTTAAATAAAATAATTCTTTAAAAAATAGTACTTAGTGTAAGGACGTATGGGAGAACAAGAGATTCCTTTTAATTGGAAAGATTATATCAGGCACCCTGTAAAATGTGAAGCAAAGTGTCTCGGACTTAGAAAACACTCAATAAGGATTCGTTAATTCTGTTATCAGGATCTGCTTCAATAGGAAGCAGAATTTGAGGCAAGGCAGATTGCCAGACAAACTATAGGATGCCCAGCAGAGCTTAAATTCCAGGTAAATAAATAAATAAAAAAGTTTAGCGTAAGTGTGCTCCAAATATTGCATAAGGCATAATTATACCAAAATGCATCTCGTATAAATCTGAAATTCACAGTTGACCGGACATCTTGGTTTTTCTTGCTGTTGTTTTGCATAGGACATGTGCAGTCACCAGAGACGGAGATAGTAAAACATCATCTCCCGTCCATAAGGGGGTGGGCATACCACAATCCCTTCTTCTCCATTTTCTTCTTGGGATTTTGGGCACATGTACACGTGCCTGGCATGTTTTTCAAGTCATCAGGTCTGGGACTTGAACCGTGCAGTCAGCCATGTGAGGTTGAGCACCTTAACCACTGTGCCACCTACTGCCCCCCCCTTGTTTATTTGCTAAATCTTTCAAGTAAAATCCAAGGTGTTTTTTTGTTTGTTTGTTTATTTGTTTGTTTTTGGAGAGGTTTTTGCTATAGGGCACCTGTTCTTGCCAGAAAGACAGAGAGAGAGAGAGAGAGAGACAGAGAGACAGAAAGCAAGAAATAACCCCCCAGGGGGAATGGTCACACCGCAATCCCTTTGCCTCCATTCTCCTCTCGGGATCTTGGGCACGCATGCATATGTGCCTGAAGTGAGTTAAGCCACCAGGTCCAGGACTCAAACCATGTAGACTACATGGGAGTCCAGCGACATAGCCTTTACTCCATCTGCTGGTCCCCAAATTCAAGGCATTTTTTAAGCTTATTTTACATTATTCACGTCAGAAGACATGTGCATCCATGGACACAGAGAGTGATAGAGACCCTCAACTGGGTTTTGTCATGCTGCAATCCTTGTTCCTGGCCCTGCAGGGTCTTGAGCCCATGCACACCCAGCGTATGTTCAGGCTCACCTGGGGATCTGAACCTGCAGGCAGCCACGTGGTTTCCAATACTGCAGTTTAGTTTGCTACAGACTCTGCCACCTATCTGGGCCAGAAGGGTCTTTTTGTTGTTGTTGTTTGTTTGTTTGTTTCAGGTTCACAACTTGATGCTTCGACATGCAAATGCGTGGCATGATCACACAATGGAGCTAGTCCCGTGTGCACCCCTCACGTCACCCCTGGGTGCATGTGTGTGGTGAGAAGACGTCACAGCTACCTTTGCAAATTTCCACCGCATCATTCAGGGTTGTTCGTAGTAGTCAGAGAGCTGGACGGCCCTCCAGAGCTTTCCTGTCTGGCACAGCCACGATTCGGGAGCCTTTGACCATCTCTCTGTTCCCCAACCTCCAGCCCGGCAGCCGCCATTGCAGTCTCGCTGAGTGAGACTGTTCAGATCCCACGTGTGAGCGAGGCCAGCGGAAGCTGCGTGGCTGATTTCCCGCAGCGCATCCTCCGGTCCATCCGTGTCGCTCCAAATGGCAGGGTTTCCTTCTGGTGAGCGGCTGGATGACATTCCACTGTACGGATACACACGTGTACGTACGCGTATGTGAGGGGACTCCTCAAGTTTGTGGGGAAAAGGGAATTAAAGAATAAATTAATTTGGGCACACATTTTTTTAAATCCATGCATATTTTTTTCATAACAGACATTTCCGTGAATTTTTTTTTGAAGACACTGCGTTTCTTTGTCTAGTCCTCCATCGAGGGATGCTCGGGTCCTTCTGTGTCGTGGACGTTGTGAACAGCACTGCGGGGAACGCAGGCGGATGGGTCCTGAACTCCGCTCCTTCGGGAGTAATGCTCTCAGGAGTGGGATGGCTGGACCACAGTTTAGTGCTACTGATGCCGCTGTGACGAGCGGGGACTGTCAACCAGCTCGTGTGAAGGCACAGAGACAGGAGAGATGGCCCTTCCACGGCACTTCAAGCTCTCCGGCAGCTGCTAATACCTCCAGCGCTTGCAGGCGTTGATCATCGTTCTCGGGGCTCGCCCAGGATGCGCTGGCTCATGCTTCATAAAAACACGGGTGTAGGTCAGTGCTGAGCCCACTTGCAAATGAAGAAACAGAGGCATGGGACCAGCAGTTGGCGTAATGGCTATGTCTCTGAACTCCCATGTAGTCGACTGCAGTTCAAGTCCTGGACCCAGTGGCTTAAACTCACGCCGCGAGCATATGCATGCGTGCCCAAGATCCCGAGAGGAGAATGGAGGAGAAGGGATTGCGGCGTGGCCATCCCCCCTGGGGGGTGATTTCTCGCTTTCTGTCTCTCTGTCTCTCTGTCTGTCTGGCAAGCGCACGTGCCCTATAGCAAAAACCTCTCCGAAAAAAAAAAAAAAAAAGGAAAGAAAAGAAAGAAACAGAGGCATGACGAGGTAAAGGAGCTGCCTGGAGCCCAGGAAGTGGTGTGGCCAGGACTATGAACCTGGGCTTTGGCTGCAGGGGCTGCCGTCTTAATCATCTAGGGTGGAAGAGGATTGTCAGTTCAATACACGTTTACAGCGGGGCCTTCAGAGCCAGGTTAGCACCAAGCCTTTTTTTTTTTTTTTTTCCATTTTATTTATTTATTTTCCATATTTTATTGATTCACAAAATATCTTAAACTAAAAATGTGGACAAAGCTAGAATCTAGTTTCAAGTACACTGTCATTTTCTTCTGAAACTTTTTTTTAATTTAATGAATTTACATTCATTCCCTGAGCATCATCACAGCACACAAAATGTGATTTCCCATCTAGAATATATGGTTTCGTGGCACCAAGCCATTTTTAGAAAGTCAGGCCACCCAATTCTAATGCCTTCCTGAAGCGCAAGCTCACTTACGAAATCTCTACTTGACAGGGAGCTGCAGGTAGCCTGCCTGGACCCCTCCACTATTCCTTCAAGTATAGAAATGCGCCTTGTCCTATATTCCCCTGGTCTTCCAAGTCACCCTGTTCCTGGAATGTGGGCCCTTCCCCTAACTGCTGGCTAAGGACTCAAATGCTCTTTGCAACTGCTTATCGGAAGCAAACAGAGGGGGATTGAGCAAGAATTTCTGGGACACCCACACTGTAGAAGCTGCAAAGGTTGGAGAGTGCGAGGCGAGTGTCTAAACAGGACAAAGGTGATGATTAACCAAGCCTTCTGCAGCTTTAAATGGGCTGGGAACACGGGGAAGCCATCCTCCTTCTTCCAGCGGGAGTGCTCCTTGAGAGCCAGTCCCGCCCTTAGGAAAGATGCTTTCCCTGCGGCTGGCCTGCCTGGTCCTGAGCGTGCTGGGCACAGTATGGGTATGGTCCCCTGTTTTCTCTTCTTGCTTTCTCTCTGAGGCTTATTCCACAAGGACCATGGAGGTCCGGCCCGCTAGTCCTGTACCCTGAGTTTCAGCCTGATAAGTTCCAGACCATGGAGGCAGGTCCTGGGTAGGCCCGACACAGGGCAGGAATGGAGGGCCAATAGCCCAAGAGCAAGATCCTATGTGGACAGTGTCTGACCCCCACAGACAGTGTTCGATCCCCACAGACAGCTGTAACTCCTGCCATTCTTTGTTTCGTTTTTCTGAAAAGGGTAGAAATTCTTTGCAATCTTTGTCACTGTAATGCCTTGGGGCATTTTAATTCTAGTTAAGGAAACTGAGCAGTCTACAGAAGGGCTTTTTTCCTCTTAGTTTCTTGCTATTTGTTTATAATAGCCACTTGTTCCAATTGCCTGATTTTCATATGAACTTTTTCTGAACGGTTGCTCTGTGTTGCTCTCAAGACAAAATAAGAAGCTCTTTGGAAACATATAACCAACTCAGAAGTGATTAGTTGATAAGACAATATATTTTGAGGGAATTATTGTAATTTTTTAATGGTAACTTCTAAATACTGCACTAATTTCTAAAATTTAGCTCCAGAGACCTATATGAAAGAAGAGAAACTTCAATAGGGCTTCTGAAATATTCTGATCTGTAAAAAAATATTTTGAATAGGTTCAAGAAGATATTACAAGATATTACCTCCTGGTTAGTTATCCAGGATATAAGTTATTCCAATTTCTTTCTTTCTTTTATTTTTTCTTTTTTTTTTATTTTTTATATAGGGCGCATGTGCTTGACAGACAGAGAGAGACAGAGAGACAGAAAGTGAGAAATCACCCCCCAGGGGGGATGGCCACGCCACAATCCCTTCTCCTCCATTCTCCTCTCGGGATCTTGGGCACGCACGCACACGTGCCTGGCGTGAGTTTAAGCCTCCGGGTCCAGGACTCAAACTGTGGTTGAGTACATGGGAGTCCAGCAACATAGCCATTACGCTAACTGCTGGTCCCCCAATTTATTCTTGACCTTCGTCACTCCTAAACCCTAATACCAGAGAGTAAACAGAAAAATATTAACTTAATTCTCTCCCTTATAAGAAAATAATTAGTAAAATAAGCAAGACATTCTGGAGAAGTAAAACTAAAATTATTTGCCAAAGCAACATTTTGGGTAATGCATAGGTTTCCATGATTTCTGCTGTCTTTTACTGACATAAATATTCATTTCTGGCCTGTCTATATTGCTGTACTATTTTATCCTGAAATGCGTTTGAATTGATCATTTTGTTTCTTAGACAAAATACGTGTACTTGTCCCTTTAAATGCATTGTTCTTGATTCCTCAAGTTAGTGTCATTATTATCTGGGTTTTTAAAAAAGGAGAACAAGACTGCCAATGTTAACCCTTTAAAAGAATAAACTATCCCAGGTTAAAAGCATTGCAGCAAAATCTTTGTGAGTTGATAGTACAGAATAGAAATAGTTGAAACTTAAAAAGTCATTCGATCATTTTTACATGAAGTCTCATTGAAAGAGCTTTGGTGTATCCTATTTCATCTCTTGGTTCACAACAGACATTTAAAAAATCAGTATTCCTAATTATAAGATGCTTGAAAAGCTGTCAGTCCTTGATCATTGTTTTTGCAGTTAGTCTGCTTTTTTCCGTTTTGAATTTACAAAGATAGAAATAGCACTTTTGAGCCTAAGTTGGCACACGTGTGTCTTTGGTATCTGCACATACAAATGCGGACCCGTCTCTAAAGGGTAGAGGAAAGAGAAGGAGAAAGAGCAGTAGGTTAAGGTGGTGTCTGTTTTTTCCTACCAAAGCAGAAATTCTTTGACTTTTTTTTTTTTTTTTTGGAGAGGTTTTCGCTATAGGGCGCGTGCGCTCGCCAGGCAGACAGAGAGAGACATAGAGACAGAAAGCGAGAAATCATCCCCCAGGGGGGATGGTCACGCCGCAATCCCTTTTCCTCCATTCTCCTCTCGGGATCTTGGGCACACACGCACACGCACCCGGCGTGAGTTTTAAGCTACTGGGTCTGGGACACGAACTGTGGTCGACTACGTGGGAGTCCAGCGACACAGCCATTACGCTAACTGCTGGTTCCTGATTCTTTGACTTTTTCTATTATCTTCCTATCTTCAGTAGTTAATGAATATGAAAAGGGAAAATTGAACTAATTTTGTTTATTGAACTATCAAATGCTGGGACCAGCAGGTGCCATGGTGGTTCAGGTGACTAGATCTCACATGGCTGACTCCACAGTTCGAGTCTCAGACTTGCCACTTGAAAAACATGCCATTCGCCTGAGAGAAGAAGGGAGGAGAGAGGATTGGGGTGTGGCCATTTTTCCTGGGGGAGGGGGTGATCTCTTGCTTTCCCTCTCTCTTTGACTCTCTATCTCTCTCCAGTGAGTGCACAGGCCCTATTGGGGGGGGGGGGATTTAAAAACAAAGCAAATATCAAATGCTTATCTAGTGCCAAACACAGTTAAAGAAATGTGTACCTTGGGACCAGCAGTTAGCGTAATGGCTATGTCGCTGGACTCCCACGTAGTCGACTGCGGTTCGCGTCCCAGACCCAGTGGCTTAAAACTCATGCCAGGCACATGTGCATGCGTGCCCAAGATTCTGAGAGGAGAATGGAGGAGAGGGGATTGCGATGTGGCCATTCCCCCTGGGGGGTGATTTCTCGCTTTCTGTCTCTCTGTCTGTCTGGCGAGCACACGCGCCCTATAGCAAAAACCTCTAAAAAAAAACAAAAAAAACAAAATGTGTACCTTATATGCTATTTAATTCTTATCATCACTCCATAAAAGAAGCATTTTCATTTGAACATAGAAAATCTGAAGTTTATGAGAAATCTTGAAGCTGGTGGTCTTTTTTTCCCCTTTTCTTTCTTTTTTTAATTTGTGAGGTTTTTTTTTTGTAATAGTTTTTAATTGACAAAATAGTTGTACATATTTATGGGGCACTGTGTGATTTTTCAATGCATGTATACATGTGTTACCATCAAATCAGGGCAGCAAACACATCCATCATATTGGCCAGTGCCCTGGGCATTCGGGATGCTGTACTCTGGCCATTTCCGTGTCTATGATACATGAAGTCGTTACTAACTGTAGCTATTCCCCTGAGCGTCAGTACTCCAGAACGCTCTTATCTGACTCCAACTTTGTATTTGTTAATTACTGTGAGCTAAATAAAAAGAAGAAAAAAGGCTTCACAGAAGTAGATAGTTGAAGAATGACCCTTGAAACTGGGAAGAATGGCAAGGCTGCAGGGGTGCATGGGGGGATAAGAGGGAGTGTCAAGGGGTCTTGATTAATAGAAACGAGATTATAGATAAAAGAAACAATTTCAGTGTCAGAAAATACAGTGGGGAGAATATACTATCGTTAACAACAACCTGCTATAAACCTCGACGTAACTGAAAAAGAGGATTTTGAATGTTTCTAACACAAAGTAGTGGTGAGGGGTTGAGTATACTAATGACCCTGATTTAATCATTACACATGGTCCTCTTCTACAGAAAAACCACATGGTACCCCCAAATATGTACAAGTACTATATATATGTATATGCACACGTTCCTTAGGTAATGATATAGTAATATTTAGTATCTGTGAGAGTGTCTTCTCTTTCTTGGGACCTGTAGACAGGTGGGGGTCTTCTCTTCTGGCTAACGTTGTTACTCTTTTGTATGCATGACTAACTCTTCAAAGGCTGCAGATACCGATGAAGGTGAAGAGGAATTTACAGCAAAAGGAGGAGGGGTGCGTGGCCCAAGACTTATGGAAAGACCGCAGTCCACCTGCAAAGAAAGCGACTGGCCCTTCTGCTCTGACGAGGACTGGGTAAGGAGGGTGCATGGGGAGGAGAGTGCTTCCTGGCGATGCTGGAAGGGTCCCAGGCTGAGCTGGTTGGTTACAGAAGTCTTTTCCAACAGGAAGTAATTAATGCCACAGGAGTGTGGGGTGATCAGACCCAACGCCAGTGCCCGTTCTTGTCTGTCGCTCAAGAAGAATTAGAATCATGGACAAGCAGGATAATAAGCCAAGTTGATTAAGGGAAGAAAAGCTTCCAGTGCAGTGGAAGGGGGCCCACGTGGGTTACCAAAGAGGAACCAGGACAAGGGTTTTTATCCCAGCCAGGAAGGGCCAGTGCATGTGTTTTCCTCATAGGAATTACGTGTCAGGTGATTTACCTCATTCTCCTACGTGGGCGTGGGCTCATACACAAGGCTTTAGACCTCACTGGTCATCATTCAGCAGATCTGTCTGAGATGTGTGGCCCATGAAGTTTCTCATTCGTACCGTGTTTCCCACAAGTCTAAGACAAAGCTGTGTCCTTTGATGTATTTTTCTCCTGTGCGTCTAAAACGTAAACTCATCGAGACCCTCTTATCTCACAGGTACAAGCCTGCATGTCCTGTTCCCATTTCTTACACGGCAGCTCATGGCGCGTTATTACCCAGGGTCCTTTGCTCTCTTGCCCTCCATACCAAGAGAAGCTACACTCTTTGGAATGTAGCCGTGATTTGGAAAATACTAGCTTCAGCTGCGGTTATCTCTAGCCGGCCGTGAGCAACTCCGGCTGTAAGCAGTGCTCTATGTGAGCTAATACGGATTGCTAGTGACAGCAGAGAGTGATTTCTATTAGAAGCTTGACCAGAGTGACTCCATCTTGTAAACTGGCTCCATCTCATAGGCATATATATACCTTGGAGCTTCTTACATGCCAAATTAAAGATGCCGAGTTAAAGGGGCCTACTCCCAACACTGGGTCACTCCTGGACAGAACAGATACGGGTTTAGTTATATGCTCAGTCAAGGGCAAGCAGGAGTGTGGCCTCAAGATTCGTGGGTCTAGTATGTGGTTAAAGGGACACCTGACCTTTAATTAGTCCTCTTAACTGCTTTTATGCAAGTCAGATAACCTGAAGAGACAGGGTAGGAAGCAATGAGGGCTGCGTGGAGACCTGCAAAAGTTTTCTTAACCCAAGAGCTAGACCCTTAATGAAATGTTCCCCCTTTACTTTCAGAACGTCAAATGTCCTTCCGGCTGCAGGATGAAAGGACTAATCGAGGAAGTCAATCAAGATTTCACGTCTAGAATAAATAACCTCAAAAATTCACTGTTTGATTATCAGAAAAACAATAAGGATTCTAATTCAGTGACCAGAAATATAATGGAAATTTTAAGAGGGGACTTTGCCAAAGCCAGCAGTGAGTATTATATACTTAAAGCTTTGACCTTATAGCCCCCAAACCAGCAAATCCTAAGTAAATATGATGCCTGCTTATAACTGCTGTGATTTTATTCCACTGGATTTAATGAGGACACATATGCCTCCCTGAGATCCCTGATTTTTTTTTTTTTTTTTAAGATTTTTGCTGTAGGGCGCATGCATTACTGAAAAAAACAGAGAGAGGGACAGAAAGTGAGAAATTGCGTCTCCCCCCCCCCCCCCCCCCGGGAGGATGGTCACACCGCAATCCCTTCTCCTCCATTCTCTTCTTGAGATTTTGGGCCCTGTACAAAATTGGGCCCAGTGTGAGTTTGAAGCCGCCGAGTCTTGGACTTGAACTGCATAGTGGGAGTCCAGCGACGTAACCAGGATGCCATCTGTTGGTCCCAGATCCCTAAATTTTTAGGAGGATTTGAGTTTTGTTATTTTTACAGTATAAAAGAGGTTAGCTTAGATTGTTGAAAGTCACCAAGTATGTTGGAATTTTAGATTGAAGACAGGAATTCCAATGCATTCTTTTCAACAATATATACCGGAAACAAGATGAGCCAGACTCCCTGAGTCATTTTTTTTGTTTCTGGCTTAGAGACGAAGAAACTGAGAGCTCAAAGATTCAGGGCTGGGAGTTCCTCCCCAGACTCTGTTCAGCTGATGGTGTAAAATTAAAGCATAGAACCTTGCTCTGGGGACACGCATTTATTCTGGGCCTAGATAGCTAGTCTAGTAAGGCCTTGGTCCCAAAGGTTTTACTCTGAGTCTCTGTGTCCCAGGAGACACTTGACTAATTAAGGCGAGCTGGTGAGCGAGTGCTCCTGTTGACCAAAAGAAGTTCAGGAACATTTTCAGATCTATAGATAGGAGAAAAGAAAAACAGCTCCTCAGTCCTCAGTAACAAAACCCAGCAGCGATGTGTTCATATGCCCTGGTTAAGGATATATTGGAGGGCCAGCCTAGTGACCTAGTGGCCTAGTGGTTAAGGCAGCTAGGTATTACAATGCTGTCCACGTGATTTGAATCCCAGCCCTGGCAGCTCACAAACTACTCTGGGCACAGGTGCATGCTTACCTGATATGCAGACGGTGGAGCAGTGCTGTGGGAGGGACTACAGCCTGGGCCATGTCCCGGGGTATTTGCTCCTCTTCTCTCCCTCTCTCTTTCAGGCAGGCACTCGTGCTTTCTGGCAAATTTAAAACAAAACAGAACAAAAGCACATCATTGGAATGTGATCAGACTAGTTATTTTAGCCCCTAATTATACCTGTAAAATTTAAAGAAATTTTGGGCCAGCTGGTGGTATAGTGGTTAAGGCACTGGACTCCCACGTGGCTGACTGCGGTTCGAGTCCTGGATCCGACAACTTGCTTTCTCACTTTCTCTCTCTCTCTCTCTCTGTCTCTCTTGGTGAGCACACATACCCTATAGGAAATTGCATAATAATAATAATCAATACATAAAAATAAATAAATAATTCTTTTTCTTTTACAGTTTAAAGAAATTTCCTCTGAGTTTATTCGGTTCCTAAACATTAGTAGGGCACCTTACCTAACAGTGCTGAATGACTATGAGACATCAAACTGTTCAAAACCAAATGCTTCGTAGATTGGAACTCACCGATTACGTGTATGTGCAGAGAAAGGACTAAACCCTAAATGAAATGGGCTGTTTCTATGGCCTTGTTGCACTGACTAGCACGAGCAGATCACCCAGCAGCTCCTTCAATGCCCGTGTTTTTTATTTCAGACATCGATAACACTTACAACCAGGTGTCAGAAGACCTGAGGAGCAGAATCGAGGTCCTGAGGCGGAAAGTCATAGAGAAGGTGCAGCAGATCCAGCTTCTGCAGAGCAACGTCAGAGCTCAGCTCATCGACATGAAGCGGCTGGAGGTGAGGAAGTGGCTTGGAAGCCAGTCCCTTTCTGCAACCGGCAGGGACAGTGACGGCAGTGGCCAGACACAGTGTCTGCTGTCTTTAGAGAAAAGTGTTACACCCGTTATCTACCCAGAAGTAGATAGCCTCTCCCCCACGCTCGAGGTGAAGGAAAAGTGGAGAGATATTCAGTAGATTTTCCTAGGGCACATAGGTGGATTCCAAAAGCCAATGTCCAGGGACCAGCACTTAGTGTAATGGCTAAGTGGCTGGACTCCCACGTAGTTGATTGCGGTTCGCGTCCCGGACCTGGTGGCTTAAAACTCACGCCGGGCGCGTGTGCGTGCGTGACCAAGATCCCGAGAGGAGAATGGAGGAGAAAGGGTTGCGGCGTGGCCATCCCCCTGGGGGTTGATTTCTCACTTTCTGTCTCTCTGTCTTTCTGGTGAGTGCACGCGCCCTATAGCAAAAACCTCTAAAAAAAAAAAAAAAAGAAGAATAAAAATGCCAGTGTCCACTCCCTGCTTCCACAGTCCGTGACACTCCCGTGTTCTGAGGCTTTGGCCTCAGGCTCAGCAGGGCTCTCTGAATCAGCGTTCTCTTTCAGAGAGAACAGCGCCTTACTCTCATCCTCCCTCAGGCTAGGATGCATCCAAATGCTCCCATCGCTCATCCTGGCTGGCCTCACCATCCCCAATGTCTTATTTACCGACCAGGAAAGCAAAGTGCACTGGTGGGCGTATCTCCAAGCCCCAGAAATGAAACTCGTTCCCAGAAGATACATCAGTTCCCAGGATCTCAGCAGACACTGCTAGCTCGCACCTGCATTTTCCTCATGATCTTTCTCCCCCTCTCTAGGTGGACATTGATATTAAGATCCGGTCCTGCAAAGGTTCATGCAGTAGGGCTGTGGCTCGTGAGATAGATCTGAAGGACTACGAAAATCAGCAGCGGCAACTTGAGCAAGTCATTTCCAAAGACTTGCTTCCCCCCAGAGACAGGCAGTACTTACCGCTGATAAAAATGAGCCCTGTGGCCAACTTGGTTCCTGGCAATTTCAAGAGCCAGCTTCAGAAGGCCCCTCCAGAGTGGAAGGCATTGACCGAGATGCAGCAGATGAGAATGGAGTTAGAGAGGCCTGGGAGAGAGGGGCCGGGCCGGGGAGACGCTCCATCTTCTGGACCAGAATCAGAGGGTCCCAGAAAGCCTGGAATAGGGCCTGGGAAATGGAAACCCGGGAGCTCTGGGTCTGATACCACTGGGCACTGGAACCCCGGAAGCTCTGGGTCTGATACCACTGGACACTGGAACCCCGGAAGCTCTGGGTCTGACCACACAGGACACTGGAACCCCGGAAGCTCTGGGTCTGACCACACAGGACACTGGAACTCCGGAAGCTCTGGGTCTGACCACACAGGACACTGGAACTCCGGAAGCTCTGGGTCTGACCACACAGGACACTGGAACTCTGGAAGCTCTGGGTCTGACCACACGGGACACTGGAACCCCGGGAGCTCTGGGTCTGGAAATTTTAGGCCAGACAGTTCAGGCTATGACACCAGACCCACTAACCCAGACTGGGGCAAATTCGAAGAGGTGACAGGAAGTATGAGCCCAGGGACAAGGAAAGAATACCACACGGGTAAGCTGGTCACATCTAAGGGAGAGAAAGAGCTCCTGATTGGCAAGGAGAAGGTCACGTCTGGTGGCACAGCCTCCACGATGCGTCACTCATGCTCAAAAACCATCACTAAGACTGTGATAGGGCCTGATGGTCGCAAGGAAGTGACCAAGGACGTGGTGACCTCCGAAGACGGCTCTGACTGCGGCGACGCCGTCGACCTGGGCACCCTTCACTCTTTGCCTGGCAGGGGTGGCCTGGATGACTTCCGCCTGCGACATCCCGACGAAGCAGCTTTCTTTGACACGGCCTTGACGGGGAAAGGATTCTCAAGTTTGTTCAGCAGCAAGACCCAGTCTATGGGCTCAGACTCGGACATTTTCACAGACCTGGATGAGTCCGGCTCTCATCACTTTGGTGTGCCTGAGTTCTCTTCCAGCAGTAAAACTTCAAAACAGGTTGTAACCAGTAGCTCGAGTTTCAGCAAAGGAGGCTCCACATTTGAATCCAAGAGCTTTAAAATGGCAGATGAGGCTGGGAGTGAAGCCGATATCAAGAGAGGCCATGCTAGAGCACGCCCTTCCAGAGGTATCCACACTTCTCCCTTGGGGAAGCCTTCCCTGAACCCTTAGACTAAGTTAATTATTTCTGCAAAGCGCCCCCGTAGGACCTGGCACTTCTTCCTACTCCTCTGTCACACATTGTTGAAAACGCACGCTCTGCTCTGTTTTCTGTGCTAGGCTGTACGTTCCACGGGGGCAGGGCCTTGGTCTGCAGTATTCACCTCTGTATCCCCAAATGCCTAGCAGTGCAGAGTCCTCACTCAATAAACACATGTGACCTGACTGAATCCTCCGAAACTGGGCTCTGAGTTTGTTTAACCAAATTTTTTCACCGTTCAAAATGTGTCCTGTTGGAATTGTCACCCAACCGATTCATTGTACTCTTAGCATGTCTCCGTTGACATCTAGGTCAGACTAGAAACAAGTAGTGTTAGTGTTCATTGATGGACAGCTGCCTTTGCTGGTTAGTTGCTGATAGTGTGTGTGGGAAAATTCCAGATGCATTCGAGGAAGAGCAATCCCTTTCGTGATTTGTAGGAATTCTACCCCTGCATTTGTTCCTCCTTTCCCCAGGGAGGGAAGAAAGGAAGAAAGCAGAGACGCAGAGTTGCCCTTCTTTAGTCTGAGCCAGGCCTGCCTGTCTTTGTAAAGTCAAATGAGAGTAACTTCTTCCAACCAGCTTAATTTTTTTTTTAGACTGCGATGATGTCCTCCAAACACATCCTTCAGGTGCCCAAAGTGGCATTTTCAGTATCAAGCCACCAGGATCCAGTAAGATTTTTTCTGTTTATTGCGATCAAGAGACCGGTTTGGGAGGATGGCTTTTGATCCAGCAGAGAATGGATGGATCACTGAATTTTAACCGGACCTGGCAAGACTACAGGAGAGGTTTCGGCAGCTTGAATGACCAGGGGGAAGGAGAATTCTGGTTGGGCAACGACTACCTCCACTTGCTGACCCAGAGGGGCTCGGTTCTTAGGGTTGAGTTGGAGGACTGGGCTGGGCAAGGGGCCTACGCAGAGTACCATTTCCAAGTGGGCTCCGAGGCTGAGGGCTATGCCCTGCAGGTCTCCTCCTACCAGGGCACCGCAGGTGATGCTCTGGGGGAGGGCTCGTTGGAGGACGGGCCCGAGTACACCTCTCACGCAGGCATGCGGTTCAGCACCTTTGACAGGGACACAGACCAGTGGGAGGAGAACTGCGCCGAGGTCTATGGGGGAGGCTGGTGGTACAACAACTGCCAAGCTGCCAATCTCAACGGTGTCTACTACCCCGGGGGCTCCTACGACCCCAGGAACAACAGCCCTTATGAGATCGAGAACGGAGTGGTTTGGGTCCCCTTTCGAGGAGCAGATTACTCCCTCAAGGTTGTTCGCATGAAAATTAGGCCTTTGGTGAGCAGATAGGCTGTGGGAGCTGGAGTGGGAGGGTTTGTTCCCTTTGTTTTAACCAAGTGGGAGGAAAATAAAGGCGTCAAGATTCCTTATGACCTACTGAACAACCCCCAGGTGCTGTTTTTATATTCTTTGTACTGTAGCTAAATGTAGCTGAGACATGTTAGTGCTTTGAAAAATAAAGATGAATGAGTTTTTTATCCTTAAGTAGCTCTGTGGCCTCTCAAATTTAAATAAGGTTATACCAAGGGACGCCAAGAAGGAGCCAGGTGGAAGCTCCTTTCCGCAGCCTTGAAGGACACCGGTCTGAAACCTCTTTTCCTGGGATCAGCAATTAGCGTAATGGCTATGTCACTGGACTCCCATGTAATTGACCATAGTTCGAGTCCCGGACCCGGTGGCTTAAACTCACGCCAGGCACGTGTGCGTGCGTGCCCAAGATCCCAAGAGGAGAATGGAGGAGAAGGGATTGCAGCGTGGCCATCCCCCCTGAGGGAGGATTTCTCGCTTTCTGTGTCTCTCTGTCTCTCTCTGTCTGTCTGGCGAGTGCACGCACCCTATAGTGGGAAAAAAAAAAAAAAAAAAAAGAAACCTCTTTTCCCACACTCACCCCTAAAGTCACTGGGTCATTGCCAAGTAAACAAGTCACCTCATCCTCCTAATTTGGAACATTTAAAACCAATATCTTAAGTTAAAACAGTCTGAATTGAACAATGGCTGACTTCTATCATTTACAATTTATCATACAAAGTGTTCATCTCTTCTGTTAGCAAGAAAAACCAGGGAGGCAAAAGAAACATTCTTTCCTAACGGAAATGGAGAGTCAGAAAGCACACTTAGTTTTTTCCTGGGGTCTGACCAATGAAGGTCTTTCAAAAATTCATGGGATAATACATTTAAAATCTTTGAAACATTTACAAGTATTCCCAACACTAATTTACACATTGACAAACAATCCCTCCGAGCGCTGGTTTGACTTCTTTTTTCTACTGGTCATAAATTACATCCTGTGATATATCAGTTATTATGAAAAGCTAGTTATTAGGAGCCGGCTGGTTAAGGCTGGGTCCCCCGTGGCTGACTGCGATTTCAGCGTTGGACTTGGTGACTTGAAAAACACACTGTGGGGACCAGCAGTTAGCGTAATGGCTATGTCGCTGGACTCCCACGTAGTCGACCGCGGTTCGAGTCCCGGACCCGGCGGCTTAAACTCACGCCGGGCGCGTGTGCGTGCGTGCCCAAGATCCCGAGAGGAGAATGGAGGAGAAGGGATTGCGGCGTGGCCATCCCCCCTGGGGGGTGATTTCTCGCTTTCTATCTCTCTGTCTCTCTCTGTCTGTCTGGCGAGCGCATGCGCCCTATAGCAAAAACCTCTCCAAAAAAAAAAAAAAAAAAAAAAAAACACACTGTGCACATGTGTGTGCGTGCCCAAAATCCCAAGAGGAGAAAGGAGGAGAAGGGATCCTGGTATGGCCATCCTCCTGGGAGGCTTTCTGACTTCTCTTTCTCTTTCCAGTGAGCACACACGCTCTACAGCAGAATTTTTAAAAAAGAAGAAAAGTGAGCCATTCATTTGAAATCATCTCACTAAAGATGATCTATACCTTATTTATAAAGTCAACTTCTTTACATCAGTCAATATTTTATTTGACCCAAGTGGCATCTTTGATCTTTGTGGCCTTGGCTCCTGCCCTCAATTTTCAATTTATATTCTTTTCTTGTAAGAACTACTTGGGCTGGGGCTGGCAGGTGGCATGGTGGTTAAGGGCACTGGACTCCCACATGGTCGACCGTGGTTTGAATCCTGGACCCGGCAGCTTACTTTCTCACTTTCTCTCTCTCTTTCTCTCTTTCACTCTCACTCTCACTCTGTCCCACTCTGGTCAAATTAAAATAAATAAATAAATAAATAAAGTTAAATAAAAATAATTCTTTAAAAAATAGAAAGAACTCCTTGCTCTTTGCCCTAGAATATGTGTTAAAATATCGAGAGCCATCAGGTTCATCAGTCTTATCCCCAAAGCTTCTGTTCCAATATAACCACTGACTTCCTTCTAGGAAGGAAGGAAGAGAGAGAGGGGAGGACAGAGCAAAAGAAAGGGAGAAAAGAAAGAAAGAAAGAGGCCAGGGCTGGGCCAGGGCCTGGGGAACAGAGGTAGGTGAGCCTGGAAGTTTGCAAGAGAATTAACTGGGAGGCTGCACTGCATTTCCGTGTGTGGAATTAGAGTCCATGACACACCTCCAAGCCTCTGGACAAGACATTCTTCAGAATTCAAATGAGCTTTTTACTCTCAGACAGGGGCACTCTGGCCCCACCCCTTGTGAACAGGAAGGGCCATTCGTTTCTAATTTATTTTGAAAAGATTAAATAAAACGCTTCATTTCATAAGCACCAGTCAATCCTAGCAAAATCGTGATAACTGGAGATGTAGTTTGGTTGTAAGAAAAGATCCCAAATATCTCTTTTCTACTTGACGTTTCCCTTCTCCTGGAAGTAAATACTGATTCGGCTGCTCTGCCGCTCATTCCCTTGGAAGCCCACTTCATCGAGGTTCCGTGTGATTACCACTGTGTCGAAATTGCTTGGTTGAGATGCTAGATCTTGCATGGCCGATTCCTTGGTTGTTTCGAGTTCTGGACCTGGCAGCTTGAAAACCACGCTGGGTGTGTGTGCACGCAGGCCTAAAATCCCAAGTGGAGGGTAGAGGAGAAGGGGAGAAGGGATTGAGGCCTGGCCGTCTCCATGGGAGGTGGGGGGTGATTTCTCACTTTCCCTCTCTCTCTGTCTGTGGTGAACACACGTCCCCTAGAGCAAAAACTTAAAAAAAAGAGAAAGAGAGAGACAGAGAAATTGCTCTCCTTAGGTCAACAATAACTTTGTAATTCTAAATTAAATGTCTTGTATTCAAGTCTCTTCCGACCAGACCTTTTTTAAAGCTCTACTCTGCTACTTTTTTTTTATTTATTATTATTATTATATTAATTTGCTATAGGGTATGTGTACTTACAAAAAAAGGGGGGAGGGGCTAAGAAAGCAAGATGCCAGATCCAGAACTCAAACTGTGGTCGGCCATGTGGCCATCTAGTGCCTTAACCACCATGCCACCTGCTGGGCCCTAACTTCTACTTTTTCACCCTATCCTACCTCTCAGAGCTGTCTTTTTGTCTTGGTGTCTGATACACCACTGTCTGACTGTTCTCAGTCTCTTTAGCTGGAATTCCTTCTTGTTCCTCTCCGTGGGTGTGGGTTTTCTCATTACAATAACAGCGCCCACCGTGGTCAGTTAGGGTGAGGTTTGGCACATCTGGCTTTGACAAGGCGGAGACTTGTTTCTTGCTCATGGAAACGTCTGCAGGAGCGCGTCTCTGCAGCCCTCAGGGTGCTGACACCCAGGTGAAAGGCACCCATCCACCAGTTTGCCTTCCGGTGCAAATATCATGTCCTGTGGCCATCCAGAAAACGGGAGAGAGCAGGAAGGGAAAAGGACTTTCTTCCAGGAACTCCCTTGGGTGCCCCGTACAGCACTTCTGTTCAGACCGTATTGGCTGCGGCCTGTCACTTACGCAGGCCTTGCAGGAGAGCCTGGGAGACTGTCAGTTTTTTGCTGGGGGCGGAGGCTGTTCTTTTTAATTTATTTATTTATTTTATTTTTTGTGCTTGTACATCAATGTTTATTGCAGCTTTTTTTATTGTTTATTTAAATTTCTTTATTTACATTCATTTACTGTACATCATTATAGCATGCAAGATGAGATTTTCCATCCAGAATACACTATATATTGGCTCAGTCAAGCACAGCAACGTGTATTCTATTCCGATTCTGTTAACAAGGAGGCGGAGAACGGATGTTGATGCTGAGGCCTGTGATAACCAGCTGCTGCCTCATGCTTTCGCCCTCCGTAGTGAGTACCCTTTCTCCTTGATTGATCTGACAATCACCACAGCTCCATAAGAAAGAGAAAGATGGGAAGGTGAAGCTAAACTTTCTCAGCTTTGCCTATAAACCTTTCCGCAAACCGGTCCATCTCCAACCTCTGTAGTCGTTCACGTCACACCTCAAGTACACTGGAATTCTCTCCTAGTGGGATGCCATGGCAGGGCCTTCGGGATTCTGTGCCTTTTCCTGGACTAGCTGGGAACGCCCTTTCACCTCTTAAAGGGCAACACAAATTGTGTTTCCTCTGTGAAGCCTTCCTGAAGGCCCACCACGTAATAAATTGAATTGGCCTTCATGGTTTTTGTTCATATTTCAAAAATATCCGTAACTATGGAGCCAGCAGGTGGAGTAATGATTATGTCGCTAGACTCCCACATAGTCAACCACGGTTTGAATCCTGGACGTGGCAGGTTAAAACTCTCACGGAGGGGACCAGCAGTTAGCGTAATGGCTATGTCGCTGGACTCCCACGTAGTCGACCGTGGTTCATGTCCCGGACCAGGTGGCTTAAAACTCACGCCAGGCACTTGTGTGTGCGTGCCCAAGATCCCGAGAGGAGAATGGAGGAGAAGGGATTGTGGCATGGCCATCCCCCCTGGGGGGTGATTTCTCGCTTTCTGTCTCTATGTCTCTCTCTGTCTGTCTGGTGAGCGCACACACCCTATAGTGAAAAACTCTCAAAAAAAAAAAAAAAACAAAACAAAACAAAACACAAAACTCTCACCGGGAATGTGTGCATGTGTGGCTAAAATCCCTAGAGGAGAATGGAGTAGAAGGGATTACAGCATGGCCATCCCGCATGGTGCATGATTTCTCACTTTCTGTCTCTCTGCCTCTCTCTGTCTCTCCATCTCTCTGTCTCTCCGGTGAGCACACGTGTCCTATAGCAAAAATATTTCTCTAAAAAAAAAAACCGAAAAACCTTAACTCTAGTGGCTAGCCAGCCATGTCTTTAATGCATTCATGTTATGGTGGCACCAGACTGATTTTTTTTTAGGGCACAGGTCATTAGTCACGCATTCTGTCCTACATAACTGTCTCACCTACTTCAAGATTACACAAGTTTCAAATATTTCTTAAAATAGTTTTTTTACACTTACATATTCAATTAATATATATTTATTTTAATAGTATGAAGAAAGTCTATTTTTATTTTCTTGTAGATGGACAGTTACACCCTCTTACCCCCTTGTAAAAATGGATGAATTTGTTAAACCTTGATTTATTTTACATTTGCTTTTTAAAACAAATATATTTGATTTTTTTTAGAGAGAGAGAGTTTTTGCTATAGGACGTGTGTGCTTGCCAGAGAGACAGAGAGACAGAAAGCAAGAAATCACCCTCCAAGGGGAATGGCATGCCTCAATCCCTTCTCCTCCAATCTCCTCTTGGAATTTTGGGCAACCACACACACGCACCTGGGGTGAGTTTTAAGCCATTGGGTCGAGGACTTGAACTGCAGTCAACTACATGCTACATGGGAGTCCAGCAACATAACCATGATACCATCTGCTTGTCCCAAAAATATTTGCTTTTTAAAAGATTTATTTAATTTTATTTTTTTATTATTTTAAAATTTTGCTGCAGGGCATGTGCATTCAACAGAAAGAGTGAAAGAGAAAGGGAGAATGAGAAAGCAAGTTGCCAGATCCAGAATGCAAACCATGGTCAGCTTGTGGGAGTCCAGTGCCTCAACCACCTTGCCACCTGCTGACCCTACATTTACTTTTCAAATATTATTCCCTGTCCCACACAGCTCAAATCCTGGCCCCAGAAGCTTGAAAACATACACTAGGTATGTGTGCTATGTGCCCAAAATACTCACAGGGTGGAAAAATGGAGGAAACGGGACCAGCATTTGGCATAATGGCTACGTAGCTGGACTCTCATGTAGTTGACTGCAGTTTGAGTCCTGGACCCTGTGGCTTAAACTCACACTGGACATGTGTGCTTGTGTGCCCAAGATCCTGAGAGGAGAATAGAGGAGAAGGGATTGCGGCGTGGCCATACCCCTGGGGGGTGATTTCTCGCTTTCTGTCTCTCTGTCTCTCTCTGTCTTTCTGGTGAGTGCACACGCCCTATAGCAAAAACCTCTCCAAAAAAAAAAAAAAAAAAAAAAGAAATGGAGGAAATGGGATTGCAGTGTGACCACGCCCCGCTGAAGGGTGCTTTGTCCCTCTTCCTGTCTCTCTCTCTTGGACAAACACACACGCCCTCTGGCAAAAAAAAAGAAAAGAACTTTTGTTTTTAGAGAGAGATTTTTTGCTATAGGGCACGTGCGCTTGCCAGAGAGACAGGGAGAGACAGGAAGACAGAAAGCGAAATATCACCTCCAAGGGGGATGGTCATGCTGCAATTCCTTCTCCTCCAGTTTCCTCTCAGGATTCTGAGCACGCATTCACATGTGCCTGGTGTGAATTTTAAGTCGCCGGGTCCAAGGCTCGAACCGCGGTTGACCATGTGAGAGTCCAGCAACATAACCATTATGCCTTCTGCTGGTCCCCAGAAAAGGAACTTTTAAGGTTATCTATTTCAACCTGCTAATGAATGCATAAGTCTCTTCGCTATCTGATAATGTCATTAAGCTAATTGAGATATATTCAATTTTATTAAAAGAAGTTATTTACATTATATTTCATGTATTCCTGTTACATATTGACTTTCAGTTTCTGGAAACCTTTTAGAATAAAAATCTACAAGTTTGGGGCCAGCTGGTGATGTGGTGGTTAAGCTGGCCGGAGCCCACATGGCCAACTGTGCAGCTCAGTTCCTGGATCCTGTGACTTAGAAACAGTCCAGGGGCACGTGTGTGTGTGTGTGTGTGTGTGTGTGTGTGTGCGCGCCCAAAATCCTGAGAGGACAAAGAAGGGACTGTGCATGGCTGTTCCCCCCAGAGGGGTGTTTCTCACTTTCTCACTCGCTCTCTCTCTCTCTCCAGTGAGCGCACATGCCCTATAGCAAGATTACAAACAAAAGAAATACCGTATTTCCCAAAAATATCATAAGAATACTTTACTAAATGGTCAATAGTTAAAAAGCATTTTAAATTCTCTTACTTGTGTAAATAATTAAAGACATGAATATTAATTGTTGATATTTTATTAACAATGTTCAGCATTAGTGGGGTCAATAGGTGGCATGGTGACTAAGGTGCTGGACACTCCCACACGGCTGACCATGGTTTGAGTCCTGAACCTGGTGACTTGCTTTCTCACTTTCCCTTTCTCTGTCTCTGTGTCTCTCTCTGGTCGAATTAAAATAAACGAATGAACAAATAAGATTAAATATTTTTTTTAAAAAAAATCGTACTAAGAGGTGGCAAGGCATTACCATCTTTTTTTTTTCTTTTTGGAGAGGTTTTTGCTATAGGGCACGTGCGCTCGCCAGAAAGACGGAGAGACGGAGAGAGACAGAGAGATAGAAAGTGAGGTATCACACCTCAGGGACACAGCCACGCCGCAATCCCTTCTCCTCCGTTCTCCTCTCGGGATCTTGGGCACGCATGCACACGCGCCCAGCATGAGTTAAGCCACCGAGTCCAGGACTCGAACCGCGGTCGACTACATGGGAGTCCAGCAACATAGCCATTACGCTAACTGCTGGTCCCCTCCTTTAAAAAAAAAAAATACTCAGCATTAGTGATGGAGAAGAAAAATTAAAAACAATAATTGACACATCTTTCTAAAGAGTTATTCAGAGATATGTATTTATATGTATTTAAATTATTATAAATACATTTACAATAGTTTATAATTATTATAAATATTATATTAAATATATAAAAATTATATTTATATAAAAACTGTAATATATTTATTCATTTATATGAAATGTGCACACATGTGTGTGTGTGCATGTGTGTATTTATTGATTTAAAGCTCTTTGAATGCCGAAACCTTTTTTGTCCTCCAGAATTCTGTTTCTAGTAATGTATTCTAAAAATAAAGAAGAGGGGGCCAGCAGGTGGCATGGTGGTTAAGGGCGCTGGGCTCCCACATGGCCAACCATGGTTCAAGTCCTGGACCTGGCAGCTTACTTTCTCTCTCTCCCCCTCTGTCTCTCTCTGGTCAAATTAAAATAAATAAATAAATAAATAAAGTTAAATAAAATAATTCTTTTTTTAAAGAAGAGATATGATGTATGAATATTATAAATATATATTCAATGTGATATATAAATTAATATAAAAATAAATATTATATGGGGGCCAGCAGGTGGCATGGTGTCTAAGGCTGCTGGACTCCCACATGGCTGATTGAGGTTCGAGTACCAGACCTGGTGGTTTGCTTTCTCACTGCCCCCTCCCTGGCCCTCTCTCTCTTACTCTGGTCAAATTAAAATAAACAAATAAATAAAGTTAAATAAAATAATTCTTTTTTAAAAATAAATATTATATGAGTAGTACTATTTCATATTAGCATAATCATCTTTTGCCAGAGAGCACATGCACTCACGAGGGAGAGACAGAGAGAGAGACAGAGCACCTTCCGTGGGACGCGGTCATTCCGCAATCCCTTCTCCATTTCCCCTCCTTTTAGGATTTGGGATATGCATGTGCGCACGTGCTCGCACGCACACACACGCACACACACACACACATACACACACTGTGTTCTTTAGGATCTTAGGGCCAGCAGAGATGTACTCACAGCTGCCATCTAGGATCCAGTTTTCTTAATCAGTAGGCCATGGGGCCGGACCACACAATCGTCTTTTATATCAAGTATTTAATCATTTTTAAAAGAGATTTTTGCTATAGGGCACATGCTCTCACTGGTGATACAGAGAGACAGAAAGCAAAAAATCGCCCACGGGGGGATGATCAAAATTAAAAAATCGCCCACATTGCAATCCCCTCTCCTCCGTTCTCCTGTCGGGATTTTGGGCACGCACGCACATGCCGCCAGAGTGAATCTCAAGTCACTGTTCCAGGACACGAACCACGGTCGATCACGTGGGAGTCCAGTGCCTTCCTTATGGCCCCTATTTAATTATTCTTCATGTGTGTGGGATAGCAATCAAAATCCTGGCACTCTCTACTTATCCATATATTTTATTTCTTAAATAATTACACAAGGAGAGTCACATACTTGCACCGATCATTTTAACTGGTACTGGTATATTCATTATACCTTTTCTCTACTTCTCCCAATGAAAACATGATCATGGGGCAATATTTTTTTGCTCATTTGGTTTTCTGACTGAATTTTATTTATTTCTCCTCCCCCCACCTCACCCCCACTTTCTAATTTGAAAACTCTCAGAAATTGCGAGAACGGTTTAATGAATACCTCTCCGGCCTTCACCTCTCTTCACCAACTGTTTGCTACATTTGTTTTATCTCTCCAAGGGTGATAGTTTAATGCAGTTTTGCAACAGCTTATGTGGGCGTGCAGCCTGGAGGTCATAGCCCTTTGGGGGATTGAGTCCAAGGTGAATTTAGCAAATGTTCTGCAGAGTACTCTGTTGCAATCATCAGGGACCCGCCTTGAACAGAGCTGCTCACAGAGCACTTCTCCTACTCACAGGGGTCTCTGCCAGGTCTCTCAAGTTGCCTTTGTGGTTTCTGAATGGTTGCCATTTTTTTTCTTTTTCTTTTTTTTTTTTTGGAGAGGTTTTCGCTATAGGGCGCGTGCGCTCGCCAGACAGACAGAGACATAGAGACAGAAAGCAAGAAATCACCCCCCAGGGGGGATGGTCACACCGCAATCCCTTCTCCTCCATCCTCCTCTCGGGATCTTGGGCACGCACGCACACGTGCCCAGCGTGAGTTTTAAGCCACCGGGTCCGGGACGCGAACCGCGGTCGACTACGAGGGAGTCCAGCAACATAGCCATTACACTAACTGCTGGTTCCCAATGGTTGCCTTTTCTATGGGGTAATGGGAGACTTAGTATCCAGCTCTTGTTTAAGAATTAACAATTAGTTGAGGCGCTGGACTCCCACATGGTTAACAGTGGTCTGAGTCCTGGATCCTGTAGCTTGAGACTCACCCCGGGCATGTGTGCATACATGCCAGAATCCCAAAAGGAGAATCGAGGACAAGGGACTGAGATGTGGCTCTCTCTCCTAAGGGGTGATTTCTCACTTTCTCTCTCACTGTCTCTCTGTCTCTCCAGCAAGCACATGCACCCTATAGCAAAACAAACAATAAACAGGATTAATTTGAATCATCTCCCCCAGGTTCAAATTCCTTGCTGTATACTCCCTTCAGTGATGAGTAAGGTCTTTCCCGCCATTATCCCCAATTAATTAAAAATTGTTCTGCATAGGGGCTGGCAGGTGGTGTGGAGGTTAAGGGCGCTGGGCTCCCACATGGCCTGCCATGGTTTGAGTCTACCTGGCGACTTGCTTTCTCACATTCCTTCTTCCTCGTCCTCTCTGGTGAAATTAAAATAACTAACTAAATAAATAAAGCTAAATAAAATAATTTTTAAAAATTGATTTTCATAAATGAGATGTATAAACTATGTGGAATTCAATGAAAAGGAGGCAAGAAGTGAATGACTGCATGCACAGATAATATATGACATACGAGTTATCTCAGAAATGGTTCCTGGGTGGGACCAGCAGTTAGCGTAATGGCTATGTTGCTGGACTCCCGTGTAGTCGACAGCGGTTCGAGTCTTGGACCTAGTGGCTTAAAATCACACCTGGTGCGTGTGCATGCGTGCCCATGATCCCAAGAAGAGAATGGAGGAGAAGGGATTGCAGCATGGCCATCCCCCCTGGGGGGTGATTTCTTGCTTTCTGTCTCTCTGTCTCTCTCTGTCTCTCTGGCGAGTGCACACGCCCTGTAGCAAAACCTCTCCAAAAAATAAAAAGATATGATTCCTGGGTCAATTTCATTACCTGCTAGCTCCTTGTAGTATTTTCATGGCTACCAACCTCTAAATGCTGCTACTTCTCAAGCTGTTTCAGCAAATAGTACATGTTGTATTGCTTCGCTTGCATATGACAAATACTCAACTTAACATTTAAATTTATTTATTCACGTTTTTAGGCAGGCTCTTGCTGGGCTGCAGTCCTCCTGCCTCAGACTCCTGAGCATCTGAGACCACAGGGACGCACCACTGCCCTGACTGTCATCGTGGGCTGGGGACGGACGCTTTCAACGGCTCTATTTTCTCCACAAAATCACATGTTAAATGATATTTTTAGCTACCAGTCTGTATAGTCTAACTAGAGAAAGCTGTCTTTTTATTATAGTTTGTACTGTGAATGGGCAAAATCAGACATGTAGTATTTCTTACCAAACAATACCTTACGAAAGCTTCCTCCTTTCTGGGTAAGCTCACACCAGTGTTGGTCTCTCTGCTTCTGCTATTTGTGCATTAACTAAGAAATTACCATTCGATTAGCTACTTTAGTGGCTTTTAATCTGTGGCTTTTCTCGGAATTCTAGGTTGTCATTACACCTTATGTCTGGGCCTAAGCAGGACAGGTTGAGCAAAGGTCTGCAGGTTGGACTCGTCCCACCCCTGTGGCCTTCAGTGGGTAGACTTTGGCTACCCTCAGTCTTGCCCCAAAACTCTACTTTCAAGTGTTTTGCATATTGAGCTTCTGTGTGTGCCTTTAATGGAAAACAGGTTATATATATGAAAAAGGATATCCAAGAGTTTGATAATTGTTGGCTTTAGTCATCCAAAGTTTATGCATTTATGAAAATCAGCCTTTCTGGGACCAGCAGTTAGCATAATGGCTATGTCGCTGGACTCCGCATAGTCTACCGTGGTTCGAGTCCCGGACCCGGTGGCTTAAACTCACGCCGGGTGCGTGTGCGTGCGTGCCCAAGATCCCGAGAGGAGAATGGAGGAGAAGGGATTGCGGCGTGGCCATCACCCCCGGGGGATGATTTCTCACTTTCTGTCTCTCTGTCTCTCTCTGACTGTCTGGTGAGCGCATGCGCCCTATAGCAAAAACCTCTCCAAAAAAAAAAGAAAAAAAAAATCAGCCTTTCTGACAGAATGATGATCCTGGAATTAAAACTGAGTAAGAGCTTATTATTAGCAAAGGAAAAGGGTGTAGTGAACATAGATGTTGAAAAGTGGTAAAAATTGCCCGAGGATTTAAGAAGTGTTCCTCTGGGTGTTGACAGAGTGAGGTTTGAAAAGAAATAGCGATTTGTCAGTGGTGGAGGGAGGGTGCCGCTGACAGTGAGAGCACAATTTAGAAAGGGCCTGACCACTGTGAATAAGGTTGCATTGAACATGGCAGTGCAGAGATCTCTTCGAGACCTGGATTTCAATCCTTCTGAATACATGCTCCAAGTGAGATAGCTGGATTATAGGACAGTCCTATTTTTTAATTTTTTTTAGAGGTTTTGTTTTTTCTGTTGTGTGTTTGTTTGCTATAGGGTGCTTGTGCTCACCAGAAAGACAGAGAGACAGAAAGTGAGAAATCACCCCCCAGGGGGGTTGGTCATGCCGCAATCCCTTCTCCTCCATTCTCCTCTTAGGATCTTGGGCATGCATGCACATATGCCTGGCGTGAGTTTAAGCCACGAGGTCTGGGACTCAAACCGTGGTCAGCTACAAGGGAGTTCAGCGACATAGCCATTACGCCAACTGCTGGCCCCTATTTTTTAATTTTCTGAGGAACCTCCATACTGTTTTCCATAGCAGCTGCATCATTTTACATCCCCCCAGTAGTGTGTAAAGGGGAACTACATAATTCCATTTACCGGAACATCTCTAATAGTCTGACTTTCTAGCAGAGACTAGACAGGTGGTGGGCAGAGGGTGGAGGTAGGGGAAATGAGTAATTGTTCAAAAAGTGGAAATGTGCAGTTATGCAAAATGAATGAATTCTAGAGATCTGTACAATGCAACACCTGTCCTTAAAAATACGATATTGTTAGGTATCTGTGAAGAGCTACGACCTCGTGTTAAATGTTCTTACCGCAACAGCACAAGAAAGCGAAGTAGCGGGACCAGCAGTTAGCGTAATGGCTATGTCGCTGGACTCCCACGTGGTTGACCGTGGTTTGAGTCCCGGACCCGGTGGCTTAGACTCACGCCAGGCGCATGTGCGTACGTGCCCAAGATCCCGAGAGGAGAATGGAGGAGAAGGGATTGCGGCGTGGCCATCCCCTCTGGGGGGTGATTTCTCACTTTCTATCTCTCTGTCTCTCTCTGTCTGTCTGGTGAGCGCACGTGCCCTATAGCAAAAACCTCTCCAAAAAGAAAAAAGAAAGCGAAGTAGGAAACTTTTCAAGGCGATCGGTATGTCTAAAACCTTGATTCTGGCGGTGGTACCCCGGCGTGGGTGTACGTCCAAATTCATAAAATTGTGTTATGTTAAACATGCGCAGGGTTTTTTGGTTTGGGGTGGTTTTTGCTAGTTTTTATATATAAATTAAGCTCAATAAAGCTCTTGAAGAATTTTTTAAAGAATTATTTTATTTCCTTTTATTCATTATTATTATTATTTTCAATTTGAGCAGAGAGAGACACAGAGGGAGAGGAAGAGAGGGAAAGTGAAAAAGAAGCAAGCCATTTAGGTCCAGGATTTGAACTGCAGTTGGCCAGGTGGGAATCTAGTGCCTTAACCACCATGCCACTTGCCAGCCCCGCTCTTGAAGAATTTTAAAAATGGTCTGACCTGTCCTGGAATGGTGAAAAACTCATAGTGATAAAAATGTAGATCTCTAGTGAGAGGGAGGAGATGGCACTGGGACAAACCATTTTTACCTCCAAGTAAAGTATTTGCATTTAAGGAACTTGGATAGAGATGACAAGGATCTAGCATTAAGCAGGAAAGTGACTTGGTTAGCGTTTTCTGTTTTTAGGATAATCTCTGATGCAAAGTGACAGATGGAGTAAAGCCAGAGTGAGACAGAACTCATGCCAGGGAAACCAGACAATAGTCGAAGTTGGATTTCATGAAGAATCAAGAGAATGGTGGCATTTCCAAGATAAAAATAATAACCTTCGCTTAGATGCAAAAGTTAAGAAGATGAGTTTGTGGATAGTAAGTTCCATGAAGATGGGTGGGCAGTGATTGGGGAAGGAGGACCAAGGGTCATAGGGTTGCCCAGGGCAGTTGTATTGAAATGAAGGAATGTTGAAATGATATGCTTATTTCATGGGAAGAAACAGAAAAAGGAAGAAAATTCACTTCTACTCTAGTCCCTATGTGACTAGAAAAAGAGCAAAACCCCACTGGAGGGCGGTGGCAGGCCTGGTTTCCACGGTCACAGGCAAATTCTGGTTTTGTCTTCACTATTTCCCTTCAGAAACACTGAGGAGAGTTAAACATGGCTGTCCTCTTGGAATCTCTGGATTCCAACATCCACTTAGGTGACCGAGTAGTGGTTTTCCCATGGTACACAGTGAGATTTTAAATATTCACATGTTTGGGTTGACTCCCTGGCCTGCTAAGTAAGGGAGTCCGATCCCATATGGCAGCTAGCACAGTGTGAATCCTGACCCTGGCCGTGCGTGTGTGACCCAGACCCTGACAGGGTGGAGAAATGGAGGAGAAGGGGTTGCTGCATGACCGTGCTCCTTCAAGGGGTGATTTCTCCCTCTCTCTCTCTGGCGAGCATGCATGCCCTCTGGCAGACTAAAAATAAATAAATATTCAAATGCTCAAGGTCAGTTTATTAGAAACTTGAGGTTGTGAATACTCTCTTTTTAAGTCCAAAGCCTAACTTACTGGCTGTGTGAATCACAAAGTAAGAATTAGTCATTCATTGCAACAAAGACTAATTTAATTAATACACCTTTTGGAAAATTTTCTGCGACAGAGCTTACATAAATAAAGTGTTTTTGTTTTTGGTTTTTTGTGGTTTTTTTGGAGAGATTTTCGCTATAGGGCGCGTGCGCTCGCCAGACAGACAGAGAGAGACATTAGAGACAGAAAGCGAGAAATCACCCCCCAGGGGGGATGGTCACGCCGCAATCCCTCCTCCATTCTCCTCTCAGGATCTTGAGCACGCACGCACACGCGCCCGGCGTGAGTTTTAAGCCACCAGGTCCGGGACGCGAACCGTGGTCGACTACGTGGGAGTCCAGCAACATAGCCATTACGCTAACTGCTGGTTCCCAATAAAGTGTTTTTTTGAGAGTTTTTTTGCTATAGGGCGCGTGCCAGAAAGACAGAGACAGAAAGCGAGAAATCACCCCCAGGGGAGATGGCCACGCCACAATCCCTTCTCCTCCATTCTCCTCTTGGGATCTTGGGCACGCACACACATGCGCCCGGCGTGAGTTTAAGCCACCAGGTCTGGGACTCAAACCACAGTCAACTACATGGGAGTCCAGCAACATAGCCAGTACGCTAACTGCTGGTCCCCATAAATAAAGGTTTCAAGGTAAACTCTTAAACATAACTTTCTAGCTTTTCTCACAATTTTTCTACCCAAGACTGGAAGACCCTTTTCCTAATTTGAAACTTTTAACCACTAACCAGGATTCAAATTATGAACACTGACTTGGTCCACAATTATTCATTTAATTACTTCCTGGCGAACTAGACAAATGAAGGGCACAAAAGAAAATGACGTGCTACGTTTAATGCCATTTATCCCATACCTTTTCCAAAGAGTCACACTCACAACCATTTGAGAGTCTCAGAGTGATGTAATGTATGAAAGAAAACCCAATAACATAATGTATAAAAATGGCGTCACACAGGGAAAGTACAAATCTACACAGGAGGGGCTATTGCTGTGGGAAGAAGGGCCTGATCTTCATACATATCTTCTTCATGGAGTACCACGACCCCTTCCAGTTCATCCACACCATGCCGTCATCCGTGCCATGCTTGGCCATGTCCCAGCTGTAATGGCCGGCCCAGTAGTACCTGCCGTTTGGATTGGCCGCGTGGCACCTGTTATACCACCATCCACCGCCGTCCTCCTTAGAACACTGTTTCTTGGGGTCTGCATTGATCCTGAAAGGAAATGTGTTGGGGGGATTAGAACCAGGGTGCAGTAGTCATGGGGGGTTCTCTGCGGGACACCCCAGAAGGCTGTGATGCTCAGCTGTGTGTGGCGTTCCTTCCCTCTGGTTCTATGTGCAGACTCTGCTCTATGGCAAGAAGGGGAGAGAGCTGGTTTGGTGACCACCCCTTCTGGGGATCGCACTGCTTACTTCAAACCGCGGTCGGCTACGTGGGAGTCCAGCGACATAGCCATTACCCTAAGTGGAGCAGAGCGAAGAGCGCAGCACATACCAGCCGTCGTTGTCCCTGTCGTAGGTGCTGAAGTACATGCCGTTGTGGATGGTCATGGTCCTGTTCTCTCCCACCAGCTGTGAGGCCCCGTCCATGAGGGCGTTGCCGGCCGTCCCCTTGTACTTGCTCACCGAGATCTGGTATTTGCTGGCCTCGTTCTGAACCGTGAACCCGCCATAGTGAGCTTTCACCTTGTCTCCTTTCCAGTCTTCCATCTCAATCAGAAGCTCCGTGGGCCCCATCTTGGTCAGCTGGCTTATTTTGTCATTTCCAAGCCAGTACTCACCTAAAGGAAAAATAAAATAAAATCATACCAAAAACGAAACCTTTGGAACAAAACAAAAACAAACAAAAAAACAAACAAAAAACCGTTTTTCTCCCCTTTGCTGTAGTTTGCATGTTTTTTGTAACTGAACTCCTTGTAACTGCCTCACCCTAAAAAACAGACTCCCACCACTGTCTGCTTTTTAACTGTAGAAAATCCCACTTTTAAATAGAATACGTTTATTTATTTTTTCTTTTTTTGGAGAGGTTTTTGCTATAGGGCGCATGCGCTCGCCAGCCAGACAGAGAGAGACAGACAGATAGAAAGCGAGAAATCACCCCCCAGGGGGGATGGCCTCGCCGCAACCCCTTCTCCTCCATTCTCCTCTCGGGATCTTGGGCACGCACGCACACGCGCCCGGCATGAGTTTAAGCCGCCGGGTCCGGGACTCAAACCGCGGTCGACTACATGGGAGTCCAGCAACATAACCATTACACTAACTGCTGGTCCCAGGAATACGTTTATTTTGTACCACCAGCTTTTACCTGGTAGGCCACAGTATTTTTTCCCGTCTGCGTTGGTTGCGATGTTTCCAAATCCTTGTTTGTATGGGTCCCATTTCCGGCCGAAGTCAACGCTGCCATCTTGGCGATTCTGAATGACTGTCCAGCCTGTGGTCACAGGGACAATGATTACACAGAGGAGCCAGCATGCCACTTTGAAAAGAACGTCTGAAACGCTTAACTCGCGCAGCGTGTTTTATACCCACCGGTACTGGGTACACCAGAATAGTTAGAAGGAGGAAATGAATACGCGAGGAGAACTGTTAAACTCTTTGGATACTGCAAGTGTTTTACCTCATGCCAAACTGTGAATCCTAGACACCTCACAACTTTTTTTAAAAAGTTAAAAGTTTACTTAACTTTATTTATTTATTTATTTTCATTTGACCAGAGAGGGACATAGTGACAGAAAGAGAGAGAAGGAAAGTGAGAAAACAAGCTGCCAGGTCTGGGACTCAAACCACAGCCAGTCCAACGCCTTGAACCACCACGCCACCTGCCGGCCCCTATATTTTACATGTTTTAAAAGATCAGATTGACTGCTAAGTCAAATGCTCATTGGTAGCTATATTAGGGCCAGGTCTTGTTTCCAGGAGTTTTATGGTATTAAAATAATTACTGAATAGCAGGTGTACAATGTTCAATTACGTACCTCCTTTGTCTGTAGTCATATCACAGTATACCCTGTATGGTCTGCCAGAACTGACAGGCTGAATGAGATACATTTCAGACGTTTCACCTCCTTTTCTGATAATTTCTTCACATTCTGCAAACATAAGAAAATATAGTACGTTCAGGCTCCTGCAGTAAAATCAGTTGGTCTCTCCTCACCAGATCTTTAAGATAACTGATTACATAGGTTATAGAGGGGTATGCTACTAAGGGCATTTGAAATATTACAGAAACGGATCTTCCTTTCACTGAAAATGGAATTCAGTTTTGAATTCTATCTGCCAAAAGAATAAAACAAGCCCTTCCCTGTCTTTGGTGTCCTGGCACGTACATAAGCTGCCAGAACACGGGAGATGGGGACATTGCTGCATCTACCTGTGGGCTGGCCTTCTGTGCAAGCGTGTGCGTACACACACCAACCACCCTGGAACCGCACCACCATCATGCCCATTCCTGCTCAGGAGCTGGAAACCAAGGACCAGCAGATGGTGTAATGTTTACGTCGCTGGACACCCACGTAGTTGACTGTGGTTCGAGTCCCGGACCTGGTGGCTTAAAACTCATACCTGGTGGTGTGTGCGTGCATGCCCAAGATCCCAAGAGGAGAAGGGAGGAGAAGGGACTGCACCATGACCATGATTTCTTGCTTTCTGTCTCTCTGTCTGTTTCTGTCTCTGGTGAGCACACATTTCCTATAGCAAAACCTCTCTAAATAAATAAATACATAAGTGAATGAATGAATGAATGAATGAGTTGGAAAGGAATCCACCAAAGCCAGAACACGATATGCAAAAGGCATTTCCATGATGTACTGTAACATCACGATCTGTCGGAGTCAGGCTGCCTGCTGCTTAGCTTTCTTATTTTCAGAGGGTGCGGCTTCTCCGGAAGCCCTGCAGAGCTAGGTTTCACAACTCGTTACCTTTGCCAGACACCACAGGAATATTGCAGCTGACAGTGCACGGGGTGCGGCAGTACTCCATCTGAGCTGACACGTCACTCTCCAACTTTTGTATTTTGCTTCTCAGGTCTTCCAGGATTGAGCGGAGCACGCGGAGATTGGTGGGGATGTTACTGTTCACGGTCTCGTCGATGTAGATCCGGTGCCGTTCCAGCTCGGAGGAGTACTCGGTTATTACGTTTTCATTATCTGGGAGGATGAAGTTATGTGGGAATAGTCAGCGGTTCTGCCTCATAGAAACTAAGAGTATTCAACACTACAATGCTGGTTCTGATTTTCTAAGAATAAACCAGTAGAGGGGCCAGCAAATGGCATAATGTTTATGTCACTGGACTCCCACATAGTCGACCACGGATTGAGTCTCGGACCTGCCGGCTTAAAATTCATGCTGGGGGACCAGCAGTTGGCATAATGGCTATGTCGCTGGATTCCCATGTAGTTGACTGTGGTTCGAGTCCCGGACCCAGTGGCTTAAACTCACACTGGGTACATGTGCATGTGTGCCCAAGACCCCGAGAGGAGAATAGAGGAGAAGGGATTGCGGCGTGGCCATCCCCCCTGGGGGGTGATTTCTCACTTTCTGTCTCTCTGTCTCTCTCTGTCTTTCTGGAGAGGGCACACTCCCTATAGCAAAAACCTCTAAAAAAAAAACAAAACAAACAAACAAACAAAAAACTTGCACTGGGTTCTATGTGTGCCCAAGACGAGAAAGGAGGAGAAGGGATTGCGGTGTGACCATTCCCCCAGGAGTGATTTCTTGCTTTCTGCCTCTCTGTTTCTCCAGCAAGCGCACGCACCCTATTGTAAAAAAAAAATCTCTCTTAAAAAATTTTGTTCAGTCAATATCACATTTTGGGTCACAAGACAAGTGTCTTATAAAGTAAAAATAAGGAGTCCCAGTAAAATTTTTCGTAGAAAGTCATTCTTGATGCTGCAAGGCTGGGGATAGCAGTTGACTAGCTTTAATGTGGCCATCCGCAGGGGGAGGTGCCTAAGCGAGGACCTTAGGGCAATCGGGAACTGGCTGAAAGCAGCGGTAATGCTTTCTAGGCTCATCTAGAAATGATAATCTCCCCTCCGGCATTCCCACCGCGGTCTAAGGGTCCTGATTTTATAGCTAAGAAATAGACAGGACCAAGAGTAATTGCTACGTAGCTCGAACCCAGTGGCTTAAAACTCACACTGGGCATGTGTGCGTGCATGCCCAAAATCCTGAGAGGAGCATGGAGGAGAAGGGATTGCAGTGTGGCCGTCCCCCCGGGTGGTGATTTCTTTCTTCCTGTCTCTCTCTGTTTCTCGGGTGAGTGCATGCATCCTATAGCAAAAATCCCTCTAAAAAAATAATAATAATAGAAAACACAAAGATACCCACCTTTTACTTGCTTTTGTCTCTTTCTCCACATGTCTTTCAGCAGAGTCATGTACTGGAAGGTGGTGGACGAGGTGTGGGAGATGGACTCCATGTTTCTGTTTAACTCATCGATGCTGTTCTTGATGGGCCGTTCTTGTTTTAACAAAGCATCTTGCAACTGACACCCTGTAGGACACAGCACTCCCTACGAAAGAAGAAAACAGCAGCCTTTAGATGAGAATTGAGGTTACGAATATTTGTTGAAAGAGCTCCTTGTGAAAATTCAGCCATCTCACTAGTTAATTTAAACACTTGTTATGTTATTTTTTTTTTTTTTAGATAAGACCAGAAATTCCGGAGTCATCGTATCCTTAGGAAGATTTACAGTATCTCTTGCCACAGGAGAGCTGGAATTAGCCTGAACGATTTTTACCACCTAAGCAAAGGAGGGAGGCAAGATAGAAGGTAAAGGTGATGACTACATATCCTGATTTGTAATCTGGGGCCAGACCACAGAAAACGAGAAACCAAGCCTACACCAAAGACCCAATACACTTAGATTTTAATCTTGTTTCACAGCAAACAAAGAAACAGCAAAGGTAACAGGTCACTGAACATCATCAGGCCCTTGAGAAATACGGGTTTGGCCTGCCCGGGAGACCCACCCAGCAGGGATAATGTACCAGCACACCTACCAGCTGTAGGTCACCATGAAGACAGCCCCCAGCGTCCCGGATTTTCCTCGCCTGCTTCTTCTGGCTGGCGACCGGGGTCGCTGGGCGAGCCTCATAGCCACCTCCACTGATGGGAGGGGGGGCAGGTCTCAAGCTGGGAAGCTCTTCCCTCTTCTTGTCATAAGGCCGATGACCACGGGCATCTGGTTTAGTCTACGGGGAAGAAATAATGCAGAGTGTATAGGAGCTTTGAGGCATAACCACACCGAGAACCTGGCTTCACAATCCCAGGAAGCCTGATGTTTTGCTTCAGGCCCATCCACTGGCTAGCCGGTGAGGGCGAACAGCACGTTGGTGGGTCTCTTCAGTGACAGTAGAAAGGCCAACTGTACTGAAGCTATTTCACGCCAGGCTTAAGGGAGGCCCTAAGACAAAACTGCATCTGGTTATAAATAATAGTGACCTCAGGGGACCAGCAGATGGCATAATGATTGTCGCTGGACTCCCACATAGTCGACTGCAGTTCAAGTCCCGGACCTGGTAACTTAAAACTCAAACTGGGCATATGTACATGTGTGCCCAAAATCCTGAGAGGAGAATGGAGGAGAAGGTATTGCAGGATGGCCATCCTCCCCACTGGGGGTGGGGGCATAGTGGTGATTTCTCGCTTTCTGTCTTTCTGTCTTTCCGGTGAGCGCACACACCCTATACCAAATATCTCTCTAAAAACAAAAAAATAAAAATAACCTCAGATTTTTGAAACCTATAGAATGGAACACAAAACAGTAAGGATATATTCTCAAGAAGAGTGAACATTCTGAAGCCACTTGCATTACTGATTTCCTGTGTCATTGTTATTTTCTCACTTTAATTTTTATGATTCAATGATTAGGCTAACTCCTATATAGTCATACTTAAGAGACAATAAAGATTTCTTAAAAGTAAAATTTAGCTAGGCTTGACCAATACGACGACAATATTTGGTCCTGACATGTTTGAAGAGGAGTAAGGTACTCTGGAGCTGGACCTTGCACTCCCCAGGTGTGAGGCTCAGGGCACGTCACTTTGCCCATGCCCGGTTTCCTCATCTGTAAAATAAGGGTAACAGCAACTTGAATCTGCCTTATACGATTACCGTGAGGATTAAATGACTTGTTGCTTATGACAGCCCCCAAATACTACTTGGCACACTACAGATGCTTGTTCTTATTTTTTCTAGATTCACATAAAACCTACATATCAAAGCTTAGGTTTCTCCACTGCTAATTCGACTTTTTTTTTTTTTTTTTTAAATTTTTGAGAGGTTTTTACTATAGGGCGTGTGCGCTCGCCAGAAAGACAGAGAGAGACAGAGAGGCAGAAAGCGAGAAATCACCCCCCAGGGGGGAATGGCCACGTCGCAATCCCTTCTCCTCCATTCTCCTCTTGGGATCTTGGGCACACATGCACACGTACCTGGCATGAGTTTAAGCCTCTGGGTCCGGGACTCGAACCACGGTCGACTACATGGGAGTCCAGTGACATAGCCATTACGCTAACTGCTGGTCCCAACTACATACATCTTTAATGCACAAAGATTTTGGGGAAATATGCATATTTTGCGTGGACGACATGGAGGTCCCAGACGAACTCAGATTTTATGACGTGTGATTCACCTGTTTATTACAAATAAAATTATAACAAAAGAAAAATGTTTTCTTCTTTTTTGGAGATGTTCTACAATTGACAGTCTGGCTTTACTAGAGAAAAGGGGAAAAAGTTTATAGAAATTATATGAATATTTAGAGCTATAAAGACCCTTTATTGAAATAACTAAAACAAGAAAACTGATTTTGGAGGGTAATTATGAAACTATCTCTGTGACGATTAACTGGTAAGTAGGAACGTGAAAGTGCTTTTGCAAAGCCCTTTACAAAAATGTAATCTTGCACATTTTTACATTTTTGTTCCTAATGTGAGCAACCAATTGTTCTTTTATGTGCACAATCTGATAATTAGAACATACTTAAGTTCTTTTCAAAATCAACAAATGGGGACCAGCAGATTGCATAATGGTTACATCACTGGATTCCCACATAGTAGATTGCAGTTTGAATCCCGGATCTGGCATTTTAAAACTCATGCTAGGCACAAATTCCCAAAAAGACAATGGAGGAGAAGGGATTGCGCCATGGCCAGCCCCCCTGAGGAGGTGACTTCTTGCTTTCTGTCTGTCTTTCCAGTGAGCACACATGCCCTATAGCAAAAATCTCTCTAAATAAACAAACAAAACCACACACACAAAAACCCAAATTCAACAAATGACCCAAAATTAATCATCTCATTTAGATATTATTAAATTATAATTTCCAGAAAGGCAAACCTACATAATGTACAAGAAATCTGATCATGATGCATGTGGTAATAATATTCACACTCTTTAGATATTCGTTTTCCTAAAAAGCCTTCTGTATTTTTTATATTTTCAAACCAACAGCAATAATCAACACCGATAATACTTGAGAAAAAAATTGTTCTACAAATGAATAAATTAGACTAAGCTGCATTTCATTACCATTAATAATAACAATAAACATTACCTCTGATTTAAACGGTCTCACCCAAAAATAAGACATTTTACATTTGATCTATTCTGTTTTTAAACTTAGGTTACAATTCTCATTCATACATAGAATTGTCAGAAGCTATGTATTACCCTCCTTTACCAAAGAGCACCTCTCTACCACAGCTTTTTTATTTTAAAATACTGCTCTTTCATTATTTTACAGTCTATAATTATTTATAGTCTCCATAATTGTAATAATGCCTTGCTAGAACTAAGCAAAAATTATAGTATTCAGAATAAAAAGTGAGATAAACACATCTTGCATTAGCTAAGGAATCTTCATCCTGGGAAAAATAATCAACCAGAAAACAAGACATTATTTTATATAAGAAATACTACAACACATGCGTAAAATGAATACCTGAGATTAACAATTCCATTTCAGAACTACAAGCAATGCTCATTCATGACAAGAACTAGTCACATAAGACTATGATTTTGTTACTTGTTCTATTCATAAAATTAGTAATGATATAATATTTTTTAAAAATCACCTCATCATCGTAGTCATTGAAACCTTGGGCATTAGCTAAGGAAACACACAGTAGTAGCAATAATAGATGTTTCATGGTCTTAAATTTGGGGAAGTCCCAGAAGACCATCCTCTGCCTGTAGAGTTAAGTGAGCAACTTCAGTCCCATTTATACCCGCGTCCTCTGCTGGGCCTGACGCTGGGAATGGCTACCTTCCCTGAGTTAATATTCAACCTTCTGGTTCACTTGTTGGCTGAACCACTTTATCACTTGAGCAACATCTTCCCAGCAAGACTTATTTACTTGTCATACAACTCTTCTTCTCTGCTGGCCTAATTTAGAAACACCCAAGTTCTTTGGTTCGTTCAATTGACCAAAATGACGGGAAGTTAGGTCATCCCTCCAGGAGATGCTCCCCCAGTTCCTCATAAACTATGTGGATGCTGTTCAGGGTCACAAAGGCCGTGAAGAAAAGTATTTTCAATCCAAGCACCAGAGTCTGGCCTCCTCACGAGGCATTCACTGACATTGTGAACTAAGTAAAGATACAGTTTATGTTTTGAGTTAACCATGTTATTCAGTTTTGTTTTTTTTTTGGAGAGGTTTTTGCTATAGGGCGCGTGCGCTCGCCAGACAGACAGAGAGAGACAGAGAGACAGAAAGCGAGAAATCACCCCCCAGGGGGAATGGCCACGCGCCACAATCCCTTCTCCTCCATTCTCCTCTCAGGATCTTGGGCACACATGCACACACGCCTGGCGTGAATTTAAGCCGCCGGGTCCGGGACTCGATCCACAGTTGACTACATGGGAGTCCAGTGACATAGCCATTGTGCTAACTGCTGGTCCCAACCATGTTATTCAGTTTTGAAAGCGACCATGAAATCAAGACTAAAGCTTGATCATCATGTCTAGCATGATTATCTTTCAGACATCAATCGGATAACGAAATAACAATTCATGACTTATTCTGGGATAGCAAACCGAAGAAAGAAAACCTCCAGGCTTATATATTTTGCTCTAACCAGCTTTCATACTTTGTCCTTCATTAATGTAAGTCAAAATGCTCTAAAAATAGTAAACGTTACTAACGTGATCAGTAGATCCTAGATTCTTAAATTAAAATTATTATTGGGGTGATGGAATAGTTAACCTTCTAGTTCATTATTATAGATTTTAGGTTATATGGTTTATTAAAAATGCTATTTTAACATAGATGAAGACTTCAGACTAATTAATATTAATTAATTTTAATTAATATTATCATGCGCTACACGTGGCCCAGGGCTGTTTACCATCTCCCATGAGCCACGAAATTGTCTCACTACCATGAGCATCAAAAGGAGAGCCAAAGCCAACAACCCAAATCCCAACAAATGTTCACATTAAAGCATCTTCTGGTTTTTGTATAGAAAGTGAAATAGTCTCATTAAAAGAAATGTTTGATTAGAAAGCTAGCAGGGTATTTGAGCTCGGCTGAGGGCAGTGTTTTAAGCAATGCCTTGAGGGCCCAGCAAGTCGCATGGGGATTAAAGTACTGGATCCCAGATGGTCCACTTCTCAGTTCGAGTTCCAGACCCACAGCTTGGGAACCATGGCGGGCACATGGATGCATGCCCAAAACCCCAAGAGGGGAGTGGAAGAGAAGGGACTGTGGTGTGGCCATCCCCTCTAGGGAGGTGTTTTCCATCTTTCTCTCTCTCTCTTCTGTATGTGCATTTGCCCTGTGGTAAAAATATAAAGGAAAAAAAAAGCCTTGAAACAAAATCTTTTTTTTTTTTTTTAATTTGCTTTGGGCTTGTGCATTCACTGGAGAGAGATGAGACCAGGGGGAGGGAAAAAGAGAGAAATCCCCCCCACCCCCGGGTATGAGGGGGATGGCTTTGTTGCAATCCCTTCTCCTTCTCTCTCCAGATTCTTCTCCTCTCCAGATTTTGGGCACACACGTACACACATCTGGTATGTTTTTCAAGCCAGCAGGGCTGGGACTCCAACCATGTAGTCAGCCACGTGGAATCCAGCCACCTTAGCCTCCATGCCACCAGCTGGCCCTGACACAGATCTCGATGTTGTGAGACTCACAAAATGTTTTTCTTCTCTTTGTAGTCTAAGTCGCATCCCTAAATTCTTTTAGTGCAGATTTATAAAGTATTGAGTTGAAATAAAGAAAATAAATAAAAATATCTGGTTAGGCTTTCCCAAATTTGTGTCTCATTTATTAGTACTGAGTAAATACCGTACTTGGAAATGACTTTCTTTTGTTTCAATTTTTCTTACAAGCATACACAATCTGACAGAAAAAGTAAGGCTGTATTTTTTTTTTTTAAGAGAGATTTTTGCTAGAGGGTGCACTCACTCGCCAGAAAGAGACAGAGAGTCAGAAAGACAGAAAGTGAGAAATCACCACTCGGGGGGATGGCTATGCCACAATCCCTTCTCCTCCACTCTCCTCTCAGGATTTTGGGCATGCACGCACACATGCCTGGTGTGTCAAGCCTCTGGCTCCGGGATGCGAACTGCAGTCAGTCATATGTAAGTCCAGCGACATAACCACTACACCATCCGCTGTTCTCAAAAATGTATGCTTTAATATACATATTAACTATAATAATATGCAAAAATATTGTCTCTTCCAAGCCGCCGGGGCTGGATTTCAAACCATAGTTGGCAAAGGGCAGTGCCACAGGGCCAACCTGACCTTTTATTCTTCCAAGGTAACATATTATGACTGCATTTTCTTTTTCTTTTTTTTTTTTTTTTAGAGAGATTTTTGCTATAGAGCACATGCATTCACTGGAGAGACAGGAAGCAAGAATATTAATTAATATTCACTGTGCACTCCGTAGTCTCGAGAGCCTCCTCCGTGACCGTGGGTTCGGGGCTGGGAGTGCATCGCTGAGCAGGGGAGGCACAGCAGGCACTGAGTAGATACTGTCCAAGGAGCGAGGGACATTCATACTGCCTCAGACGCCAGCCTGATAACCACGTATCTTATTTCAGTCCCAAAACTACGGAGCTGCACAGCTGGTGACACTGAAGCTGTGAGAGGGGCCGCCCGAGAGTGCGGGCGGTGAGCGTTGGTGCCAGGGCTGACGCGGCTGTCCGGCCCTGCAGGCCATGCTCTGCCCATTCTACCGTACGACCCAGCGGAAGATGACTGGCTTAAAATTTTTGCCTGGACCTCCCTTTTGCTTGTTTTGTTTTATTTTGTTGGTAAAGTTTATTTATTTTCCTGATAAAAGTGCTTATGCATGCACAAGAGAGAGACAGACAAAGAGAGAGAAGCACACACGACAGCCCTCGTCATGCCGCGAACCCCCTTTCCATACTCTTGTGGCTCATCGGGATTTGGGGCGCACTCACACAGGCCCAGTGTGTTTTCGAGGGAAGTTGGGGGTCTGGACTTGCAATGTCACAGGGCTTCCAGGACTACGGTTCCGTTTGCTGTCTGTCACACCAACAGGCTGGGCCTGCTGTTTTCACTCTTCTAAGACCAGCCCGTCATCTTGGGACAGTAGTGTCTCAAACCAGTACACTCACTTTCACTTGTGTTTTCACCCTCCTATGCGGGTGTGAGTGCGGATGCTCATGTGCATGTGAGAGGCCTGGGCCACGCCGTGACAGTGTGTAGCTTTGATTCTAGTTCTTGTCAGGTTGGTTTTTTTTACGGAGTTATATGCGTTTACACCAACACCAGAAACCAGGTCGGATAGGTATGTTTGCACCGAGAAGAGATGTGTTTGCAGAGATCCCACTCATTAAAATACTTCATTTCTAAGGACGGGGACGCCATTGGCGGAGAGGACAGGGAGTACTATTTGTTCAGCTATGTTTCGAGGTCCAGAGGGCAGTGTTCTTCGCATTAGCTGGCAGCGTTTCGTAAGTCAGCGGCTGTCAATCAGTGACAGGCCAAACAGGGCTCTGGCGCTGAAGGCAGAGACTGGCGGGCACTGACTGCCAGCACACTTGCCGCTTCTCTTGTGATGCACGGCAGGCCCACTCTACACAGCACAGCAATTCGTGTTCAGGAACTGTTTCTGGAGCACCTGCAATGTGGCAGGTGGTTCCCTCAGCTGGAGATACTCCGTGAACAGAGAGACAGAGCCTCTGTGTGAGAGACAGCCACGCTGTGTGTCTAGGGGGACGCTACCAATAACGAGCCCTGGGAGGGGTGGCTTAGAGCGCCGACCTTTTTAGGGGGAAAGAGAGTTGAAAGGAAAAGAGCTTTGGGACTGGAAACTTGTGGTTTGAATGACGGCGGGTGATATCACACACTTAGCACACTAAAGAATTTAATAAATAAATATGCTGAGGGCCAGCCCGTGGTGTGGTGGCTAAGAAGGCGGGGTCCTGTGGCTGACTGTGTGGTTTCAGTTCTGAACCCAGCAGCTTGACAAACACACCAGGCAGGGACCAGCAGATGGCGTAATGATTATGTCACTGGACTCCCACATGGTCAACTGTGGTTTGAGTCCTGGACCTGGTGGCTGAAACTCCTGCCAGTAGAATGTGTGTACGTGCCCAAAATTCTGAGAGGAGAATGGAGGAGAAGGGATTATGGCATGGCCATCCCTCCCTTGGGGGTGATTTCTCACTTTCTGTCTCTGTCTCAAGCATGCACCCTATAGCAAAAATCTCTCTTAAAAAATAAAACTAGAAACACACCAGGAGGCAGGTGTGTGTGCCCAAATCCCAACAGAAGGGAGGACAAGCGTTGCTGGAGGGCCTTTCCCCCAGGACTGGATGGTGCTTCCTCATTTTCCTGCTCTCTCTGGCAAGCACATACGCCTTATAGTAAATTAAAATAAATAAATAAATAAATAAATAAATAAAATCTGTTGAGCAAGCTTATGGATGTCTAAATGAGTGAATGAATAAAACGAAGTACTGGTTTTCTTTGTCTGACTAGACATGTTGAGATAGCATACTAAGTCGCAGTTAGTCTCTGTATTTTCTGAAAGTCACTATCTTGTTGGAGCCAACACGGAGCAAGGCAGTAAGAGGAAGGGACATCTTCTTCAACCAGAGGCAGAGTGTAAGGTAGAGAAAAGAGAGATGAAGCCGGGTGTGGTGGCCCGCGCTCACAGTCCCAGCAACTGCAGAAGCTGAGGTGTGTGAACGTGCGTTCCAGGTCAACCTAATTAGAAAATATGCAAAGACCCTGTCTCAAAAAAAAAAAAAAAAAAAAAGAAAAAAAAGAAAGAGGGACCAGCAGTTAGCGTAATGGCTATGTCACTGAACTCCCATGTAGCTGACCGTGGTTCGCGTCCCAGATCCAGTGGCTTAAACTCAGCCACGCGCGTGTGCGTGCGTGCCCAAGATCCTGAGAGGAGAAGGGACTGTGGCGTGGCCATCCCCCCGGGGGGTGATTTCTCGCTTTCTATCTCTCTGTCTCTCTCTGTCTGGCTGGCGAGCGCATGTGCCCTATAGAGATACTCTTCTGCTTCTGTCACACTGAGACTCAAAACCTAAAAGGGGGCCGTGAGCCTCTCTCGGGGGTGCGGGTTCATTCTGGAAGGACTCCTAAAGCCCAGGAGGAGTGGGGTGCTGTTGTTCGGTCATTGGCAGGACACCCAACCCTCTAACCACGGCGATCATGGGAACTGTAGGCTGGTCCTGTCAGGTTCTCTCCTACTGGACCCTGCACAGGAGTGGACAGAGAAGCAGGTCAGCTGACCTGAGTCACGCTCGGGGCTGCATTCTAGAGAAAGCCCCCAGTCACAGCAGCAGAAGTGAACTTTCCACTTGGCCTGGGTCTCCCCAGTCTGTGAGATGCCCGCGGTCCTCTCCACAGCCATCCCACTCTCCCTTCCAGTAAGCTAGGCGGGGATGGTTTCTGGGGTTTGCTGAACTAACTCAAAAGGGAGTTGAGATCAGACTTTCAGGAGTCACACTGGCTATCCTATTTTAAAGCATAAATTGAACATTAAAAAGAGAAGATGTGGGGGAACCAGCAGTTAGCGTAATGGCTATGTCGCTGGACTCCCACGTAGTCGACCGCGGTTCGCGTCTCGGACCCGGTGGCTTACAACTCACGCCGGGCGCGTGTGCGTGCGTGCCCAAGATCCCGAGAGGAGAATGGAGGAGAAGGGATTGCGGCGTGACCATCCCCCCTGGGGGGTGATTTCTCGCTTTCTGTCTCTATGTCTCTCTCTGTCTGTCTGGCGAGCGCACGCGCCCTATAGCGAAAAACCTCTCAAAAAAAAAAAAAAAAAAAAAAAAAAGAGAAGATGTGGGACCAGCAGATGGTATAATGGCTACATTGTTGGACTCCCATGTAGTTGACCATGGTTCAAGTCCTAGACCCAGTAGCTTAAAACACACTGGGCATGTGTGCATGCGTGCCCAAAATCCTGAGAGTGGAGAAGGGATTGCAGTATGACCATCCCCCCAGGGGGTGATTTCTCCATTTCTGTCTCTCCAGCAAGCACATGTGCCCTATAGTAAAAATCTCTCTCTTAAAAAATAAATAAATAAAAAGAGAGAGAGAGAGAGAGAGAGAAAAGAGAGAGAGAGAGAGAGAGAGAAAAGCTGTATTTTCAAATAAAGCAAAAACTGGTCAAAAGTTATTACATATTGGGACCAGCAGTTAGCATAATGGCTATGTCACTGGACTCCCATGTAGTCGACTGCGGTTTGAGTCCCGGACCCGGTGGCTTAAAACTCATGCTGGGCACGTGTGCATACGTGCCCATGATCCCAAGAGGAGAATGGAGGAGAAGGGATTGCGGTGTGGCCATTCCCCCCTGGGGGGTGATTTCTCGCTTTCTGTCTCTCTGTCTCTCTCTGTCTGTCTGGCGAGTGCACACGCCCTATGGCAAAAACCTATCCAAAAAAAAAAAAGTTATTACATATTAAATATAGGATACCAACAGTAAACTTGTGGGGAAAATGGAAACTTTTATTTTATTTTGGAGCACTTCAGTAACATTCATTTTAGAAATATTTTTACCGGGACCAGCAGATGGTGTGTTGGTTATATCACTAGACTCCCACGTGGCCAACAGCAGTTCAAGTCCTAGACCAGGCAGTTTGAAACTCACCTGGCACGTGTGCGTACATGCCCAAAATTCTGAGAGAAGAATGGAGGAGAAGGGACTGAGGTGTAGCCATCCCTCTGGGGGGTGATTTCTCACTTCCTGTCTCTCTGATGCGCATATGCGTCCTATGGCAAAAATCTCTCTTAAAGAAATATTTTTACCATTTTATAACTTTAAAAAATTAAATTGATAATATCTTCTGTAAAATGTGCCCAGGATTGGTCACAGGTTTAATGACTTTTTTCTTTTTTTTAGGTTTTTGCCATAGGGTCATGTGTTCACAAGAGACAGAGAAAGAGACCATGAGAAGAAAAGTGAGAAATCACCCCCCAGGGGATGGTCACACCACAGTCCCTTCTCCTCTGTTCTTCTCTGGGATTTTGGGCATGCACGTTCATGTGCCCCGTGTGTTTAAAGCCGCTGGGTCTGAGACTCAAAGCATGGTCCGCCATGTGGCAGCCTAATGCCTTAATCACCATGCCATCTGTTGGCCCTGGTGTAATGAAACTTTTATGCAAAGAGAGTTCGACAAGAAAACATAAGCCTTGGGGCCAGCAGGTGGCGTGGTGATTAAAGGCGCTGGATTCCCACATGGCCAACCATGGTTTGAGTCCTGAACCTGGCGTCTTACTTTCTCGTTTTCCCTTTCTCTCTCTTTTTGTCTCTCTCTGGTCAAATTAAAAAATAATAATAATGAATGGAACTAATTACATAAATAATTAATTTAAAAAAGAAAACAAGAGCCTAAGAGATAAATGTGGGAAAGAACATATACACAGAGAGGGGAAACACGGGAAGAACTCAGATGAATACTGCACCTGGCTATGAGTCAGGAAGACAGGACGTTGCTCTCCAGTAGCAGGGGGACTAGATGAGGGGCAGGGCACAGAGGCAGAAAAGTCTTCATCTTCTCCAGGGAATAAATGGGTAAGAACGAGCTGGGCGGGGGTGGCGGGGAGACAGGTTGAACCAGATGAAGTGTGCTCTAGGACACAGGATTCAAAATCCCCCTCAATTCCGTCACGGCTTCAATATTTCAGTCTACTTTGGGAACTAAAGTTTGGTAGACTAGGCTTTCTTGGGGGCGTATTGAGGCCTCCTCTACGTTTAGATCAGGATGAAAACAGAAGTTGCCAGTCTGAGAAAGCTGAGCTTTGACATTTTTAGGTTATGTTTATACAGCTCCCCCACCCCACTCCATCTCTGTGTGCATATATAAAACAAGTGGGATTGCTACTGAAATACAACCTTACGGAGCCATTCACACTTTACTTGGCCCTTTGTGCTTGATTCTCACAACAGCTCTAGGAGGAAGAGAGGTTCCGCTATTTCTATTTTTTTTTTTTTTTTGGAGAGGTTTTCACTATAGGGCGCGTGCGCTCGCCAGACAGACAGAGAGAGACATAGAGACAGAAAGCGAGAAATCACCCCCCAGGGGGGATGGCCACGCCACAATCCCTTCTCCTCCATTCTCCTCTCGGGATCTTGGGCATGCACGCACACGCGCCCGGCGTGAGTTTTAAGCCACCGGGTTCGGGACGCGAACCGCGGTCAACTACGTGGGAGTCCAGCAACATAGCCATTACGCTAACTGCTGGTTCCCCCACTATTTCTATTTTACAAGGGGGGGTTACAAAAAGAAGTTGCCGAGGCCACCCCGCTGAGAGGTTGCAGAGGGCACTGAGCCCGGTTCTGGCTGTCTATCTCTCACCTACTAGAGTGCAGTTTCTTTGTGTTGCACATACACAGGGCTGTGTGTTCTCTTTTATTGATATGCTAGTCTTTTCCCAGGAAAATGAACATACTAAGCTATTTTATATCTTTTATATGTATACACAGACACGTGTGAAGAGGAACACACACACAGAGCGTATGCATATATACACCCCAAGCACATGTTTTGGAAGTGACTCTATTGTGACAAAAGGGATGAAAAAATGTTTATTATTAGGGCCAGCAGGTGCATGGAGATCAAGTCAGCTGGATTCTACATGGTCAACTGCGCAGTTAAGAGTCCCAGACCTAGTGGCTTGAAAACATGCCAATGGGGTGTGCACGTGTGTTCAAAATCCCAAGAGGAGAGTGGAGGAGAGAGATTGCAGTGTAGTCACCCCACCCCCCTGGGGGTGCTCTCTTACTTTCTCTCCCTCTCTTTTTCTCTGTCTCTCTCTGGTGAGCAAATGTCTCTTACAGCAAACTTAATTTAAAAAATTATTAGTTTCCTACTAAGCTGCCTGTCAGAAGTATTGCTTCCTTTTATACTCTCATCAATATTTATTTAGGTTGTTCCCTCATCCTTGCCAAAACTGGGTTTTGTGAAATTGAAAATTTTCTTGCCAATCTGTTGGGTGAGATATGATAGCACATTGCTGTTGTAACAGTTCTTTCATGATGAGGCACACTGACGGTCTTTTTTATTTAGATTTATTGATCACTAAAGTGAACTGCCTAAAATACAACTTTTTCTATTGGGCTGTTCTTCTCTTCATTTGTCAGAACTTTTTTTAATATCAATAAAATGAGTCCTTTGGCTAACATAAATGTTTTATATATATATATTGTCCACAAGTTTTCATTTGCCTTTTGACTTCATATATATATATATATATATATATATATATATATATATATGTGTGTGTGTGTGTGTGTGTGTGTGTGTGTGTGTGTACGTATATATTCAAAACATATAACATATGTATACACACATACACACATAAACATAAGTCAGATGGTGTTTTTAAAATTATGTGACCAAATTACAAACACTTTTAGGACCCCTGTATTTGAATTTTGCTTAAGAAGGTCCCAAAGAGACATAATATTAATATTCCATTAATAAATTATTCACCACGTCTGCTTTAAGGAAACCCCCTGAGCCCTTATGAAGAGCAATAGTGACCCCTAGTGGAGGAGCGCAAGTGAGCCAGCCTCCTCTGAGGGATGGCCAAACTTTTTTGGGTCCTAGTTCCCTGCAAGAACCCAATGAAACTCATGCATTCCTTCTCCAGAAAAGAAAAAAAGAAAAAGAAAAAAAGCAGATGTCTACATAAACACGAATTTGCTTACAATAAACGTAGCTCACGCAGTCTTTGAAGGAGCTAGGAGGGCCATTTGTGCTCTGTACCTATCTAAAATAAACTCTCAAGTAGATGACATTATCCTGTTCATTAAAAGGAGCAAAGTACTAACGCAATTATCCCAATCATTGAAATGTGTTTGCGTGTCTGGATTTATAAATTAAATGCTTCCAGATGATTAAATATGCAACAAATGAATAGGCCCAATTAGACATTATTGCCATAGACACATCAGTCAGGCCTACACTGTCAGTTTTACTGTCATTTAAAATCATGTTCTTCTCTGTATTATTACTCTCTATAGGTAAGTTTAATTTTTTTTTTGGAGAGGTTTTTCGCTATAGGGCGCGTGCGCTCGCCAGACAGACAGAGAGAGACATAGAGACAGAAAGCAAGAAATCACCCCCCAGGGGGGATGGTCACGCCGCAATCCCTTCTCCTCCATTCTCCTCTCGGGATCTTGGGCACGCACGCACACGCGCCCGGCGTGAGTTGTAAGCCACCGGGTCCTAGACGCGAACCGCGGTCGACTACGTGGGAGTCCAGCGACATAGCCATTACGCTAACTGCTGGTTCCCAGGTAAGTTTATTTTTTTAATTTTTATTTTTTGGAGAGGTTTTCGCTATAGGGCGCGTGTGCTCGCCAGACAGACAGAGAGAGACAGAGAGACAGAAAGCGAGAAATCACCCCCCAGAGGGGATGGTCACGCCGCAATCCTTTCTCCTCCATTCTCCTCTCGGGATCTTGGGCATGCACACACGCGCCCGGCGTGAGTTTTAAGCCACCAGGTTCGGGACGTGAACTGCGATCAACTACGTGGGAGTCCAGTGACACAGCCATTACGCTAACTGCTGGTTCCCAAGGTAACTTTATTTTTTGAGAGAGAGAGGGTTTTGCTGTAGGGCGCATGCACTCACAGGAGACCAGGAGAAAGAGAGAAACAGAAAGTGAGAATTCACCCCCCCCCCGGGGGGGGGTGGTCACGCTGCAATCCCTTCTCCTCCAGTCTCCTCTTGGGTTCTTGGGCACATATGTGCCCACAGTAAGTTTTAAGACCCTGGGCCCCAACTCAAACCAGAGTGAACTACGTTGTTGGCCCAGTAATGTAACCATTGCGCCATCTGCTGGTCCCTCTATAGGTAACCTAAAACATTTAATTCCTGAAGTATACATTTTACAATTACGGCGTCTCCTTGCACGGGGTCTACCATGACTGGCCGTTTTTACACAAAATCGGTTCTTAGGGCAAACTCAAATTCACAGATGATTGTACTTTCAAAGTAAAAGTATGATCTCAATATTTTGAAGGAATTAAAAAAGAATGAACTTGTAAACGAGTGGTTTGATTCACATTGCTGTACTTTCAATAGGTATTTTTTCCCTTCTCAAAATATAAGCACAATGCCCTGAGAATGACACCAGTCCGAGAGGGAAAAATAAGTTTTCTTTGCAGTAATCTTAAATATAGTATTTACCAGGTTAAAAAAAAGAAATACGTGGGACCAGCAGTTAGCGTAATGGCTATGTCGCTGGACTCCCACGTAGTCAACTGTGGTTTGAGTCCCAGACCTGGTAGCTTAAACTCACGCCGGGCGTGTGTGCGTGCGTGCCCAAGATCCTGAGAGGAGAATGGAGAAGGGATTGCTGCGTGACCATCCTCCCTGGGGGGTGATTTCTCACTTTTTGTCTCTGTCTCTCTCTGTCTTTCTGGCGAGTGCACGTGCCCTATAGCAAATACCTCTCAAAAAAAAAGAAAAAGAGAAAAAGAAATACAGCCTGGAGTCCTGGGTAATGTCCCTTAAAGATGAGCTCGCACTGTTTCCCTCCTGATTAATCAATACTTTCTGCACGGTGAACACGGCCTGTAGTGACCACACCGTGATAGTCTTCATTGTTCCACTTTTGCAAGACACAGTCACAACAGTATCCAAAGATGTAAGAGATCCAGGTGCCCTAAGAGTTCTTGGCCTTGAGTTCTTTGCCCAGATACCGGACGGTAACATCAGGCTCCGAACCCTCCTCTAGGCAGCCCAGAATCAAAAACACAGCACCATCCATCGAAGATGACATCACAGAACAGTCCTGGAAGTCCCTGCATCCCTGCCCCCAGACCCTGAGTTGTCACATTCCTGACTTAAGTTTAAAGCCCTGCTCACCCCTCAAGGTGGAGACAGACTTTAAGTCCAGGACTCCACGCTCTTCTGGTTGGGTATCTTCCTGAATGAAACCCTCTGGGCCGACTCTGGTTGTCTCTGGAACTGGCTTACTATACCAGGAGCACTAGGCCTGGTCTGTGCATTCATCCCTAACAGGAGCAGGACCAAGAAATTCATTACGGTTAAGGAGGAAGCAGGGCCGGGGAAGACTTGTCCAAGCTCACAAATGTCCAACTCCATCAATTCTAACAAAGAACAGCTGAGCAGGATGGCTCCCCACCACAGCTTTTACCTGGGTAGAGTACAAAACTAAGTATCACCACTTCCGCACCAGGAAGCCAAGAACAGAAATGGCTCAAGCCTCCAGCTGTTTGCTTCGCTCTTCTACCAGCTTTGTACCCTGGGATTGCTGAAGCTGCCTCAGCACAGGATTAGGGCCAAGTTTATGCAGTTTGGAGGAAAAAAATCTACATAGCAGAAAATCATTGTGGGTTTTTGTCATATGCTGTTAAACAAAATTGCTGATATTTTGCATATCTACAAGTCAAAATTCCTCAAGCTGAAACAATTGTTTCCTAACAGTCACTCAATTGGCTGGACTGGTAAGAGGAATCTTTTCCACGCGCTAAGGACTGCAAGGGCGCCTCAGTGCTTCCAGACAGACGATGCCGCAGGGTTGGGAGACCAAAGGGGAAGCAGCCCTCCTCAGACGGGCCCTAGAACCGATTTCTTCAGTTCTCCTATGAAACGCAATAAAGCCTCCGGGAACACAGCACAACCAACCAAAAAATCACGTGGCTGAGAGCAAAGCAGAGCATGCGACGACCCTCTCCGCTCCCGTTTCTTCACTGCTGCGTTCAGACCGGAGCAGGCGAGCCAAGCCTTCCACGCAGGGGCCGCAGGAGGCCCCGCCCCCGCCCCTGCCCGAGGCCCCGGCCCCTAGGCCCCGGCCCCGGCCAGAAGGCCCGCCCCTAGGCTCCGCCCCCGCCAGAAGGCCCCCCCCTCCCCGGAGGCGGTCCATAGAGAAAGGAGCCCCGCCCCTCCGTCCCGAGGCTGACCGGCTCTCAGAGCGCGGGCGCCGAGCTTACGTCACATCCGGCGCCAGGCGCCCAATTCCGGAAGGCGCTACCTGGTTGTGGCGGTGCTTTCTGCGTCGGTGATTAGCGTTTCTTCGCTGTGGGGCGAGGAATAAGGGGCAGCACCATGGTCGAGGTAGGGTGCCGCCTGGGCGCTCGAGAGTCGGGTGCTCTGGGCTGTTTTTCTCTGAAAGCGGGCGTGGGGGCGGAGAGTGCTGGGAGTCCGCGGAGAACGGGCGACGAGGGCAGCTGTTGGCCGAGGCGGGGAGGGCTCTTCCTAATGGTTTCGGGGGGAGAGGCCGGTTGAGAAGGCGATGAGGCCAAGTCCGGGCGCCAAGCCTGTTGAGACACTGCCCGGCGTTCAGCCCACCCTTGGGAGCCGGGCACCGGCTTCGGAGGCGTGGCTTCTGCTGATGTTCCGCCGCTGGTCCTCGCCCCGGCAGGGTCGTGGCGGTGACCGTCCTGAAAGACTGTCGGGGTTTTTTGTTCCTTCAGTTCGTCTCTTATTCCAGTTCTACCCCGGGAAAACGACCTTTCTTGAATTTGCACATTTTTCCCTAGCTTGAGCGGGCATTCTGTTAGCAGGCCTGTCCTCATCCCAGGTCGTTCTTGACCCCGTTCAGTCCTGGGCACGTTCACTGCCATCACCTTAATTCAGCCCAGCAGCCCAGCCTGTCCTGGTGCATTAGCTTCCCACTCGTCTCCATGCTTCCATTTTTGGTTGTATAAATTATTCTGTTTGAAGCACAAGCTGGTCGTGCTTGTCTTGCGTCCCTGTGTTAGAACGAAAACATAGTCTATTGTAATGATCTAAGACATCCTGGGTAATTCCGACCTTGTTACCCTTGCCGCCTCATCTTGCGCATCAAGCCACAGTCTCACTTAACACACAACTTTTCTGCGCTCTCCGCATTCTTTCAGTGACTGAACACCTCTGTACGTGGTATTCCTCTGCATCTGCATTCTTCCTATCTCTGCTCTTTGCAAAGAACTTTCTCTGCATCAGTAGCATCTCAGAGAGACCTTTCATAATTACGCTCAGTTCTTTGTTCTCAGACTCAGCTCCTTTTTGCTTTTATAGCACTTGCCAACATGGTGGAATTACTTTGCTTGTTTTTGTCTGTTTTCTCTTGAGCACGGGGACCATGGCTGCCTTTTCATCATTCAGTTGTTAGCGTCTGACACTATATCTTTGGACACAGAACGTTAGATCAGTACATATTTATTAGATCATGACTCATCCCAGGCATTGCTCGGTTGCTATATACCTGGGGTTCTGGCCAAAGAAAAGCTTCCTCCTCGTCCTCCTCTCTCTGAACTTGACTCCGGTGGCCCGCTAGGAGTAGCTTTGGAGGGTGGTATAAAGCAGTTTACGTACTGATGCATGTAAAAGTGCAGATGGAGGTTAGTATGGGATGTGTGGCTTGTAGCTAGATGTGTAATTGCACTCTCTCTTTCCAGGAGGTGCAGAAACATTCCGTACACACACTCGTGTTCAGGTCTTTGAAGAGGACCCACGACATGTTTGTAGCTGATAATGGGAAACCTGTGCCTTTGGATGAAGAGAGGTAGGTATAGTCCTGTTTCCATGGCTGACATATTTAAAATTATATCTCTGGGAAGAGCAGGGAGAGAGCAACCTTTGGAGAGTAGTAATACTGACAACTTACATGCTAGTCAGTCACTTTTGCATCATTTAAGCCCATTTAACTTTTTTCTTTTGGCCTCGGCAGTACAGATGTCATTCATTAATTACATTTTACAAATAGTAATTAGGAGAGTCCCTTTTGGGTATTTTATTTTATAATCATTCACTTTGTAGATGCTTTCAGCTTCCCACTCTCTCAAAGCCTTGCTGAGCTGGAATTGTACCTGGCCAGCACCTCTCCTCCTTTTCTCAGTACTACGGTGGAGATTTTTGAGTGAGGGCATATTTTTGGTTCTGCATTTCCAGCTCTAGTCTGGGACTGCATTGTGTACAGGGCTCCTTCTTTGTTCTTTACCCTTCCTTTGAACTCTAATTCCTTAAATAAGCGTTTATATTTAATCTATTAAGTGTTAAGTGGACTATTCTTAAAAGTATTGTAAATGCATTTATTTTTAAAATACTGAACTAATTAAGTACTTGGACCAGCTTTATATGGAATTTTTCAGTATTTTGATATTTAGACACATAAAGTATTTTGATTTTGAGGCTTTCTAAAGGATACATTATTGATTTCTATATATCTTAAGATATATAGAATATATAACTCATAACTCATTTCATAACTCATCATGAAAGGCTTTGTATCTATTAGTTTACAAACTAAAATACCACCTAGGTTTCGTGAATGATGTGTGATGGATTATGAGCAAAAGTAAGTAAGATATGGTATGGAAATGCACTTGGAAATTTTGGATTCTTTAAAATACCATTTGACTTTAAATATTTCTAGAGGGGGTCAGCGGATGGCGTAATGGTTACATCGCTGGGTTCCCAACCATGGTTTGAGCACTGGACCCAGCAGCTTAAAAGTCACGCCGGGCATGTGTGTGTGCGTGCGTGCCCAGAATCCCAAGAGGAGAATGGAGAAGAAGGGGTTGCAGTGTGGCCATCCCCGTTGGAGGGTGATTTCTCTCTTACTGTCTGTCTCTGGCGCATGCACACACACTAAAGCAAAAATCTTTATTTAAAAAAAAAGTTTCTAGAAACCTTTTCTACATGATTGGGCAAATTTATGCTGTATAAGGACTTGTTTCCTGGCCATATGTAAACATTTGCATTGGCAAATATATTTATGGATGCATTTTTATGTTTGTAATTTTTAAATAGTCACAAACGAAAAATGGCAATCAAGCTTCGTAACGAGTACGGCCCTGTGTTGCATATGCCTACTTCAAAAGAAAATTTTAAAGAGAAGGGCCCTCAGAATACTGCGGATTCGTACACTCATAAACAGTATCCTGCCAATCAAGGTGAGTGCGGTGCTATCAGGAACGTCAAGACGTTCCTGATAGACGACTGAAGTTTAAAGGTAGAAAACAAATGAAATGTCCCATTAGTGCCTCCCCTGGAAGAACTAGTGGTGTACTTATGGCTCTTCCAGTATTAGAACAGAAGACTTGATTTCCTCCTGGGAGTAGTTAGATTGTTGAGTGGTGGCTTTTTTCCTTTTATGGGAAATGAAATGGGTGGTATAATCGTGGCAGGAATTCTTAGGAAATTAAGAAATTCACAGTGGGGACTAAAGGAGAAATTCGAAGATTATTTCTTATTTGGGAAGATCATCTTTCTTGGCTGTAATTCAGAAAGATGAAATTAAGTTCTGACATTGAAATGAATAGAGAAAATCTGAGATTCCTTAGGAAACCATTTACTTGGAAGAAAAACCGGGTGGGTTGTCAATTGGTAGGAAGGCCCCTGCATGCCTTTATGTGTAGCAAATGTACAAGCTTTTTTGACCTCATATTGGAAATTGTGCGAGGAAATGGCTGTGTATGTGATTTACAGAGGGGAAAGCAAGTGATCAACCTCTCTTACCTCTGAGGCTTGAGTTTAGCTGGGATAATTTGAGAACACTAGTTGATAATTTATTATTTCATACAGTATAAAAGATAGTACTTGTATATAAGATAAATTTACCATTGATTAATTTTTTTCCTCTCTTTCTTTTTCTTTTTTTTTTTTTTTTAAAGGACAAGAGGTTGAATATTTGGTGACAGGTACACATCCATATCCACCCGGACCTGGTAAGTTGAGCCATGGAAACTGTCTTATTTTATTGCCACATAAATTTTCATGAATGAGTCAGTAATGAGATCCTCATTACTTATACGATACAGGATAAGCTCACGTAGCTTTTTTGAGAGTAATTAGCCGATATTCATGTCATTTATTCAGCAAACATTTTTTTTTTAAATAATTATTTTTCAGCTTTATTTACTTATTTATGAGAAAGCAAGCTGCCAGTTCCATGACTAGACCCATTGTCAGCCATATGGGAGTCCAGCACCCTTAACCACCACACCTCGCCACCTGCTGGCCGCATCAGCAGACATTCTTAAGCACATACATTTTTTCAGGCACTGTTCCAGGAGTTTGGAGACAGTAAGACTGCTTGCCAAGTTTATCTGGTGGTTTGGACAGACATACAGTTCTCACTAAGCTTATAAATATGAGAGAAGTGTTGGTGGTGTAGAAGCAGGGATGATAAAAACGTGTGTGTGTCTGTCTGTGGAAGAGTGCCCCACATAACAGGTTGGAGGACAGAAAGAGCTTGTGTAGAGAGAAAAGGGATTGGGTGCCTTCTGTAGTAACTTATGCTATTGAAGGCGTCACGTTAGTACTTGAGGAACCATCTAATTTTTGCTTTCGAAGGTGATACCAAACATAGTAAAATTTAACCTTACTATCTTGGGCTATTATAATACCAAACTGCCTTTATTGAGCTGTGTTTTGTTTGTGTACGTGCCAAAGAGAGAGAGTGTGAGAAAGCACTCCCCAAGAGGGGATGACCATGCCACAGTCCCTTCTCTAATCTCCTCCTGAGATCTTGGACATGCATGCCCAAGCATCCACTATGTTTTCCAGGCCTGTGGGTCTGGGACTCGAACTGCCCAATCAGTCAGTCATGCAATCGTGTGGGATCCAGCTGCTCTATCCACTATGCCACTACAAGTTGTGTTTTTTTCTTTTCTTTTTTTTTTTTTTTTTTTTTTGGAGAGGTTTTTTGCTACAGGGTACGTCCGCTCATCAGAAAGAGAGAGACAGAAAGCGAGAAATCACCCCCCAGAGGGCATGGCCATTCTGCAGTCCCTTCTCCTCCATTCTCCTCTCGGGATCTTGGGCACGCACACACGCACCCGGCGTGAGTTTAAGCCACCAGGTCCAGGACTGCAATTACATGGGAGTCCAGTGATGTAGCCATTACACCGACTGCTGGTCCCCCAAGTTGTGTTTTGAAACAATATTTATTTGTGAAAAGTTAAAAATGAATGAAATGTAGTCACATTTTTAAAGATAACAATTTAGTGTATGTTTTCTTTCAATATTTTATTTTACATGCACATAAATGAAAACTAAGACACCTACTAAAAGGAATTGTTTTTTTATTGCAACAGGAGTTGCTTTGACAGCAGATACCAAGATCCAAAGAATGCCAAGTGAGTCAGCTGCACAGTCCTTAGCGGTGACACTGCCTTCCTCTCAGGCCAGGTATGAGACGTGACACTTAGTAATTGCAGAGATTCCAGAAACATTTCACTGCTCACGTTTTCCTTATTTTTAAATGTGTTTGTTTATAACTGTATTACATGACATTTTCTTCTATCAGAGCTAACAAAGTTAAGCTGGAGGGCTGGCTCTGTGGGAGCATAACTGGAGGTATTACTTACAATACGGTGTTCCTTTTGCCTCAGGGTGGATGCAAACCGTACAGCGCCTGGTGGAAGTGAGTACCGACACCCTGGGGCTGCTGACCGTCCTCAGCCCACGGCCGTGAACTCGGTGAGTCTCCCACAGCAGACAGCCCTGCAGGTTTCCGAGTTTTGGAACATGTCTCATTTCTTTTTATCCCAAAGCCTTATCTTAAATATTGAGGAAAGGAGCGCTTCCTTAGAATCGTTAAGGTAAATAGCAGCCTGGGCTGCTCATTAATCTTTCATAGCCCTGAAGCCAAGTATCAGTAATTGACATTTTTGTTTGGAACTTAAATTTTTGATACTTCTATGTGTACTTACACATTAGACACATGAGGGTAACACAGAAAGTTTGTGGAAAATGGAATTAAAGTGTACGTTTATTTTGGTGCAAGAAATTGGCAGTTCATACATATTTTCATAATATGTATTTTTCTTAAACTTTTTGAAGACCTCACATTCTGTGTTATTTTATTTATTTTTTTAAGTTTCTTTCTTCCATGGGGGAGGACAAGAGGTCTCTGGGTGAGATGCCAGAGGCTCTGCTGTGGGTCAGCCTTGGAGAGCACGCGCTGCCATTGTGCCACTGCCCAGCCCCTTGTAGTACACATTTTGGTGAGGATAATGTGATGTTGGTATTTATTACCCACTATTAAAAATGCAAGTGTTATTCTGAAACTCGTGATAGTGTATGTTAGATATGAAAGTCTCGTTCATTGAACTTAGAGTCGGCATACGGTCGCAGTTGAGTGCTGTCGGTATTATGATGTTTAGGGACTATGCAAGAAGTGTCTTCTAAGTGAGCGTTCAGGACCTAGCTCTGGGCTGCTCTGAGGCTAAGCTCTGTGCATAAGGAGCTGGATCCCACACGGCCAACAGTGGTTTGAATTCCGGCCCCAGCAACTTGAAAACACGCTGGGCATGTGTGCCCCAAATCCTGGTGGGATGGAGATACAGAGGAAAATGTGCCTGCCCGCTCGCTCACTTGCTCACTCTCTAGCCCTCTGGCAATTAAAAAGTAAATACTTGAGCTCTCTGGTTGCAAGTTAATAGTCACTTTTAGGGAACCAGCAGTTAGCGTAATGACTGTCGCTGGACTCCCACGTAGTCGACCGCGGTTCGTGTCCTGGACCCGGTGGCTTAAAACTCATGCCAGGCGCGTGTGCGTGCGTGCCCAAGATCCCGAGAGGAGAATGGAGGAGAAGGGATTGCGACGTGACCATCCCCCCAGGGGGTGATTTCTCACTTTCTGTCTCTCTCTGTCTGGCAAGCGCACGCACCCTATAGTGAAAACCTCTCAAAATAAAAAAGTCACTTTTACTATTGGTGAGAGTAGTTCAGGAAGAACACCTGAGAACCTGCAGCTCAATCCTGTTATGCTATCTTTTGCTGTACGCTGTCTTTTGCTGTAGGTGTGGGCTTACTTCCTCAGTGTACTGTGCCAAGAGCTTTGAGCTTATGAAATGGTGAATCTGTGACCCTCCCGGTGCATCGTTTACCTGCTCCTCCATTCAGAGCAGGCTTCTGTCCATGCTCTACCACCACAGAAGAGTATAATTCAAGCTTCTTGAGGGCAGGAACTTTAAGGGCCTAAAGGTTTTGGGGATGAATGGGTAGACACTAACAATAAATGCGGTATTAGCTAATACAACTTGTTCTTTTAGTAGATTTTTGTGCCATAGGTCATATGCACTTACCAAGAGTGACATAAGAGAGGGAAAGTGAGAAACCACCCCCTAGGGAGATGGCCACACTGCAGTCCCTCCTCCATGTTCATCTTGGCGTTTTGTGCTTGCATGCACAGGCTCTTGGCATGCTTTTCTAAGCTGCTAGGTCTGGGACTTGGGCCACAGAGTCAGCCATGTAGGATGCAGTGCCTTAACTACCATGTCTTCTGCTGACGTCATAGCTGGTATCACTTTTTTATTTTTGAGGTTTTTGCTGTAGGGCACATACACTCGCCAGAAAAACAGCAAGAGACAGAGACAGAAAGTGAGAAATTATTCCCCGGGGGGAACGACCATGCCGCAATCCCTTCTCCATTCTCCTCTCAGGATCTTGGGCCCGCACATGCACCCAGTGTGAGTTTAAGCCACCAGGTCTGGGACTCGAACCACGGTCGACTATGTGGGAGTCCAACGACATAGCCATTATGCCACCTGCTGGTCCCCAGTATAATGTTTTTTTAAGTGTTTTTTTCTTTTTTCTTAGAGAGAAATTTTTGCCATTAGGGTGTGTGCACTCATTGGAGAGACAGACAGAAAGCAAGAAATCACCTTCTCGGAGTGGGGCGCGGGGGAGCCACGTTGCAATCCCTTCTCCTCCAGTCTTCTCTCGGGACTTTGGGCACACAGGCACACACACCAGGGTGAGTTTCAAGCTGCCAGGCTTGGAACTCAACCACAGTCAAATAGTATGGGAGTCTAGTCTCTTAATCACTGTGCCAGCCACTTGCCCCACTTAAGATTTTTGCCATGTGGCATATTCACTTGCTAGACAGAGAGAGGGAGAGTGAGAAACTGTACCATAATCCCTTCTCTTCCGTTTTTCTCTTGTGATTTTCCAGATGCACACACACAAGCCCAGTGTGTTTTTCAGGCCGCAGGGTCCGGGACTTGAACTGTGGCTGGCTATGTGGAAGTCTAGCACCTCAACCACCATGCCAGCAGTACAACTAGTACAACTTTTAAAGTAGTATTTAAATATCTTACATGGCCTGGCTGCTGTGGGCGGGTGGTAAAACTTGAGCTCTCTGGTTGCAAGTAAATAGTTGCTTTTACTATTGGTGAAAGTGGTTTCAGGGACAGTAGTAATGGCAGATGACCTGCAAGGCTGGAAGCCATGTGACTGCAGGCTCAGATTCCTGTGTCGGCTTGAACATATGCCAGGCACAGACCTTGTGGAGCCGGAGGGGTGGGGAAAGGGGATTGTACTGTGTGAGACCTTGTTGTGGGGGCTTCTGTCTCTGTCTCCTCTGTCATGCAGATGCAGGTACTCCCTGTCATAATAATAAATAGATAAGACATTAGAAGAGACATAGAAGGGACTGTAGGTCTCTCCTCTGCTGTATAAGTCAGTGTTAAAATGTGACAGTGAGAGGCAGCGGCATTGCTCCATCTAAAAATGTCTGGAGTCATTTAAGAGTTACACAGAGCATCTACTACTTCTTAATCTCTGTGACAGCCCTATGACATAGGCATCGTTCTTCCCTCTTACAGATGAGAGGCAGAGAGGTTACTTAACATTACCCAAGGTTAGTCAGCTAGTAATCAGAGCTGGGTTTGAATTCATACACAGTGAATGTGCTTTTAATGATAATGTTCTGCCCCTCTGAGGCTTTTTAACTTCTGCTTAAAATTAATGTAAAGAAAATACAGTTCTGATAGGTGTCCTAGGATCATTTTCTCGGTACAAAAATAATTCTAGCTGTCTTTTTCCCTTCATTTAAGGAAAAAGAAACTTTTATAAATGTCCTCTTTTGATTCCTGTGTTTGAACTTTTGACTTTTGTGTGAACTGATAACATGAAACTTTAGGTATGACATATTTAACAATGATGTAATCTTTCTTTCTCGTGTTTAGATTGTTATGGAGACTGGCAACACCAAGAATTCTGCATTGATGGCTAAAAAGGCCCCCACAATGCCAAAGCCCCAGTGGCACCCACCGTGGAAGCTCTACAGGGTGAGTGTGCATCTGCTTCCCTGGGTGGCCCCTGCGTGCTCTCGTTGACCAGGGCTGAGGGACAGAATAAGGAAGGAAAGGAGTGAGTGTAAAAACTGGCAGGTTGATTTGAGGGGAGGTTAGAGGGGGCTTCAGTACTGGCTTAAAAGACCTCTTAGGAAGGAAATTTCCCTGAGTCAGAGCTGTACCTGTATTTTATATTAAATACCGTGTAAAATTTGGATAGACTGCTAAGTGAGGGAGAGCAGACAGAATAAATTTAGGAATGTGAACTATTTATAAGCTGAAGGGAAAGCATCATATAAAGAAAATTCTTTGGACTTACTAGTAATTTTTCAACTATAGTAAATTAAATGATTCAAAATGTATCCCATCTAAGTGTATGTGGTAGGGAATACATGCCAACTGTATTGTTTTTTAAATAATTACTTAATTTTATTTATTATTACTATTTTTCATTTTGCTCTAGGGCACATGTGCTCACCAGAGACAGACAAAGAGAGAAAGAGAAAGAAAGCAAGCTACAAGGTCTGGGACTCAAACCACAGTTGGCCATGTGCAAGTCTATCACCTTAACCGCCATGCCACCTGCCGGCCCAGCTCCCCGAATCTTAAAATTTTTCTTTTTAAAATGATATAGTAAAGGACTTGAATTTGATCGTCATATCTAATCATATTAAATACAGTGTAAAATTTGGATGGAAGACAAATGAGGCGAGCAGACAGAATAAATTTAGGAATGTGAACTTGAATGAATTTCAGTAGATGTGTAGATTCGGGTCACCACTGCCACAAACAAAATATAAGTGACACCATCTCAGAAACCCCCTGTGCCTGGTTTTTATAGTCACGCCCCCTCACTCCCGGCCCCCAGGTCTGCTCCTGTCCCTGCAGTGTCTGTCCACTGTGCCTCAGGAGTGGCCTGGAGCAGAGTGCTCACGGAGACTTGTCTTCAGTCAGCGCCAGGCCTTTGAGACCCATCGTGGTGTTATGTGTGCTAGTAGTGCGTTTCTTCATATCGTGACGTAACAGTCTTAATTTTTAGAGGTAGCACATTTGCGTATGTGTTTACCCAGTGAAGATAACTTCCTGTCATTTCAAAATCTGGCATATCTCATACATGTCTGATTTGAAGATTTGGTGGGGCAGTAGTGCCTGGGCCGTGGTTAACACCAAATACACTGACATTGTGTGTCACTGAGTTCTCTCTGTCCCCCACAGGTCATCAGTGGGCATCTGGGCTGGGTTCGCTGCATCGCCGTAGAACCTGGAAATCAGTGGTTCGTTACTGGGTCTGCTGACAGAACCATAAAGGTAATAAAGGAAGAAAGAAAAAGATAAACAGGACTTTGTTCTGTCAGTTTAAACTTGTAAGTTTTTTTCTGTTTCCGAATTTGCGACTGCAGTTCATCTGGTTTCATTTATTTGTTTGTTTGTTTGTTTAGAATTATTTATTTTATTTTCACATGAGTTTGCCAGAGAAAGAAAGAGAAAGAGTGAGAAAGCAAGCCACCATGTCTGGCACTCAAACTGCAGTCTGCCATGTGGGAAATCCACTGCCTCAACCACCACACCACCTGCTGGCCTCCCATTTGATTTTTTAGACCTGAGTATGGAGAAAAATGTGTCTGTACTAGTAAGAGTTCCAAGTAAATTTTCTGTTTAAAAAGTGGTAATTAAACAGTAACTTCTCTAAGTGTGCGGACTACCTTCCACTGATCCCTGATACTCAAGGTCCCCTTCCCTGGTTTCAGTATTAAACCATGCTCACCTATAGGAAATGTTTAAAACAGAGAACTTCAGAAGAACTTAGGCCCATGCATAGTTCTACTGCTGTTAGATATTCGGGTGAATTTATTTTAGTATTTATTTTGTACATATCTATTAGTACATTTACTTCTAAGGTGTTTTTTTTTTTGTTTGTCTGTTTTTTTGAAGAGAGATTTTTGCTCTAGGGCTTGTGTGCTCACCAGAAAGACAGAAAGCGAGAAGTCACCTCTCCCGGGGTGGGGGGGTGGGGGGGTTATGGCCATGCTGCAGTCCCTTCTCCTCCACTGTCCTTTCAGGGTTTTGGATATGCACGTATACATGCCCTGTGTGAGTTTAAGCCACTGAGTCCAGGACTTGAACTCCTGTCAACCACATGGGAGTCCAGTGATATAACCGCTACACCATCTGCTGGTGCCACTTCTAAGCTTTTTTACTATGTGTATAAATGTGTATCTTTAAAAAAATTTTTTTTTTTTTTTTTTTTTTTTTTTTTTTTTTTTTTTTTTGTCAGAGGTTGCATTTACTCACCAGAGAGGGAGGGAGAGGAAACCCAAGTGGGAAGGGGGGAGAGGGAGAGAGAAAGCAAGCGCCTCCCCCAGGGAGATTGGTCACACTGCAGTCCCTTTTCCTCCTTTTCTCCATCCTGTCAGGACCTTGGGTATATGCACAAATACCCAGTGTGTTTTTCAAGCTACCAGGGCAAGGACTTGAACCATGGCCAGCCAAGTGGGAGCTGGCTCCCAGTGCACTATGCTTAACCACTGAGCTATGGAGCTGGTCTGAAAAATCGTCCTTGATATGTAATTTTGTATCTTGGTTTTCTTTCACTTAACATTATCTCAGTCATTTTCCTGTGAAAAATTCAACATATTTTATTTTTCTTTTAAGCTTTTGCCATAGGGCATGTGTACTTGCCAGAGAGAGAGATGAAGAGAGAGAAAGGGTAAGTGAGAAATCATAGCCCAGGGAGGATGGCCATGCCACAGTCCCTTCTCTTCCATTCTCCTCTCGGGATTTGGGCACACATACACACATGCCTGGCATAATTCCAAGTCGCTGGTTTCAGGACATGAACCGCAAAGTTGTCCATGTAGGAACCAGCCACCTTACCCTCCACGTCACCTGCTGGCCCTTAACAGCTTTTTAAATGGTTGCATAATATTATATCATTTTGATAGTCTGTAAGGTGTTTTTCAAGTTATTCTGTAATTTTTGTGTTATTTTTATTTCTTTAAATTTGCCAGAGGGTGTGTGTGCTTGCTGGAGAGAGACAGAGAAAAGTGAGAGCACTCACCAGTGGGCATGGGCGTGGTGAGATTCTTCCTCCTCCATTTATCCCTCCTTTCGAGGTTTTGGGCATGCACACCCCTGTACCCCCACATGTTTTTCAGGCTGTCCGGTCTGGTACTTGAACCATGCTATTGGTCGTGTAGAATCCAGCTCCTTAACTACCATGCCACCCGCTGGCCCCTTTCTGTGTTTCAAATTATTTTGTTGTTGGTAGATTCCCAGAAATAGAATTATCAAGTCAATTAAGTCATTTAAGGCTAATACTCAAAAGTACAAATTCCAAAATGGGTGATTTGATACTTGGAATATAAGAGAAGAGAACATGCTGATTGTGTATCCCTTGAAAATTTCTAGTAGTTGGTAAGTGAAAGGGGTCTCATCTTTTTAAAGCTGTCTGTGCAAAATAGCTCATGAGGTTGAATAGTTTCATATCTTCCTTTCTACTTACAGGATTTAAGTTATTGCTGTCTTTGACTAATTTAATATCATGCTATTCATTCTTTTATTATCAAGGATATCCTTTTTACATTAGGACTATTAACCTTGGGACCAGCAGGTGGTGTGGAAGTTAAGGGGCTGGATCCCACATGGCCAGCTTCACAGTTCAAGTCCTGGACCCAGCAGCTTGAAAACCACATTGCGTGTGTGTGTGTGTGTGTGTGTGTGTGTACGCATGTGCTTACGTGCCCAAACTCTCAAGAAGAGGATAGGGAAGAAGGGACTGTGGCATGGCCATCCCCGGGGAGTGATTTCTCACCCCCTCTCCCCCCACCCTCATGCCCATTGCAAGTACACCTGCCCTACAGCAAAACAAAAATAATGCTAACCTTCTGTTATCCATTGTAAATACGTTCTCACTATGAATATGGCCTCTTTGTTTGTTTGGTTACATTTGATTTGGAGGGGAATCATTTTGCACATTTTTATAAATGTATATAAGATATATCTTTTTTTTTTTTTTGGAGAGGTTTTTGCTACAGGGCCTGTGTACTCACCAGAAAGACAGAGAGAGAGAGAGACAGACAGACAGACAGACAGATAGACAGACAGAAAGCGAGAAATCCCTCGGGGGAAGGCCATGCCGCAATCCCTTCTCCATTCTCCTCCTGGGATCTTGGGCACGCACGCACATGTGCCCAGCTCATATATATCTTTTTATAAAAGACTTGGTTGACATTAGGATTCTAAAAATGTGCTTTGGCATAACCATTGAAAAGAAGAAATAAATATTCTGTGATTGCAGATCTGGGACCTGGCTAGCGGGAAGTTGAAGCTGTCCCTGACGGGGCACATCAGCACTGTGCGGGGCGTGATCGTCAGCACGCGGAGCCCATACCTGTTCTCCTGTGGGGAGGACAAACAAGTGAAATGCTGGGACCTGGAGTATAACAAGGTGGGCCCGTGGATCGGGGTGCAGCTGGTCCGAGGCACCGTCCATCTTTCTGATTGTAGGGGTTTTCACTGCTCTGCTTTATCTTCAGGTTATACGGCATTATCATGGCCATCTAAGCGCGGTGTACGGTTTGGACCTGCACCCAACGATCGACGTGCTGGTGACCTGCAGTCGAGATTCAACTGCACGGGTAAGCAAAACGGCTGTGTGTCGGTGTCAGCGTGCTGCTCTGTGGGCATGGCTGCTATTGGGAGGCCGTGTTGCTTGATGGAGAATTAAAGTAGTTGTCTTCGCTGCCAACACCGTCAGTACCCTGACCCTGGCTCCTCAGTCTCTTGACATGTGTGTTTTCCATGTCAGCCTTCGTTCTTCTGTAGCCCCCCTGTGTTTGCTGCTGTTGGGTTCTACCCCAAAATGCAGCTCTCTCGTGGGCTGTCTATCTCCACAGCTGTTGTCCGTTATCTCTCGCTCATTCCTCCCCTTATCTTAGACTTCTAAAACCCTGATCTCCGGCTTTTTTTCCCCTTGGCAGCTTCCTCCTACTTGTACCCTCCATTCAGCCTGTGGATCGTTCTCCTTTCCTTACACACATTTGCCTAGTCAGCCCCCAGCCTCGGAGGGGTACAGTTACCCGCCGAGGCAAGGATACCTGTTGTGTTTGACAGTACGTCTGCTGTTTTATAGATCTGGGATGTGAGGACTAAAGCCAGCGTACACACGTTATCTGGACACACAAATGCAGTTGCTACGGTGAGGTGTCAGGCCGCAGAACCACAGATTATTACTGGTATGACGGGAACTTTCCTAACTTACTGCTTATCACAGCAGCATGTATTGTAACCGTAGCTGCAGGTTCGTGTTCAGTACGCCTTTCACTAGGTTAGACACGTGTTCATAGTGCTTTTGTGTCATTATTATGCATTTCAGTAATGGGTGTTTGAGGTTTATTGTGTATTTGTAAGATTTCATTCATTTCTCTTACTATTTATATATTAGGTCATCGGGAAAATCATGATGTATTTTCCTGTTTTTCTATGCAAAAAATGCATCATGACTTTCCTGATGAACCAATATTATAGAATAGCTCATATGCAGTATCTTGTAATGTTAGACTGCAGACTACTCTTAAATACATCTGTTTAATTTTGGTACTGGCAGGTGGCATGGTGGTTGAGACTCTGGACTCCCACATGGCTGACCATGGTTCAAGTCCTAGACTTGGTAGCTTGCTTTCTCTCTCTCTCTCTCTCTCTCTCTCTCTCTCTGGTCAAATTAAAAATGATGATGATGATGAAGATGAATAAAATTAAATAGTTCTTTTAAAAATGCAATTACTGGTAATTAAGGCATTGGACATTCCTACAGGGCTGACCACAGTTCGAGTCCCAGACCTGGTGGCTTGCTTTCTTACTTTCCCTCTCTCTGTCTCTCTCTGGTCAGTTAAAATAAATGAATGGGGAAAAAAATGAATGAATAAAATTAAATAAATAACTCCTTAAAAAAATATAATTATTTTATAGGGTCAACTTTATTGGTCTAGGAAATCTCAAATTAGAGAACAAAATATTCTAATATCATATTTTGCTCAAAATAAGCTTAATAATAATCTTATCTTTACTTTTAATATTAGAAACTAATTTCTTTACTTGATGTATTTTATTAATTAAAAGAAAAATCACTGAAATTTTCCTCTTCCCTGCTACTGGTACATAAAATCATATATTTGTTTCATTCGTAATTTGCATTTGTTCTAGCTATTCAGTTGACAACGAATAAAAATGTTAAATTACATTTTTAATTAAATTTAAAATAAATCTAGAATTTTGGAACTATGAAGAAATTAGCCAAGAAGTGATTTGACTTTCATGTACATTTCAGTGTGTGTTTATAGAGGAATACTCTATTTTATTCTACTGAACCCTCGCATTGCTTTTCCTGTCTATGTTTTGAGAAGTGGGTACGTTTTCATTACAGGAAGCCATGACACTACAATACGATTGTGGGATCTGGTGGCTGGGAAAACAAGAGTGACCCTAACAAATCACAAGAAGTCGGTCCGGGCTGTGGTTCTCCATCCACGGCAGTACGTGTCTTCCTGATTAGCTTGTCTTTCCCCTTCGAGTCCTGCTGTGGGGCTGGAACACCGCCACGCGGTGTGCGTGGGGGAGCTGTCGGTGCCTGTCCTTCCTGGGCTGTGCCACTCAGGAGCATGCACTTCCTTTGTTCTCCTAGTGTACCACTCTGCTTATGGCCACGTAAGATGGGGAGGCCCTTCTGCATAGTGACGAATGAATAGTGGAAAACGCGGCCATGAAAAGTCACGGTTAAATGCTGCGTGTCAGAATAGGATGTGCAGTGGCTGGGTATAAAGAAGTGGAGCCCGGTGCCAGCGCCCTGCGTGTTTCAGCTCACCCCGACCCTTCCTGGGCACAGTCCTCTCCTCCTCCCCTGCTCCCCTCTCTCCTCCTCTCCCTGCTCCCCTCCTCTCCCTGCTCTCCTCTCCCCCACCCCCGCTCTCCTCTTCTCCCTGCTCCCCTCTCCCCTCCACTCCCTGCTCCACTCTCTCCTCTCCCTGCTCCCCTCTCTCCTCCTCTCCCCGCTCTCCTCTCTCCTCTTCCCCCTGCTCTCCTCTCCTCCTTCTCTCTCCTCTTCCCCCTGCTCTTTTCTCTCCTCCTCTCTCCTCCCCCTGCTCTCCTCTCCCCTCCCTTCCCCACTCTCCTCTCTCCTCTTCCCACTGCTCTCCTCTCTCCTCCTCTCTCCTCTCCTCCCCCTGCTCTCCTCTCTCCTCCTCCCCCTGCTCTCCTCTTTCCTCCTCCCCCGCTCTCCTCTCTCCTCTTCCCCCGCTCTCCTCTCTCCCCCCCCTCCTATCTCCTCCCCCCCCTCCCCTCCTCCCCCTGCTCTCCTCTCCCCTCCTCCCCCTGCTCTCCTCTCCCCTCCTCCCCCTGCTTTCCTCTCTCTTCTCCCTTCCTCCCTCTCTCTGTCTCCCTCGCTCCGTCTCTCCTTACTCGCTCGCTCTGGTCCACTTGTCTTCTGTTTCTTTTCTGCTCTCTCTTTCCCTGTCTCGCTCTCCCTCTCGCCAAGATAGATGCGTGACCCTTCGCCTCCTCTGTGAGAGAAGGCATTTGTAGACCTGCTGCTCCAGTCAGTGCAGAGCACTGCGGAGATTAGAGTAAAACTTGAATCTAGGATTTAAAATGCAGTTACAATTTTTCGAAAGTTTGACGTGGAGCAAATGTCTTGATATTTTTTTACTTCTTGCTTGATAGGACAGTAATATCTTGCTAACATTACACAGATTGAGTATACATAGAAAAGCCCGTCATTTTATTTAACTCGATTTCCTTGCCATTAATTCTTTTCATCCTATTTCAGCTACACGTTTGCGTCTGGTTCTCCAGATAACATAAAGCAGTGGAAATTCCCTGATGGAAGTTTCATTCAGAATCTTTCCGGTCATAATGCCATTATTAACACATTGACAGTAAATTCCGATGGCGTGCTTGTATCTGGAGGTAAAATAAGATTTTTATAATAAACGTACTTAGTCTGTCCGTTTTCCTTTAGTGAATGAGTGGTTGCATGTCAGGTTTCCAACCCAGGAGTTCCAGTAGCGCTTCCTGAGTAGAGTGTACCTGGGTGTTCATACGTGTGTTCACTTGTGTGTGTGGTGGAGTAGCGTCTTTCTTCGCTTAGCCTCTCTGGGTTCCCGTGTGATAAATCTGCACGCAGGATCACGATGGGCCTTGCCTGAAGTCCGGTCAGGTGTTCTGGAATTGGATGTCAGGCTCCTGGTGCTTTATATCCAGTTGTCGGAAAAGTCATGGCGCGTTTCTGCAGCAGATGGCGCTAGTTCATTTTTGGAAGTGCTGGAGTCTTTCGCATCTGTGTTACCGCTCTTCTAACTTCATTCTAAAGTAAAAACTAAGGAGTTTGGTTGTGTTTTAGAGACTTTACAACAAGTTGGAGATGGGAGACCGCACTGTATTTTCGCCCTATTGTACTGTTTTACTCCTTTAAAGGGAAGCGCGTGCATCCAGCTTATGGAAAGTCGCGTACAGTTTACAGTGACGGTGCTCCACAAGAGCGTCGGAGCCAGCGACCTTCACGCTATCGCATGCTGTGACTTCATCTCAGCAACGCTCCTTGGTCAGGGAGACCCACCAAGTTTGAGGACGAGAAAATAAAGGCACTGACCAAGTCAGACCCACGTTACAGGGCACGAGAGACTGCAGAAACACTGAACACCGTTACTCACGCACTCATGACCAGCTGAAGAACCTGGGAAGTGGAAGCAAGCTCTATATTTGAGTTCCTCGTGGACGCAAAGAAGTTTATTCGATGGTGCAGATGAACATCTGCTGCGATCTCTCGTTAAACGTGAGGAAAATGGTCCTTTTTTGAAGCGACTGAGAACTGGTGATGAGAAGTGGATTGTTTGACAGTGTGGTGTGCAGTCTTGGTCCCAACATGATGACTCTCCTAGACGCAGCAAACGCGGACATTCATCCGAGGAAGGTCGTGGTCTCAGTGTGGTGGGGTTTTTAAAGGGGTGTGTCTCTCAGTCGTCCACCAAGGAACTGAACAATTCATTCGAATGCATGCTGTCGGCAGTTGGCAGTTTGAGTGAACCCATCCTCCAGAAATGGAGAGCACGGTGACCCAGCACCATCACAGCTCCCTGCGCAAGGCCACACACACATTTGATCACTGGTCAGAAATTATTGGAGCTTAAGTGGGATGTGTCACCACCAGACTTCCACCTGTCTGCTCTCTTCAAAACTCCTGTGTGGGGCAACGTTCAGTTCAGACGAGGCTGTAAATCAGCCCCTCATTCAGTTTTTCACCATAAAGACAGATCCCTCTATAAACAAGGAATTGTGGAGCTCACCAAAAGATTGCGAAAGATTATCAAACAAAACTGGCAATGTATCAATTGATCTTTGTTCTTTATATAAAATAAATGACCTTTGAAAAACAGAAAAAAGTACATCATGACTTTTCCGACAACCCAGTAAGATCGATGGAGAATTCTGAGTTAAGCACAGATAAAAATAGACAGACTGGTACTAAGGGAAGTTCAGTGCCGCTCTGTCTTCATCTTTGTAGCTGTGGATTCTCCAGGGTGCTCGGGCTTGTGGTTGGTGCTTTGTAAGTGTCTGTTGCACTGCGTTCTCGAGGGCTGCCAGATGTAACTAGAGCTTTCTCTTTAAGCCGACAACGGCACCATGCACCTGTGGGACTGGAGAACCGGCTACAATTTCCAGAGAGTCCACGCAGCTGTGCAGCCTGGGTCCTTGGACAGTGAGTCGGGGATATTCGCGTGTGCTTTTGATCAGTCTGAAAGTCGCTTACTAACAGCAGAGGCCGATAAGACCATTAAAGTGTACAGAGAGGACGATACGGCGGTAAGTTCCCTATTTCACATACACTTTAAAGCGAGCTAAAACAGCCGTACCAATTTGGCAAGTTTTTCCCATTTAATCATCAGAAAGAGAAATCATCGCTGTTGTGTGGAGGTATCTGTCATCTTGAGCGGGTCCGTAGATGTCTCTTGTTCATGGACACCAGTGGAGCAACGATTGAGTTGTGTCCCGGCTTTCCTTGTTAATTACTGCAGGAACACACTGAGAATGACAGCAGACAGATGGCTGTGCAGAATTGAACAACTGTAGAATCGTGAACTTTGGTGTTACTGAAATACCAAAACAGAAAGTTTGTATTAGATGAAAAACGACAAACTGAACTCTTAATGACCCATTCACCTCTTATTTGATTTGGATAATGCCAAAAGTTTGTCACTGCCCTAAAATTGTTGAAGGATTGCTAAGTATGTAATGCCAAGTAATACGATTTAGATACTTAGTTTTTGTTAGGGAGTCTGGTAGATATAAAGCAAACTAGTAATACTTTAACTTTCTCTTTTTAGACAGAGGAAACGCACCCCGTCAGCTGGAAACCAGAAATTATCAAGAGAAAGCGGTTTTAATGTGGTGGCGTCCTCATTGTGGTTGCTGTGTACAGCTTGGCGTCCATGAGGAGATCCAGTCGTCCTGTGCCCTGGCTGGGAATGTAAAGCAGAAACGCACTCGCTTGAAACATTGCTGCTTCATGTTTTACAATAAACTGCCCCCGCCCCCACCCTACCCCCGTGTTTTTATTTTTCAAATAAACAGCCTGATCCTAGGTGGTAAGATGCAAATATCAAGCATTTGCAGGTTTATTGAACATAATTGTTCTAAAGATAGAATATTTTGACAGTCTTACTAGAAAACCCCTTTTTAAAAAAAATGTACAAACTGACTACTATATTAATAAGAGGACATGTTTTGAGGGCAGCAGGGTTTTTTTAATCCTTTTAAAAACTATGATAATTTGGGATTAAACTATTTGAAGTCTTAACTGATGCATATTTATTTCAAAAAACGTTTTGAGTGTGTGTTTAAGTGGCATTGGAGCTGACCTTATAGTGAAAGAGGGCAGAAGGGTTTGCTAAGAACTGGCCGAAGCCTGACATGGGGAGTATGGTGCCCTCTGGGACAGGCTCTGCTGTGGTTCAGCAGTAGAGACTGAAGCTGGCCTGTGGGGTGGGGCCCGCATTGTGAGTCTGGCCTTTATCCCACAAGCAGTAGGATACCAGTATTGTTACCAAAATTCGGGGAGCGCCAGCAGCTGGTATTGAGGTTAGGGCACTGGATCCCACTGGCCACCTGTGCCGTTTGACTTTGGGACCCACTGGCTTAAAAATTGCAGCAGGCGCATGTATGTGTGCCCCACATCCTTAGGAGACTGGAGGAGAAGGGGTTGCAGTCTCTCACTTTATCTCTCTGTCTCACTGGTGAGTGTACGTACCCTATAGCAAAAACAAACAAAAAAATAAGTAGGAAATGACGAGAGAAATTGGACCTGGTTAAGCTGTAGTAAGGGCTGCATCTTACGGCAGTATTACAGAAATGTATTTATTTCTAGTACGCCTCCTGGTAAATACAAGTTTTACATATCATGCACTTGGGATCCTGATTCCCCATGTCAAGATTTGTCAAACTTCACTTATAAATTAGAAAACAGTTACAAGAGCAATTAAGTTTTCCAAATTATTAACATACACCATGATTTTGAATAAGCATTTTCCATCTTGCATGCTGTAAGGTGGAAGCATAATTGTTAAGTTTATATTAGATGAAAAAACTTTAAAAGTTTTCCTGGGATAATTGAAAATATTTGAACCCTTTGCCCTGGTAACTTCATTTCCTGGAAACTGTAACAGGAATCTGACAGGTGTACACAGCACGTTTGTTGCATTTTCTTCTTGAATAAAACTGGCCCAGTTGTCCTAGTAGAAGGTGGTTCCATCAGGCAGTTTGCATGTGTTCGTTAACCGAGAAGATGATGCGGGTGATTAATGCAAACTGTCTAGACTACAAGAGAAAGTTACTCGTGAAATAACTTGATGCTGATAAATAAGAGGTGACACCACCTGGCTAACAGTGACTTTGGGAGGGAGTGGAATTATGGGAGAACTTTCATGGCCTGCTTTATATATTTCTATGTTTTTATTTTTCAGAAGCATGTATTTTTTAAACTTAAATAAAGAAAAAACAGTCCATTTGCATCCCTGAGAGATTCTGATACGCCTCCTAATGAGAAAATCAGAGGTGGGTAGTGTACCATTTCCAGAAGCTGAGAAGAAGACTAGTGCAGGAGGTGAGAACGAGATGTTAGGGAAATGCATATTCAGAGATAGATTTGTCACTTGGAGTCTTATAAACTAGGGACGTCTTGAAAGATTCAGAGATTTGGGAGGTTTTAGGAGAGAGAATCATTGCTGTAAGGACACCCATCTACTCGTGCAGTAATATTTTACGAGTTCATACTTGATAGGTATTCTAGAAGTTACCAGAGTTGTAGTACGTGGTCTCTAGTCTCACAGCTGCATTCTAATCAGGGAACAAATTATTCAGAGTTTATGTCAGGGAGCCAGCAGTTGACATAATGGCCATGTCACTGGACTCCCATGTAGTCGACCGTTTTGAGTCCCGGACCCAGTGGCTTAAGCCAGGCACATGTGCATATATGCCCAAGATCCCAAGAGGAGAATGGAGGAGAAGAGATTGTGGCATGGTTATCCCCCCGGGGGGTGATTTCTCGCTTTCTGTCTGTCTGGCGAATGCATGCGCCCTATAGCAAAAACCTCTCAAAAAAAAAAAAAAAAAAAAGTTTATGTCAGGACTAAATAAGAACGTAGGGTTTCTTTCCACTGGGACAGAGTTAGTGTGAGATGGGAGCGAGGTCCTGTGAGAACTCCAGGAGAGTGAGGACGGCATGTTCACAGAGCCAGCCTCTGTGAAGGAGTGCAGTCCTGAGCTGCGTCTTGAAGGATGGGGAATATTTAAACATACAGTGTAAGAGTGAGGTGGTGAGCCTGATTTATGTTGTTATAGACAAGCTGGACTTGAATTTAGTTTTGCTATAGGGTGCATGCACTTGCTGGAGAGAGACAGAGAGAAATCGCGCCCCACTCTGTCATCCATTCTCATCTCAGAGTTCTGGGCATGCACCCACATGTGCCTGGTGTGTTTTTCAAACTGCAAAGTTAGCCATGTGGGATCTAGCTGCCTTAACCACCACACCACTGACTGGCCCTGGACTTGAATTTAAATTAAGCATCTGCTAACTCAGCTTCCTGAGTGAGAGATGGAAAGGAGCCTATCTTCTTCCTTTTTCTTTTTTAAAACCTTTATTTCTTCCTTGAGAGAAATAGAGATACTCCTAATAAGGTCTTCACACTGAGATCTGCCTTCCTGTCTCAGCTTACTGGGGTCTCACATGTGCACAGCAGATGTGTTCAGGGAGGTCTGGGACACAAACCCAGGACCTTTCGATGTGGGTCCTATTGCCTAACCATGCACTTCCATCCGGTCCCAATAGGGCTGGCCTGGCACCTGAGACTGGGAAATGTAGTCAGGAGGGTTCTAAGGAATCTTAAAAGACCACAGTTGCCTCAGTGACTCAGAATTGGACACACATTGAGACATTTGCTCACAGTGGCTTATGTTGTACAAAAATAATTTTAAAAGAACATTATTTATCAGGAAGATAAAGGACCTTGAAAACTAGTGAGGGCTTCCTATCCCTGAGTGCAGAACTAACTGACCTACCTTGTGGATAGCTGGTGGAGGAGGCCATTCTTAATGGCCTGGTAGAATCCATGTTGTGACACGCTAGAGGGACCAGATATCATGGAAGGTCAGTGAAATCTTGAGATTTATGTGTGAAAAGAAAGCAATAGGACTGGAAACCAGTTCAGGGTTACCTGGGCGTGAAGATGGAGAAAATGGAGCTAGGTAGTGACATGGAGGCTGAGGTGCTGGGTCCCACATGGCCAACTGTGTGGTTTGTATTCTGGACTCAGTGGTTTGAAAAACATGTGGACATGTGTGTGTATGCTCAAAATTGTGAGAGGAGAATGGAGGAAAGGGGATTATGGTGTGGTCATCCCTCCATGGGGTGATTTCTTACTTGATCTCTCTGCCTCTCTGACTAGTGCACATGCCCTATAATAAATTAAAGAAGAAATTTTAAAAACAGCCCAAGAAATGTCATTTGTTGACCACGCCCCTTACCACAACATCAAAGCAGAAGATACAAGGATGGGTCCAGGTTGGCAGATGGTAGGTAAATAGCCAGCAATCCTGTATACCAATGATGTCTAATTTTAAGATCAGTTGTACTTGACTTCTTTCCATGCATGCTTTTCATTGCCTATTTTGGTGCCCAAACCCTTTGAGCACTTTTGGGGTGAGCAAGCACAGAACACAAAATAACAGTGACAGACAGCCAAGCTATGTCCTGCCCCTTTCAGGGACTGGGGCAACAAGATTTTCTGCTCCAACTTCACCCTCCAGACCCAGAAAGGTAGAGAGCCTCCACACAGTGTCTCGACAGGTGTAGGTGCACAGTAGCCAAACATCTGAATAGACTACAGAGCGAGTAGCAGGGGGAAGGGAGAAGCTGCAGAGAGAGCACGGCTCATCTCCCGCACACCTCTGAACTCTCAACTGAAACTCCACAGCTCAGCCCAGGTGCACCTGCTCTCTAGAAACCGGGAGGCCTTTGGAATATCGAGTTCCAACGACAAAAGTGCAGGTTGCTTGGTGAACATCAGGGAAATGGAACTATAGAGATTGAGGATCACTGCCTCAATCATACCTCTGAACGTTCCAAGAAATTAGGAAGAAACATAATCCATCAGATGACCAGAAACCACCGCAGAGGCACGAGAAATAGGAGAAACCAAGAAAATATCTCTCCCCCAAGGTAAAAGAACAACCCCTCATCATCCACAGATAATACAACGGAACTCGTGAAAATGTCAGAAAGAATTCAGAATATTCATAGTGACAGAACTAATTGAGGTGCAAGAGAAGAGAGACAACAAACTCCAGAAGATGCAGGAGAAAAGGGACAATGAGTTCCAGGATGTGGGGAAGTCCTTCCATGATCTGAAAGAAATAGATACCATAAAAATGAATCAAATGGAATGGTTAGAGATGAAGGCTATAATACAGGAAATCAAATCTCCCTCAAAAAAAGTATTAAAAGGAGATTAAATCATGAGGAAGATCAAGTCTCAGATGGAGAAGACAAAAACCTCTGATCTAGAAAAAAATCACCAAAAATACTGAGAAAATAACTCCAAAAAATGAGAATAATATACAAGAAATACTCAATACCATTAAATGCCCAAACATCTAGATAATCAGTGCCCCAGAAGGCGAAGAACTTAATAAGCACATTGATCATCTATTCAATAAAATCTTGGAAGAAAACTTTCCAACCTAGAGAGGCAGTCAAATATCCAGACTCAAGAAATACAAAGGAGGGAACCAGCAGTTAGCATAATGGCTATGTCACTGGACTCCCATGTAGTTGACCACGTGTCTCGGACCCGGTGGCTTAAAACTCACGCCGGGCGCGTGTGCGTGCGTGCCCAAGATCCTGAGAGGAGAATGGAGGAGAAGGGATTGCGGCGTGACCATCCCCCCTGGGGGGTGATTTCTCGCTTTCTGTCTCTATGTCTCTCTCTGTCTGGCGAGCGCACGTGCCCTATAGCGAAAACCTCTCAAAAAAAAAAAAAAAAAAAATACAAAGGACCCCAAATAGAATCAACTCAAGATCTTCTCCAAGACACATCAAAAGCCAGATTGGCCAAAATCACAGACAAAAAGAAGACACTGAAATTGGCAAGAGAGAAACTTCAAGTTACTTACAAAGGATATCTCATCAGGCTAACATCAGACCTCTCCTTGGAAACAATGCAAACAAGGAAAGAATGGGAGAATGGGAAAATATATTCAAAGTATAAAATGAAAAACAACTTCAATCAAGAATACTATAACTGGCAAGATTACTGTTCATATGAAGAAGGGAAGAAAAGATAAAAACATTCTCAGATAAACAAAACCTGAGAGAATTTACCAACACCAGACCAGCTCTTCAAGAAGTTCTGAAGGAAGTGCTATACCAAAAACTAAAGACAGACACACAGAAATAAGAGAACAAAAAACAACCAAGAAAATGGCCAACTTAATAGTAGGGACAAGTCCAGAAATATCAATAACAATGTTGAATGTTAACTTCCAGGATTTAAACAGAAAGATTGGACCTCAGTAACACTGCAAATTCAACAGAAGAGAGATTAATTACATGAGACTGAACTGGTGAAGTAGAATTTTATGATTTTTGACTAAAACATTACCAATCTTCTTCTATGCTTTGTCTTCTAGATTTAAAGATTTTTGTCTTCTCTTGAGCTGTTGATAGATGCAGGAATTTGTTAAATTTTTCTCTTTTTTCGAAATCGAAACATAAATTTTCCTCCCTCCCTGACCCCTCTGAAATTGGAAAATACTTGTGAACAGAAGCTCTTTGAAAGATTGCCTGGTACCATAAACAGTTTTGCCTGACAGCTAAAGAATATCACTTTTTGACAGGCTCAAAAAACTTTCAAGTACAGTCAGATGGTGAATTCCTGACGTGGCTCAGTAGCCTTGGGAGGCTTTTAAAGAGTCTAGTCTGAAGTTTCTTATAAAAGGTTCCTGCAAAGTCAACTAAATTAATTAGTATTCTTACGGGACTTTGAGACTAAACTTATTTTTTTTGCAAATATAAAAGGGGAAATAGAGAGAAAAAAATGTTTCACAAGAAAATTTCAATACACTTGTTACTAGATTTTTTAGTTTTAGTTTTTGAGTTTTTAGTAACTACCTACTATTTGAACAGACTCCTAACCTTTTTCCTGGCTTTAAATCTTAAGCAAATTTTTCTTAACATTTTTTTATCTTGATAATTAAAGAGAAAACTCCTTTTCTTGAAATTAAAAAAAAATACATTAAAAAAACCTATTTAATGACTGCAGTAGCTATATAGCCTCAGCTAGGTGCTAACTTATGTTCATTCTACTCACTGAGTTTTATGCCTAAAGTCAGACACGTGTTCATAGATATGTTCACATCAGCTGCACTTGCTATTGAAAGTATTTAGATTAATTAAAATCTTAGTGAATCAACAAAATGTGAAAAAAAAAAAAAAAAAAAAAAAAAAAAAAACAGTGACAATTGGGACGTGTAAGTCCCACACTGGGCCCGCCAGAATGCACAGAGCAGCCAGGCATCCTCACAGGGTCTTCAAGAACAGTCATGGGAACCAGCAGTTAGTGTAATGGCTATGTCGCTGGACTCCCATGTAATCGACCACTGTTCGAGTCCCGGACCCGGTGGGTTAAACTCACATTGGGCACGTGTGCATGCGTGCCCAAGATCCTGAGAGGAGAATGGAGGAGAAGGGACTGTGGCGTGGCCATCCCCCAGGGGGGTGATTTCTTTCTTTCTATCTCTCTGTCCCTGTCTGTCTGTCTGGCAAGCGCACGTGCCCTATAGCAAAAACCTCTCAAAAAAAAAAAATATATATATATATATACATATATCACTGGATGTGTGCATGCATGCCCAAAATCCCAAGAGAAGAATGGAGGAGAAGGGATTGTGACGTGGTCATACCTCCACCCCCCACCCCCTGGGGGAGGGGTGACTTCTCACTTTTCCTGTCTTTCTCTTTCTCTCTCCTGTGAGCACATGCTCCTCTAGAAAACTAAAATTTAAAAAAAAAGGGGGTGTGAGAAAGTGCGTGGTGTGCCCTGAGAATGCGAAGGTTGTGGCTGTGCAGGAAACACGGAGCACAGGTGTTGGATAGGCGGCGGGTCTGGCCGTGAGGGGCAGCACGTTGTAGGATGAGGGCTTTGAATGCCGACCCAGGTAGGAATTTGGCTTTATTGTACCGGGTAACAGATAGGCAAGGGGGGATCATTCGAGGACACTAAAATCAAGGAAAAATTAGTCCTGCACCACGCGCTATTTGAAGACAGACGAACGCAAGCGGCGTCTCTAGAAGGAATTACTGCGGGCTTCAGCCTTGTGGACTCCACGGATCCCACTGACAAATGGAGACTCACTGGTCCCCTACCCGGGGTCTTTCTGACTCCAGCCAAACCACCGCTCTTTCCTTACCCCAGCAGGACTCAGTTTCGCTGAATTTTCTTTCTTTTTCTAGTTTTCTTTCTTTCTTTCTCTCTCTCTCTCTCTCTCTCTCTCTCTCTCTCTCTCTCTCTCTCTTTCTTTCTTTCTTTCTTTCTTTTTTCCTTCAATGTTTGCAGGCTTTCACTGGAGCAGGGGGTCAGTGAGAAATCACACCCTCCCAGGGGGTATGGCCATGCTGCAGTCCTCTCTCTCCCAGTCTCCTCTTAGGACTTTGGGCACACGTGCACACACTCCTGGCCTGATTTTTCAAGCTGCCGGTTCTGGGACTCAGACTGTGAAGCCAGCCATGCAGGATCCAGCACCTTCACCTCCACACCACCTGCTGGCTGCTCTTTTTCTAGTTTTCTTTCGAACAAAAATAATAGATTTTCCTCTCCTAAGTACAAAATACATCATAATTTCAAATATGTTTTGCTGTCAACTTATATTAATGCCACATGCATGTGCTATCAAGGTAAATTGCTAAAGTTATTTTATGTACAATTTGGCAATGTACATTATAATTTGTTGCAATTTAGTGTGCTTATCTTTTTATTTATTTATTTTTTTGGAGAGGTTTTTGCTATAGGGCACGTGTGCTCGCCAGACAGACAGAGAGAGACAGAGAGACAGAAAGCGAGAAATCACCCCCCAGGGGGGATGGCCACGCCACAATCCCTTCTCCATTCTCCTCTCGGGATCTTGGGCATGAACGCACATGCTCCCGGTGGGAGTTTAAGCCACCGGGTCCGGGACTTGAACCATGGTTGACTACATGGGAGTCCAGCGACAGCCATTACACTAACTGCTGGTCCCATAGTGTGCTTATCTTTTATTCACTCACTTGTTTGTGCACATGCACGGGTTTTAGGCTGGATTTTATTTGTGCATATGGCTCCACACACAATTTCTATAAATGGCATCGTGCTATACAGACTGAGATGAACTCTGTCTTCCTAACGACTGGGTCGTCAGAAAAGTCATGACATATTTTTCTGTACAAAAATGCATACTTAAGTATACTAATAGTATACTTTAAGATCTTCCTCTCTCTCTTTCTTTGTATGTATTTGTACCTTAATTTTTTTTTTAAGAGAGAGAGATTTTTGCTAGAAGCTGCATGTGCTCACCAGAGAGACTGAGAAACAGGAAGTGAGAAATCACCCCCACTGGGGGTGGCCACACCACAATCCCTTCTCCATTCTCCTCTTGGGATTTTGGGCATGCATGCGCACATGCTCAGCGTGAGTTTCAAGTCAAGGAGTCTGAGACTGGAATCCCCAGTCAACTCCATGGGAGTCCAGCACTTTAGGCATTATGATTGTTCTTAACGGTGCATCCTTGTATTTTATGTGGGTGTCACTACTTGAAGAAATCTAATTGTTCTTTCTTTGACTTGTTACAACAAACAATGCTGGAATTAATACCTTTGATCTTTATGTACTTAAATATTTCTGTGAGATAATTAGCAATATAATTACTGGGCCAACATATGTACATTTTTACACCATCATCACCTTTTTTATGTATACAAGCAAATTACACCAAAGTCTGTAACAATTTACATTGCTTTCATATCTTTTTTAAAAGTAATTTTATAAATTTATATTTATCATTAGAGAATATGTGCACTTGCCAGAGAGAGAGAGAAGGCACTGGGCCTTAGTCATGCTGAAATACTTTCTCCTCCATTTCTCTATCCCTTCAGAATTTTGGACCTGCAGGTGGCATAACGGTTATATTGCTGGACTCCCACGTAGTCAACCATTGTTTGAATCCCGGACCCAGAGGCTTAAAACTTACGCCGGGTGCATGTGCACGCGTGCCCAAGATCCCGAGAGGAGAATGGAGACAAGATTGCAGTGTGGCAATCCCCCGAGGGGTGATTTCTCACTTTCTGTCTCTCTGTCTCTCTCTGTCTCTGGCGAGCACACACACACCCTATAGCAAAAATCTCTCTTAAAGGAAAAATTGGGGGGCATGCACATATGTGTTCCTGGCATGTTCCTCAAGCTGCCAGGATCAGGATTCAAACTGTGTTCAGCCACGTGAAATCAGCTCCCTCAACCACCAGGCTGTGGGGCTGGCCCCAATCATATCTTAATCCATTTTAATTCAGTTATTCCTGCTCTCTATGTCCATAAATGAGATGTTTTAGCAATGCAAAAATCTTCTCCTTCCTCAAAAAAGAGATTATATCCTTAATGTCTGAGAATAGAAAAAAATGTTGAAAAAATTGGGGTGTTTAAGAACACTTGAAAATTATCCAGGAAATAGGAGGGTTTAGGGATTTACTTAAAGCATTTAAATTCATTTAAAAACTCTTCTGCTAATATTTTTGACCGAAAATATTTCTGACCAATAATATGTTTACATTGATAATGCACGACGAAATATAGGATTAGAAAAAATAATATGGGCCTTTCAATGCCGAATAAACTTTTAAAAACAAAGCTTTGGGGCCAGCAAGTGGCATGGTGGTTGGGATGCTGGACTCCCACATGGCCAACCACAGTTCGAGTTCCAGACCTAGTAACTTGAAATTCATGCTGGGCACATGTACGTGCATGCCCAAAATCCCAGGAGAAGAGATTGCGGGGAGGCCATTCTCCTGGGGGGTGATTTCTCATTGTCTCGCTCTGTTACTCTCTCTTTCTGGCAAGTAACATGCCCTATGCCAAAACCCTAAAAACAAACACACTAAAACCCACATTTTGATTGAGATATAATTCACACAGCACACAATTCACCTACTTGAAAATACACAGTTCAGGAACCAGCAGGTGGCTTGCTGGTGATGGCACTGGACACTCCCATATGGTTGACCATGGTTCGAGTCCCGAACCTGGTGACTTGCTTTCTCACTTTCCCACTTTTTCTCTCTCTCTCTCTTTCTGTCTCTGGTCAAAATTAAAATGAGGGACCAGCAATTAGCGTAATGGCTATGTCGCTGGATTCCTATGCAGTCGACCACGGTTCGAGTCCCGGACCTGGTGGCTTAAACTCACGCCGGGCGCGTGTGCATGCGTGCCCAAGATCCCGAGAGGAGAATGGAGGAGAAGGGATTGCGGCATGGCCATCCCCCCTGGGGGGTGATTTCCTGCTTTCTGTCTCTCTGTCTCTCTCTGTCTGGCGAAGGCACGAACCCTATAGCAAATAAACCTCTCCAAAAAAAAAAAATTAAAATGAATGAATAAATAAAATTAAATAAATAATTCTTTTTTTTTTTTTTTTTTTTTTTTTGGAGAGGTTTATCACTATAGGGCGCATGCGCTTGCCAGACAGACAGAGAGAGACATAGAGACAGAAAGCGAGAAATCACCCCCCAGGGGGGATGGTCACGCCGCAATCCCTTCTCCTCCATTCTCCTCTCGGGATCTTGGGCACGCACGCACACGCGCCCGGCGTGAGTTTTAAGCCACCGGGTCCGGGACACGAACCGCGGTCGACTACGTGGGAGTCCAGCGACATAGCCATTACGCTAACTGCTGGTTCCCAAATAAATAATTCTTAAAACAAAAATAAAAACACAGTTCAGGGAGGGGCCAGCTGGGCTGCAGCAGTGAAACCCTCCTCTCTGCTAGGCTGGCCCCATGGGAAGGTAGCTGCGTAGGGTGGAAGACCTCCCAGAGCATGAGCCAGGGCTGGCTGAAAACGCGCTATACTCGCAGAATCAAGACGTGTGTGTGTGTGTGTGTGTGTGTGTGTGTGCATGTGTGCACGTGTGCGTGTGTCTTCTCTCTCCACAATCCAGTGCTCCCTAATAGTCACACAGTTGTCTAGCCATCAGAATAATCAGTCGGACATTTTTATCACCTCCTAAAGGAACTCCATGCTCACTAACAGCCACTGTCGTTTCTCCCAACCCCCTCAGCCATAGGTAACCACTAACCTACCTTCGGCTTCTGGACAGTTCATGTAAGTCGACTCGCTGTCACCTGGTCTTTCGTCACTGGTTTCTGTCCCTCACTTAATGTTTTCCAGGATCCCACATGCTGAAGCACGTGTCAGAAGTCTTTCCTTTTCATTGACCAACACGATTTCACTACATAGATATATGACAGGCCTTCAAAAAGTTTATGGAAAATAGGGGCCAGCAGTTGGTGCAATGGCTATGTCGCTGGTCTCCCATGTAGTTGACCGCAGTTTGGACCCAGTGGCTTAAACTCATGCCAGGCGCGTGTGTGTGTGTGCCCACGATCCCAAGAGGAGAATGGAGGAGAAGGGATTGCGGCGTGACCATCCCCCCTGAGGGGTGATTTCTCGCTTTCTATCTCTCTGTCTCTGTCTGTCTGGCGAGCACACACGCCCTATAGCAAAAACCTCTCCAAAAAAAAAAGTTTATGGAAAATGCATGGCTACTTCCGTGGCCGGGGAGATCCATGATCACGAAGGAGGTCTTCCCAGGGCGAGGCTCGGCCATCTCATTCCGGATGTGCTGGCCCCTGTGCTTTCCCCAAATGTGGGGAAACCCAACTGCGTAACTTGTGGTAGTGGGGGACTGCATTCGTGCTCTCCCTGTCTTTTTAAAGATGATATAGCATTTAAAAAAAAAAGAAAGAAAATCTCTAAATTTTTAAAAAATGTTTACACTGAAATAAGTTTGTACTTTAATTCCATTTTTCCACAATCTTTTTTTTTTTTATTTAGTTTTTTTGTCAGGGTGCATGTGCTCTTCAGAGACAGTCAGAAAGAAACAGAGAGAAAGTGAAACATAACCCCCAGAAGGATCACCCACACTGCAATCCCTTCTCCTCCATTCTTCTCTTAGGATCTTGGGCACACACTCACACATGCCTGGCATGAGTTTTAAGTTGCCGGATCTGGGACTTGAACCACAGTAGACTATGTAGGAGTCCAGTGCCATCTGCTGGTTCCTCTTATATTGGCATCTAAAATGGGCATTGCAAAATGTAAAGATGAATGTTAAAATTCATGCTAATAACTTAAATATTTTACTTTTTATTTCTACTTAGAATTTCTCTCTTTTTTTTTTTTGGAAATGTTTTTGCTATATGGCACATGCGTTCGCCGGAAAGACAGAGAGAGACAGAGAGATAGAAAGTGAGAAATCACCCCCCAGGGGGGATGGCCATGCCGCAATCCCTTCTCCTCCATTCTCCTCTCGGGATCCTGGGCATGCACGCACATGTGCCTGGTGTGAGTTTAAACCACCAGATCCGGGACTCGAACCGCAGTTGACTACATGGGAGTCCAGAGACATAGCCATTATGCTAACTACTAGTCCTTAGAATGTTATTTTTAAAAATTTATTTATCTATTTAATTTTATTTGTTATTACTTTGTTTTTTTAATTTGACCAGAGAGAGAGAGAGAGAGAGAGAGAGAGAGAGAGAGAGAAACAGAAAGTAAGAAAGCAAACCACCAGGTCTGGGACTTGAACCTGGTCAACAATGTGGGAGTATAGTGCCATAACAACTATGCCACCTGCTGGCTCCAACTCAATTGTTTTTGTTTCATTTTTTTCTCTTCTTATTTTTGTATTTTTAATTTTTGCTATAGGGCACGTGAGCTCACTGGAAACAGAGAAAGAGAAGAAAAGTGAGAATCACCCCTCCCAGTGGGGGGTGGCCATGCTGCAATTCTCTCCCTTCCATTCCCCTCGCAGGAATTTGGGCATACATGTACGCACACCTAGCATGTTTTTTAAGCCACTGGGCCTAGGACTCAAACCATGTAATTGGCCGTGTGGGATCCAGTCACCTTAACCTCATGCCATCTGCTGGTCCCTATTTAATTTCTTGATACATGCACATTCTATTAGTGCTTGTTGATGAAAACTGAGGAAGGATTGAAAGAAAAGGAAGTGTGGGAAGGCTGGCCCTGTGGGCTAAGAGAGGCAGATTCCACATTGCCAACCATGGCTTGAATTCTGGTCATTGTGGCTTGAAAAATACCAGGCATGCGTGTACCCATGACAGTACGGGGAAAGGAAGAAGAAAAGATTGCAGGGTCACCATGCCCCATTGGGGCCCACTTCCTCTTCCTCCTTCTCTCTGTCTCTCTGTCTCTCTTTCTCTGCCAAGCTCATGCACCCTCTGGCAATGAAAGGGTTTTTAAAAAGTGAATTGTTAGGTGAATTATTAAACAAGTAGGGGTAGCAGTAATTTTAATGAGGATAATTTATACTTTTATAAATTTAAAATGTAATTATCAGTTATGGCTCAGCAAATTCATAGATGTAGAAGATACTGATTTTTTGATGAAATTAAGCTGAATTTAGAAAGTTTGAGCATTTGCACTGCTCAGGTTGGTGGTTGTTGTTGTGTTTAAAGAATTTTTTTTTTATTTAACTTTATTTATGTATTTATTTTAATTTGACCAGAAAGGGAGGCAGAGAGAGAGAAGGTGAGAGAGAGAGCAAGCCACCAGGTCTGAGACTCAAACCGCGGTCAGCCAAGTGGGAGTCCAGCGCCCCCAACCAGCACTCCACCTGCTGGCACCTGCTCTGCCGGGTTTTTGAAACAGTGCTTTGGATGCCACTCTTCTTTTATATAAACTGCACCCTCTACTGCCAGTTTTGGGTATGACATATGATTAGAAGCTCCCGTAGCAACACGGAATGGTCTAAAATCTTTTTATTTCTAAAGCATGTGTAGTTGCAAGAGGGAGAGAGAGAACTGCTCAGTGGGTATGGTTGTGCCGCAGTCCTTCTCCCCCATCGCTCCGTCCTGTCAGGGTTTGGGGCACACACGTACTTGCTCCTGGCATGGTTCTCATGTCGCCAGGGACAGGGTTCAAACTGGAGGCCATGTAGGATCTGGCTCTCTATGCACAACACTCCACCACTGAGCTAACCGGCTCACCCATCTCTACTATCTCTGTTGTTAGAGACAGAGAGAGGGAACCTGAGAAATCATCCCCTGGGCGGATGGCTAGGCAGCAATCCCTTCTCCTTCTTTCTCCTCTTGGGATTTTGGACACACATGCACACACGCGCCTGGTGTGATTTTCAAGTTGCCGTGTCTGGGACTCAAACCATGGCATAAGCCATGTGGGATCCAATGCTTTAACCTCTATACTGCCTGCTGAGCCGCTAATATCATTTTTTAAAAGAATCATTTTATTTAATGTTATTCATTGTCATTATTTTATTTTAATTTATTTATTTATTTATTTATTTATTTATTTATTTATTATTTTTTGAAGTTGACCAGAGAGAAGGAAAGTGAGAAAGCAAATTGCCAGGTCTGGGACTTGAACCCCAGTCAGCAATGTGGGAGTCCAGCTGCCTTCACCACCACACCACCTGCCAGCCCCTTTACTAGTACCTACATTCTGAAGGATTGAACTCTGAAGTCTGGAAACAATAGTAATATGGTATCCATGTCTTGTTTGATTTCTGTCTTGAATTCAGAAATGCAAACGGGTGAGGATGGTCTGAACAGCAGTGCCAAAATGTTTCTTGTTTAAATACAAAACTTTTCCTGTAACTCGATGCTGAACTGAGAGACCCCAGGGCAAGCACATTTCCCCTCGCGACTTTGTCATAAACTGCCTTTATGAAAGGCAGGGAGGGACATGGGTTTCGAGCCGGCTTTCTCTATCGTCATCATTTGCCGTGATAAGAAATGAGCAACTGGCCCCATTTCAGAAACGAATAGGAATGGCAAAAGCAATATTTGGTTGATACTTCTAATGTGGTTCACAATAATAACAATAACAATAACAATAATAATAATGCCTATGAGGGCCAGCCCGTGGCCTAGTGATCAGAGGACTGGACCCCCGTGGACAGCCTCGTGGAGCCCTGACCCGGGCAGCGTAGACGACGTGCTACCAGTCCCATGTGCAGCGTGCCCGAGGTCCCCGTAGGACTGAGAAGTGGAAAAGCAGGACCGGCAGATGGCGGAATGGTTACGTTGCTGGACTCCCATGTAGGCCATCATGGTTTGAGTCCTGGGCCCAGCAGCTTACACTCACACCGGGCGCGTGTGCGTGCGTGCCCAAGATCCCAAGAGGAAAACGGAGAAGCAGAGAAGAAGGAATTGCAGCCGTGCTCCATGGGGGCGCTCTCTCCCTTCCCTCTCTCTGCGTCTCTGTCTCTCTATGGCAAGTGCACGGTGCCCTCTGGCAATTAAAAGAAAGAAAGGGACCAGCAGTTAGTGTAATGGCTATGTCGCTGGACTCCCACGTAGTCGACCACGGTTCGAGTCCTGGACCCGGTGGCTTAAACTCACGCCGGGCGCGTGTGCGTGCGTGCCCAAGATCCCGAGAGGAGAATGGAGGAGAAGGGATTGCGGTGTGGCCATCCCCCCTGGGGGGTGATTTCTTGCTTTCTGTCTCTCTGTCTCTCTCTCTCTCTCTCTGGTGAGCTCATGTGCCCTGTAGCAAAAACCTCTAAAAAACCTCTAAAAAAAAAAAAAGAAAGAAAGAAAGAAAGAAAGAAAGAAAGAAAGAAAGAAAGAAAGAAAGAAAGAAAGAGAAAGAAAAGAAAGATGTTTAAATGTCTTAAACTCTCCACATTTCAGCTTGTCCACAAGCAGCTGGACCATCCTGATGGCGCCCTGGGTGGTATCTGTTATCTTTTCTTCAGATTCAAGGTCTGCCCCTCAGGGGCCAGGGTGTGGTTCAGAGCTCTGCAGAGCCACCCGCCCAGGCACCGTCTGACACACCAGCCTGCCTGCAGGTCCCTGGTGTCTCTGTAACACAGGGCCGCAGCCAGGCTTGTCTATGCAGTCCCTCTTAAAGACAAAGGTACGATTTCGCTGGATACGCAATTTCCATCATTCTTAGTTGTTGCTGCTTAAGTCTTTTACCAGTGCCATAAAAAACGTTGTAGGTTGGGCCAGCCAGGTGGCATGATGGCTAAGGCAGCTGGATCCCACATGGCTGACTCCACAGTTCGGATCCTGAACCCGGCAGGCATCTTGGTAAGCATGCTGGGCATGAGAGGAGAATGAAGGAGAAGGGACTGTGGCCATCCCCCTGAGGCTGATTTCTCACTTTCTCTCTCTGTGTTTCTCTCTGGTATGCACATGCACCTTGCAGCAAACTGGGGGGAAAAAAGTTGCAAGCTCTTCGCTCTTCCTTCTAACTGGAGCTGGCGAGTTAGTTCTAGCCCCGGACATTGATCTCTCTCAAGGCCTTTGATAAAGCAGCTCAATTTATTCTGGGTCAAACCAAGATGTCCCTGGACAGCACTGTGCAGTTTTCAGGTGGGGACGATGCTGGCCACGGTCGTGGAAGGGGCGCCTGGGCTGCGAGCAAGTTTCCCTTCCACATAGCACAGGCTTCCCACGGGCTTGCTCTTCCTCGGACTGTGTACAGTGTATATAACGACACGTTTACGTTTTACTTATATTAGTACATATGTATATATAACACATAATTATACTACGTATAACACACTTGAAATATTTGATTTGGGGAACAGCAGTTGGCGTAATGTCTATGTCACTGGACTCCCACGTAGTCGACCGCGGTTCGAGTCCCGGACCCGGTGGCTTAAACTCACGCCGGGCATGTGTGCATGCGTGCCCAAGATCCCGAGAGGAGAATGGAGGAGAAGGCATTGCGATATCGCCATCCCCCTTGGGGGGTGATTTCTTGCTTTCTGTCTCTCTGTCTCTCTCTGTCTTTCTGGCGAGCACACATGCCCTATAGCAAAAACCTCTCCGAAACAATTTTTTTGATTTTGTTAATTGCTGTAATTTAAATAATGTAGTTTTTAAAAATTTGTCGTAAGGTGTATGTGTTCATCAGAGAAAGAGAAATTGAGAAAGCACTCCCCAGGGGAATGGCCACACTGCAATCCCTTCTCCTGTTTTCCTCTTGGGACGTTGGGCACACACACATACACACCCAGCGTACCCCTCGAGTTGCCGGGTCTGGGACTTGAACCATGCAGTTGGTCAGGTGAGGTCTAGCTCCCCCAGTCACTGCACCACTGGCTGGCCCTCAATTAAACAGCTTGCTGGACACTTAATTACTTGAATATTTACTTGTACGTTTACTATGGAGCAGTGTGGATTTTCTCTTCTGTCTGGCTCCCCTCCACGTGGGGTATCTGTGTGTTTAATTCTACACCAGTTCTCTTTCAAAGATCCAGTTTTTTAAATTCCCCCCATCGAAGAAAGAAATATAGTGGTAGAGATTATGCATTAATATTCAATAACCATTCTCCTTTCTAAGGAGGAGCCTTGTTCTGGGGTAGGACAGGGTGATACATTCACCCGAACGCTACCTAGCTCAGACTTGGGATGAGGGCAAGTCCTAGCCCGGGAGAGGGAATCAGAAATGTGCAGGCCTTCCAGAACGGTTGCTTCAGAGCTGCTGACATAGCTGGGCGGTGTAGGCGTTCACTCTTTCTCCTGACTGGAGAGCAAATGTGACTGTTGGAAGCCGCCACGTTGGAAGGAGATGTAGCCTTGAGGATCGAGACCCGAGCTGAGCTGATGCTGGAGAGGCCCGAGGGCTGTGTGAGCACCATGGCGCTGTTCTGACCCGAGACTGGTCACCCGAGACTTCTGTTACGGTAGAAATAAATGCCTATCTTCCCTCAGCCACGGCTATTTTTGCTTCTTTACTGCACTCAGCCGTACTCAGTCTTAACAGATGGGACTCCCTTCGGCTTCCTGGAAGTAGTCACCCTCCTGGGGCATGCAGGGGAGCTCATTGACGTCTCAGAGCAGGGAATGGGGAGGGGACAGTGCGAAGCTGTCTTTTGCAGATGACCGATGGTCACAGTGTAGCCCACGGGAGAGGAAGGCCTTCCCTGTGAAGGAGGTGGTAGCATTTCTGCAGGGGGAGATGATGCTGGAACGGCCCTGCTGGCTCGGGCTCTGGCTGTTTCCAAGTCGGAGCTGACTCTTGGCTGACTCTGCCCTTGGAAAGCTTGGACACTCACTCCGCTCTGCTCCCCGTGAGACTTCTCTTCTGAATCACAAAACCCTAGTTCGATGTCAAAAATACTGTGAGTCGTTCCTTTCTCCTTAACTCCCTGCTTTAACCGTCCTCATCCTCCCCTGGGCTCAGTGATGGCTCTGAGGAGCGGAAGGGTCAGGAAGTGGAGGAGAGCAAAGCCCGGGATTAGTCCTCAGTTCTCAGGATATTACCTCACCGCGCGCCCTGCTGCCAGGATGTCTCCTAACGCTGAGGTGCAAGGAGGCTACATGTGAAAGAAACATTTATTTTTTGCTCAAGCAAATCAGTCAATGTAGTTTCTGTGAATGTGTAAGAAAATACTCACAACAGGAGATACTCATCAGATTTCCTGGGAAGCATTGTGCTGTATTAAGTATGCCCGTGGTAAGAGAAAATCTGAAAAGAAGATCCCATGAATACAGATCTTGCCAAAAAGTGGGTATGGCATGATTGTGTGTGTGTGTGTGTGTGTGTGTGTGTGTGTGTTAGAGGTACCTGCGCTCACCAGAGAGACAGAGAGAGACAGGGAGAAGGAAGTCCTCCGTCCCCAGGGGCACGGCCGTGCCTCTCCTCTGTACCCCCACCCTTTCTGGAACGTGGGCAGGCGTGCTCATGTGCCCGACGTGTTTCTCAAGGCCGGGGGCCCAGACTCCAACGGCAAGGCTGGCCACGTGAGACCTGGCTGTCTTAACTACCAGGCTGTGGAGGTGGCCAGGTGCGACCTCATCTACGTTCGGTGGGTTGTTTCATGAAAGAAAGAAAGCTATTTCATTATAAAGCCTGGGGACCAGCAGTTAGTGTAATGGCTATGTTGCTGGACTCCCATGTAGCCGACCGCAGTTCAAGTCCCGGACCCGGTGGCTTAAACTCATGCCGGGTGCGTGTGCGTGCGTGCCCAAGATCCCGAGAGGAGAATGGAGGAGAAGGGATTGCGGCGTGGCCATCCCCCCTGGAGGGGTGATTTCTCGCTTTCTATCTCTCTGTTTCTCTCTGTCTATCTGGCGAGCGCACGCACCCTATAGCAAAAACCTCTCCAAAAAAAAAAAAAGGTGACGTCTTTTATCATGTGGATATTACAGATATTGAGGATGAGCGCATCGAGAGGGCCCGGCAGGGCTACTTCTTTGGGCGGTATTGAGAGGAAGCCCCAGACAAAACAGCTCCTGGCAGAGACCATAGCTTCTGATAAGAAGCAGATGCTTGGGGGCCAGCAGGTGGCGTGGTGGCTAGGGGCACTGGACTCCCACCTGGTTGACCGCAGTTTGAGTCCCGGACATGGCAGCTTGCTTTCTCACTTCCCTCTCAAAATAAAATAAATAAGTAAATAAATAAAGTTAAATACAATTATATGAGAAAAAGAAGCAGGTGCTTGAACGGATTCAGCACGCAAGTGAAGCTTGCCACTCGAGAAGGCTGGCAGCCGAAACTTGCCGGAGAGGAGGTGGACAGCCGCGTGGGGTTCTGGTGGGAGAAGCACAGGGTTTACTCTCAGACTGGCTGGATTCCACAGTTGGCAGTGAGGGGACTGACAAATGTACTTTCTCCAAACGGCTCAAGTTCTGGGAAGCAGAATTCCACAAAATATAGACGCTCCGAATGGTTCCCTCCAGATACCTTAACCCGGGTCAGAGAGTCTGTGCCAGAAACTGGGGACTTAGTCCAGAAGACCCCGGGCCACGGTTAAGGCTATGCTTCACACGGTCTGTCTACTTTGACACCGGGAAGTTTGTGTCTAGTGAGAAACGCTCCTATGGGAAGCTGGTGCCCGAACCTGTGGGTGGTCAGAAAACTCTTCAAGACGGGGAAGGTGACCTGAGCACCTGGCAGACGCCTGAGGAGAAGCGCTCGCCCAGGGACTCTGCCCCTGGAAGGCCTCCAAGCCAGGAGAGCCATCCTGGCCTTGGGACATCGAGTGCTCAGCCCTGGGAACCCTGGGGAAGCCTTCAAGGACATTCACGGGGAGGATTCGACCTCCGGTTCACCCCATGACAATGAGCTGGCGCAGTGGGAGGCCTGCTCTGAGAACACTGCTGGGCCAGGTCCTTCCTTCACACGGGCCACCCGATATCACAGGCTGCAAAATGTCAGTCGCTAAAACCGTCGGCACCATTAAAGGCGCCTTGGAAAAGCACTCCGTGTGGCAGCCGTGGCTGGCCTCCCTGAGGCTCTCCTGGAAGGACACGCTGGGTCACTCGGCAACGCCATGGGGTCAGCGCTCCAGTGCCAGCAGCTCGCCAACGAGGTCTTCGGAAATGTGAAAGGCATCCTTCGCGTCCCGTTGGTCTCACCGGTCAGTGTGAGAAGTGGGAAGAGGAAGAAGCAGAACTGAATAAGGACTTGTACGACAAGAAGATGGTGGCTCCCTAAGCCCTCTGTGACAGTGTTGACATCTAGACTTCATGGAAGAAATGCAGGCCTCGGTCAGTCAGGGCAACCTATGGTGGCCAGGAAGGCCACGAGGAGGAGACGATGTTGGAGAACATCGCTCTGTACCTCACCCACATGCTGAAGATCTTGGGGCCATGGGAGAGGGAAGCACCCTGAGTTTCCCAGTTGGAGGGCCTGGAGCCAGCCTGAATCTCGAGGTCACAGTCAGGCCCTACCTTCAGGTGTCAGGATTCAGAGGAGGAGTGAGGAAGAATGCCGAGAGAAGGAAGGCCCTGAGGTTCTGCAGTGTGGCCATGCCCTGTGGGGTGACGTCCTGCTCGAGCTCGGGGTGCAGTTCGAAGACCACACAGGACTGCAGACAGTGGTCAACTTGGTGGACAGAGATACCTTATTAAAAGAGAGAGAAGAAAAGAAAAGGGTCAAAGAAGAGGAAGAAGAAAGAGGAGGCTGGCAGTCTGGCCATGGTGAAGATCCCACGCAGTGAGATCTTCCTGTCAGAAAGTGGCAGATATTCCATGTGTGATGAAATGGTCTGCCCACCCGAGACACAGAAGGCAGAGAGCGAGCAGAGGACAAAGCAAGGAGCTGAAGAAGCCATTCGGAGCTCAGGAAAAGCTCTACAGAGGGTATTTGCAGATGGTTCAGAACGGAAGCTTCCAGGGAGGAGGCACAGACTGACACTCTGAACTAAGCCTCCATGAACTCATGGCTTCTCTCAGCCTCTGTGACCGCACCTCAGGGCTCCGGTCATGTTTCCAGTCATCTTCCAGGCCTCAGTTAGGAATTGTGTCATGTAGGTTCATGTCATTGTTGGCTCTGAGACATCAATGATAATTTTTTTTATATATAAACTTTTTATTAACAGATAAGGCCTACAGACTTAATTCTTCTTGGACACGCCCACAGTACGGCCACGACGGCCAGCTGTCTTAGTGTGCTGGCCTCGGACCTGAAGGCCCCAGAAGTGGCGCAGCCCTCTATGGGCCCGTATCTTCTTCAGCCTCTCCAGGTCTTCACGCAGCTTGTTGTCCAGACCGTTGGCCAGGACCTGGCTGTAGTTTCCGTCTTTTACATCTTCCTGCCTGGTCGAGAACCAGCCTGGGATCTTGTACTCGTGTGGCTTCTGCTTAACAGTGACCACACGTTCCACCTCATCCTCAGGGAGCTCTGCTGCCCTCTTGGTGAGGTCAAGTCTGCTTTCCTCAACACACATGAGCATATCTTCACCCCACACCCTTCATGGCAGTGAGGGCAAAGGCTATTTTCCGCCGCCCATCGATGTTGGCATTGAGTACTCACAAACTGTGCTGGAACTTCTCGATGTCACCAGAGACACGGCGGTGGCACAAGCGGTGGCGTGTAGGCCTCCTGTGGAAGAGCGATACATTTTTCTTAAAAGTGAAAAAAAAAATTATTCCGCTGCAAGACCTTGAGTGGATTAGACATGAGCGAGGTAGGGAATCACTTGCAGGCCTGCTCATCTCCTTCTTATAGGGTATGAGAGGACAGACGAATTGCAGTCAGCCCTCTGCTCCGGAAGTGTGGTCCGTGGAGGGAGTGCTACAAGAGCCAAAGGCGATGAAAATTCATGAGATGGTGCCGAGACCAGCAGCTACAGGGAAGTGGGAAGGAGTGAGAAGCAATCTCGAGTCGGAACAGGACTGGAGGAGCAGGGAGGGAACTCCACTTTATAGTCAGTCACGCAGAATCACAGGACACAAGGTGGGGCTCACAATTGATATCAGAAGTGGGGAGACAGGGACCAACGGATGCCGTAATGGTTATGTCACTGGACTCCCACATAGTGGCTGCAGTTCAAGTCTCGGACCCAGCAGTTAAAACTCATACCAGGTGTGTGTGTGCGTGAGTGCAAGAGGAGAATGGAGGAGAAGGGATTGTGGCATGGCCATCCCCCTGGAGGGGGCAAGTTCTCATTTTCTGTTTCTCTGGTGAGTGCATGTGTTCTATAGCAAAAATCTCAAAAAAAAAAAAAAAAAAAAAAAAGTGGGGGCAGTGTTACGGGACTGAGCCCTCCACCTGTGCTGTCTTCTAGGAGAAAGAATTGCTTGGTGTCTGGGGAGAAACCCTCATGTACCTCGGAGTCACAGAAGTGTGCCGCATGGAGTGACTCCAAGTGCTGAATAAAAACTGGAGGGAGGGAGGTAGCCTGGTTTCTTTTCCCCTCTTGTGATTTGCCAGCAAGCAGCAGTGGTACAGAGGTGGTGTGGCACTGCGAGGTGCTGGAGCCATAGGAAAGTCCCCAGTTTGCGTCCCAAGGTGTCCTCCTGCATGCCGGGCATGCGCTGTGCCCGTGATCCTGGCTAACTGAGGCTGGGGGTGAATCATGGTGTGAGGATGTTGTTGGCGGTGTTTGTCGCTCTCTTTCTCTCTCTCTTGGAAAACACAAATAAAAGTTAAAAAAATCATTTCAACATATGTGAATGGTTTATTTCTGGGTTTTCTGTTCTACTGGTCTGTCTGGCTTTATGCCGGTACCGTACTGTTTTGATTATCATAGCTTTGTAGTAAGTTTTGACACCAGAAAGTGTGATATCTCCAAAGCTGTTCTTTTGCAAGATTGTTTTGACTGTTTTGGGTTCATTCTCAAGATATATTTTTCTATTTGTGCAAAAATTGCCTTTGGGATTTTGATAAGGATTGCATTCAGTCTGTAGATAAAGGTTTTCATTTTGGGTGATGCAAGATTATTCTTAACTTCAGAGCTGTGACCCACAGTTCATAGAATCGGGCAGGGGAATCACCAGGGTACTGGGTTTCCAGAGATGAGAATGTTGAGGAACATCACCGTGGGTCCTGGAGTCTGGGAGTCACACTCTCAGCCTCATCCCCAGGAATGGTTCACCTTCTATTTTTCTCCAGTCTGCCTTTCTTATAACAGAAGTGGACAGAAGTGTTCCTGTGGAAGTGCTTACGAAGCGTTTGCTTGTTAATTCGCAGGAACACAAAAGTGAAATGCTTGAAGCATCCATTGCTGCTTTCAATTGCAGAAGAAAGAAAATACTTCAGAGATGATAAGTGACAAATCATAAGCCCACTGTAAAGGTGAACTCCCCCCCCCCGCCCCCCGCTTTCTGCAATGATGGGCCCTTAGTACCGCCAACCACTCTGCAGGGTCCATTTCTCCTTTTATTTTTGAATTTTTAAAATAATTATTTTATTTCACTTTAATTATTTATTTATTTATTTAAAATTGACCAGAGCAGGACAGAGAGAGAAAGTCAGAAAGCAAGCACCAGGTTTGGGACTCGAACCATGGTTGATCGTGTGGGAGTCCAGTGCCCCTGATCACCTGCTGGCCCCACACCTTTTATTTATTTATTTATTTATTATTATTATTATTATTATTATTATTATTTTGGTAGAGGTTTTCGCTATAGGGCACATGCACTCACCAGAAAGAGAGAGACAGAGACAGAAAGTGAGAAATCACCCCCTGGGGGGATGGCCACGTCACAACCCCTTCTCCTCCATTCTCCTCTTGGGATCCTGGGCACGTACACACATGCTCCCGGCGTGAGTTTAAGCCACTGGGTCCGGGACTTGAACCACAGTCGGCTACATGGGAGTTCAGTGACATAGCCATTATGCCAACTGCTGGTCCCCTGCACCTTTTATTTTTACACCTTCTCTTCAGGACTGAACATCTGAACCCCTTTGACAGGCCAACTTCTAAACAGATCATTATTTAAGAGGCTAATTATTTTTTTTGATTTTGATCTTTTTTCACCTTAAAGGCCACTCACTTACTTGTTTTGCTCACTTAGATGAAACCTAATAGAACATGATTTTCAGTGATTTTGAAATAATGGAAACCCTGTCCAACGCTTTAAAAACAACAGCTTAAAGAGACTGCAAGGGTATCCTAGCAACTACTCCTTAGTGAAATTTATCAATTTCTCAGAGAGAATTCATACTAAATTCACAAAGTGGTACTTCAAATCATTTCTTAGAACCATTTTTTCCTACATTGTCGTAAGAATTGAATCTTTTGAGATACTGTCACTTCGACACTTCATGTAAGGGCCATTAAAAACATATTTGAGGGACCAGCAGTTGGCGTAATGGCTATGTCGCTGGACTCCCATGTAGTCGACCGTGGTTCGCGTCCCGGACCTGGTGGCTTAAAACTCATGCCAGGCACGTGTGCGTGCATGCCCAAGACCCCAAGAGGAGAATGGAGGAGAAGGGATTGCAGCATTGCCATCCCCCCGGGGGGTGATTTCTCGCTTTCTGTCTCTCTGTCTCTCTCTCTTTTTCTGGCGAGCGCACGTGCCCTATAGCAAAAACCTCTCAAAAAATTAAAAAAAAAAAACATATTTGATGTTACCCTGCTCAGGCTAGCTTTTTTAGTGGCACCGGACTCTACCTAATGACATAGAGATAGATCAATGATTGATCGATAGACAAACAGATGAATATTTTAAAACTGTATAGCAGATAAAAACTTAATGCAAAAATATATATTTGTGGTTTTTGTTTTTCTTTCTTTCTTTTTTTATTTGCCAGAGGGTGCATGCACTTGCCAGAGAGAGGGAAAGAAAAATTGAGAAATCACCCTCCATGGGACAAAGTCACACTGCAATCCTTTCTCCATTACTCTCTCCTTTCAGGATTTTGGGCACACACACGTGCACCCAGTATAATTTTCAAGGCTTGGTGCAGTCAACCATGTCGGATCTAACTGCCTCAACCATCAGGCCCAGACTGTCCATTTTGCTTTTATTTCTGTACATGCAAAAATGCAGGGTGACGGGCCAGCAGGTGGCATGGTAGTTAAGGTGCTGGACTACCATGTGACTGACCGTAATTCAAGCCCTGGACCTGGTGGCTTGCTTGCTTTCTCTCTTTCTCTGTCTCTCTCTGGCGAGTGCATGTGCCCTGTGGCAAATTAAAAAAAATAATAATAATGATAAATAAAAATTAAATAGTATTTTTAAAAACAATTATTTTTTATTTAACTTTTTTTTAATCATTATTATTTTCCAGTTTGATCAGAGAGACACAGAGAGAGAGAGAGAGGAAGTGAGAAAGCAAGCCACCAGGTCCGAGACTTGAACCATGCTCTCCTAGTTGGTATCTTCTGGGTAGAGCTTTCCTGTATGCCAGCTCTCATTGTCTCAGAAATTGACTCCCTGAGTGACAAGAGGTCAGGCCGGGGTCGTACATTTGTCCAGTAACAAAGCCCAAAAGAAAATGGTAAACAGAAGCTATTATGACTAATGGTCATACTCACTCCTGATGACCTCGAGAAGTTCCCCATCAGGTCGCAGAGCTCCCTGGCTGCAGCATTGCCTCAGGGGTCGCGGGCGTCCAGCCCTGGCTGGAGAGCTGAACACCGAACGCAGCAGAAACGGGCCTGGCGGGGTTGCGAGGGTCTTCATTAAACCAGGAGAGCCGTAAACCTCATTAAAAACCCAGCCGTGTGTTCTTCGGAACGCTGGTGCTCCAGGAAAGGCGAGTCTAATTAGAGGAGGAAGAAGACGCCCAAATGCGACTGGTGGCTCCATTCGAGCGCCCAGAAGTTGGTGGCACTGGTTCCTTTTGAACCCGTTTCTTTTCAGTGTTTCTGTCAGTCTGGACAGTCGCCCTTTCTCCCCTCTCCAGCTTTTATTTTGGTTCACCGATGGAACACGAATGTAGTAGGAGATGGAAAAAAGCAGACGGATTCCTAAGAAAAACTGTCAGAAAGGGGGAAAAGGAAGAAAAACAAAGAGATCAAAGAAGATATTGGGAAGCAAGACATCTCAAAGCAGAACTGAGAAGTGGAGAAAAAAGGAGAGAAAGAATGTGAACAAAGAAGAGTGTGGGGACCAGCAGTTAGTGTAACGGCTATGTGGCTGGACTCTCATGTAGTCGACTGCGGTTCGAGTCCCAGACCCAGTGGCTTAAACTCATGCCAGGTGCGTGTGCGTGCGTGCCCAAGATCCCAGGAGGAGAATGGAGGAGAAGGGATTGTGGCGTGGCCATCCCCCCAGGGGGGTGATTTCTCGCTTTCTGTCTTTCTGTCTCTCTGTCTTTCTGGCGAGCGCACGTGCCCTATAGCAAAAAACCTCTCCAAAAATTAAATAAATAAAAAGAAGAGTGTGAAAGGGATAAAGAGAAAGTAAGACAGGGAGGAAAAAAAAGCAGGAGAGAGAGAAGAAGGGGCAGGAGCAGGGATATAGGGCAGAGGATTCAGTGAGGTTCTTTTTTTTAAAGAATAATTTTATTTATTTTATTTATTATTGTTTTTTTTACTTTTCTTTCTTTCTTCTTTCTTTCTTCTTTCTTTCTTCTTTCTTTCTTTCTTTCTTTCTTTCTTTCTTTCTTTCTTTCTTTCTTTCTTTCTTCTTTCTTATTTTTTAAAAATTTGGCATACAACACATGCGCTCTCCAAAAAGAGAGAGAGAAACTGAGAAAGTAAACCAGGTCTGGGACTCGAACTGCAGTCAGCTACGTGGGAGTCCAGTGCCTTAACCTCCATGCCACTTGACTGGTTCAAGTCCCAACACCAGTGGCTTGGAACTCATGCTGGGCACATGTGCGTGTGTGCCCAAGATCCCAGGAGGAGAATGGAGGATAAGGGATTATGGTGTGGCACATACCTGGGGGGTGGTTTGTAACTTTTCCTTTTTCTATCTCTGGTGAGTGTATGAACCCTACAGTGAGACTTTAAAACAACGAAATAAAATAATAACTACCTAGACCTGCCTCCTTGCCTGAGAGAGGGACTGACTGGCCTGGGAGGGGCCCAGGCATCGATATTCCTGAAAGCCCATGGGGGAGTTCCAGTGCTCAGCCTGTCAGGGGTCTTGGCATCAGAGATGGGCCTGGAGAAATCACCCCCAGGAGCGTGCCTGCAGCTAAGTACTGGTTTCGTACTGGCCCGCTGGACTCCCACATGGCTGACTGTGGTTTGAGTCCCGGACCTGGCAACTGGCTTTCTCTCCTCTCGCTCTTTCTCCCCCCTTCTCTGGTCAAAATTAAAACAAATAAATAAAGTTAATATATTATTTTATTATATTATACATTTTATTCATTTATTATTGTTCTTCAATTTGACTAAAGAGAGACAGAGAGAGAGAGGGGAGGAGAGTGACAAAGCAAGCCACCAGGTCCAGGACTTGAACCACAGTCAGCCATGTGGGAGACCAGCACCTCAACCACCAGACCACTTGTCAGCCCCAACCATGCCTTCTTTTTTTTCTTTTTCTTTTTTTTTTGAAGAGGTTTTTGCTATAGGGCGCATGCGCTCACCAGAAAAACAGAGAGAGACAGAGAGATAGAAAGCAAGAAATCACCCACAGGGGGGATGGCCACACCGCAATCCCTTCTCCTCCATTCTCCTCTCGGGATCTTGGGCACGCATGCGCAAGCGCCCGGCATGAGTTTTAAGCCACCGGGTCCAGGACTCAAACCGCAGTCAACTACATGGGAGTCCAGCGACATAGCCATTACGCTAACTGCTGGTCCCCCAACCATGCCTTCTTAACATCAGAACATCTTTCTTTGAAAATATGTTCCTCTTCCCCTTTGGTGACTCTTCCGCTGCTGAGATATAGAGAAAGAAAGTCCTTTAGGGCCCGCAGGTGGTGTGGTGCTTAGGGTGCTGGCTAGACTGTCACATGGCTGACCTTGGGTTGAGTCCTGGACTTGGCAGCTTGCTGTCTCACTTTCTCTCTCTCTCTGGGCAAATTAATAATAAATAAATAAATAAATAAATAAATAAATAAATAAATAAAATTAAATTTAAATTTATTTTTTTTAAAAGTCCTTTAGCTTCAGACTGTTGAGGAGCACTGTCAAACAATACGGAATTCTGTAATTGATCAATAAGAAATGATTGCAACTGGAGTTTTAGAACAGGAGCCAAGAAACTTGAAAGATAAGCTCCTTATCCTCTAGGTTATCATCATCATTTATGGCTGATAGTCTTTCTTTCATCAGAGCCTGCCCCTCCCCACGCGCTGCATTTGGTGAATCGTATGTGAAGTCCCACTCAGCTCCTGACCCCTTCAGTGCCGGGTGTTGTTGACAAGCAATGGTAAGAGTCAGCTGAACGTCTGAAGGGGCTCCGTTCTCACTCCTGAGAAGTCACTGCAGTGTTGCAGGATCTTTGGACATTAGCCACCTGAGAAAACTGGTTTCTCCAAGTTGTGGTTCCTCCCTTTATTTATTTATTTTAAGAATGATTTGTATTTAACTTTATTTATTTATTTTTATTTTGACCAGAGAAGGATGGAGGGCGGGAGTGAGAAAACAAGCCACCAAGTCCAGGACTTGAACCGCGGTTCGCCATGTGGGAATCCATTTTTGCCATAGGGCATGTTCACTTGCCAGAGAGACAGAGAGCGAGAAATCACCCCTCAGGGCGGATGGCCAGGCCGCAATCCCCTCTCTATTCTCCTCTCAGGATCTTGGGCACGCACACACGTGTACCCGGCATAGTTTTAAGTCACAGGGTCTGGGACTCAAACTGCAGTCGACTACATGGGAGTCCAGCGACATCACCATTATGCCATCTGCTGGTCCCCTCTCCCTTTATTTATTAAAGAGCATGTTCAGACTGTATGCTTTTGTCAATTTATAAAAATCAGCACACAAGAGAGTAGTCGCAGAAAACCGTTGGGTGTCACAAGTACATTTTGGTGGCTAGTTCTTTACAATTTCCATCTCCCTTAGGAGTGCTATTATTTCTGACCCTCCCTAGCAGCTCCCTTGTGAGGTAGACAGAATAGGGTCACCTCACGGCTGGGAAGAAGTCTGGGAATGTGATTCTTTCTTTAAGCATTCCATAGAAAGAGGTCTGTCTCTGTTTTCCTTCTCACAGCGGGAGGCAGTGGGAAAAGTCAATGAAAGCCTCGTGATTGCTAAAACAAATACACAAAGAAATGCAAAAGCCTGACTTCTCCACTGTGCATGGCAAACATTTCACAAATTTTCATTTTACCAAAGAAGAAAATCACGTGAACTGTCCCTCTCCCAAGTACTCTACTTGAAAAGGCAATCGGTCTCCTAGCAACCAACACTTCCTGACAGAGAACAAGGTCTGGAGGGAGGGGGAGGCTGCAAGGACCAGGGAGGGAGCGGGATTCTCAGGAGGGAGGAGAATGAAGAGGGCCCCAGCCCCTCTCCTCCAGCGCTGGCTCTGGGCCCCTCAGAGCCCCACGCAGGGTCACCGGTGAGGCGAGGCGAAAGGGGCTGGTCTACCTTAGGCTATGCCTGGGCCGGGCCTTTCCCTTTTTTTTTTTTTTGCTATAGGGCACATGAACTCGCCAGAAAGACAGAGACAGAGAGACAGAAAGCAAGAAATCACCCCCCAGAGGGGATGGCCATGCCATCCCTTCTCCTCCATTCTCCTCTCGGGATCTTGGGCATGCACGCACACGCGCCTGGCGTGAGTTTAAGCCACCGGGTCCTGGACTTGAACCGCGGTCAACTACATGGGAGTCCAGTGACATAGCTGTTACGCCAACTGCTGGTCCCTGCCTTTCCCTTTTTTAAATTGCCAGAGGACATGTGCACTGGCCAGGCAGGGAGAGACCAAGAGACAGAGAGGGAGTAAGCACCCCCAAAAGGACATGGTCACACCACAGCCCCCCCCCCATTTCTCCATCCTGTCAAGATTCAGGGCACATGCACATGCCAAGCATGTTTCCCAAGCTGCTGGGCCTGGGATTTGAACCATGGTAGCCATGTGGGACCCAGCTCCCTTTACCCTTAGGCCACAGGCCATCCCGGGAGCATGACCCGTTCTAAAGAGACAGCATCGTGGTAGATGAGGCCTGGAAACCTGGAGCAGCCACCGGCCTCAGGGCTCTAGGGACTCGGCTCTGCCACCTGTGTCTTACAGCGGCAGCGGAGCACTTGCGGTTGTTCCCCTGCCTAGTCCTTCTCTGGTTCTCTGCCTGCCTGACGCTCAACTCTGTGCTCACAGCGCGATCGCCCTGGAGGTGGTATCAGCTCCCACGGTGCAGGGGCGCAGTCCCTGTTACAGTCCTCCACACCAGCTGCCTGTCACAAGGCGTAGGTCCTGGTCACCACAGCGTCTGTCCGAGGATGGGGACTGACTCCCTCCCAGCTGGGATGGTTCGGGGAGTCCGGGCACATCCTTCATTGCCAGTTTGTCACAGAGGTTTCCAGGACCAGCAGATGGCGTCGCGGTTATGTCGCTGGACTCCCACATGGTCAACGCGGTTTGAATCCTGGACCAGGTGGCTTGAGGACTCACACTGGGCTCGTGCACAGTGTGTGCGTGCCCAAGATCCCGGGCAGAAAGTGGAGAAGAGACTGCGGCGTGGCCATGCCCCTCGAGGGGTGAGTTCTCACTGGCCTCCCTCCTAGCACCCCCACGAGTCACCAACAGGGAGTCTCTGCAGACCCCCTCTGAGTTCCAGCGGTGTTATCACTGCGTAGATCAGGTCATTGTTCATGGGGACCAGCTCACCTGCAGTCCCCTTCCCGATGTGGGCTGGGCGGTGGCAGGCTCCAGTTCTAACCCCAAGGTTGTTCCCTGGCAACCAGCCCCTCCAGAGGCCACCCAGGTCGAGTTCATTTGCATACAAAATGACACTGGGACTTCAGAGGTGCCAGGGTTCCAGGAGCTGTGTGCCCCAAACTGGACAGAACTCCAAAACACTATTTCTTGTTACGTCGCAAGACCACAGTGACCATTTGTGCTAAAGTTTTAATTCACTGGAACGGAATTAAAAGTCATCTCCTTGCTCAATGGGGCGAGGTGGCTAACAGCCACGGACTGGACAGGTCTGACTGGGAGCATTCCCACCATCCCAGCCCATTGCTGCTCCGGGGCCACGCCAAGGTCGCCAGCGCACACGGTAGGATGGGGATGCTCCAATCCGGAAGGGATTTTTTAAAGAGATTTTTGCTATAGGGCATGTGTGAGAGACAGAGACAGAGTGACAGAAAGCAAGAAATTACCCTCCAGGGGGGAGGGCCATGCCTTAGTCCCTTCTCCAGTCTCCGCTGGGGCCTGCACGTGCACACACACGCGCCTGACTTGAGTTTAAGCCTCCAGGTCTGCGACTCGAGCCACGGTTGACTCGACTATGTGGGAGTCCAGGAACATAACCATTAGTAACCATTATGCTATCAGCGGGTCCCTGGAAGGGACTGCTCTGTGAGTTCACCTCAGTGAGTTCACCTCCATCTGGAAACTCTCCTCACCTTCTGTTCACACTACTTTTTTTCACTTTTCCGGCAGTCGCCAGTCGTTTAATTGAATGGAGGGCTCCCGCTAATGCTGTCATAAATAACTCAGCTGAATTCGAATGGCACAAATCAGAGACTTCCCGCACTGCAGGTTTTCCTTTTAATTCCAAGTTTCATCGTTAACTCCACTTTTATAAAAGTCGATTCTATACCACCAAAAGGCCATTCTCGTAGGTGGTATAATGGTTATGTCGCTGGACTCCCACCTAGTCAGCCGTGGTTTGAGTCCCAGACCAGGGGGCTTAAAACTCATGCTGGGTACAAATGCATGCGTGTCCAAAACCCTGAGAGGATAGAGAAGGGATTGCAGCATGGCCATCCGCCCTGGGGAGGTGATTTCTCACTTTCTGTCTCTCTCTCTCTATCTCTCCATCTAGCCCATGTGCCCTATATAAAAAAATCTCTTAAAAAAGAGAAAGGCCATTCTAAGTTGATAGTTTTTATTCTATACAATTGAAAATTCTTTCTTCAAAGTCTATTCTTTTCACATATAAATCTAGAAGGCTTTTACTTTGAGAAAGGAAATGTCAGCTTGAGAGGGGAAAGAGTAGAAATAGAATCAAGACATCACTGAGACTTTACCTCGGTGTATAAAAATGTGGATTATTGAGAAATGGCCCAGGGCCAGTTGCTGGTATGGTGGTAAAGGTGGCTGAATCCCATGGACTGACTATGAGGTTCGAGTCCTGGATCCGGTGGCTTGAAAAACTCTCTAGGAATGTAAGTGGAGTGTGCATGCCCAGAATCCCAAGGGGAGAATGGAGAAGGGATTGCAGCAGGCCATCCCCCATAGGGTGACCACCCCCTGGGGTGCTTTCTGACTTTCTCTCTCTCTCCTGAGAAGTGCATATGCACGTATGCACACTGGCAAATTAAACAAGCGAACAAACAAAAAGCAATAACAAACAGAAAAAGAAATGGCCCAATGGAAGTTCTCTGTGGTCTGTGCGCCTAAGATCCCGGACGTGGCGTGATGGGGGTGTTTTGAAACATGCCAGAAGGGACACAGCACCCACATTCCCACCCCCGGGAGTGGATTCGACTTACAGAACGTACAGTGGCGGTTGCAAACACTCCTCCTTGCAAGTCGCTGTGACCTGCAGAGATCCCAGCAGAGGACGGTGATACCAGGGCGGGTGGAGAGAGCAGAAGATGCGGTTTCAGGATCCTGTTCCCTGGAGGCCAGCAGTCCAATGCAGAGGAAGAGGACGGAGTGAGAGCCACCTTCCTGGAAATCAACGAACAGGTATTAACAAAGGGGGATCATTTTGAACACGCAGGAAACTCAGTTTGGCGGTATTACTTTTATGCAGACCTAAGCTCCCAAGCCCCCACTCCTGCCCAGGAGAGAGGAAAACACCTTGCCAATTCAACGAAACTCAGTCCTTCCTGTGTGAAATGTAGTTGGGTCAGGATTTTAACTCACCGAAGTAAAACATGTGGGGCCCTTCCTGTGCACATGCACACCTAGACCGCACTTCCAATGTGGGATGGCGTCTGGGGCGATGTCCAGGTCCTTCGTATTTCGGACAAAGACTCGAATGAAACACGTCAATAGCGAAAGGAAAATCATTTATTAGGTAGAAGTGAAAGTGCATGCCCAGGACTAGCAGTTGGCATAACGGCTATGTCGCTGGACTCCCATGTAGTCGACTGCAGTTCGAGTCCCAGATCCGGTGGCTTAAACTCATGCTGAGCACCACTGCGTGTGTGCCCAAGATCCCAAGAGGAGCATGGAGGAGAAGGGATTGTGGTGTGGCCATCCCCCCGGGGGATGATTTCTCACTTTCTGTCTCTCTGTCTCTCTCTGTCTTTCTGGTGAGCACACATGCCCTGTAGCAAAAACCTCTTCCTCCCCACAAAAAAAAAAAAAAAGAGAGAGAGAGAGAGAGAGGGGCTCAAAGTCCCCAGCAGCTGCATTCTGGGAGGTTTATACTTTTTCAAAATTATTTATTTAATTTTATTTATCATTATTATTTTTTAAATTTGCTATAGAACAAGTGGACTTGAGAGAGAGAGAGAGAGAGAGAGAGAGAGAGAGAGAGAGAGATGAGCTGGAGAAAGAGAAAGTGGGAAAGTAAGAAAGGGAGAAAAGAGAAAGCAAGTTGCCAGGCCCAGGACTCGAACTGCAGTCAGCCATGTGGGAATCCAACACCTTAAACACCATGCCATCTGTGACTCAGTTTATAATTTTTAATCTAGGTCATGTAGTTTGAGCATTGGCTGGGCCACTGATGGTTCTCGTCTCATTGGCTCCGTCCAAGGTGGCGCGGCCCGCTGCCTGGTCTCATTGGCTCTATCAAACGTGGCTTGATCAACTACACAGCCACATGGGAAGTCTGCTGCCTCCATCCCCTCGGGCTGGAAAATGTCTGTCCGGATTGGTTTTTCTGTCTAGCCACGGAGGCAGGGGCTCCAGCCTTCTTCTCCGCTTCCATTTGCTAGCTTTCCCCTGCCTCACTTCCTGCCTGCGCCTCTGCTCTGAGCAGTGGCCCTTTTTCTCTGCTATGCCTGCACCTGGCAGGTCCACCTGCGGGCGTCTTCCCCACGAGGACTGGGGCACAGCCACAGGGAGCAGGGAGCGGCCCTTAGCGGTGTCTAGGTGTCTGCCCTCTCCCACCTTTCCTCTCCCTCCAGCCAGGGGGTGGCCCTGGCTCCCCGCGTTAGGGAAGCTGCTCCCACCCCACACCCTTCCGCCCTCCTGATCCCCGGCAGGAGCCCACAGCCTCCACGCTCCGCTCTGTGGCCTCGGAGACACACACCCTGGCCCTCCTAACAAAGCCGGGCTTCTGTGAACCGGCCTTGCCCTCTGGCTCGTTGTTTCTGCTGCAGATTTATGGAACTTAATCCAGCACCTCGGTTGATGCCGTTGCTCCCGGCTTCCCATCCTCCTGGAAGCAATGACTGCCACTGATTCTCTGGGAGGGGAGCTGACAGCCTGCGGGCAGCCAGAAACCACGAGAAATCACCGGGAATAAGGCAGGACACCGTTACCAGGCGGACCCGGTGCTGGAATGGGACGGTGGTCACCCTCATTCATTCTCGGCCAGGGGCGTTGTAAGGCGTCTCTGTGTGTCCTGTGACTGAGAGCCCCAGACGAAACCACAGTGGTCTAGGGCCACGTGGGCCTCGCGACGGTCTGCCTTCCCCAGCGAGATTTCTGAGGGTGGCCGTGTCACCGTGAGCGGAGGCCTGCTGGTCTCACTCTCTCCTGCGTCCAGCACTGGCCGCGTTCACACACTCCTGTTCCTCGCTGGCTCCCGAGGATGCCTGAGTTGCCATCATCTCGTTTATGGTTGTAGATGTAAAATTGCAGGACCAGCAGTTGGTGTAATGTCTATGTGGCTGGACTCCCACATAGTCAACCGCGGTTCGAGTCCCGGACCCAGTGGCTTAAACTCACACCGGGCGTGTGTGCGTGCATGTCCAAGATCCCGAGAGGAGAATGGAGGAGAAGGGATTGCGACATGGCCATCCGCCCTGGGGGGTGATTTCTTGCTTTCTGTCTCTCTGTTTTTCTGGTGAGCACACACGCCCTGTAACAAAAATCTCTCCAAAAAAATAAATAAATCATAAACACAGGGTATTTACAGATAACTCTTGGAATGTGTGGCCTGTAGCTCTTTTTCTTTTTTCTTTTTTTTTTTTTTTTTTTGGAGAGGTTTTTCGCTATAGGGCGCGTGCGCTCGCCAGACAGACAGAGAGAGACATAGAGACAGAAAGCGAGAAATCACCCCCCAGGGGGGATGGTCACGCCGCAATCCCTTCTCCTCCATTCTCCTCTCGGGATCTTGGGCACGCACGCACACGCGCCCAGCGTGAGTTGTAAGCCACCGGGTCCGAGACGCGAACCACGGTCGACTACGTGGGAGTCCAGCGACATAGCCATTACGCTAACTGCTGGTTCCCCTCTTTTTCTTTTTAATAGTTTTATTTTTTAACATTTATTTATTTATCTATTTGTTTGTAGTGATTTTCAAGACACCAGTTCTGGGGCTTGAATATGGTGTGCCATGTGGGAGTCCAGCGGCTTCACCACTACACTCACCTGTCCCCCTTTCTTTCTTCCTTTATTTATTTATTTTTTTTAAGTTTTGCTATAGGACGTGTGTGCTCCCTAGAGAGAGACAGAGAGGGAAAGTGAGAACTCACCCCCCACCAGGGGGAATAGCCATGCTGCAATTTCTTCTCTATTCTCTTCTTGGGATATCGGGCATGTGTCCACGTGTGCCTGGCGTGCTTCTCAAGCTGCAGGTGCCACAGGTCCTGGACTCGAACCAGTCCCTCTGGTTTTTGCCATAGGGCATGTGCACTCACTGGAGAGAAAGAGAGGGGGAAAGTGAAAAATCACACCCCAGAGTGATGGCCATGCCACAATGCCTTCTCTATTCTCCTTTTGGGATTTTGGGCACACGTGTAAAAGCTTGGCATGATTTTCAAGTAGCCAGGTCAGGACTCCAACCACGGTTGGTGATGTGGGATCCATCTGCCTCAACCTCCACACCAGCTGTTGGCCCCTGTAGTTCTTTTTCAGTTGGGGTGTTGAAACCTGCTCATTGAGATGTCACACAGGCCACAAACGAGTTAGCCTGGGCATCGTCAGATTTCACATCTCCACACTTCGTTCTGGGGACCAGCAGATGGTGTAATGGTTATGGCGTTGGACTCCCCATAATTGACTGCTATTTGAGTGCCAGACCTGGCTACTTAAAACTCACACGGTGCATGTGTGTGCACATGAGAATGGAGGACAAGGGATTGCAGCATGGCCCAGGGGGTGATTTCTTGCTTTCTGTCTCTGTCTCCCCGATGAGTGCATGCACCCTCTAGCAAAAAAAAAAAAAAAAAAAAAAAAAAAAAAAAAAAAAAAAAATCTCTTTTAAAAAAAAAACACCCTTCATTCTGTAGCTATGAAAGTAGACTCTTCTCTGTGCATTAGGGCTGGAACCGTGGACTATCCAGAGAGCCACACAGGCGTAGTGGAGACGCTTAGGTGTCTTAGGACGCACTAGCAAACACAAACTCATCAGCTCCCACAGCCGGGAAGCCGTGACGCGGGTCGCAGTAAGGGCGGGGCTGCTGGGAGTCAGCACCTGAGAGCAGCGAGAACGGCTCCGGCAAACAATGAATGTGTCCAGGCTGAACCGGCCTCTGGTGCAGCCAGTAGGCGCAGCACAGAGGAAGCTGGATCCCACGTGGCCGACCAGGGTTCAAGTGCTCACGTCGGCCTCAGGCCGGGCTTGTGTGTGCACGCTCAGCTCCTGATGGGATGGAGAAGGGGTGTGACCAGGCCACTTTCGGGGTGCTCCCTCTCTTTCATGCGTGTGTGCGCGTGCTCTCTGTCATGAATGCAAATACATAAACTTTAAAAAAAAGATAGCCTAGAAAATTCAGCGTGGGATGTTTTGTGTAGCAATAAATGACTATATATCTAAGCCGGACCTGGGGACACTGGGGAGCTGAAGACTCAGCGAAATTCTTAATGACCTCACAGATTCGTGGAGGGCAGTTTAAGTTCAGCATGTTTTATGAAAACACAGGATGTGGGCAATGCATTCAAATATATATATATATATATATATATATATATATATATATATATACACACACACACACACACACACTCTCCAACAATTAGTTAAAATTGTAAAGGATATTTCCACGTGGAATGGGGCCAGCTGTAACTATCTGGAGAACTTACCCCACCCCTTGACAATACTTGGTTGGATGCATCATTAATCTGCATATCTCATTATTACAAAAACTAAAATGAAAAAAAAAGACAACTGTCTTTCTCTCCACGTGGTCTTTGCAAACTGCCCGCCTGGGGAGATCTCAGTGTGGTAGTAAAGTGGCCTTGCTGTAGTTTGGGGAGAGGCCACGTCGGACGTGGGGCACCCATGAACCACCCTCAGCACCCACTCTGTACATGCCTGGGATGTTGTGCATGGCCCGTGGCCTAACCCAGGCGGAGGTGCTGGGTTTCCTGTGGATCAGCCAGGAAAAGTATGGGTGCCCCAGTGCAGCAGCGATGCACAGCGGGGTGCGTGTGCGGAGGGCGGGAAAGCGGCTCTGCTGTGTGCTGCCGAACACTGTTCACATCAGACGGTCGGGACCCACAGACTCATCGGCACACTCCAGTGTCTTTCATGCCACTATTAGGTCTTCGGGAAAGTCATGATGTATTTTTCTATGGAAAATGCATCTTTTTTTAATAAAAGAATTATTTACTGTTGGGACCAGCAGTTAGCGTAATGGCTATGTCACTGGACTCCCATGTGGTTGATCGTGGTTCAAGTCCCGGACCCAGTGGCTTAAACTCACGCCAGGCGCGTGTGCGTGCGTGCCCAAGACTCCGAGAGGAGAATGGAGGAGAAGGGATTACGGCGTGGCCATTCCCCTGGGGGGTAATTTCTCGCTTTCTGTCTCTCTATCTCTGTCTGTCTGTCTGGTGAGTGCATGCGTCCTATAGCAAAAACCTCTCCAAAAAAAAAAAAAAAAAGAAAAGAAAAGAAAGAAAGAAAAAGAATTATTTATTGAATTTTATTTATTCATTCACTTATTTTTTTAATTTGACCAGAGAGAGCAACAGAGAGAGGGAAAGGGAGAGAGCAAGCCACCGGGTCCAGGACTTGAACTGTGTTTGGCCAGGTGGGAGTGTCCAGTGTCTTAACCACCATACCATCTGCTGATCCTGCAAAATGCATCTTGACTTTCCTGATGACCAGTACACGAGGAGATTCTTCCAGGGGGTGATTTGCCATCAGCAGGCAGGGAAGGAAATCTTTGGGCCCGAGCGGTACTGATTGGCTGTGGACAGCATCTGGGCGGACTCTCCCCATGCAACTCTCTCCTGCGTGCACCTAATCAAGGACGTGGGGGAGCGGATGGTGACAGGCAACGAGGTGTGATGACGCTCTGTGAGGCTGTCCCACAGGAAGGTCAGGGCTTGCGCTCAGAGACCGCCCCCAGGGCCCCGAGGACACACATGGCCATGCTCAGGGCTGGCTGAAGCTGGGGTGGATCACACATCCAGACCCAGCTGGGGTGCTCTGTCTCTGTCTCTGTGTCTCTCTTGCTCCTGGAATAAAAGAAATAAAAGCAAAAGGAACGTGGGAGGTAGCCAGTTTTCAGCACGAAGAAGAAGCATGGAAAGTAGAGAAGGCGAGGGTGGCCAGCTGGCCAGTCGTTGGAATTCAGAGTTGTTCTGGGTCCTGGGACTTCTGGTCCTATTTAAATGAGACACTGTAAGGGTCTCTCCCCCGCCCCCATCTCTATGTTATGTAAGCTTCACTGTTTATGCTCAGGTCAGTATGAGAGAGGCGATCATTTGTCTTTGAAAAGGAATTAGTGGGCAGATAGCATGGTGGTTAAGGCACTGAACTCCCACATGATTGGCCATGGTTTGCATCCTGGACCCAGCAGTTTGAAAATCATGCCAGGCGCATGTGTGTATGTGCCCAAAATTCAGAGATGAGAATAGAGAAGGGGTTGCGGCGTGGTCAGCCGCCCACGGGCTGGTTTCTTGTTTCCCTTTCTCCCCCCCCCCCCCCCCTCTCTCTCCTTCTGGCCAGTTCTATGGCAGAAACTTAAAACATAAATAGATAAATGAGTGATTGGTTACACAGTTTCCCATTTGGGCGGGGGCATGGGGGCTTTTCCCCCTTCATACTGAAGTTGTGCAGTCGCTAGGCTTGGAGTCGTATCTGAATGGCAAATGGCTGAATGTGGAAGACTGGCCTTCCCGACGAACTTCTTGTCCTGGGCAGTGTGACACCATTGGGGCATGCGGTCTGAGAGGTCTCTCTGGAGTTGTTCTTGGCTCCAGCTTGGGCATCTGGACAGAGCAGCACTGACGTCCCAGAGCTAAGCCACCAAAGCCACCGGCACCTCTTTGCCTTTGCAGTCTCCAGACACAGCTATCATGCTTGCCAGGCCCAGGGACTATACAAGTCTGAAAGCTGACTGTCCCCACAGTGAGAGATGTTTCATTAAGGACGGACCCTCCCAGAAGTGCAGGCCAGCCAGAATTGCGCTCTGACACACAGGCAAGGAAAGCACCCTGGGCAGCCGAGCTGGGTGGGCACGGGGAGGAGGGGAAAGAGGGTGCACCCTGGGCTTCTTCTGGCATCGCCCCCGCTGGGCATCGTTCTCGCTGTGACCAAAGTCGGTTCCTTTGTCTTGACAACTCAATTTTTGTAAATGGTGAAGTTCTTTCAAAGCGATTGAGAAGGAAAATTGAATTTCAGAGACAATTTTTTTCTTTACTTTTAAAAATTTGATGAGGGTGCATGTGTTCACCAGAGAGATATAGAGAGAGACAGAGATAAAGGGAGAGGAGAAATGACCTCCTCCCATGGGGCATGGTCACACCAAAAGTCCCTTCTCCTCCATCTCTCCCTCCTTTCATGACTTTGGGCATGCACACACAAACACTCGGTGCTTTTTTTTTTTTTTAAGTATTTATTTAATTTTATTTCTTATTATTGTTTATTTTTAAATTTGACCAGAGAGACAAAGAGAGAGAGAAAGGGAAAAAGAGGAAGCAAGCTGCCAGGTCTGGGACTCAAACCATGGTCAGTCACATGGGAGTCCAGTGCTTTAACTACCACACCACCTGGCAGCCCCTTGCACAGTAAGCTTGTTAAGCCATTGGACTGACCATGTGGGATCCGGCTATAACCACCAGGCAGGTGCTGGCCCTCAGAGGCAGCGTTAGATTATTTCAAACATCAAAGGAGTGGAGAGGCTGACAGGCTCAAAGCCGCTTTGGCTCGTTGCTGTGAGTGCAAATTGCAGGGCGAGGTGCCCCAACGCTATGTTTGCGGGGCTTCTGGTCTGTGTCACAGAACCTGCTTCACCTCCACGGCTCAAAAGCTGGAAACATTTTCTACGGTCAATTTCTAAATTCATGTTTCTAGTCAGTCTTGTGTTTCTCATTCTCGTACTAACGTACGAGAGCTAGTGATGGATGGGGCAGTTTAAGGATAAGTATGGTCCAGCTGGTGCAGTGGTAAAAGGCGATGCTCTGTGAGGCAACCCCACATCGGAAGTTTCCTGGTTCACGTCCCGAGGCTTCTCTGAGTACCCAGGACGTGCTTACCATGCTTCAGGCTCGGGTGGACCACAGCTGTAGGGAGTTCTTGCTCCTTCTCTCTCTCTCTCTCTCTCTCTCTCTCTCTCTCTCTCTCTCTCTCTCTGTCTCTCCTCAGGAGACATAAATAAGTAAACTTAAAAAACAAAAAAAAGAAATGTGAAGAAAGTCACTAAGCCAGGTTGTAATCCAGAGACTCGCTGTCCGGCCAGTCGTTTCTGTAATGAATCCACTTAGACACACTTTCCAATATTGATTGATGTATAAGCATGAACTGGTAATTAGTTATTGACTCTGTGAAAAACGAATGATTTATCAAGCATATACTCTATGATCTCCCAGGACACAAATGAGCTTCGGAATGACCGATGACTTCCGAAGCAGCTTTGTCTACACCGACATACCGAAGTCTCCAGCGGCTACAACACTGCATGAGAAATCCAGTTCTCAGTCATTTGGAAACAATCACAGTGGGGACCTTTGTAAAATAAAGTAGTATACATAGTGAGATCATAGCTGAGACAGGGTCAAAGAAAGTTAGACAGAGCTGCTTCTTTTCTTTTCAATGATGTCTTATTTATTTACTTATTTAATTTTTATTATTTTTAATTTGACCAGAGAGAGAGGGAAAGTGAGAAAGCAAGGTGCCAGGCCCGGGACTCAAAGCATGGTTATCTATGTGGGTGTCCAGCGCCTTAACCACCACGCCACCCACCAGCCCCAAAGCTGCTGCTTTCAAAGCAGTACCAAGAGGGTTTGTGAATTCACATGTTTTACATTTACTTCCTGTCTGCCCCTCTCTGTAATGTCCCGGAGTGGTCGCTTAGAACCTGTTCATACAGCCTTGCTCAGGTCACTTCACCTCTTTGTACTTCCATTAATTTCCTTTTCTTCAAACTCTTCTTAAAAATAGCTTGTTTCAGGGGAACCAGCAGTTAGTGTAATGGCTACGTCGCTGGACTCCCACGTAGTCGACCGCGGTTTGCATCCCGGACCCGGTGGCTTAAAACTCACACCGGGCGTGTGTGCGTGCGTGCCCAAGATCCCGAGAGGAGAATGGAGGAGAAGGGATTGTGGCATGGCCATCCCCCCTGGGGAGTGATTTCTCGCTTTCTGTCTCTATGTCTCTCTCTGTCTGTCTGGCGAGCGCATGCGCCCTATAGCAAAAACCTCTCCAAAAAAAAAAAAAAAAAAAAAAATAGCATGTTTCAGGACCAGCAAATGGTGTAATGGTTAGTTGCTGGACTCCCACATGACCAACCATGGTTCAAGTCCCTGATCCGGCGGCTTGAAACCTACACTGGGCACGTGTGCATGCGTGCCCAAAATCTTGAGAGGAGAATGGGGTTGTGGCATGGCTGGGGGTGATTTCTCACTTTCTATCTCTCTCTATTCCTCTTTGTCTTTTTGGAGAGCGCACACACTCTATAGCAAAAATCTCTCTAAAAAATATATGTTTCAAAGTGTTGCTGATTCTCACAAAATACGTTATGTTTCTAGATGGACTTAATATTCCTTTTTTTCCCTAAAATTTATTTTATTCATAATAGAAGATGTGCATGCATGTATGGGGGGGGAGAAAGCAGGATTTGTTCCCTTCCCCGGCCTTTACACGTCAGGGTCTTGGGCGCACACTCGCACACCGGGTGTATTTTTAAGCTGACCTGGAAATCCAAACCGCAGTCAGCCATGTGTCTTCCAGTACTGCCACTCAGTTCGCAACCGCCTGAACCACCAGGCTGGGTTGACTTGATATTTCAAAACAAGATGACTGTTTTTGAAAACATTAGAAACATTTTCTTCTACTTTGAAAGCCTTTGCTTTATCTGCTGTGCATTTATTCATCGATTCTTTCAGTAAGTAGTTCTTGAGGACTTTGTTTTTTCTTTATTTATTTTTTTGTCATTAGGGTGTGTGTGCCTGGTAGAGAGAAATAAAGAGACAGTGAGACGGAAAGTGAGAAATCATCCCCCTGGGGGGGGGGGGTGGCCATGCTGCAATCCCTTCTCCTCCATTCTCCTCTCAGGATTTTGAGCATGCACATACACGTGCCTGCTGTAATTTTCAAGCTGCCAGGTTTGGGATTCGAACCGCGGTTAGCCATGTGGGAGTCCAGCACCTTAATAATCATGCTGGCATCTCTTGAGGACTTCTTACATGCCATTTGGAGGCAACATTAGCAAATAGCATTAACTCATTGCTGTCCTCGGTGAGCTGACAACTGTGGTCTAGAAGGCCTATTAGATCCTTAAAGTAACAGACTTTAAAAAGTTATCTGGACATGAGGGACCAGCAGGTGGCGTGAAGTTATGTCACTGGTCTCCCACGTGGCTGACTATGGTTCGCGTGCAGACCTGGTGACTAGATGCTTACTCTGGGCGTGTGTGTGCACCCAAAATCTTGTGAGCACATACGCCCTATGGTGAAAATCTCTCTTAAAAAAATGGCTAAAGTGATAAAGATTAACGAGAGAGAAAAAAGTTATCTGCACCAATAAGAAACCTGCACCTGATAATTATATAAATGTGTCCCTCAATACCTTTAAGTAATCTAGAGGAGGAAAACCAATAGAACTTTACAGGAGTGAGTTACTAAAATTAGAGACATGAAAATTAGAGTTTTATGATTTACAAGCTTTAGTGACAAATGGGTGCTGATTCTGGGAAGACGGGATGGAGAGTCTCTCCAGTTCTTTCTGTCTAGAAAGTTTAGAGAACTCTGGGAGGTTTCCTTTGCTTGTGCGGCCACCAGATGGCAGTGTGGCGGAGCCTCGCCGCCCTGGTGGAGCTGCAGGAGAGGCAGAACAATGTCTGGAAGGACCTGATCTGTGAAATACGACCAGCCAGCTGACAAAGATAAACGGTGGTTTATGTGCATGTCATTAGAGTGCATTACTGGGGGTGGAGCTTGTGCCTAGGTCTTGAGTGTATTTGAAAGGTTACAACTGAGTGGCCTTTTCTTGACCTCTCAGGAGATCTGAACTTCCAAAGGCCCTCCGTGATGAGGCTGGGAGGTGAATGGAGTTCAGGGGTCGGACGAAGGGCACTCCATCCTGCACCAAGGAGGCTAGATTCTGGCCCTCAGTGGGCAGCCCCTGAAGGGCGATGGCAGTGGGAATACTTGGTTATTTACAGATAACCAGGCAATATTTTGCAGTTGACAGTGTGGGGGAGGGCATGTTTAGTTATGGAGGCAGCTTGGCTTATTAGGCAGTTGTTCTAATGGTTTAAACAAGACCTAATTATCTAAATAAATGGTAGAGATGGAGAAGATATTAGAATGGTATTTGAAAATATAGTCCATAGGGGACCGGCAGATAGTGTAATGGTTACATTGCTGGAATCCCACATAGTCGCCCGTGGTTCAAGTTCCAGGCTGGTTACTTCAAACTCACGCCAGGCGCGTGTGCATGTGTGCCCAAAATCCTGAGGAGAATGGAGGAGAAGGGACTGTGGTGTGGCCATCCCCCCTGGGCAGTGGTTATTTTGCTTTCTGTCTCTCTGTCTCTCGGGCAAGTGCACATGCTCTATAGCAAATATATATGTGTGTGTGTGTGTGTGTATAGTCCATAGGACTTGGCGATTGTTTTGAGTTTGAGGAAAGAGAGAGAGAGAATGCAAGAGTGGAGACAGTGCATCCCCCAACAAAAATTGTCCTGTTAATAGGATATTCTTCTTCTTTTTTTTTTTTTTTTTTTTTTTTTGAGAGGTTTTTGCTATAGGGCGCGTGCGCTCGCCAGACAGACAGAGAGAGACAGAGAGACAGAAAGTGAGAAATCACCCCCCAGGGGGGGATGGCCACGCCACAATCCCTTCTCCTCCATTCTCCTCTCGGGATCTTGGGCATGCACGCACACGTGCCCGGTGTGAGTTTTAAGCCACCAGGTCCGGGACGCGAACTGCGGTCGACTACATGGGAGTCCAGCGACATAGCCATTACGCTAACTGCTGGTCCCTTTTTTTTTTTTTTTTTGAGAGTTTTTTTTTTTTTTTTGTTTTTTTTTCCATAGGGTGCGTGCACTTGCCAGAAAGACAAGAGAGAGAGAGAGACAGAGAGACAGAAAGTGAGAAATCACCCCCCCCCCCCCCAGGGGATGGCCATGCCTCAATCCCTTCTTCTCCATTCTCCTCTCGGGATTTGGGGCATGTACACTCATGTGCCTGGTGTGATTTTCAAGCTGCCAGGTCTGGAACTTGAACCATGATGTCACTTATTTGGGATCCTTGGAACTCCCTTCCTGAGTTAAAAACCTTACTCATCACTTGTAGTCGAAAAAGAAAATGAGTTTGAAGAAGAAGGTGTATGTTGGGGTTGAGGTGCCTGGGGCCTGTAAAGTACAAGCTGGAGACAAGTCACCGGTTGGGACGAGGAGTTCGCACTTAGGGGATGGAGAGGGTGTCATCAGGGTCTAGGTAGAAAGCTGAAAACCAAAAGTAGGCGAGCGTAGGGGGTGTCAGTAGTGGGGACAGTTTATCCTCTAAATAATCGCCACGGTAATGACAATGTTCTTTTATACAGCAACAGGTAGTTTGCGACCCTTGTGTAAGTCACGAACGTGTGCACCCTGTAATGACTGCTCTGTTGTAAATTGTGCGCCTCTGGGTTAAAACGTCCCATCTGAAGAGATGTGGAAGCATGGGGCACAAGTAGAAGGGACATGTTCTCCACCCAAAGGCGAGTGGGTTAGCCCTGCCCTGCCCTCCCTCTTTCCAGTCGCCTGTACTCACTCCAGTACAGGAGCAAGGGAAGAGAAGCCAGAGAAGTACCTCTCAGCCCCGCCCAGGCGTCGGGATGCACGATGCTCTTAGAAAAAATACTCTCGCTAGACACTGCCTGTGGAGATTTTGATTCAGAAAGTCTGGGGGGAAAGAAACCAGGAGAAATGGTTTCATATAAGTCAGAGAAGAATTCAGTGACTGGCCAGTCCACCCTGTCTAAGGCAACAGAGAGGCCGAGTAGACACAGACAGCCCATGCTCTAAGCAGCCCAGAGCCCAGGAAGCCCTTATAAGTATTGCCACTGAGGCGTGTGGGCAGATCCTTTGCAGAAATGAATGGCTCATTCTGGAAGAGAAGGTTTTTTGTATTTATAAATTATTTTATTTAGCTTTATTTATTTATTTTATTTGACCAGAGAGGGACAGAGCATGAGAGCAAGAGAGAAGAAAGTGAGAATGCAAGTTGCCAGGTCTGGGACTCGAACCATGGTCAGCCATGTGGGAGTCCAGTGCCCCTAACCACTACGCCACCTGCTGAAGGTTCTTAAAACTCAAGGAAAAAGTGTGTTGAGCAGCCATGGATTCACTCAATACCGGGGATGGACAAGTGAATAAAATCTGTAAGGATCTTACACTTCAGCAGAAAGACAGAAAATAACCGGGGAACTCAAGGCTGTTAATTTCAGAAAGCGGTAAGTGCTTTGGAAGGACGCCAATGACAGCGGTGTGATGAGGAGAGAAGGCTTACCTCCAGCTTCAGTCAGCCTCAGGGAAGGCCAACAAGAAAGAAAGGCGTGCTTGGTCAGTCCGAAGGGCGGGGAAGGGGTGGGGCCGCGGAAGAACCAGGGCCCAGGGTGCTAGGGTACTCGCGAGGAGGCAGGAGGAATGACCTCAGCCAGACGGGATTCAAATGAAAGTGAAGCTGCCTCGGAGTTCTCCAGACCTTTCTTTTTCCAGAGAGATTTTTGCTATAGGGTGCATGCACTTGCTGAAGAAACAGACAGAGAGACAAAAAAACAAGAAATCACCCCCCAGAGGGATGACCACACCGCAATCACTTCTCCTCTATTTTCCTCTTGGGATCTTGGGCACGCATACACACACACCTGCTGTGAGGGTTTTTTTTGGTTTTGGTTTTTTTGTTTTGTTTTGAGAGGCTTTTGAGGGCGTGTGCACTTGCCAGAAAGACAGAGATAGACAGAGAGACAGAAAGCGAAAAATCACCCCCCCCAGGAGGGATGGCCACACCTCAATCCCTTCTTCTCCCTTCTCCTCTTGGGATCTTAGGCACGCACGCACATGTGCCCCGCGTGAGTTTAAGCCACCGGGCCCGCGATTTGAACTGCGGTCGACTACATGGGAGTTCAGCGACATAGCCATTATGCTAACTGCTGGTCCCTCTGGCGTGAGTTTTAAGCTGCCGGGTCCAGGATTCGAACCACAGTCGACTATGTGGGAGTTCAAGGACGTAACAGTAACGTCCCCACCAGACTTCTTCGCACCTCGTTGTAGCTTTATTTATCTTATAATGCTGCTGTCTGTCAATTATCTGCCTCTTCCGCTAGACTGTGAGCTCCTCCAGGGAAGATTCTTTTTTCAGTTCTTTATGGTATGCTTAATAGATATGGATGGCTTCTTCCTGAAATACCAACTGGAAAAATACAGCTCTTCCTCCCCCTTGTGGTGGTTTCACACACCCTAAGTGATCAACTCGTGCAGGAAATGGTTGACTGGATCCCCAAAAGGCCAGGCATCTCATCTTGTCTACACAAGAGAAAAGCAATGTTAGGTAAAACCCTCAAAAATAACAGAACAGGAACTCGTAATGATTCGCTGGAACGTAGTCTCATCTGGCGGCTTATCACGTGTGGTGCGTTAGAAGGTTGCGGCGTGGCCATTAGCTTTCTGTCTCTCTGTCTCTCTCTGTCTGTCTGGCGAGCGCAATAGCGAAAAACCTCTCCAAAAAGAAATCTCAATGATTGAAACTGCTCATCTGATGTTAGTATTAGAGAAACTCTGGAAGAAGTATACTGAGAAGCCCTTTGCAAGAAGTGGGGGACACAATTTTAATCCAAATTCGAAGAAAAGGGGGTTAAGATAATTTACCATACTGTTATTTGTTTATCCAAAAATATAGGAGATACTATCTTTCTTTCTCTCTTTCTCTCCTTCTTTCTTTCTCTTTTTCATTGTTTCCTTCTTTCTTTCTCTTTCCCTCCTTCCTTCTTTCTTTCCTTTTTTTCCTTTTTCTTTCTTCCGTTCTCTTTCTTTCTCCCTTGTTCTCTCTCCCTTCCCTCTCTTTCTTTCTTTCTATCCCAAGATATCCTTCTTACTATTGTACACCTCCATGGTGAGCTCGGCCCACAAGAGGAACTCGTAGGCATATAAATACTTGACCGTGGGAGCAGCTTTGATAGCTAGGATTTCTAAAATTAATAAAGAGATTTTCAGAATTTTCTTTTTTTTTAATTTAAATTTTAGGGTTCATGGACTTGCTGGAGAGAGAGAGGAAGTGAGAAATCGCTCCCCAGGAAGAATGATGGCCACGCCGCAGTCCCCTCTCCTCCATTCTCCTCTTGGGATTTTGGGCACGCACACATACTCATGCCCCTGGTGTGATTTTCAAGTCACTGGGTCTAGGACTTACACTGCATAGCCGGCCACGTGGGATCTGGTGCCTTCACCACCATGCCAGCTGCTTCTCCCATTGTTCAGAAAAAGGGTATGTATTCCATTAGTGAGAATGAAAGAGATGGGGAGAGAGAGAGAGAAAGAGAGAGAGGAGAGAGAGGGTCGCAATGCTGTGACGGCCCCAGCCTCAGCCGGCCCCGAGCACGTGCACCCATGGGAGACAGGCTGAGTGTATCACCCAGCTCTTTTCAGACTCTCCTTTTATTCAATTGTTCTTTTACAATTTCTCTTTGCTTATGCTCACTCATCACAAACTTAAAAATTAAAATGGTTATTTCCACAAGAAAAACTGTAAAATGTAATGAAATGAAACTGCCTTTCATATCTATCTTTAACCACTGACTTTAACAGCACTATCCATCAATATAAGCCAAAGTTTGGGTAAAACACTTTCTAAAATGAACTAGGTTGGGGACTCTAAGAGCTTATTAATCCAAATCCTGGCTCTGGAAGTTTCTAGAACTTCCGTCCAAATTGGCAACCGAAGCTCCCTCCGACAATGTGTCCTTAATGTTCCAACAGCTCATAATTTCTCTCAGCTTCATAAATCAACACCCTCGTTCCCTTCAGGGCTGCTAAATATAGACAATAAAGTTTCCCTTCAAAATCCTCTCTTGAAATTCTGAACACGTTTCTCCTCTAAGGGGGAGTCGATAAGACCCGTCTAAGTTCTGGTTCTGGGTAGGCTGGGCAGTGGGTTTGTTCTGGGTTCATATCGGCGTTTTCCTGCTCTACTGCAGGCCCCAAATGAATAACTGACATAAACAAAATGTTCTTGGTGCTCTCCCCGCCACATCCCCACAGCAATCTCTCCTTTCCAGCAGCCTTCTTTTTCCATCACGTTTTAGAAGACACCATATCTTGGGGCCAGCAGGTGTAGGGATTAAGGCACTGGACTTCCACATGGTCAACTGTGGGTCTAGTTCTGGGCCCAGTGGCTTGAAACTCATGTCAGGTGCATGTGCATGCCTGCCTAAAATCCCAGGAGGAGAAAGGAGGAGGAAGGGTTGTGGTGTGGCCGTCCCCCCTAGGGGTGATTTCTTGCTCTCTGTCTCTCTCAGTCTCTCCAGCAAGTGCACATGCCCTATAGCAAAGAGGGAGGGAGGGAGGGAGGGAGGGAGGGAGAGAGAGAGAGAGAGAGAGAGAGAGAGAGAGAGAGAGAGAGAGAAGATCCTTTCACATAAAAGGTTTTTTTTAGAGTTTTTTATGCCAGGGTGTGTGTGCTCACCAAGGAGACAGTGAGAGACAAAGAGACAGAAAGCAAGAAATCACCCCCAGGGGGATGGCCATGCTGTAATCCCTGCTCCATTCTTCTCTGGAGATTTTGGGCAGGCATGCCCACACACCCATCATCAGTTTTAAGCCGCCGGGTCTGGGACTTGAACTGACTACATGGGAGTCCAGTGATGTAACCATTATACCATCTACTGGTCTCCAAAATAAAGGTTTTCAACATGGTTTGATGATATTTAAAAACAGTTGCAAAGTAGTTTCTTGCTATGTAGTCAAAAGGCTTCCAAAATTGTGAATTATACGTACGTATCGGGCTTAACATTGAAAAGCCTCGAACTGTGATCCTGCCTCAATTCTAAATGAAGCAGAAGGGACTCTGGTTCTTCTCTAAAATTTCTACTTTCATTTTAAAAAATCCAAGTGGTGGGGCTGGCAGGTGGCTTGGTGGTTAAGGTGCTGGACTCCCATATGGCCAATCACAGTTCGAGTCCCGAACCTAGTGGCTTGCTTTCTCACATTCTCTCTCTCTCTCTCTCTCTGATCAAACTGGAAAATAATAATAATAATGAATAAAGTGAAATTTTAAGAATTCTTTTAAAAATCCAAGTGGCTGATCATTTAACAGTTTCTTCCCTTGTTGTATTTTTTCTTTTTCAAAAAATAATTATTTTATTTAATGAATTTATTAATTGAAATTTTAATTAATTTATTTTTGTATAACTTTCAATCATATTGTTTGGCTTACAATGAGACTCATTTAATATGTACATTTCTTCCCTTGATCGAAATATCTTCAACAGATAATTTGTGACGAGAGCGGCCTTCTTGATGCATGGCAATTTACAACTATTGCTCTTCTCCAAATAGAAGGGAAATCAGCTGGCCCGGTGGACCAGCCCATCTAGGCAATATGTCTCCATATGTCAGATCGCAGCTCTCTCCGCCACCTGCCCGAGTCCCCATCAGGGACGCAGACGGATGAAATCATCGTGCAAGCTACAGATCATCACCAAGTACAATTGGTCCGGTTGTGCTTGGTGATGAGGAAAGTGTCTGCGGAAAACAGGAAATTGGAATCTGTCACCTCTCAGCAAACTGATGAGTGATCGCTCTTGTTTTGCATCTCTGTGGGCTTAGCCTGGTTTGTTAGTCCCCAGCCCTGACAGCTCAGTGTCACTGGCATTTCACAGGCAAAGTCTGAGAAGTGCGTTGCACTGATGGATATCAACCACCAGTCAGAGAACCTGTTTTAATAGTGATAAATAAGGGGCTGGCAGGTGGTGTGGTGGTTAAGGGCACTGGACTCCCACATGGCTGACCGCAGTTCAAGTCCTGGACCTGGTGGCTTGCTTTCTCACGTTCTCTCTCACTCTCTCTTCTCTGTCCCACTCTGGTAAATTAAAATAAATAAAGTTAAATAAAATAATTCTTTAAAAAAATAGTAACAGAGAAAAATCCTATTTTTTTTTTTTTTTTTCCCTTTGGAGAGGTTTTTGCTATAGGGCGTATGCGCTCGCCAGAAAGAGAGACAGAAAGGGAGAAATCACCCCCCGGGGGGATGGCCACGCTGCAATCCCTTCTCCTCCATTCTCCTCTCAGGACCTTGGGCACGCACGCACACGCGCCTGGCATGAGTTGAAGGCACTGGGTCCAGTACTTGAACCGTGGTCTACTACATGGGAGTTCAGCGACATAGCCATTACGCTAACTGCTGGTCCCAGAAAAATCCTATTTGTGACACACACGAAAGGAAACAGGGTGATAGTGAACAGCTTTTCTTGCCTGAGAACACTGGCTCTACCTGCTGTGAGGCGTTTTAGCAATGGGGAAGGGAGGGGGTTTTCAGGGTGATATTAGCTATGACTGTATATCAAAATGCTCTGGAAGTGACCGTCACAAAGTACATTTTTTCCTTTTTGTTTTTGCCCTAGGGTGTGTGTAATTGCAGGAGAGAGACAGTGAGAGACACAGTGAGAGGGCAAGTGAGGAAGCATCCCCAGGGGATGGGCACGCTGCAGTCCCTTCCCTTCCGTTCTCCTCCTGGGATTTTGGGCACGCATGTATACGTACCTGCCATGACTTTCAAGTCTCCAGGCCAGGACTTGAACTGTGGTCAGCCATGTGGGAGTCCAGCACCTTAACCACCCTGTCACCTGCCATGCCCTATGTTGTTCTTTACGCGTGATTCTGGTTCCCTAACTCCTGAAATGAAAATTCACAAACATCTGGGCCAGCAGGCGGTGTGGTGGTTGAAGTGCTAGATTCCACTTGGACGACTACATGGATCGAGTCCTGGGCCTGGTGGCTTGAAAAGTGTGCTGAGTGTATGTGTGTGCAGGCCTAAAACCCCAAGGGGAGAATGGAGGAGAAGGGACTGTGGCATGGCCGTCCTCCCTTGGGGGTGATTTCTTACTTTCTCTCTCTTTAGCAAGTATATTTGTCCTAAGGCAAAAATCTTAAAAAAAAAGAGAGAAAGAAAGAAAGAAAGAAAATCCACAAACATCAATGCCAATCTGACAAAAAAGTTTGACAACACTTGTAATGATTCTTGATTTTGATTAGAAAGTCATGTTTGGGGTTTAGAATTAGTCACTGATGAGTAAAAAAAAAAAAAAAAAAAAAAAAATCAAAATTGACAGAAATTCACTTTTTTTGTTGTTAAAGTTTTGCCATAGGGCACACGTGTCCACCAGAGAGAGAAAGAGAGAGACAGTGAGAGAAAAAGTGAGAAATCACCCTTCCTTCTCCTCTGTCCTCCACATGATTTTGGGCACTCATGCATACACACCCAGTATGATTTTTCAAGCCACTAGGTCTGGGACTGGAACCACAGTTGACTCCGTGGGAGTCCAGTGCCTAACCACAATACCACTGTTGGCCCCCCAGAAATCTTTTTCTTAGACAAACTTGCTGGAGGGAAAGGTCCAAGTTGTTAGTCATTGCTTCATTCTACTAGGAAAGAAACTTTAGATAAAACAATAGTCTTCCCCAAAAAAAGCTGTAAAAAAAAAAACAATAAAGTGTTACCACTAAAGTGAGAAAAATACCTATGTTAATGATGAAGCGTAGTATGCAGGTTGAGTTTTCTTTTTTTTTTTAAATTTTTTAAAATTTTTTCAATGTGTTTGTTTTTAGTTTTGCCATAATGTGCACTCATTGGAGAGAGACAGAGAGAGAGAAAGTGAGAAATCAGTCCAGGGGGCATGGCCACACTCCAATCCCTTCTCCTCCATTCTTCTCGTGGAGTTTTGGGCATACACACACACACACACACACACACACACCCTAGTGTATTTTTCAAGTTATTGGGTTAGAACTCGAACCAGACAATTGGCCATGAGGGAGCCACACTACTTGGCTGGCCTGGAGCTGTATTTTCTTTTCTTTCTTTTTCTTTTTCTTTTTTTAAAGGAATGTACTTTTTTAAAAAATTACTTTCTATTTAACTTTATTTATTTATTTTAATTTGACCAGAGAGAGACAGAATGAGAAAGAGAGAGCGAGAAACTGAAAAAGCAAGCCACTAGGTTCAGAACTTGGCCATGTGGGAGTCCAGCGCCCTTAACCACCACGCCACTTGCTGGGCCCTATTTTTTTAAGTTCTAGGTTATGACCTCTTAGCGAGCCCTGGCCAGCATTTAAAAATAAAAATAAAAATATAAACAATAAAATGAGAAAAGATCAGTGCACACCACGTGGGAAGCAGGGGTTAGGAAAACGTGGTTTCCGCTTTGCATGTGTCTGTGTGTGTGTTTGGCTAATGACGTAAAATCTAGCTAAGGAAGGTTTGGAAACCTCTGCATTTCCATGTGAGCAGGAGGAGATGAAAAGAAGTCGATTCTCTCTGCGTGTGTTAGCAGGTTCCCTGAGTCTGGGGCCAGTGACCTCCGCTGTGTAGATTTCACGGCCCGTCATATAACACTTAGATGTGTTTCCACAGTGAGGATTTATTTCTCTCCACAATATAACCAGAACCCCGCTGACCGGCTGTTGGCCAACCACTTTGCTCTAAAAGTAGCTTTGCATCCTTAACTCTCTTTTCCAAAGACTCTTCTCCCTCAGATCAATTGTGGCCACTTCTCAGATGTACCCCAATTTGCATCCAGTCAAAGTTTTAACCACCACGACTGGGTATTAGTTGCACAGTATTGCTTTCCCTGTTCAAACAGAAATGTTATTTAGTGATAGACATTTTCCTAAAAACAGTTTTACAACAATAAAACTTCTGATAATGCATTTAAGTCAAAGAAAACTTTGTCTTGGACATTATAAGAGACAGTCTCTGAAAAGAATCTGCCCTGATTTCCAGCTGGGAAGACACTCTTGGCTGAAAGCAAAACCAATGCCAGGACAGCTTCTGCCTTCTCTGTAAGAAAGACCAGAGTTTGCAGGAGACAGGAGCCTTTGGAAATGCGAGTGTTCTCTGCAGAGAACGAGGTGGGAAGAGGAAGCACCAGGATGGAAAGGCTGTTGCCACGTGAGAGGTGTGTTAGTTTCCTCTGGCTGTTGTAACAAATGACCACAAACGGAACCTATTAAAACAACACGCACTTATGATCTTACAGCTCTGTAGCTGCGGGCTAAACGCGACCTGTCCTCGGAGTGGGTGACTTTCCATAGCTCTGGGGGCGAATCCATCCCCTTGCCTTTGCCAGCCTGATTGGTTCATGACTCTTCCTATCCAACCTCTGCTTCTGCAGTCTCACTCCTCTGCCTGCAACTCTCTCTGCTCTTATCCACTTCTTCTCTTCCTCCTCTTTCTTTTTCTTTCCTTCCTTCCTTTCTCCTTTCCTGTTTCGTTTCTCTTCTTTTCTTTTCTTTCTTTTCTCTTTTCTTTTCTTTTCTTTTCTTTTCTTTTCTTTTCTTTTCTTTTCTTTTTTTCTTTTTTTCTTTTCTTTTCTTTCTTTTCTTTTCTTTTCTTTTCTTTTCTTTTCTTTTCTTTTCTTTTTTTCTTTTCTTTTCTTTTCCCTTCCCTTCCTTCCCTTCCCTTCCTTTTCTTTTCCTTTCCCTTCCCTTCCCTTCCTTCCCTTCCCTTCCCTTCCCTTCCCCCCCTTCCCCCTCCCCTCCCCCCCCTCCCCTCCCCTCTTCTTTCTTTCTTTTCTTTTCTTTCTTTTCTTTTCTTTCTTTCTTTCTTTCTTTCTTTCTTTCTTTCTTTCTTTCTTTCCTTTCTTTCTTTCTTTCTTTCTTTCTTTCTTTCTTTCTTTCTTTCTTTCTTTCTCTCTTCTTTCTCTCTTCTTTCTTTCTCTCTTCTTTTCTTTCTTTCCTTCTTTCTTCTTTTTCTTTCTACTTTCTTTCCTCTTTCTTTCCTTCCTTCCTTTCTTCCTTTCCTTCCTTTCCTTCCTTCCTCTCCTCTCCTCTCCTCCTCCTCTCCTCTCCTCTCCTCTTTTCTTTCTTCCTTCCTTCCTTCCTTTTCCTTTTCCTTCCTTCTTTTTCTTTCTTTCTTTCTTTCTTTCTTTTCTTTCTTTCTTTCTTTCTTTTTCTTCCCTCCTTCTTTCTTTTTCTTCTTTCTTTCTCTTTTTTAAGACCAGTTCTCTGTATTTCCCAGACTGGCCTCGAACTTAAACCTCCTTCTCATCCTCCCAAGTGGCTGGGACTGCAGGTGTGTGCAGTGTGATTACACTGGGCCCACCCAGACAACCTCCCCATCTCCAGTTCCCTGTCTTCATTGGATTTGCAAATTCCCCTGGTCAGGTAAGGCCAGTCGCAGGTAATCACAGATTCCTGGGATTCGGATGGACATCTTTGCAGGGGGCATTATTGTGCCTACCACAGGGACTGTGAGGATGGAGCTCCCTGAGTAAGGGGAAGCCAGGTTCTTTTGGAGCCCCGTGGTTTGTGAACAGGCTTCGCTGCTGGTGCCATTCCTGCAGAGAAAGGCTGAGATCCTAGCTTACCCTCCCCTCCGGGCAGTGCAGTGGGCCAGGACTGGCAGCTGGGTGGCTCTCTGCTCTCTCTTTTGCATGCCTCAAGGATGAGCATGGCATCTCTGATCGCCAGTGGCTGCTTCCCAGGGTCTAACATCTATCTGTGCCCCTGAAGGGCTTTATCATTTGAGTCTCTAAAGCATCTCTCCTCAACTGCATTTTTAAATGGCTATTATTTTTAAGCTTCCTTTTTTAGGCCTGGATTAGAGATCGGGGTGGAAAGATAAGAACAGTGAATAGAGCCCTCAGGTAGAGCAGGATGGACTGTGGACATCCAAGGGAGACTGGAGCCTTTCCAAGAAGATCTCAAGGCAAAGCACACAGCAAAACCGTGGAAGCTGCATTTGTAACTGAAGGGTTGGGGATGAAAGGCCAGGAAGGCAGAGTTAAAAAACATATTCACTGCAGACACAGGAAGTTGTGTTTGAAGAGAAGCTCCTGCAAATGCAGTAATGTGGCTGAAGACACCCCAGAGTTCAGCCTGATGGCTAAAACATCCCATGTGAGGAGGTCAAAATGGATATCACTGATCACGGGATTTAGGCTTGCTTTGGAAGACTGTGGTTTATTAATTAAATGCATCTTGCCAGGCCCAAAGCTTCCAGAATTTTGTTCCACTGTTTTTTTTTTTTTCTGTTTTTTTTTTTTAACTGAGATATAAATAGTTATGGGAAATAAAGAATTGGCACTTAACAGAGAAAAGTTTGCAAGCACCTAAATTCATGAAGCAGCTTCTACCATCCTGTCTCGAGATGGTGGTCCTCTTTCAGAGGCAAGTCACTGGGTCGGAGGAACCCTCCTACAGTCACAGGATTCTAGAGCCCTCAGGCTTGATGTCTGAGTTTTTTGTTTGTTTCTTTGTTTTTGAAGAAATTTTGTTAAAGGGCATATACACTTGTCAGAGAGACAGAGAGACAGAAAGTGAGAAACCACCTCCCAGGGGAATAGCCATGCCACAGTCCCTTCTTCTCCATTCTCCTCTTGGGATTTGGGGCACCCATGCACATGTGCATGGCAGGAGTTTTAAGTCACTGGGTCTGGGACTCAAACTGGGGTGGACTAAGTGGGAGTCCAGTGACATAACCACTACGCCATCTGCCAGTCCTAAAGTCTGAGATTTTTCAAAGCACGGATTCTCACCTCAGCATTATCTTGAACTATCATCAAAATATGTCTTTAAAGGGATTAAGCACGAATTCACTTCATATAAATTATGATGGCTCTAAGACACCCCTGTATGCCTGAAAGTAAGTAAATCTTACATACAATATTATGTAGGGTTGGCTCCATGGTATGGCTGTGATGCGCCACTCAGGAGAGGCAGATCCCACGTGATGGCCATGGTGTGAGTCCCTGGCCTCACACCAGTGTCTGAGCTCTGGTTAGATATAGGAGTGGAGGAAGGAGATGTTGGCCTGGCCGGCACCTGTGAAGGCAGCCCCTCTCTGGCAGGTGTGCAGTCTCACACGTATGAATACACTCTACCATGGTAAAGAAAAAGACTTTATACAATATTTCACTCAAGGAAATATTTGCTTAATTTTCAGAGCCAACAGTGGTCATTTTAACAGAGATTGCTGAAAAATTACTTGAAACATGTAGTAAAAATATTCCATTGGACTTTAAAGGTATTAAATATATATTTAAAAAAGAAGATAGAAATATGTGGAAAGTGCAAATTGTGATGACAGCGGCAAGCTTTTTGTTTTCTTTTTTAATCCATTTGTGTTCAGAAGGGTCTAGAACATCCTGTTGTGGTCATGCTGACGGCAGTCCAGGTAGGGGCTGTGCGGGCCGACCCTGTGGAGGCTGTTCGTCTCCGTCTCCTGTGGTGACTCCGGCGATCTCTCCCAGACCTGCTCGCTCAGGCCTGCGTTCCTCTCTGCACACACAGCTGGCCCTAAAGGATCCCAGTGGGCACAGCTCAGACCCTGTGGGATCCAGGTAAACTTAATCCAGGGCCAGTGCTGCCCAGTCCACGTGTGTTCTACGAGGAAAATAATGGAGATATTTACATGGCCACACATCTGTGGCCCACGTTTTCTGACCACACGTCTGAGTACTGAAAGCGTTTCTCCCGGATAATGTCTGTGTTGGTCCGTCCCCGCGTGTGTGCGAATCATGAACGGTGCTTGAATCCAGCAGGATCTGTTTATTTCCCAAATCACTGTGTCTTGATCAAATAGGATTCATGTGTGCGTGTCGTACCGCGGAGACGTCCTGGGCCGGATGCGGCCCTTTTCCCTGGCTGCCTGGAGTCAATGGGATCCAGGCCTTTTCCAGGGAACAGCTGTGGCTTGGGGAGGCTCCAGGTGCTTTTCTCACTGAGTATTTGTGGGATTGGCAGAGTCCCGGGTATTTCCTTTGCTTTCTTTTGCCTGAAATTATTATAACATACACACACACACACACATATATACACACATATATATAACATACACAAACACACAGATATACACACACATATATACACACATATACACACAGATATACGCACACTATACATATACATATATACATACACACAGACACATATACTATACACACATACACACATATATACACATACATATATATACACACATATACACACATATATACACACCCATATATCTATACACACACATATACACACAGACACATATACACACATACACATGCACACACATATATACACACAAATACACATGCACACATATATACACATACACATAATATACACACATACACATACACACATATACACGTGTATATACACACATACACATGCACACATATATGCACATATATATACACACACACAGACATATATATATATATTTTTTTTTCAGTGAACTTTGCCGTTTCCCAGGAAACAGATCAGTTTCTTTAATTTTGCAACAAAGAACAGTAACACCTAGGAAATACAGGCAGGATTAAATGCTATTCATTTTTTTCTTCGCTTGCTCTATCCTTCATGCTGTCATAAACAAAGACATGAATATACTAAAAATTTATTTGTGCAAAGCAAGTGGATTGCCTTTGCCTTTCCAACCCGAGGAATGACCTGCCCAGAGGCATTGCTCCGTTGGAGGGGGCGTCACACCTGCTCTGATTCCCGCTTGTGAAGAACCTGATGGGTTAGGCTTTGATTTCTGATGGACAGAGGCAGTCAGTCGCCCCAGGTCTGGCAGTGCACAGAGCCTGTTAGAAAATGGTGTGTGGTTTTGGTTTCCACATCTTATACAATGTATAGGAAAATTGGAAGGAGTTCAGAGAATAGAAACAAAGTGATTAAAGAGTTGGGGGAAATAAGGAGCAGGGATTATTTTATTTTAGGAAAAGCTTTCGGGGAAAGCGAGATGAAGAGTGTGCCAAAGACAGAGTTGGGGGAGCTGAAGCTTAGCGGCTTCGTGGCTGAGCTGATGCGGTCGGCCTTCCTAGGCCGCCCTGGGCCTGGTGGAGGAAGAGGGGAAGAGTGAGTCTGCCTCATTCTTTACAGGGAAGGAGAATAAACCAGTGGGGCGATAAAAGGGGAAAGTTAGACAGAGATTACTTTAGCTAGGGTTCTATCTCAGAGCTACTGCACTAGTCTTCAAAAGCAGCGACGACTTTAGTATTTGTCATTCTCTTCTTCTTCTTCTTCTTCTTCTTCTTCTTCTTATTATTATTATTATTATCAGAGGGCCTCGTGCTGGCTGGAGACAGAGAGGCAGAAAGAGAGGGAGGAAACACTCTCCCAATGGGACGTGGCCACAATGCTATTGTTTTCCCATTTCTTCATGTTGTCAGAATTTGGGGGCACACACATGTACCTCGTGGGCTTTTCAAACCACTGGGGCCAGGATTTGAACCATGGTTGGCCATGTGGGATCTGGCTCCTTTAACCACTAGGTTATGGGGCAGCCTCAGTATATGTAATTCTTGAACATTTCAGCTTCCATGGGATTTGAAACTATTAATTGGGAGATAGCATGTCTGAATCTACTTAATGATAAACCATGTTATAGTTCCTTCAGCCGTCTGATGAAATGTTGATGTAAAGAAGTTATTAACTGGTTTTTCTCCATCTTCCCAAAGAATCAGGAGAAATAACTACATAAGAGTCTTCAAGAAGGTCATGGAAAAATGCACGTTATGGAACATGAATTTCATTTTTTTTTTTTGCACCAAAAGAAAATCATGCTTTAATTTCATTTTCCATGATTTCTCTCTCTCTCTCTCTTTTTCTTTTTTAGGGAGAGATTTTTGCTACAGGGCATGTGTGCTCGTCAGAGAGCCAGAGAGCCAGAAAGCGAGAAATCAGCCCCTGGGAGGATGGCCATGCCGCAATCACTTCTCCATTCTCCTCTCAGGATATTCTGTGCACGCACACACACATGCCCACACGCTCACTGTGGTTAAATACATGGCAGTCCAGCCACATAACCATTATGCCATCTGCTGGTCCCTGAACTTTTTTTTTTAAGTTTATTCATTTCTTCCACGATACCAAGACTTAGAGAGAGGAAGGGAGAGAGAGATAAACAAAGAAACAGAAAGGTAGAGATAGGCATCTCCACTGAGGGCCACCCCCTTGAGGGCCACCCCCGTCTCAGCTGGCTCAGGTCATAGGCACACGTAAGCCTGCCTGCTCAGTGAGGCCCCGGGAAGTGAACCCGGAACTTTTGTGGATCGAATTGTGTCACTGCTGGGCCACCGCCTGGCCCTTCCATGAACTCTTTGAAGTGCTGTTGCAGGTCAATATCCCAAACAGAGACTGATACTGTGTAAAACGTAATCATACCCCAGAGAACTGAGGAAATCTAATGGACGTGTGGAGTGAGTTCGCAACATGGAAACAGAGGAAAAGACTGTCATCTCTCTGGATGACTTAGAGTCTACGGTAGAAAGGTGGGCCTGACTACCAATTACGATCTCTACCCTGTCCAAGAGTCTGGTTTTAAGACTTTAAGAATGCACAATACAGGGGCCGGCAGGTGGCATGGTGGTTAAGGAAGCTGGACTCCCACATGGCTGACTGCAGTTCGAGTCCCGGACTTGGCAGCTTGCTTTCTGCTTTTTCATTTTTTTTCTCTCTCTCTTTCTCACTCTGTCCCTCTCTGGGCAAATAAAATAAATAAATAAATAAATAAATAAATAAAGCTAAATAAAATTATTCTCTAAAAAAAATGAGTGCAAATCGTACTATTACATACTAAATCATCCTTACTGCTTGCAAATCTTCGCATTAGTTGATCTATTGATTCATTTATCTAAAATATTTATTTAAGTAATTGGCTCACAAAGTCGTGCAGACGGGCAAGTCCAAATTCTACAGAGCAGGTCAGCAGGCCAGAAGGCCGGGCGGGTTTCTAAGGCTGCGACCCTGAGGCAGGAGGATGCTGTCTTTGGCAGATTTTACTATTCAGGTCTTCAGCTGATGAGGCGAGGTCGTCCCCCATCACCGGGGAGACTCTCCTTCCCTTGAAGTCTGCTGATCAGAGATACGAATCACAGCGACTAAAGGCGTTTGCAGCAACGTCTAGACTAGTCTCCGTCCAAACAACTCACCACAGGAGCCACGCCAGCTCCATGTGACATTTAACCTCCACAAGTCTTGGTTCAAATCTTTTCTGGAAGATGCCAGGTAGCCGGGGCAAGGGAATGCCCTGCTGTCAGCACCCTTTCTAACTTCCGCAGGCCCTTCTCCAGGGGATAGATAAGAAATCCTTGGGGCCAGCAGACGGCATGATGGTTATGTCACTGGACACAGGGACAACTGCAGTTCAAGCGCCAGACCTGGTGGCTAGAAACTCACGCTGGGCGTGCATGTGTGTACCCCAAATCCTGAGAGGAGCTTGTGGTGGGCGAGTTCTCACCTTCTGTCTCTGTGTCTTTCTCTGTCATTCCAACAAAAGCACGTGTCCTAGAGATAGGGAATCAAGGATGGGAGAAAAAAAGCAAAATATACAATAAACAAGAAATGGAAAATTATTTGTTGATGATAACACGTATGTCGATATGCTGGGTTGAGCCAACATACAGTGTACTCTGGGTGGAAAATCTCATTCTGTATGCTGTAATGATGTACAGTGAATAAATACAAATAAATAAATTGAAATAAAAAAAAAGAAAGAAACCCTCTGTATTTCGTATGGTTCTCCTCACTTGCCTGTAAGTACCACTTTTCAATAGTTGTGCACTTATTAATTGATTTATTTTATATATATATAAAGAGAAAGAGAGAGAGAGAGAGAGACCAAGCCCCAGTGATGCCTTTTTCCCCGTCTCTCTCCTTTAGGTTTTTGCCCTAGGGTGCGTGTGCCACTGGAGAGAGACAGAGTGAGACACACAGAGAGCGGAAAGTGAGAAATCATCCCCTCGGGGCAATGGCCGTGCTGCAGTCCCATCTCCTCCATTCTCCTCTTGGGATTCTGGGCACGTGCCTGGCGTGAGTCTCAGGCCACCAGGTCTGAGACTTGAACTGCAGCTGACTAGGTGGGAGTGCAGTGAGGTAACCATTACGCCATCTGCTGGCCCCCAACAATGTCTTCTCACTGTGCTCCGCCGTCAGTCAGCCAGCATGGTGGGCATAACCGTGCCCGGCATGTACAGGGCGGGCCCTCAGGATGTGAACCAGGGCCTTTCACGTGGCCCGGCAGCCCGGACACTGGTGCCTGCCACACCACTGTGGTGGCCACCTGGTTCTTTCCGCTGTATCCCCAAGCGGCCACTTCCCTGTGGCTCTTCTACAGCTCCACCGTTCCCGTGAACACGCCGTCCAAGCTCCTCTGTCCGCAGCTCTCTCAAATGTCTTTGCAAAACTAATGTTATCACTGATCTCCATGACCATGCAGAAGAAGATAATCTGCTTAAAGAAAATCGTGGGGGGATAACAACCAGGGAAGCGCTCCAAACGACCAGTGCAGACCGCGGCCGCTGAGCAGCAAGAACTGACGGGCTCAGACGCCAGCCCACCACTCCCCACTGTGTGCTTTGCTCACTGCTCCTGGACCTCAGCTTCTTACCTGTAAGATGAGATATGTACACAGAGAAGTGCAACCCAAGGACGGCTCAGCCAAGGATGAATAGCTTGGGTAACAGTGGTCCTAGAAGATTTTAATGCTGGGACCAGCAGATGGCATAGTGGTTACATCGCTGGACTCCTATGTAGTCAACCGTGGTTCGAGTCCTGGACCCAGAGGTTTAAACCCACGCTGGGCGCATGCACGTGTGTGCCTAAGATCCGGAGAGGATTGCGGTGTGGCCATCCTTCCTGGGGAGTGATTTCTTGCTTTCTGTCTCTCTGTCTCTTTCTGTATTTCCAATGAGCTCACGTGCCCTACAGTAAAAAAAAAAAAAAAAAAAAAAAAAAAAACAAAAAAAAACAAAAAAACTCTCTTGAAAAAAGAAAGCAAGAAATTTCCTACCTCATAGCCGCCATGATGTTGTGGCCCAGTGTGGCACTCACATGCCCATGGTGCGCCCAGGTCTGCTGTGGTGCCGTGTCCGGGGGTGCAGTGCACACCGTCCTGGTGGTGATGATGGTTATGCTGCCGTGATTGTTGTATGTGTGTATTTTTAACCTCTCAGAGCACGTGTGAGCTCTCTGGAGGGAGACAAAGTCAGACAGCACACCCCTATGGGAGGTGGTCACACCACAACCCCTTCTCCTTCATTCTCCTTTTGGGATTTTAGGTATCTATGCATGTGTGCCAGGCGTGGTTTTTAAGCTGCCAGGTCTGGGACTCAAACCAGGATGTTGCCCATGTGGGATCCAGCTACCTTAACTGCCAGGCCACCGGCTAGTCCCCTGCTTATTATACTGTACTTAGAATTTTAAAACATTTCTGGAGGATCTATGTGCTTGCCAGAGAGTCAGACAGACAGAAGAGGGACAAAGTACCCCTTCAATGGGTTGCGGTCACACTGAAATCCCCTCTCCTCCACCCCTCCATCCTGCTGGGATTTGGCGCACACATACCTCAAGTGTTTTCCAAGCCACTGGGGCTGAGATTCAGTCTGCTGTCAGCCGCATGGCCTCCAGTTCCCTAGACCTTAGGCTCCGGGCAGGCCGTACTGTATTCTATTTTTTGATCATCACTTTAGTTCTATTCTTTCTAATTATGAACGATGCCTGTAGAGCAGAGTGCTGAATCACACTGCCAGCAGCTCAACAGCTCGTGCGAACCATGTTCCTGACGGCATGGTTCCCTCTGGGCTGGGCTTAGTCTCGTGTCGTTGGTTTATCATGGCTCCTCCAGCGGACAAGCTGTGGAGGGGGCAGACAGTGACACTGACGACCCCAACCTGGGGAGGCCTAGGCTCATGTGCGTCCTTCTCTCTTATTTCTTTTAATAAAGCAGTTCAAGAAATGAAAAAAAGGAAATAAAAAAAGCTTATTGTTTTTATGTAACTGTATAACGTATCTGTTTTAAGTTGTCACAAAGGAGTTAAAACATTAAAAGAGTTAACACTATCAAATGAAAAGGTTGTAGAAGGCAAAGCTCAATTTATTGATGAAAGAAAGGTATTTTCTATAACGTTAATGCATCCTGAGCACACAGTATTTATGAAATCTGCAGCCGTCTACGGTTGCACTCACCTCTCACTCACTGACTTGCCCAGAGCAGCTTCAAACCCTGCAAACTCCATTCATGGGAAACGCCCTAAGAGGTGCACTATTTTTTATCTTTTATCCCGCAACTTCTATGTACATTTCCTAGGTGTAGATACGCTTCGCTACATGAATATGATTGTGTCACAGTCGCATGCTATGAGGGTTTGTAGCCGGCTGGGTCACGCAGTTGACGTATTGGCAGGCTACACCATCTAGGTTTGTAATGTTGCCCAGTGATGCATTTCTTTCTCTTCTTTTTTTTTAATTTTTAAAAGAACTATTATTATTATTTTTTGGCCATAGGGGATGTGTGTTCATTAGAGAGAGGCAGAGAGAGAGAGAGAGAGGGAGAGAGAGAAAAACAGACAGAGGGAAAATGAGAAATGAGAAATCACTCCCTGGGGGGATGGCCATGCCACAATCCGATGCACGGATTTCAAAATTTCTTGCATCAAAATAAACTTGTAGCGTTAAATGGGAAAATTGAGCTGTTTTGCATTAAATCCTCAGTTCTTTAGCTCCAGATCGCTAAGATTAGACTCCTGCCTGGAGACACAGAATGAAAAACCATGAACACGTGTAAAGTAGGAAAAGAGAAGTTTTCATAGGAAAGTGAAGATTTCCAATAGAAAAGAAATATGCCCCCGTGCCTGAAAGGCGTGCAGGTGGGCAGCTGTCAGAGGACAACTGCACTGGGCATGGGTCGGGTGCTACTTTTAGTGTGAGAGTCGGTAATGAATATCTCACAGCGGGATTCTATCGTGGAGTCTGGTCTTTGTTTGAAAGCTGTGGTCTTTTCTTTTCTTTTTTTTTTAAGAATTATTTATTTAATTTTATTTATTCATTCATTTATTTTAATTTGACCAGAGAGAGACACAGAGAGAGAAAGAAAGAGAGAGAGGGAAAATGAGAAAGCAAGCCACCAGACCAGGGACTCAAACCCTGGTTGGCCATGTGGGAAAGTCCAGCGCCTTATCCACCATGTATTTCTCTCTCAGGTGAGGAGTCTGATTATCAGGCATGGCCCGTGTGGACTTGGAAGGTATGAGCACCGAAGGTGAATGGTTTATTGCTGCAGTGAGAATTGGGATGTTGACCCAGCAACCCATCCCAGTGGTGAATTTCTGTGTGTATTTGGGGTGAAAGGAGGGAAGATAACTTTTCCAGCGGCAGGAGCCGGGTGAGAGGGAGGAGCGCTCATGGTCTGGCTGTGACCCATGGGGCAGATGTTCTTCTGCTGTTCTCTCATGGCCGTCCACTCCTTTCTGTCTGCCTTGTCACAGGACTTTCATTTTCCTACGAACTTTTGAAGTCCCCTGAGTTTAGTAGAGTGTCACTACATGCGAAGTGCTATTCCAGGTGCTCGGATCAAGAGGATCAGCTGCATACAGAGGGTAGTGATTGTACTAATTCAATAAGAAAACGAATGAGACAAGCTGCTTGTGGGTACTGAGAGGTGCCATGGACGACATGGAAGGTGCTGGGCAGACCGTGGAGGGGCTACTTGAGGTAGGCTGGCCAGGGAAGACTTCTCTAAGCAGTTGGCATTTTGAATTGAGACCTACATGAGAAAGAACAGATCTTTGCAAAGCAAAAAAGCACTCCCAGGCATAGTAAGTTCTAACAATTCAAAGGTACCACCATCAGAGAGAAGCAGTATGGCTGGGTCGGTCCAGAGTGGAGGTAGGAGACAAGGTCTATTGGCAGGAGTCTTAATTATAATTCAAGTATAATGGAATTTTATTGCAGGTTCCAAGCAGAAGGAAACATGATTTGAGTTAGCTTTAAAAATATCAATCAGACGTGAGCTCTAGAATTAATAATGAGGGGTGAGAGTGAAGGGGGGGTATTATGAAGGGTGAGATTCAGTGGTTAAGGCGAAAAAAGAGCAGTGTTGGCAAGTCTCCATAAGCTCTTTAATGGTTCAGGAGTCTCCTCGGTAAAGGAAGCTGAATTTATTCTAGGAAGGTCTTCGCTTACATGCAACCTATCTGCTACAAAATAATTTTATTGTCTGTCAGACGATTGTGGATTAGCAATTGCACAGAGAACCCTACGCAAAAAGGATTTCACTGAAGCTGCAAAGCACCCGGGTCAGCCTTCTGGTCCTCCCTGAAAGAGAGGAACAGTCTCTCGGAAATGAGCCGAAATTGCAGAAACCATTTGCTAAATATGGCCATCCATTCTCAGGAAGGCGGAGTCCCTCCTCGGTGCACTTTATTCCAGGTCATTTATCCATTCCTAGCGATTGTTATGGACAGTTTCTGAGGCTCTTCTTTGTGCCCAGAGAGAAGGGAGTTTTGAAAGTGGCATCCTCGGAGTGGCCCAGCCTGCAAACTTCCAGGCCCTGAGGCAGGGTGGGGCGCCAGAGGTGGCTTTCTCCCCCATAAATCAGCATCTTCAGACACCCTGAAGTGTCATGATGGCGCGGAATGCATAAAGAGGGCTGGCAAATAGAATCTATTGTCGTCGTTCCTGGTGGCAGAGGGGAGTGACAGGGCGCTCACAGGTCCCCAGTAGTAGCGCTGCGTAATAAAGCGTGGTTTGCACCATGTGTGACACAGATTTCTCGGGGTTTCTCGAAGGTTTTCCCACCCCCTCCCCCCGCGCCCTTTGCAGGCCTCCGGGCCCAGCTGTGCGCCGGCTTCTGACTCCATCTGTCCTTCCGCTGAGGTCCGGTCTCTCTCGCCAAATTGAGAACACAAGTTTGGCTCCCCAAAGGGGTTCTAACCCCCGCCTTCGCTCAGGCCGAGCCAAGCGTCAGGCGGGTCCGAGGGACTGTCAAGGGGACGCAGGGGAGGCGTGGAGAGGTCGCTGGCTTCACCTCCCCCCACCCGCCGCCGCTTGGCTTGCCAAGCCTGGCCGACGCCCGCTGCAGGCCCGGATCACCCGCCCAGCCGCGGGTCCGAACCTCCGGGCGGTCTTCCGCGGCTCCTCGGCCGCGCTGCTGCAGAGGCGCGCTCGCAGGTCGGAGTCCGCCTCGTGTGCGCCGCGTCACGCGCGGGGAGGGCTGCGGAGGGGGAGCGCGAGCGCGTCCTGGGCGCCCGGAGACGCCGCGGGGAGCGCCCGCCCCCAGCCGCCGCCGAGGCTGCGGCCCGAGCGCCCCTCCCTCGCTCCCTCCGGCCTCCCCGCCTCACTCCACCCCTTCCCGGCCCGATTCTCGTCCTCTCGCTGAGTGTGCGCGCTTTAAATAATTTCCTCCTTTTTTGGCAAAAGAAAGAATGCACCTGACTTTACCAGGGGGAAACGGCCAGCCGAGCAGAACAAGGACCAGATGTAAAAGGAATAAAAGGGGCGAGAGAAAGGGATGAGACTCGTCTGAGGAAGCCCAGGGGCGGCAGAGGTGGCTGCGGCGACACAGGCGGCGGAGCTCCGCGTCTGCGAGAGCGGCGGCCCGGGGCGCTGTCACCAGTTGCAGATGTGACCTCGGGAACTCCCGGGACGAGTGGCGGGCTTGCCAAACAAGTCTCCTCGTCGCTGGCTCGGAGCGGAGAGGTTCCTGGGTTTCTGTGCGCTCCCGCCACCAGCTGGCAGTGGCCCCGGAGCCTGCGGGAGGAGCAGGCGCAGCGATGAGCCCTTCCAGGCGGGGGACGGGCGAAGGGCGTCGGCAGCGGGGGGCTGGTGCCGGGCGGCGCCTCCTGCTCCCCAGGAGGAGACCGTCGCCCCGCGGGCTGCCGGGCGGCGGCGGCGGCGCCGGGGCGCAGCGCTCCCTGCTCGGGCTCTTCGTGCACGCGTGGCTGTGGGCGGCCTCGGGCTCGTCCGCCCAGTTGTTCCATCTCAGCCTCTCGGTGGACGAGGGGCTTCCCCCGGACACGCTGGTCGGCGACATCCGCGCGGGGCTGCCGGCCGCGCAGCAGCAGGAGGGGGGCGGCTTCTTCCTGTCGGAGGACTCGGGCGACTTCCACGTGCACCCGGACAGCGGCATCATCCGCACGGCGCGGCGCCTGGACCGCGAGCAGCGGGACCACTACAGCTTCGTGGCGGCCACGCTGCGGGGCGCCGTGGTGCAGGTGGAGATCCGCGTCAACGACGTGAACGACCACTCGCCCAGCTTTCCTCGCGACTCCCTGCGGCTGGACGTGTCGGAGCTCAGCCCGCCGGGGACCGCCCTCCGCCTGCCGGGCGCGCACGACCCCGACGCCGGGCTGTTCAGTACGCAGGGCTACACGCTGCTGCCGCCGCCCGACGCGCGGGAGGACCCCGCGGGGCCGTTCTTCCAGCTGCGCTACGGGACTCCGGGGCCACCGCCAGCGTCGTCCCTGGAGCCCCTAGACCTGGTGCTGTTGCGGCGCTTGGACCGAGAGGCGACCGAAGCGCACGAGCTGCAGATCGAGGCGTGGGACGGCGGCCGCCCGCCGCGCACCGGCCGCCTGCGCGTGGAGGTGCGCGTGACGGACGAGAACGACAACCCGCCGGTGTTCGAGCAGGGCGAGTACCGCGCCGCCGTGCGCGAGGACGCCCCGCCGGGCGCCGAGGTCTGCCGCGTGCGCGCCACCGACCGCGACCTGGGAGCCAACGGCCTCGTGCGCTACAGCCTCCGCGCCCGGCAGGCCCCCGCGGGGCACGCCGCCTCCTTCGCCGTGGACGAGCTGAGCGGCGTGGTGCGGCTGCGGAGACCCCTGGACCGCGAGGCGCAGGCCTGGCACGAGCTGGTGGTCGAGGCCCGCGACGGGGGCGCCGAGCCCGAGGTCGCCACGGTGCGCGTGTCCGTCGCCGTGCTGGACGTGAACGACAACCGGCCGGCCATTCACCTGCTCTTCCTCACCGAGGGAGGCGCCGCCCGGGTCTCCGAGGGCGCCCGGCCCGGCGACTACGTGGCCCGCGTCTCGGTGTCCGACGCGGACGGGGACACGCCGCTGGAAGAGGAGGCGACTGCGGAGCTCGGTATGGGCCTCGGAGGCGGGGACGTCTCGCTGTCCTTGGAGGGCGGAGAGGGAGCCTTCGCCCTGCGGCCCGGCGGCCCCCCAGGGGTGTTCTTCCTTTGCGTGGAGGGGCCCCTGGACAGAGAGAGCCGTGATCTGTACGAGCTGCGGCTGGTGGCCACCGACGCGGGGTCCCCGCCGCTGAGCACCGAGGAGACGCTGCTGCTCGCTGTCGCGGACCTCAACGACCAGCCGCCTGTCTTTAGCCAGGAGCGTTACTGGGCCTCCGTGTCCGAGGCCGCCGCCCCCGGCACCGCAGTCCTGTGGGTCAGCGCCTCCGACGCCGACGAGCCCGGCACCGACCACTCCCGACTGCGCTTCGCTCTCGTGCCGCCCTCGGCTGGCTGCAACCTGGAGGCTCTGCAGCCCGCGGCTGAGTGTGGACCATCCTTTACCATCGACCCCGAGAGCGGTGTCATCAGCACCATCCGAACTCTGGACCGAGAGCTCCAGGAGGCGGTGGAGCTGAGAGTGGTGGCCCGCGACCTCGGAGAGTCCCCGCTCTCTGCCACCTGCGTGGTGAGCATCACCGTGGACGACGCGAACGACAACGAGCCCGTCTTCCTGCGGCAGGTGTACAATGCCACCCTCGTGGAGCACGCGCCGGCTGGACACTGCTTTTTGCAGGTGAGTGCATGAATCCTGCGGGTCAGCCGGTCGCCGAGGAAGAGATGGAGCGGTGGGGACTGCCCGGGATACCGTGGGGTGGGTGGCTGCCTCTGAAGGCCCCCATACCCCCCAAGGCAGGCCGCTGGCCGCCCCAGCTCTCCGCCAGGGCCTGGCTGCGGCCTCTTTAGGTCTTTTCTTCCTCATGTGGCCCTTGGGTCTTGACTTTTCTGTGGGAAGCCGGTTTCTTTCCTGTTGGCTGTGTGCATGCAGATCAGGCTGGGGCGAACCACCCGTTCTGAAGCAGCTGGTGTGCGTTTGGCAGTGTCTGGCATCTGGAGTGTGTGTGCATGTATGTGGCCTAGGGCTTTGTAAGGTCACTCCCTAAGTGAGTTCTTCAAATGAACCAGTGTGTGTGTCTCAGCGCTGAATCTGTCTTGATACCCATTTCTGGAGACTCCTTGCACGATTCCCTCCTACTTTCTTTAGATAAAGCCTGCAAAGGTTGATGGGGGACTTCAGATCACTTTCGAGAGAGAGGAAGAGTGAAAGTACTCCTTTAATGGGATGTGGTCACGCTGCAATCCCTTCTCCTTCATTCCTCCGTCCTGTTGGGACCTGGGGCACCCACACATGCACACACTCCTGGCATGGTTTTCAGTGCAAGGTGGGGATTTAAACCATGGTGGCTATGTGGAAGCTGGCCCCTGTAACTGCTAGGCTGCGGGCTGGCCCTCCAGTCCCATCTTCGTTAACATCAGCTGTGGGCTGAACTCCACTAGACGCTTTCAGGACCCAGGAGCCCACTGTCTCAGACATCCTTTATAAATTGGGTCAGTGCGCCTTGATTTCTGATTTGGGTGTTTTGTCTTTTATTTTTTTTTTTTTTTTAAGAGAGATTTTTGCTATAGCGCACGTGTGCTTGCCAGAGAGACAGAAAATGAGAAATCACCTCCCAGGGGGGATGGCCATGCCTACAGTCCCTTCTCCTTCATTCTCCTCCCTGGATTTTGGGCATGCACTCACACATACCCAGCATGAGTTTAAAGCCACCAGGTCGGGGACTTGAACTGCTGTAGACTCGGTGGGAGTCCAGCAATGTAACCATTATGCCATCTGCTGGCCCCAGGTGTGTTGCCTTTTAAAGGCCTTGTGCTTTGTCCTTCACTGTTGGGATGCTGCGTTTTGACCTTCTCGTCCCACTCCTTATTGGTTCCAATTTCCTATTTTGTATCTGATGTGAGAAAGATTGATTTATTCACTGCAAGGTAACTCGAGTAACTACAGAAGCCCAGGAACTAACAGCACATGAAGCTCCGAAGCTTTATTTAGCTCTGAGCCTGGGGTGTTTCCAGGCTTCTGCTTCCTCCCTGACTCTCAGGTGGGGGGCAGAGGCTTTATTCTTACAGGGTGTGCTCGGCCAATACCTGTGAGCTAGCGAGGTGCTGTCTAGCCTTCCGGCCAATACCTGTGAGCTAGTGAGGTGCTGTCTAGCCTTCCGAGGGGCTCGCGACTGCTTCTGTCTTCTCACGCCCTCTGGTGTGTGGGTAATGATCATCTCCGTCCCTTTCTCCAGTGTGATTGGCAATGCTGAGTTGCTGGGTTTTGAAAATTAATGAATGCTTGCTGCTGAAACAGACAAATCTGCAAATATCCGTGACTCACACTGTCAAGCTGTGTCTGATGCGAGAGAAGGTGGCTGGTCCTTCTAGGAAAGAGACAGGCTGAGTGACTGATGTCATCTCCCCCCCCCCCCCCCCCCCCCCCCCCCCCCCCCCCGGTGTCGCATTGTGATGGCAGGAGTTCAGCCTCCAACCTCGTGTATCCTGCAAGGGAGGCTGTGCAGGGGTCCGTGGACACCAGAGTCCACTGATTTCTGGGACAGACATCATAAGTAAGAGGTTGGCCTGGACGATTTCCAAGACGTCTTCCATCTGGAAGACCCTAAGGATTTGGATGTGAAATACTGCAAGTTGGCATCATTTAAAAGAAAATAAGCAGGGTGGATTCATAGTGATTCTTTTGATGAAAACCTGTCTTTGGAGTTGTGCTGTTGCAAGACGCTTCGGCTGTGAGGTGTGAGTTTATCTCCATATTGTGACACCACGGTGAGCTGGACTGGGCTCCCGGACTGCTCCAGCAGTCGCAGAAAACCGTCCCAGGTTGCCAAGGATTGCTGCAGACAGTATGACATTGTGCTGATTAGAATTCCTGGAAATCCCAGCAGTCTAGCTCCTGAAGATTTGCAGAAACCTCGCACTCCCTGTGCCCTCTGGGGGCCCCTCTGCAGCAGCCATGGGGACTGTGCCCCATCAGCCCTCTGCTGACTGTTCCCTGGCGTCCAGTCACCTTCCCAGGTGCCTCCTTTCTGCTTCTTGACGGACCGTCTTTCTTTTTTCTTTTTATTTTTTTTAAAGAGGTTTTTCGCTATAGGGTGTGTGTGCTCGCCAGAAAGACAGAGAAAGACAGAGAGACAGAAAGTGAGAAATCATCCCTCAGGGGGGATGGTCATTCTGCAATCCCTTCTCCTCCATTCTCCTCTCGGGATCTTGGGCACGCACGCACACGCGCCCGGCATGAGTTTAAGCCACCGGGTCCGGGACTCGAACCGCAGTCGACTACATGGGAGTCTAGCGACACAGCCATTACGCTAACTACTGGTCCCCGCACTGCCTTTCTTGATACTACTTTGCTAAAATGAGCCTCCTGGCCCTCCTATAGAGTTCTGCTGCATGATGCTGGAGCCGCGTGTGAGGCTGGGTTTGGGTCCTGGATAGACCTGAACACTCCAGGCCTGCCCATTCGCACCTGGGATCCTGGCTGTCTGGGAGGCTGGGGAAGGAACGTAGCAAGATCCTGTCATGGGTACCCCCCATCTCTCTCCATAAAATAAGTAAGTTGGGTCAGCAGGTGGTGTTGCAGTTAAGGTGCTGGACCCCAATGGCTGGTTTCATGGTTCAAGTCCTGGACCCAGTGGCTTGACAATCATGCTGGGCGTATGCACGTGCATGCCTAAAATCCTGAGAGGAGACCGGAGGAGAAGGGACTGTGGTGCGGTCACATCCCAGGTTTGATTTCTCACTTTCCCGCTATTGCTCTGTGTCTGGCAAATGCACACATCCTATAGCCACACACACACACACACACACACACACACGCACAAATAAATAAATAAATAAAATAAAAAGGAAGAAAGAAAACAGAAAAGAGAAACATAAATAAATACATAAAACCAACAAAGCCTAACTTCCTCACCTAACCTGGGAGTCTCAAGGCCTCTCCTTCCTCCCAGGGCTTTGTCTAATTACATTTGATCAACTCTGTCATTGCCCTTTCTTCCCATTGCTCCCTGTCAATTTTCTCTCTTTACAGCTCACGTCTCCCAGTGTCCTGTGTCCTGGAGCATTAATGCAATGAGTGAAAAGAAATTCTTCCCTAGATTCCCTGGAAGGGATTACCATGCCATCTGAGTGAAAACAAAAAGGAAAAGGAACGAAAAACCCCAATACCAAAAACAAAGCCATCCCTTGGCTTTCTGGTGTCTTGGTGTTATCTCTGAATCCAGGCCCTGGGGTTCTTTAGCTCTTATCTCTGCTGCAGCTGCCGCCTGCCCTCCCCCAGTGCTGCCCGGCTCTCCTGGTCTCAGCCTGCCTGGAGCTTTCTAAAGACTTCTTTCCTTTCTTTCTTTTTATTTTTAATAATTGTTTTCCTGAGTTTTATTTATTATTATCATTTGAAAAATCTGACCAGAGGAAGAACCACAGATAGCGTTACGACAGTGAGCAACCTGAGATGGATAGGAACCTTCTAGATGCCAAAGCTTTCTGCCATGCAGTTGGCACTCATCTAACTTTCTTGATTCCTACCTCGCCATGTGTCCCTGAGTGGGGAGCCTCTTTTTAGGTTTTTGCCATAGGGCATGTGTGCTTGCTGAAAAGAGAGAGAGACAGAAAGAGACAGAGAAAGAGGGCAAATGAGAGACCCCAGGAGGGATGGCCACGCTGCATTCCTTTTTCCTCCATTCTCCTCTAGGGATTTTGACCATGCACGCATAGGCGCCCAGCATGATTTTCAAGCCACTGGGTCCGGGACTCCCATTGCGGAGTTGGCCATATGGGAGTCCAGCACCTTAACCACCATGTCACCTGCTGGCACCAAGAGAGCCTCTTCTTTTTTTTTTTTTTCTTTTTTTGGAGAGGTTTTTGCTATAGGGCGTGTGCACTCGCCAGACAGACAGAGAGAGACAGAGAGATAGAAAGCAGGAAATCACCCCCCAGGGGGGATGGCCACGCCGCAATCCCTTCTCCTCCATTCTCCTCTCGGGATCTCGGGCACGCACGCACATGCGCCCGGCGTGAGTTTAAGCCGCCGGGTCCGGGACTCGAACCGCGGTCGACTACGTGGGAGTCCAGCGACATAGCCATTACGCTAACTGCTGGTCCCAAGAGAGCCTCTTCTTAACACCCATCTCGGGAGCTGCCTTGATCCCTTGGTGCTTTCATGGGTAAGATGGGGAGAGAAATCCACTCTGCAGACTCTCAGGGTTCACCCAGCCCCCCAGTTCTAGTGTCTGAGCTGAAAGATTCCCTTTCTCCTTAAATGACATCAAAAAGGTGAACTTCGACCTCCAAATGACACCCCTGGCCCACCCATTCCAAGCCCAACATGCCAGCTGTGCTCACAGCCTTTACCTGCAAGCAGACCCTATAGCGGTATGACTGCAGCGCCCCCTTTGGGAAGATCGCTGTTGCACGCTTCCTCAGACACAGGACTGCATTCATTCATTCATTCATTCGTTCGTTCCTTTGTTTCATCAAACAGCAGCGCTCACCCGGCAGACATGGGCTGAGTGCTACACGCCAGGAGCTGTTCTTGGTGTTGGGCGGCAGCACTGAGCCTCTTCCCTAGCAGCCCGCAGTCTGGTGTTGGCCCCCGGGCCCTTCACTGGCAGTCCTAGGCCGGATGCCACATGCCGGCCTCCTCTGGCTGACCCCTCCTCGCTCGTTTCTTACGTCCCCATCGCCAAAGTAAATCCCGTCTCCAAAGGCAGCTGTGTTCTTAGTCACAGCCTCCCTCCTCTTCTCGGGGTGCAGAACACCGGGGCCCGTGGGCGTGTGGTGGAGGAGTTCCCGAGGGCCCGTCTCCTCTCACTGCCCTTGTCTCACCTCGTCCCAGGGCAGACCTGCTCCAGGGCTGATCTCACATCCGGGGCAGATCTTCTTCGTAGGCCCCGGATGCCCATTTTCTCTCCCTCTGTAACTCCGCCTGGATGGACTTGTTGGCACCTCCAATGTCACATCTCTCAGTTTGAGCTCGTTTTCCTTCCTCCATCAGTCAGCTCCTTTTTGAAATGTCACTGTTTTGGTTAATGCGTCTTTTCTGCAGACGAGGTTACTCAGTTCGTGTCTGTCTGTACGTGTTTGCTGTTGGCTGGGGTGGCCGTGTGCTTTTTAAAAAATTCACAATTAGCACATGAGAATGCGAGAGAGAGAGAGGGAGAAAGAGAGACACCCTTTGTGGGTCTTGTCATGCCGCGCTCCCCTGCCTCTGGTCTCCCAGCCCATTGGGTCTTGGGGACTCACATGCATGTGCCTGGCATGTTTCAGGCTGCCCCGGCCGTGGATTTGAACCACAGTCACCACGTGGGATCCAGCTTCTCTGAGCAGCCCGATCCCGCTGCACGGTGGAGCCAGCCTGGGACGCTGTGCTGTGCGGTGTTGGGGTGGCCACAGTGACGAGCAGCCGCTTGGGTGAAAGCAGGCCTGGGGGTCCCACGGCTGTGGGAGGCTGCCTGGCCTGATTGCCCGTGCGCTTTCCTGGTCTAATCGCGGGAACGCGGTGAGGGGGCACCTGGCAGTGACCCTGGGTGTGCAAGACACCATGGCTGGGCAGGCCTGCTTCTCCTGTGCTCCTGGGTTGGAAAGGGCGAAACTAGGTCCCCTTTCTGATTGATGGTGTCTAATGGGGTTATCTCCTTCCCCTGAATCCCCTGCCTTGTAGTAAAAGTCTTTCTAGATGCTTGGTTTCAGCCTTGTCTCAGTTATGCTTGGGGGGAACATAAAAACCCTAAGATTCCCCTGGGGTAGGATTTAAGGGATCTGAGTGGTATGGCTTATTGGCCAGTTTCTGCGGGTGTCCAGGGCACATGGGCCCTGTCCTGAGGTCTAAGTGGCGATGGTGGCAGGTCACACAGGGCTGAGGTACAGGGTCGTTAGGAAGAATGAGGGTGCTCCTTATCCCACGTCTCCTTAGCGCCCACTCTGGGAGTAAGAAAGCCTTTGTTAAGGAAGGAGGTGTTTCCTCATCTCTTGGTGCCATCTTGACCTTTTCCCCACATTTGACCATGTAGTTGCCAGGGTCCTCAGTGTTTCTTTTTCTTTTCTTTTCTATTGCCAGAGGGTGCATGTACTCACCGCAGGGACAGAGAGAGACAGGGCGAGAACGTCTCTCAAAGGAGCATGGTTGTGCCGCAGTCCCTTCTGCATCTCTCCGTCTTGCCAGTATTGTGGACACGTGTGCACATGCCAGAAGTCCCAAGCAATGCAGTGGGACTTGAACCTTGGTTGGTCCTGTCGGATCTGGGTCTGTTAATGACTTTACTGTCAGGGTGGCCCCATACCTTTAAAAAAAATTATTTAACTTTATTTATTTATTTAAATTTGAACAGAGACAAACAGAGTGAGAAAGAGAAAGGGAAAGCGAGAAAGCAAGGCACCAGGTCCAGGACTCGAACCACAGTTGGCCATGTGGGAGTCCAATGCCCTTAACCACCATGCCACCTTCTGGCCCCCACCCCTCTTTTTATACCCAGTCATCACCATGATCATCTCCATTTCTTTCCTACAGTTGACTGCCCTTCCAAGTGGAAAGCTCATGGGCATATCTCAAAGGTCACGTCCTCCCACTTGGCATTTTCTTGTTCCGTCCAGCTCTTTTTTTAATATTTAATTTTACTTATTATTATTTAAATTAGTTATATGACACATGCACTCAAGAGAGAGAGAGAGAGAGAGAAAAAGAGAAAGTGAGAAAGAAAGCTGCCAGGTCCGGGAATCGAATCGCAGTCAGCCATATAGGAGTTCAACACCTTAAACACCACACTACCTGCAGGCCCCTGTCCAGCTCTTTTTCTTTTTTTTTTTTTTTTTTTGCTTTTTTATTACTTTATTTATTTATTTTACATTCATTCACTGAATGTCATCACAAATGTGATGATGTACAAGATGCAGTTTTCCATCCAGAATACACTGTATAGTGGCTTAGTCATTCATGTTATCATCAACAAATAATTTTCCATTTCTTGTTTCTTATATTTATATATATCCCCCTCCCCCAATTTCTCACCCATTACCATTTCCTACCCTTTTCTCACACTATCCCTGGTATCTGCAGTTGCTTTCCACCCCCCCTCCCATTTTATTGGTTAACAAAATATCTTAATTGATCTAACTACTTTTTTTTTAGAATTTTTTAAAATTTAATTTTATTTATCCATTCATTTATTTTAATTTGACCAGACACACATACACATTCACACACACACACACATACACACACAAAGAGAAAGGGGGGGGGAGTGAGAAAGCAAGCCACCAGGTCCAGGACTTGATCTGTGGTTGGCTATGTGGGAGTACCCAGCACCTTAACCACCACACCACATGCTGGTCCCAATCTAACTACTTTCAATAGCAAGTCCAGCTGATATATAAATATCTGTGAACAAATGTTTGACTTTAGGCATGAAACTGTGAGTAGAATGAATATACTATAAAACAGCACTAGCTGAGGCTATATAGCTTATTGTGGTCATTAAATAGGTATTTAATTTTTTTTTTTAATTTCAAGAAAGGCAGTTTTAGCTTTAATAAATCAAAATCAAAAAACTTAAGAGAACTTCGCTTAAGACTTAAAGCCAGGAAACAGATTAGGATTCTGTTCAAATAGTAAGGTATATTAATCTGTCGAAAATTCAAGAGAAGACAGAAATCCTTATAAAGGATAGAAAAAGATCAGCATTGTTTTAGTCAAAAGCCATAAAATTCTATTTCACCAGCTGTCTCATGTACTTAATCTAACTTCTGTTGTGGTCTGAGCTTTCCATTTAAATTCTGGAAGATGAGTTCAGTTCTGGACTTGTCCCTCCCATTCAGCTGGCTCTTTTCTTAGATATTTTTAAACTCTTATTTCTGTGTGTCTGACTTTAGTTTTCCTGATGTAGCACTCCCTTCAGAACTTTTTGGAGATCTGGTCTGGTGTTGGTAAATTCTTTCAGGTTTTGTTTATCTGAGAATGTTCTTGTCTTCTCTTCCCATATGAAGGATAATCTTGCTGGGTACAGTATTCTTAAAATTGTTTTTCACTCAACACTTTGAATACATTTTCCCATTCTTTCCTTGCTGGCATTGTTTCCAATGAGAGGTCCACTGTTAGCCTGATGGGATATCCTTTGTAGGTAACTTGCCGTTTCTCTCTTGCCAATCTTAGTATCTTGTCTTTGTGTGTGGTCTTGGTCAGTCTGGCTATAATGTGTCTTGGAGAAGATCTTCTTGAGTTGATTCTATTTGGGGTCCTTTGTATTTCTTGGGACTGGATCTTTGAGTTCCTCTCTAGGTTTAGAAAGTTTTCTTCCAGTATTTCATGGAATAGATTATCAATGCCCTTATTAGTCTCTTCACTTTTGGGATACTGATTATCTGGATGGTTGGATGTTTAATGGTATCTAGTATTTTTCATATACTCTCATTTTTTTGGACCATTTTCTTGGTCTTCTTGGTGGATTTTTCTAGACCAGTGATTCTGACTTCTACATCCAAGATTCGATCTTTTGTATAATCTAGTCTGCTTTTAATACTTTCAAGGGAGGTAGGGGTGTAAGGTTAAGGGCCCTGGGGGTGGGAACGATTTCTTCACCCAGTAGCCCAGGAGTCCTCTGTTATGTTTTGATCACCATCTTGCTGTGGATGCGTCTCACATAGCTGTACGTTGTTTTTCTGTGGTATGTGTGTGTGTGTGTGTGTGCATGTGCGCATGCGTGTGTGTGCGTGTGCACATGTACAGATGTGTAATACATTCCCTCACCTCTAGAGAACCACTTAGGTGGACTCAGAACATTGTACTCAGTAAGTGGCTGAACTGTGACAGTAATAACAATAAATAATAAAATAATTCACTGTAATTTATATCAGTCAGTAAATTTAAAAAGAACTCATTTTTTATTTCTGCCATAAGAAAGTCAGAAAGAGAGTGAGAGGCACCCCCTTTTTCATGCTATGACCCGCCCTGTCCCAGCTGCCTGGTCCCAGGCAGGAGCAACCACACCCAAGTGTCAGCAGAAGTGACCCTAGGACCCTCGCCATGTGGGTCCAGTTGTATTATTGGTGTGCCACCTCTTAGCCCCAATACCGATAAACAGTTAATAATGGTAAATAATAATTTTACTAACAGTTAAACTTCAGACTTCTATTGGGTTGTCAGAAAAGTCATGACTTCTTTTTTTTTTCTTTTTCTTTTTTGGAGAGGTTTTTGCTATAGGACACATGCACTCACCAGAAAGACAGAGAGAGACAGAGAGACAGAAAATGAGAAATCACCCCCCAGGGGGGATGGCCACGCCACAATCCCTTCTCCTCCATTTTCCCTTGGGATCTTGGGCATGCACACACACGTACCCAATGTGAGTTTAAACCACTGGGTCCAGGACATGAACCGTGGTCAACTACATGGGAGTCCAGTGACATAGCCATTATGCCAACTGTAGGTTCCCCTTTTTTATATCCTCTATGTTTTTCTAGGCAAAGATGTGTCAAGGCTTTTCCAACAACTGAATACTTATGGGTCTTTTTTTAAGGATTTATTTTATTTAACATTATTTACTTATTTTAATTTGACCAGAGAGGCGCAGAGCAAAGAGAGAGAGAGAGAGAAGCCACCAGGTCCAGGACTTGAACTGCAGTTGGCCATCCAGCCCCAGAATACTGAAAGGATCACTTGAAAGTGGGTAGCTGTGGAAGTAATTTCTACTTTCATACTTCATCAGGGAAAAATTATGCTAGATCGCTTTTACAAATGCCAGATTATTTGAGTTTTCTTGAATCGAAACCTTCACTTAAAAGGAATGTGTGCTTTGTGCTGAGGGTAGATTGGGTGAGCATCATTACAAATACGAATTAATTCTCAATCTGTTTAGTCCACAGAGCTAGTGTGGGTTGGAATAACCACGATGAGGCTAATACAGAAACCAGGAAATAGGGAGACCAGGCAGGCAGGTCCTGAGACCCTGTGATTAGACTTACTCGGCTCTGAGAGCTGGGATTGGCGATGGTGGCGATGTCACGGGAAGGATGGCCTCGGAGGCGCTTGAAGGACAAGTGGCAGAACCTGAGTGCAGCGTGGCTGTCATTTCAGTCTGGGTTAGTGGGAGAAAGAGGAAGAGTGTAGGGAAAGATGTTGACTCGGTTGAGTTTTGATAGATTGAGTATGAATTAGCGGCCAGGAGTCCAGGATAGATTCCTCGCAGGCTATGCGGGGACTCGGTACGGAGATGCAGGAGGGAAACTAAGGCTGGAGACAGAAACCCGGGAGTCCTTCATGGGGAGATGGTCGTTAAAGCATGAGAGTGAGCGTGGGGATGATGATGGTAGATGATAAGGATGCGGTGGGAGAGGGGTTCTGTGCCCACCTGGCGGTGAGGGCCGGTCTCCGTGAGGCTGCTCTTTGCATGTCCTGTTGAGTCCGTACACCGCCTCCTGGAGTGATGGTTGGTGTCCCCCCATTATCTGAGCCCCGTGGGGCTGCCTCTGAGATGCGCACCGTCTGCCCAGGCTCCCAGGCATTAGACACACACTACCTGGTCCTGCCAGCCTCTCTCCCTCCTTTCTGTTCCCTGTGGACCTCCTGGGCAGTCCACCGTGGGTGCTTAGGGCAATGCAGTTCAACCATTTTTTTTTAATAGCCAGAGGGTGCATGTGCTTGCTAGAGTGAGAAAGAGACAGGGAGAGAAAGAGAGAGAGAAAGAGAGAGAGAGAGAGAGGAAGTACCCCCAGTGGGATGTGGCCACGCTGCAATCCTTTTCCTCCAGCTTTCCTTCCCTTCCCTCCTTCCCCCTTCCTTCTACCACCGTATGGCACACACCCACTCACAGCCCTGGTGTCAGTGCCAGGATCTGAACCATGGTCAGCCCTGCGGGATCTGCTCCCTTAACATTATAGCTAGGCTTGGGGTTGGCCCAGTTTGGCCATCTTGGTCTCCATTCTCACGCTCATCACTCAGGCAGTCTGGCCTTTGGTTTCTGCAGCGAACTCACCTTGGACGTGCGTCACCATTACTCCCACTCCAGGAGCCGTGTCCCAGAGCCGTGTCTGTGATCTGGAGTCAGGCAGAGCTGCTCGACCCCTAAAGCAGCACAGTCCCTGTTCCCAGCCCCTCATGTTTCAACTCCTTTAGTCTTCAATTTGATTTCCTTTCACTTTTCCAACCCAGGTTTTTTTTTTAGAGATTTTTAAAAAAATAATTATTTTATTTTATTTTATTTTATTTATTCATTCATTTATTTTAATTTGACATGAGAGAGAGAGAGAAAGCAAGCCACCAGGCCCAGGACTTGAACCATGGTCAGTCATGTGGGAGTATTCAGCCCCTTAACCACCACGCCACCCACTGGTCCCTTTTTGGAGATTTTTGCTATAGCGCATGTATGCTTGCCGGAGAAGCAAAGAGGGACAGAGAGACAAAGCGAGAAATCATCCCCCGAGGAGATGGCCACACCGCAATTCCTTCTCCTCCATTCTCCTCTCGGGATCTTGGGCATGCATGCACACGCGCCTGGCCATGAGTTTTAAGCCACCGGGTCTGGGACTAGAACCGTGGTCAACTCTGTGGGAGTCCAGTGACGTAATCATTAACATAACCATGATGCCATCTGCTGGTCCCTCATAATAACATTGAATTGTGAATGTTTGTCCTGATGCCGTTGTTGGTTTATTTCATGCCAAATCCTCACAGAAGAAAATACCTCCACTTGATGCTTTTGGGTTCTGTATTGTGACAGAAAATGAGGAAGACCTGTAATGGAGCTTTTTTCTCCCACAAGGATAACAAAGAGGAGGGAATGAAACAGAACTTGAAGCAATTCTGATCAGTTTGATTATTGATGACAGTTGATCAAAAATTACATTCAGGGGACCAGCAGGTGGCATGGTGGTTAAGGCACTGGACACTCCCACGTGGCTGACCAGGGTTCGAGTCCTGAATCTGGTGGCTTGCTTTCTCACTTCCTTTCTCTCACTCTCATCCTCTGTCTCTATCTGGTCAAATTAAAAAAAAAAAATGAATGAGTGAATAAAGAAAATAAATAATAATTTAAAAAAATTACGTTCAGTACAAGGGACTATCCTCCACCTTCAGAAAATCTGTTGTCCAATTTTTAAATGTAATTTCTTTTGTTCATTTATTTACTGTGTAGATAATTAAGTGATTGCTATTTTTTTTTTTTTTGGAGAGTTTTTTGCTGTAGGGCGTGTGTGCTTACCAAAAAGACAGAGAGAGACAGAGAGACAGAAAGCGAGAAATCACCCCCCCCCCAGGGGGGATGGCCATGTTGCAACCCCTTCTCCTCCATTCTCCTCTCGGGATCTTGGGCATGCATGCACACGTGCCCAGCGTGAATTTAAGCCGCTGGGTCTGGGACTCAAACAGTGGTCGATTATGTGGGAGTGCAGCGACATAGCCATTACACTAACTGCTGGTCCTGTGATTGCTATTTTTATTCTTATTATAAATGGACTTAAATACTACTTGATTTTTAGCAGTTGCCTGGTTAGGAACTTCTCTTACTGTGTTCTCTTTTGATTTCTACATTTGGCAACGCAGAGGAAGTCACTGTTTATGTAGAGGTTGACTCGACTTATTATACCAGAACCAAGCTGGGAGGTGAAGAGCAGTCTCGGCTGATGCATCGTTTACTCTCCTTTGAAGTCAAACTTATTTTAAGTAAGAACGGTTAAAAACAATACAAAGGCTGTTCTGGTACTTTATGCACAAACAACACAAAATGTCAGTGTTGGCAGACACACTTCCTGGTTTCCTCTTACAAAGGTTTTCATTCGGGATTCCTCTTGTGTGCACTCTGGTGGTTGGGTCAGTGTCCGCCGTAGGGAGAGAGGGGACAAGGAGGGCGGTGTAGACGGATGTGGGGCGCTGCTCCGGTAACTTGCTTGCATGAAACATACAGATTCTGTGTACACTGCAGCATAACTAATACCGCAGAACGAATTAATACGTTTACCTTGAGTTTTGATTCTCAGTGCACTTTCTTCTTTTATTTGTTTTTAGAGAGGTTTTCACTATAGGGTGTGTGTGCTCGCCAGAAAGACAGAGAGAGACAGAGAGACAGAAAGTGAGAAATCACCCCCCGGAGGGATGGACATGCTGCAATCCCTTCTGGGGCCTCACCAGAACCCGAGTACGCAGGTACCTTGATCTTGGACTTCCAGCCTCCAGAACTGTAGGACAGAAACTGTTGTGTAAGCCCCACAGCCTGCATGTGGTCCTCTGTTATGGCAGCTGAGCTGAGACGCTCTGGCTCCTCCCATTGTGTGGAATGTGCTGTCTTTGTCTTCTCTTCATGAATTCCCCCTTTCCTAGCCAACTCTTACCTATTTCTTAAAAATATCACATCCTGGATCTGGCAGGTGGCTTGGTGATTAAGGGTGCTGGACTTACTTTTTCACTCCCCTCCACCCCCTGTCCCTCTCTGGTTAAATTAAAATAAATAAATAAAGTTAAATAAAATAATTCTTTAAAAAAATCACATCCTTGGGGCCAGCAAGTGGAGTGGTGGTTACATCACTGGACTCCCACATAGTCAACCATGGTTCAAGTCCTGGACCTGGCAGCTTGAAAAATCCCTCCAGGTGCGTGTGCGTGCATGCCCCAAATCCCAGGAGGAGAATGGGGGAGAAGGGACTGTGGTATGGCCATCCCCCGGAGGGATGGTTTCTCACTTTCCCTCTCATTGTCTCTGTCACTCTCGGGGAAGTGCATGTGCCCTATGGTGAAAACAACAACAAAAACGGGACCAGCAGTTAGCGTAATGGCTATGTCGCTGGACTCCCATGTAGTTGACCACGGTTCGCGTCCTGGACCTGGTGGCTTAAACTCACACCGGGCGCGTGTGCATGTGTGCCCAAGATCCCGAGAGGAGAAAGGAGGAGAAGGGATTGTGGCATGGCCATCCCCCCTGGGGGGTGACGCTTTCTGTCTCTCTCTGTCTCTCTCTGTCTGGTGAGCGTACACGCCCTATAGCAAAAACCTCTCCAAATAAAATAAAATAAAATAAAATCACATCCTTAGGAAGCTTTCCGTGACTATCGGGGTCCTCCTCCTGACCCCCCTAGTTCAGTCCCCACCTCGTAAGCATGCAAACACACACGTATTGTGTACACCCCTCTTGGTAGTCCTCACACGGGCAGCTGTCTGGTACCCGCTTCCCTGCTGATTATAAGCTGCACAGGGTGAGGACAGAGGCCTTATCTGTCTTGCTTGCTGCCCCATGCATCTCGAAGTGCCCAGCGCATGGCAGCATGCAGCTGTCCAGTGATAAAATGAAGTGACTGGGACAGCGTCCACCTAAGGAGGCGCGGCTGCTTCGGGGATGGGGGGCCCTGCTGGTGATGGCGAGTGCTGTCTGTAGTTGCTCCTCTTCCTGCAGCCTTCTGGAAGCGTGCTGTGAAGAACGACTACCATAAACCTTACAAAGCAGCAAGACAGTTAATACCCTTTTTATGTTGTCATTTAGTACCAAACAGATCTTTTCATTTCACGGGAAAAACATGGTAACTCTGTCGGTGCCTCTTTTGATGATCGGAATGGGGAGCGATGCATTTTGCATATTGGCAGAAATGTGACTAGAGTTTTGTTTCTTAAATGTCTCATGTTAACAATCTGTTTTTTTTTTTTTTTTTTTTTTTTTTTTTTGAGAGGTTTTCACTACAGGGTACGTGCACTCACCAGAGAGACAGAGACAGAAAGCAAGAAATCACCCCCCGGGGGATGGCCGCGTAGCAATCCCTTCTTCTCTATTCTTCTCTCGGGATCTTGGGCACGCATGCACACGTGCCTGGAGTGAGTTTAAGCCACCGGGTCTGAGTCTCGAACTGCAGTCAACTACATGGGAGTTCAGCGACATAGCCATTACGCTAACTGCTGGTCCCTGTTTGTTTTTTTAACCTCTCTTTAAAAGGCAATGTATTGGGAACCAGCAGTTAGCGTAATAGCTATGTCGCTGGACTCCCACGTAGTCGACCGCGTTCGCGTCCCGGACCCGGTGGCTTAAAACTCACGCCGGGCGTGTGTGCGTGCGTACCCAGGATCCCGAGAGGAGAATGGAGGAGAAGGGATTGCGGCGTGACCATCCCCTCTGGGGGGTGATTTCTTGCTTTCTGTCTCTATGTCTCTGTTTGTCTGTCTGGCGAGTGCACGCGCCCTATAGTAAAAACCTCTCAAAAAAAAAAAAAAAAAAAAAAAAAGGCAATGTATTGCTTTCTCCTGTTATTGAGAGAATTGGGTAGCTGATTTGAAACTATAGAAATATTTTAACCAAATCTGTGTATTCTGTAACTTGAAAATAAATAATTCAGAAGTTTGAAAAAAGAGAACAGTTACAATAGGGATATTTTCTCTCATTTCTGGAGGAGTGCCAGTCTTAGGAAGCACTTTTCAGATCCTTTTAAGCAGAATATCAATCGACTTATTAATAGCCACGTGCTTGGTGAGAGACAGCGAATGGAGAGAGAGCACAGGCAGACTTGAGGCTTTCTGGCTTTGCATTTTATAGCATGTGCCTTCGGCCTGGTCTTACTCATCTAGAAAATGGAATAGTAATACTATGTATTTGGAAAGGTTATCTTGAGAATGAACGTTAATATGTTTAAACCACTAGCACATGTAAGCACTTCAAAAGTTGCAGCTACTGGGCCAGCAGGTGGTGTGGAGGTTAAGGTGCTGATCCCCACATGGCCAGCTGTGAGGTTTGAGTCCCGGAGCTGGCGACTTGAGAATCATGCTGGGTGTGTGTGTGTGTGCCCCAGATCCCGAGAGGAGAATGGGAAAGAAGGGATTGGGGTGTGGTCGTTCCCCTTGGGGGTGATTTCTTACTCTCCTTCTCTCTGTCTCTGGTGAGAGCAAACACCCTATAACAAAATCTGAAAGAAAGGAGAAAGAAAGAAAGAAAGGAAGGGAGGAAGGAAGGAAGGAAGGAAGGAAGAGGAAAAGAAGAAAGGAGTTGCCGCCGTTTCTTTTTTTTTTTTTTTTACTTTTTTTTTTGGAGAGGTTTTTCACTATAGGGCGCGTGTGCTCGCCAGACAGACAGAGAGAGACATAGAGACAGAAAGCGAGAAATCACCCCCCAGGGGGGATGGTCACGCCGCAATCCCTTCTCCTCCATTCTCCTCTCGGGATCTTGGGCACGCACGCACACGCGCCCGGCGTGAGTTGTAAGCCACCGGGTCCGAGATGCGAACCGCGGTCGACTACGTGGGAGTCCAGCGACATAGCCATTACGCTAACTGCTGGTTCCCTGCCGCCGTTTCTTTTAAGTGGAGACTCCGAAACCCAACCAGGCAGTGTTCTCAGGATGGGCTCTTACTGCACTGGGGGAGATTTCTGCATGAAGCAGGGTGAGGAATATTTACTGCAAAAAGGCAAATGGGATGTGCGTCCTCTGTCTGCTGGATTCCTTTCTCATTTACATTACTTCCTAGGATTTACTCGTCCCAAATAATGGGATTGGGCATGGTCATAAATGATACCTGCCAGTCCTAAGAAAAACTAATTTAAGATATGACCGCATTAAACGCAAAAGTGGTGGCTAATTTATTCCTTTAAGATTTCAGCACGTTAACCTTCTCCACTAAGTGACTCTACTCTGGGTGCGACATTGCTCTCCGGATTAATTTATATCCTTGCTGGGAAGAAATCTATAGGCTTTTTTCATACATTCATTGACTGATACATTTTTTTTTCTATAGGGCGCGTGTGCTTGCCAGAAAGACAGAGAGAGACAGACAGAGAGAGACAGAGAGAAAGCGAGAAATCACCCCCCAGGGGGTATGGCCACGCCACAATCCCTTCTCTTCCATTCTCCTCTCGGGATCTTGGGCATGCACACACACGCGCCCGTGTGAGTTTAAGCCACTGGGTCCGGGACTCGAACCGCGGTCGACTACATGGGAGTCCAGTGACATAGCCATTATGCTAACTGCTGTTCCTCGACTGATAAATTTTAAGACTCACAGCTACTCTGAAATATCAAGCCTTCAGTTTAAATTGCAGTCTTTCTCTTTTTGATTTTGGTATGTTTCTGAGCTTGATATGTTAAATTAAATATATGAGTTTATAGATTACATACATTTGTTTCTTTGATAATTTTAAGGAATACAAAAACCGTTTAAATTCCCTTGTTGAAAAATAAGTAACATGAAAATTATGATGAGGTAATAGTGACTTTAAAAAGTTATGACATGGGGTCGGGACCAGCAGTTAACGTAATGGCTATGTCGCTGGACTCCCACGTAGTTGACTGCGGTTCGAGTCCCGGACCCGGCGGCTTAAACTCACGCCGGGCGCGTGTGCGTGCGTGCCCAAGATCCCGAGAGGAGAATGGAGGAGAAGGGATTGTGGCGTGGCCATCCCCCATGGGGGGTGATTTCCTGCTTTCTGTCTCTCTGTTTCTCTCTGTCTGTCTGGTGAGCGCACGCGCCCTATAGCAAAAACCTCTCCAAAAAAAGAAAAAAAAAAAAAAAGTTATGACACGGGGTCGGCAGGTGACTTGGTGGTTACGGTGCTGATCCCACATGGTTGACCACAGTTTGAGTCCCAGACCTGGTGGCTTATTTTCTCTTTCTCTGTCTGTCTCTGGTCAAATTGAAGAATAATGATAAAAAAAAAAAAATTCTTTAAAAAAGTTATGGCACATTCATTTTATTATAATTGGAATATCAGAAATAATTAATCTATAACTTACTGCTTTTGCTTCATTGTTCTACTGATTTATAACTTAGAGAAAGCTGGAAAGATACTATATTAGTATAAACCTTAATTTGTTCCTTAATGAATGTTTTCCTAACAAAAGAAAACATGCTTATCATAATAGCTCATAATAAACATTCATTGAAGGACAAGCAGATGGCATAATGGCTATGTCTCTGGACTCCCATGTAGTCGACCACGGTTCAAGTCCTGGACCCGGTGGCTTAAACTCATGCCGGGTGCATGTGCGTGTGTGCCCAAGATCCCGAGAGGAGAATGGAGGAGAAGGGATTGCGGCATGGCCATCCCCCCTGGGGGGTGATTTCTCGCTTTCTGTCTCTCTGTCTCTCTCTGTCTGTCTGGCAAGCTCATGTGCCCTATAGCAAAAAACTCCCCCCGCAAAAAAAAATATTCATTGAATACATGCCAGGCGTTCTTCTAAGAGATTGAGACTAATTAAGGGTTTTCATTCTCACAACCCCGTGTGAAGCGACTCCTGTTACCTCTGTTTCGTGAATGAGAAAATGAGGAGTAGAGAAGTCAGCGCTCCTGCAGAGTTCTGCAGCTACTAAGCGGCAGAGTGGCTACGGCCAGGTCCCGGGAAACAGACACGCACGGGGGGGTTACTGGGGAGCGCCCTTGGGAACCAAGCCAGAGGGGAACTGGGGAGCCTGGGCAGCAGGGCTGGCCGAGGAGGAGGAGGAGCAGGGTGCAGAGCCCTGGCCGGACCTCAGCCTGTGTCCTCCGGAGCTCTCGAGTGGAGCCTCTTTGGACCTGTCGTCCACTTTGGATGAGCCTGCCCTGGGCCGGCCCTCTGGCTGAGGGTGATTCCTGGGAGCCGCTCTGTGGCCCCTAAGACAAGTGTCTGGGGTTGCCGGAGACCCCAGCGAAGGCCTCTGCCTTCCCTGCTGCCCACCTGTGCCTGCATCCTTCGTAGGAAATAGAGACTTTGCAGTTGTACGAGAGGACTTCGAAAATCCATGGGAAAGTGGAATTCAAGTATGAGTTTATTTGGGTGCAGGGAAAAAAAAAGCCACGCATGCTTCTTTTCTAGTATGCGTTTTTCATGAAGTGTTTGAGATCCCTTGTGACGAGGCTAAGGCTCTGGGCCTGAGATTTAGGGTGGACCCCAGTTCCACTGATCGGTGTCATAGGAGAAGGAAAGGGAGGTTTGGGACAGACAGGGCGGCCATGTGGAGATGCAGGCTGGTGGAGCCGGGCTTCCCCAGACCAGGGGATGCTCCGAGTCACCCAAGACAGAGCAGAAAGGAGGACCATCCCGCAGAGCCGGCGGAGCGAGCGTGGCCCCGTGAGAAGCCGTTGCAGGTTTCTGGCCTCGGAGCCATGACGCGTGGTGGTGGTGCACAGAGGAGGTGCCACGCCAGGCTCTGGGAGTGGGCGCTGTGGGAGGGCACCGGTTCCCAGTGACCCGGGGCTGGTGGAGGCCAGGGTGGGTCATGGGGTCTGCGCCCTGCCGTGGGTGCTGTCTCTCTTTCTCACAGGTTACATGAGCCAACTTAAAAAAAGGAAGAGATACAATTAGAAAAAGAAAAAGAACCGTGAAATCCCCATTGCCTGAAGTCCACGAGTGTGCAGTGCTTCACCCTGGCAGCCCCGGGAAGCGAACCTGGCACCTCCTGGTTGCGGGAACACAGTGCCCCTCAGGCCCACTGAGAACTGTGCTTCTGAGGTCCTGGTTCTTTCCTCTGCCTGGGGGAACTTCAGGAAGACAGGCAGGGAGAACCGAACCCTGCAGTTTCCCCGCTCCCGGTCTAGGGCCCCCTGCTGTTGGGTGGGTTAACTCGGGTCTTCATCCCTGAGGGTGGCCGAGTCCTCATTGCCAAACCCTTCTCCGCTGTACCTGCTGCGTTTGTCCACCGACCATTAAACCCAGCCCCAGACAAGGCTGAAAAAATGTGTCCGCCTGTCCCCTGGGTGTCGCATGACTCCCTGCTGTCCACCCTGCACGCTGTCAGCTCACCTCCTCACGATGGCCAGGGGCAGTGGCCCGAGGGCATGCCGACGTGGTCCCGGCTGCTGGTCACCTGGCTCCAGAAGACTGAGACCAGACGGCAGCCGCAGTGTGGGTCCCTGCTGTGTCCCCAGGGGAAGTGCCCCCTGCCTTGGGAACGCACTGAGCCCAGACGTGTGGTGGGGGCCAGTGTTTTGGACTTGAGCTGGGGGTCGGTAGAACCAGCCACTCTGAAGAAAGCCGTAGACAGAGGCTTTCCGTGCTGTGACAGGGAGATGGCAGGGCACGCTGGGCCGCTTTCCACGTCTCATGGACCTGGGGGCGCCGTGGTCCACCCGGTTCCAGAGCTCAGTGGAAGCAGGGCTGGAACCTGAAGCCCCTTTCTGGTCAGGTGCCAGGCCGCTCCCCACTGCCCCAATCGGAGTAACTTCACTTTATTATTATGACTTGTTAATTTGCCAGAGGAGATGGGGTGAGAGGGAGAAGGCACCCCCCAGTGGGTGTGGTCACACCACAGTCCCTTCTCCATGTCCCATCCTGTCACATTTGGGCTGCGCACACATTCCTGCTCAGCATGTTTTTCTTTTTCTTTTTGGATTTTTAGAGAGATTTGTGCTATAGGGTGCATGCTCTCACCAGAGAGCCAGAGGGAGACAGAGAGACAGAAAGCAAGAAATCACCCCGGGGGGATAGCCACACTGCGATCCCGTCTCCTCCATTCTCCTCTCAGGATCTTAGACATGAACACATGCCTGGCTTGAGTTTCAAGCCTCTGGGTCTGGGGCTTGAACTGCAGTCAGCCATGTGGGAGTCCAGCAACGTAACATTATACCATCTGCTGGTTTCATGGTTTTCAATTCACCAGGGCTGGGATTTGAGCTGTGGTCGGCCATGTCACATCTTGCTCCTTTAACCACTAAGCTATGGGGCCGCTCTTCACTTATTGATTAAAATGAGTTAGCATGGGACCAGCAGTTAGCGTAATGGCTATGTCGCTGGACTCCCACGTAGTCGACCGCGGTTCGAGTCCCGGACCCGGTGGCTTAAACTCACGCCGGGCGCGTGTGCGTGCGTGCCCAAGATCCCGAGAGGAGAATGGAGGAGAAGGGATTGCGGCGTGGCCATCCCCCCTGGGGGGTGATTTCCTGCTTTCTATCTCTCTGTCTCTCTCTGTCTGTCTGGCGAGCGCACACGCCCTATAGCAAAAACCTCTCCCAAAAAAAAGAAAAAAAAAAAAAATGAGTTAGCAGGTGGGACCAGTAGTTAACGTAATGGCTATGTCGCTGGACTCCTACGTAGTCAACTGCGGTTTGTGTCCTAGATCCGGTGGCTTAAAACTCACGCTGGGCGCGTGTGCGTGCGTGCCCAAGATCCCGAGAGGAGAATGGAGGAGAAGGGATTGTGGCGTGGCCATACCCCCCTGGGGGGTGATTTCTCGCTTTCTGTCTCTCTGTCTCTCTCTGTCTGTCTGGTGAGCGCACGTGCCCTATAGCAAAATCCTCTTCAGAAAAACAAACAAACAAACAAACAAATGAGTTAGTAGGTACTTAAAATATGCGTTTCTGGGCCAGCAATGGTGGTGTGTGCTTCTGGGGCCACACAGGAGGGTCCTGGGTTGGCATCCCGAGCTCTGCCTGTGCGTGTGGCTGTGCATGTGCCTTCGATCCTGGTGGGCTGAGGCTGTCAGTAGGACAGCCAGGAAGGTATAAGATGAACCATTTCTGGGGTCAGCTGGTGGCGTGGTGAAGGCACTGGATTCCCACATGGCTGAACATAGTTTGAGTCCCAGACCCAGCAGCTTGAAAATCACACTGGGCGCATGTGCGTGTGTGCCCAAAATCCCGAGAGGAGAATGGAGGAGAAAGGATTGTAGCATGGCCATTCCCTCTGGGGAGTGCATTCTCACTTTCCCTCTCTCTGTCTCTTTCTGACAAGCACGCATGCCCTATGGCAAAAACATAAATAAAAAAGAAGATAAACTATTTCTAACTCATGAGCTCAGTGACCATGTCTCTCTCTTACGGAAGGAATAAATAGGCTTAAAAAATACATTTCTGTGAAGTAATTTCGAATTTTGATTTCTAACTGAAATATTACTACAACGAAGCCAATTTACTGTCTGTGTGAGATCGCCTTCTCTGTGTGTGTGTGTTGTGTGAGCAGGGTGGTGGTGCCCTCCGAAACCTCCATATTCAGTACTCAGGTTTACCATCCAAGGCAGTTGGACTAAGTCTTCATGCTTCTATCACTGTCAACTGCTCTTTTAAAAATAAATATTAAAAAATGAAGTTAAGTTGGGGCCACAGGTGGCATGGTGGTTAAAGTCTCTGGATTCTCACATCGCCGACTGCGGTTCCAGTCCCAGACCAGGCAGCTTACTTTCTCACTCTCTCTGTGTCCCTCGCTCTCTCTCACTCTGTCTCTCTTTGGTCAAATTAAAATAAATAAACAAATAAATAAAATTAAATAATTTTTTTTTTTTTTTTTTTTTTTTTGAGAGGTTTTTGCTACAGGGCATGTGCGCTCGCCAGAAAGACAGAGAGAGACAGAAAGTGAGGACCCAGATTACTTTCCTACTGACTCATGATGACAAATATTAGACTTGGAAGACGTCTCGGCACAGAGAATGGTAATCGTTGTCAAGGGGATAGGAGAGAGAAGAAGAAAGAGCCTTTCGAGACCGTGGAGGATTTACATGTGTGTGACACGGCCGGCGGCCAGCCAGAGAGCCGCTTTGTGGCTGCACGTCCTGAAGCTGTGCTGGCACGTTAATTAATAACGCCTCGCCACCCAAACCACCGTCTCTGCCCAAAGCTGCACTTTAAATAGCACGTTGTTTTTGCTAGAGACTCACGGGGGGAAGGCGTACCGTAGCTGTAGTGGGACCCTGATGCTATCACTGCTAAATTAAGAACATGATTACATTTTTTCAGTCGAAAACTCCAGCAGTGGAGCATTTCTTTCCTCTTTTTATAAATTTTTTAAAGTTTATTTCTTCCGTGAGTAAGAGAGAAAGAGAGGGAAGAGAAAAGAGAGGGAGTCAGAGAGATGGCAGTCCTAACAGGGTCCTGATGTTGGCTGTCCACCCAGCCTTCGCCGACCCGGATCGTGGGCATGTGTGTGCCTGGTGACTCAGGGGGGTCTCTGTGTGTGACCAGGAACGTGCCTATGTGGGTTGGCATCGCAGAGTGTGGTGTTTTGCCACTGCACCACCATCCACCCCTGGACTTTTCTCTGCTTCTGCTTGCATTTTCTTTTCTTTTCTTTTCTTTTCTTTTCTTTTCTTTTCTTTTCTTTTCTTTTCTTTTCTCTTTCTTTTCTCTTCTCTTTCTTCTCTTCTCTTCTCTTCTCTTCTCCTCTCCTCTCCTCTCCTCTCCTCTCCTCTCCTCTCCTCTCCTTTCTTTTCTTTTTCTTTTTTCTCTTTTCTTTCTTTTTTTCTTTCTTCTCCCCTCCCCTCCCCTCCCCTCCCCTCCCCTTCTTCTCCTATTCTTCTCTTTTCTCCTTCTTTCCTTTCCCTTTTTTCTTTTCTTTTCTTTTTTTCTTTTCTTTTTTTTCTTTTCTTTTCTTTTCTTTTCTTTTTTCTTTTCTTTCCTTTTCCTGTTTGTTTTTGTTTCTTTCCTTTCCTTTTCTCTTTTCGTTTTTTCCCTTTTATGAAGACTTCACATAGGTTTGCATTAATACAAATCCTGATCCAGAGGGAAGTTGACTCTCAGGCTGAACATTCTCTAAAATGAGAGGGTGGGAAAGACACAGAGCCAGTGCGATGTCCTTGGTCCTGGCTGTGGCTTCTGTCTGGGGACGGCAGACCTGTCTGCTCTGTGAGACAGCCCTTGACAAGGTCAGCGGGGATTAAACTTGACCCTGGATTTATTAACTGCAAAGTGAAAATGATCTGGGACCAAAGACAGCCAGTGAGGTACGAAGATAACTGTTTTTTTTTTTGTTTTGTTTTGTTTTTTAAGATAACTGGTTTTAAGTCAATTAGAAACATCCCTTTTTCTGCAGCTAACCTTGGACGTGAAGGGAAGTACAGCGTAGTCCAAAGGAGGAAGGAAGCCTTTCCCACCGGTTACCCTCGCGGTGTCATGTGAAAAGAGCGTTATCGGGAACACATGTTTGCAACCGTAATTTATTTCAGATCTGTGCTGGAATCAGTAACGCACATGAGCCGTCACAGATGCGAATGCCAGGAGCAATCTCTGTGTGAGCCACTTAACGCACTGTGTAGACGGTGGGATCATTCGCACACAGAACTGGGCTGTCAGAGACACTGCAGTGGAAACACTTCAAATGTGTCATTTTAAGTAAGTTAGTGTCTTGAAGCCACATGGCAATGATTATAAAACGAGCCAGCACATAAATAAATAAATAAAGGATGTTGAATTTGGGGGCGATAAATAGAAAGCACTTGTCAGTTTCTTTCTCTTCAGCCACTGGGTAGGGGCTGGAAGGAAGGAAGTCCTGGCGTCGATTGCTCGTTTACCACAGCTGCAGACACCAGTGGTCCGATGTAGCCTCACCCTGTTCATGTCTCTCTGCTTCTGAGCGTGGTTGCCCAGATCCCAAGTCTGCATGAAGCTGGAATATGTGATAGAAATCCTACGATGCCCGTGAGCCAGCTCTGCCCAAGTACCACCATGAAGAAGTGTGGGGAACCAGCAGTTAGCGTAATGGCTATGTCGCTGGACTCCCACGTAGTCGACCGCGGTTCGCGTCTCGGACCCAGTGGCTTACAACTCACGCCGGGCGCGTGTGCGTGCGTGCCCAAGATCCCGAGAGGAGAATGGAGGAGAAGGGATTGCGGCATGACCATCCCCCCTGGGGGGTGATTTCTCGCTTTCTGTCTCTATGTCTCTCTCTGTTTGTCTGGCAAGCGCACGCGCCCTATAGCGAAAAAAACCTCTCCAAAAAAAAAAAAAAAAAAAAAAAAAGAAGTGTGGTGGTAAAATCTCGTTCAGCATCCTTAGTCTTGCCTGATCAGTATCTTGCGGGGATTGGGAGAAAAGCCTAAATTCATAGTACATCTAAGCCGTTTGGAAACACAAAAGACCCTGAGTAGCCGAAGCGATTTTGAGTAAGGAGAACAAAGCTGGAGCTATCACACTCCCAAATTTCAAAACATATTTTAACGCTGTAGGGACATCTGGGTCCTCTCTTATCTCTTAGAAACAGTCTGCAATAAATAGCCTTTTCCACGTGTCTCTTTATATTTGTGAGATGTAACTGCTGGAGAAGTTCTCAGATAGTGGAACTGCCAGGGACCAGCAGTTAGCATAATGGCTATATCGCTGGACTCCCATGCAGTAGACTGCAGTTCAAGTCCCAGACCCGGTGGCTTAAACTCATGCTGGGCACGTGTGTGTGTGCGTGTGCGTGCCCAAGATCCCGAGAGGAGAATGGAGGAGAGGGGATTACGACGTGGCCATTCCCCCTGGGGGGTGATTTCTCGCTTTCTGTCTCTCTGTTTATCTCTGTCTTTCTGGCGAACTCATGCGCCCTGTAGCAAAAACCTCTCCAACAACAACAACAAAAAAAGAAGTGGGACTGCCAGGTCAAAGTGTACTTTTTAACTACATCATTCTGGTAGGTGTTTGTGTTTTGCTAAGTGTCGCCAAAGTTTCCTCTAAACAGGTTGTACTCTTGTGCAACTCCAGTAGCAGATTATGGCAAGCTGTGCTACTCTTACTGTTAGCTTTACTGTTTACTTATATTTTTCAATATATGTATAATACGTATATATGTGTATATACATATATATGTATAATGTGTATATATATATATACACACATTATATGTATATGTATAATGTATATAGATATATGTATATACAGCTCCCTAACTTATTTACTTATATCCTTTATATTGTAAGAACTTCCATAACCTCTTGTAGACCACTTCGATGATTGGTTGAAGGTGACATTGAATAAATAGATGAATTATATGTGCTTCGATGATTGCATTTAACATCCTGTGTTAGGGTCATGGCTTCACATTTCCACCCGTTCTCCACTAGACTCTGGGTAGTTTCATAATAGCATGGTTCATATTTTATTAGTAAAATTGTACTCTAATCATTTAGAGTACAAGGAGACTTCAGAGATTTGTGAAGAAATGGAATTCAAGTAGGAATTTATTTTGGTGCAGAAAAAGTTCAAAATCCATGCGTAGTTTTCTCTGGACACACATTTCTGTGAATGGTTTGGAGGCCGATTGGGCGGGAATGTCACCCCTGAGTTTACGGAGCGAAGTAACAGAACCGAGTCCATCAGCAGAGAACAGATCGGTGAATCACTTTAACGAATGAGTTAATGAATGTAGGACATTTCTTTTAAGAAAGGCCACGGTATCAATTACAACAAAGAACTACTGTTATGGGAGGAAGCAATTCTGTCTTATTTAACTGGGTGCTATTAGAACATAAATTAAAGTAATACTCCATCGGTACATGATCAGAGCAAATGAAATTTTGCATCGTATGGCCGACGAGAACTTTAATGAAGACATTCGGAAGGAAAAGCGTCAAGGGAATACATTGGGAGCTTTCACAGACTTGGCAGGGCAAAGGGATGGTTCTGAGGGAGAAAATTCTGCAGTAGGGAGCTATAGTGAACACAAGCACTCTGAGAAAAGCCTGGAAAAGTTTCCAGCCCAAATGCTTAATGTTCCATGTGTCATCCCGTATGCATTCAGTCATATTGCTGCACATTTGAACCTTGATCCTTCTAGGGTATGTATCTAGATGAACCGAAGCATCGTCCTAGAACATTTGGTGTGTTCTTGCTGCTCGACACATGTATGTGCACTGACTCCTCTAGTCACGTGTGACTGTCCGGCTGGAGCGCTGCCCACACCGTCTCACCCTTTGTCTGTGAAACGGCTAGTCAGAGAAGACGTGGACACCAGCTCGGGAGGGTAGCAGGCGGACGAGGCTCTGCTTTGAGGGTTGTGATTGCGAGGCATGAGAAAGTCCCCCTTGTCAGACTCACGTACATGTGTACCTACTGATGTTACACAGCTCAGGGCTGGACGTGCATGAGTCTGCAGAAGTCTTTCATGCTGATTCAGTTACCTTGGTGTGAAAATATGATAGAATGATTTCACCCAACTGCAGGGCTTGGGATGTCGAGTGCCATACTGCAAATATTTGTAAAGCACGTAAGGTTACACCTTGTTTTAAACGAGTCTGACGGATAAAAATACACTTACTTTATGAAAAGATCATTTGTTGTAGCCATATTTTTTTTTTCAAAATTGCCTTAAAGTGTCATTTTTATCATGCATTAAAATTATAATTCAAGCTAAAATATCTATTTTCACTTACCTTTTTCTAGAAATATATAAATATTTTAAGTGTCATGCTTAGAAATAATTATACGTATTTGCTTATGGTAAAATTACAAATACGGTTGAGGCCAGCAGGTGGTGTAGTGGCTTAAGGCGCTGAACTCCCACATAGTCAACTGAAGTTCGAACCCCAGACCCAGCAACTTGAAAATCACTCTGGATGCATGTGTGTGCGTTCTCAAAAATCTCAAGAGGAGAATGGAGGAAAAGGGATTGCGGCCTGGCCATCCCCTGTAGGGGGTACTTTCTCACATTCTCTCTCTCTGTCTATCTTTGTCTCTTTCCAGCAAGCACATGTGGTCTATGGCAATAACGTTAAAGTTAAAAAAAATTCTTTTTTTTTTTCTTTTTGGAGAGGTTTTTGCTATAGGGCGCATGCGCTTGCCAGCCAGACAGAGATAGAGAGATAGAAAGCGAGAAATCACCCCCCGGGGGGGATGGCCACGCCGCAATCCCTTCTCCTCCATTCTCCTCTCGGGATCTTGGGCATGCAAGCACATGCGCCCGACGTGAGTTTAAGCCACTGGGTCCGGGACTCGAACCACAGTTGACTACGTGGGAGTCCAGCGACGTAGCCGTTACGCTAACTGCTGGTCCCCCCAAAATTCTTTTAAATTACAAATATTGTTTAAACTTCTGACATTTTTGCAAACTCCTTGTAAGAATTGGCTCATGCTTCCTTGAATATTTTCACTATTTTAGCAATTTTAAGAGATGGGTTCCCATGCTTAAATGACTTTAGTGGCTGTATAGTATATATATTTACATATATTTATTTATATATATTTAGTATATTTATTTAAAATTTTTTTTTACTATTTTATTCAATTTCATCTATTCATTCATTTATTTTAATTTTGACCAGAGAGACATACACACACACAGAGAGAGAGAGGAAAGTGAGAAAGCAAGCCACCAGGTCCGGGACTCGAACCATGGTCGGCCATGTGGGAATGCCCAGTGCCTTAACCACCACGCCACTTGCCGGTCTCCTATTTTAAAAATTTTTAAAAGAGAGATTTTTGCTATAAGATGTGTGCACTTGCTGGAGGGACAGAGAGACAGAAAGCGAGAAATCACCCCCGGGAGGATGGCAACAGCACAATCTCCTCTTCTCCATTCTCCTCTTGGGATCTTAGGCATGCATGCACACGTGCTTGGCGTGAGTTTTAAGCTGCTGGGTCTGGGACTTGAACCACGGTTGACTATGGGGGAGTCCAGTGATGTAAACATTATGCCATCTGCTGATCCCTAAAATATAATTTTTTTTTTTGAGAGATTTTTGCCATAGGACACGTGTGCTTGCCAGAAAGACAGAGAGACAGAAAGTGAGAAATCACCCACCAGGGAGGATGGCCACGCCGCAATCCCTTCTCCTCCATTCCCCTCTTAGGATCTTGGGCATGCACACACACGCACCCTGGGTCCGGGACTCATACCGCAGTCCACTACATGGGAGTCCAGTGATGTAGCCATTATGCCATCTGCTGGTCCCCCTAAAATACAATTTTAATAAAAGTAAAGTACTTAGATATTGGTAAGAAATATAGGGCCAGCAGATAGCGTGGTGGTTAGGGTGGCTGGATCCCATATGGCCAACTGTGCAGTTTGGATCCTGGACCTGGTGGCTTGAAAGATGTGCTGGGTACGTGTGTGTGTGCGCCCCAAATCCTGAGAGGAGAATGGAGGGGGGATTCTCACTTTCCCTCTCTTTTGCTGTCTCTGTCTCTGGAGAGTGCATGCACTCTCTCTATCTCTCTCTCTATATAAAAGAAATGTAACATAGTATCATTTCATGCCTACCAATATTTCCTGTGACTTGTCCAAGATTTATGTTAAATGTGTAACGTGATCATATGAACTCTATCCAGAGTATGGGAAAACTCAACACCTATGACACTTGGCATATAAAGTGTACACTGTACTTTCTTATTCTATACTAGTGTACTCGATAAGTGTATGGATGAGTTTGATATTCATACACAAGTCTGAGTATTTTCTATTTAAAAAACTTATGTCAGATGAGTTAGAATGATCTCGGAATGTAGTTGAAACTACCTCTTGCTGCGTAAGGTGTTTTTGATCAACACCCTTTTGTAACCACTGACAGCATTTTTGTGAATATTATTTAATACCTATGAATATGGGAAAGAGAGAGAGCTAAACTCTCTTGGAACTTTGCTGACCAAGAATTACTTATTTGCGGGTAAAGGAAGCTGTAAAAAGAAAAGGAATTATAGTGCAATCCAGCTAAATCTTAGATTTCCTTTTGTATAAGAAGTATAGTATATACTACCTCCTTCTCTGGGGCTAAAAAACTTTATGTCTCAGATCTATTGCTTAAATCCTGGCTCTGGCACTAATTCTCTTACCAGATTAATACATGTTTTGAGAATAAGCCATCTGGTTTCTTAGGTTGGAAAAGAACAATCCGGTTTTTAGAGTGATCGTTCTCACCTAGCCAGCGATCGTTTTGGTGAAATGCTCTTAGCGTGACGATTGTCCTCTAGGCTCTGCATGCCTTGTTGGGTGTGCCAAGAGCGTGCGAGCTCTTTACCTGGGTTCGTTATCACGACTGTGTTTTCAGCAAGCAGCCATAAGGGATGAGGCCGTGTCTTCACTCAGGACGAAGCCTAGGCTTGCTTACTGCTTGCTGTAAGGTGAATGGTTTGCAGCCTGCCTCCCACCGTACGAGTAGGCCTCATCTGGCCATCCTCCTTGCCCTGAAGAATCGGGCTTGGGAGGGGCCAGGTGCTGCAGTGGTAAAACATGCTCCGAGAGGCTGGCCCACATGGGAAGGTTCTGAATTCGAGTCCAGAGACGTCCCTGGCTGAAGCTGAGGGTGTGGTGCCAGACCCCGTTGAGGCTGCTGTCTCTCTGTCTCTGTCTCTCTGTCTCTGACTCTCTCTTCCTCTCTTTGTTGCTCATAGAAAAAATAAACTTTATGAAAAAAAGAATTGGACTTGGGGAGTTGCAGTGACTGCCGGCATGATGGCTGCTGGTTTTGCTGTGAGTGTGAATGGAGTCTTCCATCTCGGATCTGGAGTCTCGTGGTCTCTCAGGCTCCAGGCTGGGAAGCTGTGAGGCTCCCCTGCTCTTGCTGTCAGCTCAGGGACTCACGGTGTTGTGCTGCCTGTTCTCTGCCGTCCGAAAGGAGTTGTCTGCTGTATTTTGTCCTGTTTTCTCATTTGTGACAAAATAGTAAGTCCGAAATCCTAGTTACACCATCATGCCTGGAAGTTGAAATCCAGAAGTTCATTAAGTTAAATGAATTATTTTGGTTAAGAGTTATATGTTACAATTTATCATCTTTTCTTTCTCAGTGGACAAAGTAAATACAAGCTTTTAAAGACTCTGTCTGACAATTCAATTCCAGCATCTAGAGCTTTGTGGATTTGTTACTGTTGGTTGTGTCCTACTGTGTTTTTCTTCCCCTTTCTCTCTCTCTCCCTCTCTCTCTTTTTTTCTTTTCCTCTTTGTATTCCTAGTTACCTCTGATTGTATGTGGATATTATATTCGCAGCACTGCTTATAGGGATAATTCAAAGCCTAAGATGATGAAGCAGTCATACTCTAAGACAGTGATTCGCATCCTTGTGTAGTTTCTTATTTTTTAAAAAACAGTTTTTGAATTGCTGGAAAGCATGTACACATGCTAGAGAGAGACAGAGACAGAAAGGGAGGAAGCACTTCCAGAGGGGCGTGGTCATATTGCAATATCTTCTTTATCTCTCAGGAGTTTAGACGTGCACGCACACCCTCCTAGAGTGTTTTTCAAGCCTTGGTGTGGCTAGGATTTGAACTGTGGCCCTGTGGGATCTACTTCTTTTTTTTTTTTTTTTCTGGAGAGATTTTTGCTATAGGGCACCTGTACTCGCTGGAGAGACAGAGACAGAGAGACAGAAAGTGTCTGTCCATCCCCCAGCAAGGATGGCCATGCTGCAGTCCCTTCTCCTCCATTATTCCCTTGGGATCTTGGGCACACATGCAGTTTTAAGTCACTGGATCTGGGTCTCGAACCAAGGTCCGCAACGTGGGAGTCCAGCAGCATAACACCATCTGCTGGTCCTGGGATCTGGTTCCCTTAACCAAGCTCTTTTATTGAACATGAGTTGGACTTAGTAAGCTGCTCGGACTAATAGAACATGGCAGAAGAAGTGGTGCGACACATTTGAGATGAGGATATTAGAGACGGTGCCTTCCATATCCGTGTCCTCTGAGTCCTTAGATCCCCGGGGGAAGCGTCACTGTCAGGAACTCCGTGAAGCGGTCCAAGTGGTGGCGACCGAGGCCTCTCACCAAAAACCACGTGAGTGAACCGGGAAGGGGCTCCCAGACCAGTTGCGGCTTGGCTGCCCGGGCCCCACCTGCCAGTAATCCCGGAGCAGACCCTCCAAGCTGAGCCACTCCTACATCCTGACCCTGGAAACTGGAAGACAACAAGGCTTTCTTGTTTGAAGCCGCGACATTTGCAGTAATTTTTTGCACAGGATTGGTAACTAACATGGACGAGCACTTTTCAACAGTTAGGATTTATTTTTGCTTCTGCCAGTTGCCTGGAGCGCTAGCACTCTGGGAAACGCAGGGAGACTGGGGCGTGAAAAGGTCACCCTGTCCAGTCTGAGAAACGGAGACCATGCAAAGCTGAGTTGCAGCTCTCTGGAGGACTACCGCTTGCTGCTAAGGACAGCCCGTAGGGGTCCCACTTGGCAGGGCTGTCCCGCCCCTCTGCGGGCCTTGAACTCTGGGCTGTGTGACCTGAGCACAGGAGGCAGCTGGCAGGCTGTCTCCAACAGTGCTGTCTCCCCTGGGGACTGGTGCAAGTGCCCATGGGAAGAAGCTGCTTCCAACTTGGGGTCCCTTCACCTGGACACTCCTCCTGGTAAGTCGTCACTAGCTTGTGAGTCTTTGGTGCCTGTCGTGGGCTGTTTCTTTAAATATTTCATCCAAGTTTTCTAGTTGCCCTGCGAGGAGCCTGGATGGCATTAGTCTACCGGGATTGGACTATCGGCTAGGACTAAAATCAAACCCCACACTTCTTCCTCCATCAGAGTCGTTAAAAAGCAATGAAGGAAACGTGTTTTCTTGCGCGTGTTCCTTGAGCATCTCCACTGGCCTCCGGAGCTCCATGGGGAATTCCTTGTGCATTTCGATTGAACACTCTGGAGGGTTTATTTGGGGGGACCAATTTGCTTGGGCTTGCATGGCTTTTTCATAGTGACGTTGTTGTCTCTGAGTTCTCATGGGCGGCAGGAAGTTGGGAGCTCTGATTCATGAACATCGATCCACTTTCTAAGTTTTATTCTGGTAGGCAGGGGGTGTACTTTGATGTCATTTGAATAACAGAGAGCTAAATGGGATTTTTTTTTAGAGATTTTTTTGGCTATAGGGCGTGTGTGCTCACCAGAGAGACAGAGAAAAACAGAGAGACAGACAGCGAGAAATCACCCCCCCCCAGGGAGGATGGTCACACCCCGATCCCTTTTCCTCTATTTTCCTCTTGGGATTTTGGGCACACAGGCACATGCGCCCAGCGTGAGTTTTAAGCCTCTGGGTCCAGGAGTCAAACCGCAGTCGACTACATGGGAGTCCAGCGACATAACCATCATGCCATCTGCAGGTCCCTAAATAGGATGTTTTCTAGTATCATATTAAATCTCTTTGAGTATTTGTTGTTCTCTGCGAAGTTTAATCTTGGTGGCTTTATCTTTCCACAGTCTTTTTAGCAGAGTCATAGATCAGCTGGCTCTGGGTCAGACACTGATTCCGACTAATGTGGAGTACATGTAAGATCTTGATGTACAGACAGCCTCGCCTCCTTAACTTCTTTACAGCGTATGAACTCTGGCTTAAAATAAAAGAGAAAATATCGATAGCTCACAGGAGTTTTAGTTTCCTTAAAGACTTCTGCTTTTCTTGTGTGTGCCAAGATTTAAGGAATAAATCCATATTAACAGTTTAATAGCTCAGTGCTGTTTTTCTAAAGAATTCGATACCGCTCAAGAAATGAAGGAATGGGGAACCAGCAGTTAGTGTAATGGCTATGTCGCTGGACTCCCACGTAGTCGACCGCGGTTCGCGTCCCGGACCTGGTGGCTTAAAACTCACGCCGGGCGCGTGTGCGTATGTGCCCAAGATCCCGAGAGGAGAATGGAGGAGAAAGGGATTGTGGCGTGACCATCCCCCGTGGCGGGTGATTTCTCACTTTCTGTCTCTCTGTCTCTCTCTGTCTGGTGAGCGCACGCATCCTATAGCGAAAACCTCTCAAAAAAAAAAAAAAAAAAGAAAGAAATGAAGGAATGGAAGCATGTTTCTAGAATTTTGAAATTTTTAGTGTTCATTTTTTTTTTATTACATGCTCTTATTTAGTTCTGTTAAAAATATTTCAGATTTGGGGGCCAGCAGGTGGCGTGGGGGTTGAGACACTGGACTCCCACATCGCCAACTGTGGTTCAAGGCCCGGGCCTGGTGGCCTGAGAATCACACAGTGTGTGTGTGCATGTGTGCTCAAAATCCCGAGAGCGTGGAGCAGGAGGAATTATGGCATGGTCATTGTCCCTGATTTCTTACTTTCCCTCTGTCTCTCTCTGGTGAACGCACATGCCCTATGGCAAAAATCTTAAAAAAAAAAAAAAAAAGTCAGATTTGGTATGAATTAGTTTAATGAAAATCAAAGTGTTCTTTCCACAGTCATCCAATTTTTGTACCAGAAACATGCAATAATAGAGAATTTAATAGTTAGGGAACTTACAATCTGATTTAGGGGGGAGGGGGCCTATGCACATTTTTTTTTTTTTTTAATCATAGGGAGTGTGCACTCATCAGAGAGAGAAAGTGAGAAATCATCTCCCAGGGGAATGGCCACACCGCAGTCTCTTCTCCTCATTCTCCTCTCGGGATTTTGGGCACGCACTTGATGTAATTTTGAAGCCGCTGGGTCCAGCTTGCACTGTGGTTGGCCATGTGGGAGTCCAGCATCTTAACTGCTGTGCCCTCTGCTGGTCCCAGTTTTTTAAAGGAGTAAATGTGTACTTATATAGATTTTAAAAAGCGTCTCTCTCTCTCTCTATATATATATATATATATATATATTTTTTTTTTTTTCATTTTTCATTTATTGCCAGAGAGCTGTGTTCTCACCAGAGAAAGAGGGGGGTGGAGGACCCTCCAGTGAGTGTGGTCACACCACAATTCTTTTCCATTCATTTCTTCATCCTATCAGGATTTTTGGCACACACACATGCCTGGTGTGTTTTTTAAGCTGTCCGGGTTGGGATTCGAACTGTGGCCGGCCATGGGAGATGCAGCTTCCTATGCATAGTGCTTAACTGCTTGCTATAGGGCCAGCCCTGTTCTTCTAAAAATTTTTTTCTTTTTCTTTATTAATTTTTTAGGGGGCAGGGTAGAGGAGGGAGAGAGCTACCCCGACAGAGACTTGCCATGCTCCGATTCTCGCTCTGGCCTCCCTGCCCACCGGGACTGCAGGTGCACCTGGTGTGTCTGGGTTGACCTGGGGTCTCAGCCAGAGGATGCTGGGTGGCTCCAGCATGGCACAGCGGCGTTCTAATGTCTGTGCCACTGCAGCTGGGCCCACGATCCAGTCTTCTAAGGATTGTCAGAGGGCGTGAGTGTTCACAGAGGGAGAGGGGGAAATGGAGTGCCCTTCAGTGGGGCATGTCCATGCCACGGTACCTTCCCTTCTATTCTTTACCCTGTCTGGATTTGTGGCATACTTGCACGTGTACCGAGAATGTTTTTATTTATTTATTTTGGAGAGGTTTTTGCTATAGGGCACGTGCACTTGCCAGAAAGACAGAGAGAGACAGAGAGACAGAAAGCAAGAAATCACCCCCCCCCCCCGCCCCCCGAGGAATGGCCATGCCGCAATCCCTTCTCCTCCATTCACCTCTCCGGATCTTGGGCACGCACGCACATGCGCCTGGCGTCCAGGACTTGAACCGTCGTTGACTACATGGGAGTCCAGCAACATAGCCATTTCACCATCTGCTGGTCCCCCTAGAGTGTTTTGTAAGCCACAACTGCAGTCAGCCCCGTGGGATCAGGCTCCCTTAACTGTGATGCTACGGGGCTAGCCACCAAGAAATGTTCTTAATGAGAATAAGCAGTTTCACAGTATCCTGCCATTTGTGAAAAATAATTAGAAATTAAAGATTTAAAAAAGCCGGGCTGGCAAGTGGCATGGTGGTTAAGGGTGCTGGACTCCCACATGGCCGACCACAGTTCGAGTCCTGGACCTGGCAGCTTGCTTTCTCACTTGCCCCCTCTTTCTCTTGCTCACTCTGTCCCTCTCTGGTCAAGATTAAAACAAACAAACAAACAAACAAATAAATAAATAAAAAGTTAAATAAAATAATTGTTTAAGAAACATGTAAACAGCCCAGGCCAGAAGGTGGTATGGAGGTCAAGGTGGCCAGTCCCCGCAGGCCGACAGCACGGTTGGAGTTCTGGACCTGGCAGCCTGAAAAACCATGCGAGCTGAGTGTGCACGTGCCCAGAATCCCAGGAGGAGAATGGAGGAGAAGGGATTGCACGTGGTTGTCCTCCCTGGGGGTGATTTCTCACTTTCCCTTTCTCTGTCTGTCTTCAGTGAGTACAGACACTCGATAGCGAAACAGAACAGAAGAAAACAAAGCAAAATGCCCAAACCCAAACCCCAAAACTCGAAGCTCCTGTGTGTGTGAATGTGTGTGTGTACATACCTGTAAGGATTTAGTAAGGGTGAAATGGTCATTTTTTCCTTTGTACATCTTTGAATTATTTATTTATGTTGAGAGAGGTTTTTGCTATAGGGCGTGTGTGTTTGCTGGAGAGACAGAGAGTGAGTGAGAGACAGAAAGTGAGACATCACCCCCGAGGGGAATGGCCACGCTGAAAGCCCTTCTCTTCTATTTCCCTCTCAGGATTTTGGGCAAGTACACTCGCACAACGAGAGTTTTAGGCCACCGGGTTTGGGACTCAAACCACAGTTGACTATTGGCAGTCCAGCTACATAACCGTTACACCAACTGCTGGTCCCCATCTTTGAATTATTTGACTGTGTATCATTTTATCATTGTATAAGTCATTTTCCAATGAATTAGTTAATGTAAACATTGAGTAGAAAGGTATTAATTGTACAATCTTATAGCTTTTTTTTTTTGAGAGTTTTTTGCTATAAGGTGTGTGTACTCACCAGAAAGAGAGACAGAAAGTGAGAAATCAACCCCTCAGGGGAAATGACCACACCACAATCCCTTCCCTCCATTTTCCTCTTGGGGTCTTGGGCACGCATGCACACGTACCTGGTGTGAGTTTTAAGCTGCTGGGTCTGGGACTCAAACCACAATCAACTATGTGGGAGTCTAGCAACGTAACCATTAGGCCATCTGCTGGTCCCGATTAGTTTTTTTTTTTTTTAGAGGTTTTCGCTATAGGGCGCGTGCACTCGCCAGACAGACAGAGAGAGACATAGAGACAGAAAGCGAGAAATCACCCCCCAGGGGGGATGGTCACGCCGCAATCCCTTCTCCTCCATTCTCCTCTCGGGATCTTGGGCACGCACGCACACGCACCCGGCGTGAGTTGTAAGCCACTGGGTCCGAGACGCGAACCGCGGTCAACTACGTGGGAGTCCAGCGACATAGCCATTACGCTAACTGCTGGTTCCCCCCCCCCCCCCGATTAGTTTTAAAAATGATAATCGGTTATGTCCTTTTATCATCATGTTTTCGATTTTCTGTTCTTATGGCCTTTTCTAGATAACTGGTTATATACTCATTTGTCTTTAATTATGGCTAATATAAATATTAAATCTCTCCAATTATTCCCCCATCCAAACGTTTCATGCTTTCGATTATATGTACTGGAGTTGCTAAACCTCCCAGAGTCACATTTCAGATCTGAGCAGTTGCCAGGCTGGATATAGCAAGTCCAGAGTCAGAAATTCTGGAAGGAATTTCAATTCTGTCACTTAATAGCTGTGAGGTGTGGTGTGGGCAAGTAATCCAGCGCCTTCCCGCACTCCGTCCTCGGCCGTCCGTGCGCAGGGCCGCTAGTAATAACCAGCTTCCAGACATCCCCTTTTCTGAGTCCCATCAACAACTTCTTTCTCACTTACCTGCTAGGTGGTGAGGATAAAGCGCACACCATGAGGCCTGGTGCGCTGTGAGCGTGCAGAGTGAACCTTTGCAGTGCGCAGCTTCCTTGTGAAGTGTTGGGTGGAGACCACTGAGTTGAGATTCCAATTTTCCATACTTCGAAACAGGAAAAGATGTTGAAGAAGTTAGATAGTATTTCTGAAGCCAGAAGTCTGTGGAAAAATTTAGATCTGTAATCTGTAACTCGAGAAAGGAGCGACAGTCGGAATAGAACTTATGGATAATCAACTCTGTTGGTTGTACTTGAACGATGGGGACAGAAGCCTCTCCTGTTGGTGGGGCGTGAGGGCTGGGGTGCTCTGGTCAGGGGCATCTGCCCCTTGCCTTCCCCTGGGTGCTGAAAACCTGACCTACCAGCTGGCCTTGATTGGTTTAGCAGCAGGGAGGACACTGCGCTGGCTCGGGCCTTGTGCAGAGCTTCAGGGGAAGCTGTGCACCGTGAAGCAGCATGGGAAGGCTTTCTCTGGAAGACGCCCTCTCTGCCTCATCCCTTGGACAGACCACTCGGAATGTCCAGGTCCTTACTCTACCTCGAAATGATAAATACAGTTACTCAAAGATGAATCCGATCCAGGCAGATGGTAACAATCCTAAAAGCAGGAAAGAAAAAAAAAAGCTCACCTGTATGTAGCTTTTCTTATTACACGTGGATTTCATCCTAGACTATTTAGTGCATCTTTCATTTAAGTTTATAAAAATGCCATCTATTTTTGTATTAGTCAATTATATACCTTCCGTTCTGAGTTACGAGGCGTCATTACACCCGGTCACAGTCTTTCCCATTGTATTTATCTTTTTATTTTTCTTGGCTTGTCTCTCTTGGAAAATATACCTAGCAGATAGAGAAATACATGTTAGTATTTAAAAGGTGGCTAAGTATAAATTCCCCATATACCAAATACTGATATATCCTGAGACATAAAGTAGAATTATATTTGGGATTTTCATGGTTCCAGAGCTACGTTTTCTTAAACTATATCCATCAACTTTATTTCACTAGGCCCTCTGCAGCTATATATTAAATACATAACAAATGGACTTTGAAGGGAAACAGAAAATATTTCATAGACGAAAAGAATAAATAGGTTTTTAGTGAAAAACTCTAGATTCTTAGATAATTGGCCTAAAATTCTGTGACTTTTAGTGATGCTATTTCTGAATATGAGTCTGCAGCTGGGATTGGAAAGGTTCTGCCTGAAACCTTGAGAACTTTGGGGCTTACTGGGGCTGAGAGGGGTGATTTTCTGAGGCCCTGATATTAGAACCTTGTGCGTCATACAGTATTTCTCTGTTCATTGAGTCTTCCCTCCTTCCCCTTAGCGAACGTGAGCTCTTCTCAGTTTGGAAGCTTATGGAAGTAACAAGGTACATTGCAATTCAGTTCTACATTTTGATCGAAAGCTGAGGCTAAAAACAGGGTTTATGGGGCCAGCAGGCGGTGTGGTAGTTAAGGCACTGGACTCCCACATGGCCGACTGTGGTTTGAGTCTTGAACCTGGCAGCTTGCTTTCATGCTGTCTCTTTCTATCTGTCTCTTGGGTGCATGTGTCCTACAGCAAATTAAAAAAAAAAAAAAATTTAAATAAAGAATTATTTAAAAAAAAAACAAGGTTTTTACATATTCTATGGGTGTTTTAGGCTTGTAGTTTATTATTGTTATTATTATTATTTTAGTCAAAGAATAACAGGTTAGAAACTTCTTCTGATTGTGTTCCTTTCCAGTTACTGGCATGAAGTTGTAGCTGGTCCTACAGTAACAGTTTACACTTAGGGACTTTTTACTATGTGCTCAGCATTCACTGTATGGAGTATATGATCTAATCTTCACAACCCCAAGCAGTAGGTCCTTTTATTAAACCATTTTGTAGATGTGAAAACTGAGGCTTAAATAGCAGTGGACTTAGGTGGCTAAGGTCAAACAGATCGTAAGTGAATGCCGTGTTGGTGATAAAGGACACATCTCCCTTAGGAAGAGAGAATTCCACCTTGCACACATGGGAACTTTTAATATTAGCATTGTCTAAACCATTCCTCAGGAAATAAGTTTAGGAAGGAGGAAGAGGGACTGGCAGGTGGCACAGTGGTTAAGGGTGCTGGACTCCCACACGGCCGACTGCAGTTCAAGTCCCAGACCTGGCGGCTTACTTTCTCATTTCCTCCACCTCACTCCGTCCCTCTCTGGTCAAATTAAAATAAATAAAATAAATAAATAAATAAATAAATAAACAAACATTAATAAAATAATTCTTTTATTTTTTTTATAAAAAAGGAGGTGGGATTTGGGCTTATCACAGTAACACTTAACAGTTACATAGCAATATGTCTTCTTGTTTCTCCTTCCCTGCAATCATCTCTAACTATTAAACCATTAGAGACTTTTGTGAATTAAATCAGTATAGTTTATGCCAGATTAAGATGGGGATACTGAAGCCCCAGCTGAGAGGTGAGGCCTTAGTCTACTGGTACTGGTGGAGGTGGGCGGGTGGTTGGTGCACATTGGAGCCGTATGGTCGTGTTAGCTACAATGCAGAGAAAAGCCATGGTCCCATTCTGGGGCTGCAGGTGTCTAACTGGTGGCCTGGCAGTTAGTGATGGGGAGATTCTAGCTCCATACAAGTTAGTGCCTGTTGGGTTAAGTGGATTCATTTAGGTCTTGAATATTCTACTTTGGCATATGGGCTGGGTTTTTTTTTTTTTTGTTTTGTTTCGTTTGTTTTGTGAGTTTTTTGCTATAGGACATGTGCGCTCACCAGAAAGACAGAGAGAGACAGAGAGACAGAAAGCGAGAAATCACCCCCCAGGGGGGATGGCCACGCCGCAATTCCTTCTCCTCCATTCTCCTCTCGGGATCTTGGGCACGCACACACACGCACCCGGCGTGAGTTTAAGCCACCGGGTCTGGGACGCGAACCTCGGTCGACTACATGGGAGTCCAGCGACATAGGCATTACTCCAACTGCTGGTCCCCTGAGGTGTTTTTTGTAAATTGGAAACAGTGTGTGTGTATGTGTGTGTGCGTGTGTGCGTGCATGTGTGTGTGTGCATGTGTGTGTAGGGGCCAAGACCACAGGGAAGAGCAGCCACTGCCAGAGACCCCCCCCCACACACAGGCAGCAAGAAAGGTCGAAATGCCTGGAGTGCCCCTTCCTTGACCCACAGTCCCCTGCCACATCCCTCATGCAGAGCTCGCCAGAAGTCAGTTGGCAGAGGTGCCTGAGCGAGGTCGCTGCGGGTTGTCCCTGCAAAATACAGAGCGGAGCAGGGAAGGGACGGAGCTGAGATCAGACAGGGGGACCTGTGTAGCGCTTGGGGACAGCGGCTGGCTCTCCTTACTTTGTTCTTTCTTTTGTGACAAGAGAACAACCCTCTGGTTTGGGGATTTTAATTTTTTTTTTTTTTAGAGAGATTTTTGCCATAGGGCACATGTGCTTACCAGAGAGACAGAGACAGAAAGCGAGAAATCAGCCCCCTGGGGGATGGCCATGCTCCAGGGGAGATGGCTTCTCTTCCAGCCTCCTCTCGGGATCACGGGCATGCATGCACATGTGCCCGGTGTCAGTTTTGAGCCTCCGGGTCTGGGACCCGAACCGCAGTCGACTATGTGGGAGTCCAGGGATGTCACCATTCCACCATCTGCTGGTCCCTGTGGATTTTTAGAAAATGGTTCTTTAAAGTCTGATTTGTTTCCCTTTTTACTGGAACACGAAGTTCCTCGTAGCACATTCCTCGGTGGGCCCTGCCATTTGGGCAGATCCTCTTGTTCATCTTTCCCCTGCGGGTTTTTAAACAAGAGTTTCCCAAATAGACTCTACCCTCGGGGCAATTCCATTTTGGGACAGACTGTGCTTCAGAGGAAGTGGAGCCGGCCTTACACATCTGCCTGTAAAACACGGTGTCACTGGCCGGGTGGCTCCTGCCTGCACCAGCCCATCTGCTCACAGAAGCGGGACCGCGCCGGAACTCCGGCGTCCTGGCCTCCCCTGGTCACTGCGGGGACGTGCGCGTCTCAGGCATGGCTCAGATGGTCTGGAGGGGGACGTTTTGGAACATTTTATCATTCCAGTATTTTCTCTCTTTGCGTCTTCATCTGACATCTTTTGGAAAGGGGTGGATTGAGTAACTCCAGGCATTGTAATAGCATTTTTATTGTTCTGTAGGGATTGGGTTTGCTTTGCGTGTCTCTGTGGGGCGTGCGTGTGCACCTGAAAGACAGCAGCCTTAGCAGGGATTGTGTGGGCCCTCAGTGTGGCCAGCCCAGTGAGCTTCAGAGCTGGGAGTGTTGTCATCTATCAACCCCCGAAAGCAGGATTTTTTTTTTTTGTAGAGGTTTTTGCTATAGGGCCCGTGTGCTCGCCAGAAAGACAGAGAGACAGAAAGCGAGAAATCACCCCGCAGGGGGGGTGGCCACGCTGCAATCCCTTCTCCTCCATTCTCCTCTTGGGATCTTGGTCACACATGCACACGCGCCCGGCGTGAGTTTAAGCCACCGGGTCCGGGACTTGAACTGCGGTCGACTACGTGGGAGTCCAGCGACATAGCCATTACATTAACTGCTGGTCTCGATGTTTTTTTTTTTTTTTTTTTTTTTTTTTTTTTAAGACTCTTTAGCACGTGTGTGTGTGTGTGTGTGCTTGTGTGCATTTTCATATAGAATTTATAGATGTTTTAATTGTAGCATGGAAAATCACTTTACAGCTATCTAACTACCAATTTCCAGATTGAAATTGTTGTGTGTCAGAAATGGCGTTTTATCTCAGAATTACGCTCAACGACTTCTGGAAGTTTATGAACCCTGACCTGGCCTTGATGCATCACCTTTTGAACTTCAAAACAATCAAGGTGAACCTCATCATGATAAACACTGAATCATTTCTGTCATATGCAGTAAACTATTGGGTCGTCAGAAAAGTCATGACGTATTTTTGCATAGAAAGGCAGAAAAAGATGCCATGACTTTTCGGATGACCCAGTATTAGCGCTTCTCTGTGAAATTAAAGCTTAGAAGAGAAGTACCCGACAGCTGTTTTCCACTTTGTCCTTAGGGGACACAGAGCTTCTACATACTTAGTTTTTTGAACATAGTAACCTGATTCTGTAATGAAAATTTTGTATCTTTGGAAATAGGGAATATGGGACCGATTTTCTATTTAAACAGCAGATTTTATTTGTAATGTTGGCTAATTATTGTTTCTGTTTGGGTACTAGATGCTTTTTCTAAATTGAAATATGTAACTTTTAAATAGTGTAATCCTAATTCTCTTTCTCTCTCTCTCTCTTTTTTGTTATAGTGCATGGGGTAGACACAGAGACAGATAGAGAGAAAATGAAAAATCGCCTTCCAGGGAGATGGCCACACCACAATCCTTTGTCCTCCATTCTCCTCTCAGGATTTTGGGCATGCACACATGTGCCTGGTGTGATTTTCAAGCCACCGAGGCCCGGGCTCAAACCATGGTGGACTATTTGGGATTCCAGTACCTTAATTACCATGCCACCTGCTGACCCTATTCTAATTCTCAATAATGACTCACCCTCTATTGTGTTATATATGTTTTCTTCTTTGAACTCATTGTAATTAGCAAGAAGATGGCCAAAACTCTGGTCAATTTTAATAAAATGGTTGATCTGAATGAACATTTATTTCTATACCTGACAAAATCAATGAGGGAAGAATTAAAAATTTCAACATAAAAGCACAGGGCAGAACCGGCCCTGTGGCCTAGTGGTTAAGGGAGCCAGATCTCACATGGCTGACCTGGTTCAAATCCTGGCTTTGGAGACCTGGAAAACATGCTGGGCACGTGTGTGTGTGTGTGTGTGTGTGCCCCAAATCCCAACAGGATGGAGAAGTGGAAGAAGGGATTATGGTGTGGCTGTGCCCCACTGGGGGTGGGGGGCTTCTCCCTCTTTCTCTCTTTGTCTGTCTCACTCTGATGGGCACAGTTTAAAAAAACAGCGAGTATCCTGGTGTCATTTCCGTAATGGAACGCTGCTGGGGTCCCTGTGTCTGTGTGCAAAGTCTGCATATGGGTTTCCAGGTTCTCTGGCCCTCAGGGCCCCTGGCCCAGCAGCATTAGCATAACCCAAGAACTTATTAGCCACACAGCCTCCTGAAACTTTCAGTAGGAGAGAGAAGAGAAGCCATCTGAGTTTTAACAAGCCCTGCAGGTGATCCTGTGGCCCTTAGAATAATAACAGTAATCTAGTACCACTTGCTAATTCAGATCATTTTGTTATAAACCGGATGTAACAGATGGCACAGAAACTTCAAAAATCAGAATCATTTATACAGCTGCTGTTAATTGTTTGGTTTAGACAAGTCCTTTCATGTGGAGAAAAATTGGCTGTTTTGGGGAGTTCTTTTTTAATTTTTTTTTTTTTTTTAAAGGGGATGGCACGGGTCTGACTCTGACATCCCAACTTTTTTTTTTTTTTTTTTGAGAGGTTTTCACTATAGGGCGCGTGTGATCGCCAGACAGACAGAGAGAGACATAGAGACAGAAAGCAAGAAATCACCCCCCAGGGGGGATGGTCACGCCGCAATTCCTTCTCCTCCATTCTCCTCTCGGGATCTTAGGCATGCACGCACACGCGCCCGACGTGAGTTTTAAGCCACCGGGTCTGGGACACGAACCGCGGTCAACTATGTGGGAGACCAGCGACATAGCCATTACGCTAACTGCTGGTTCCCTTTTTTAATATTTTTTTTTTTTTTAGAGAGTTTTTTTGCTATAGGGTGCATTCACTTGCTGGGGAGACAGAGAGAGAAATGCAGAGACAGAAAGCGAGAAATCAGCCCCCTCTCCAGGGTGGATGGTCACGCTGCAATCCCTTCTCCTCCATTCTCCTCTCGGGATTTTGGGCATGCACGAACACCTGCCTGGCATGACTTTAAGCCTCTTGGATTCAGGACTCAAACCACAGTCGACTACATGGGAGTCCAGCGATGTAACAATATGCCATCTGCTGGTCCCAAGTCAGTGGAAGTTCTAAAGGGAGGATTGTATTCATCATATTTTATTTTTTTTCACTATTTCCAGAGGCATATGTGCTTGCCAGAGAGAGACAGAAAGAGACGGAAAGGGAGAAAGCACTCCTCCCCCCCATAGGGAGGGTGGTCACACCACAATCCCTTCTCTTCCATTTTTCCATCCTTTTGAGATTTTGGACACACATGCTTATGTACCTGGTGAGTTTTTCAGGCCATTGGGTCTGGGACTTGAACCATGTGGTTGGCCATGTGGGATCCCTTTTCTTTAAGCACAAGGCCACTGGTTGGCCCACACTCATCATTCCTATATGTTGCCATTCTAGCACTGAGGACATAGTTACGAGAGACGGAGGAAGCAGCACACGGGAGGATTTCCTCGTTTGGCCAGGATGGAGCTTGCTTTCGTTTGTGTTGTGTTCATGGGCTAACAGAAGGTAGCAGACATGGAAATGATTTGCACTTTGTAAAACACTACATAAACGAGGTGTGCACATTTGTTCAGCCAACAAGCATTTACCCGCTCTCGTGAAATGTTGGGGAATCGACAATGAACACAACATGGGGTGACGCTCTCACAGAGCTCATGGTGGCGTACGCGTATTTGAGTACAGAGACATTGCGGGTAAGCTATAAATGAGTACTCAAGTAAACTGAGGCTAACTTAAGAAAATAACGATTTAAAATAGCCCCGCGTAGCAGTGACAGTTTACCCACACAGAGCTCAGTCCTGTGGTAATTTCAAACACGTTGAACCAGGAAGTAAGAAAACTCTGGTCTCTGACAAACCAAAACAGAAGTCAGCAGATTCACTTACGAACTCTCAGACCCTTTACCTTTCACTCTGATTCATTTTATAAAACATCTTGACTTGGGGCCAGCAGGTGGCATGGGAGTTAAAGGCACTGGATTTCCACATGGTCGGCCACGGTTCAAGTCCTGGATGTGGTGCCTTGCTTTCTTGCTTACACTTTCTGTTCTCTGTTTGATCAAATTAATAATAATAATAATAATAATAATGATGTAATAAAAACAAATGGAATTAAATAAAGAAATCTTTTAAAAAAATCTTGCTTGACTCATAATTTCAGGTTGCCTACTTTTTTCTAAATTTCCCGAGTTTTTCCATCATTCTTTTTCTTATGCTCTTTTCTTTTGTCTCTGAAATGCTGCTCCTTTCCTGTCTTTGCTCAATACAGTTGTAGACACGGTGCTCTCCAAAGCCAGGCTCAGTCTGCATCCAGTGAATGCTCCCCCAGTCCTGCGGGCTGGCTGGTTCCTGTCCCTGTGGTCTCACGGCAGGCTTTGTGTCTGTGTGGGACCTCAAGTCCCCTGTCAGATACCTCTCTTTGCGTGTGCTCATTGTCTGTTAGATGCAGATTCCGCAAGAATGGGGACTGTATCTCATGGAGGGGATCATTGTTGCCTGCTGACAGCACTGTCGATGGTACGTAGAGTGGACTTCACAAATATTTGTCATATTAATTAGTTTAACATGGTGTTCTGGTTTCCAATTCTGCAGCCCTTTAAAGATAGGACAATTAGAAGAACGTTTCCTGGTGGAGACATAGGGTAGCCGTGAGGAGGGATGCAGCAAAGACAAAACAGAAACCATTTATAGAAAAAGCATGGGGGCCAGCAGGAGCCAGTGGAAAGGTGCTGCGTTCCACGTGGCCAGCCACATGGTTTGAGTCCTGGACCCAGCGGCTTGAAGAACACACGAGGCACATGTGCCCAAAATGCCAAGAGGAGAATGGAGGAGAAGGGATTGTGACATGGCCATCCCCCCAGGGATGACCTCTCACTTTTCCTCTGTCTCTGTCTCTCCTCAGTGAGTGCACGTACCCTATGGCAAAAATTAAAAAAAAATAAAAAACAGAAGAGAAGGAAACAGTATGGAAACACAGCAACCTGGAGAACAGAGGCAAATGACTTTATAAGACAGTTAAGAGAATCAATGTCCAAATTTAAAGAAAGGGTTGGGGGCAGCAGGTGGCCTAGTGGGCCGTGGACTTGTGTGGCCGAAATCCTGAGAGGAGAATGGAGGAGAAGAGATTGCAGCATGGCTATCCCCCCAGGGGGTGATTTCTCACTTTTGGTCTCTCTGTCAAGCACACGAGCTCTATAGCAAAAATCCCTCTCTTAAGGGAAAACAAAACAAAACAAAACAAAACAAGATGATAACATATTCAGGTGTTGAAGATTTACCAAAATAATTGCCTACCAATGTCGATCGTCAGCTTCCCAGGACACTTATCTACATAGTTTCCTGATATCCAGAGCTTTAGTATGGCATGTCCGGACACGAAAGGCTCACTTACAGAAGCCATTTCACCCCCATTTGCTTACTTAGTCATTTTAAAATAGGGTCTCATTGCGTTTTCATCCTCCGGCCTCAGCTTTCCTGAGCGGCTGGGGTTATCAGCCTGCACCTCTGTACCTGACTGAAGGTTGGACTGGGACGTGAACTTGGGTCCTCCATGTAGGTCCAGCCTGTGGAGCAGGCGTGTCTTAGTGGTGTGAGCCACAGCAGCTAGGCCCTTCACCCTTTTTTTTTTAGAGAGATTTTTGCTATAGGGCACACGTACTTGCTGGTGAGACTGAGAGAGATACAGAGACAGAAAGCGAGAAATCACTCCCCTGGGGCGATGGCCTGCTGCAATCCCTTCTCCTCCATTCTCCTTTTGGGACTTTAGGCACACATGCACATGTGCCCGGTATGAGATTTAGGCTGCCAGGTCTGGGGCTCAAACTATGGTCGACTACCTGGGAGTCTGGCGACATAACTATTATGCCATCTCCTGGTTCCTCGCTCACTCTTTTTTAAATATTAGATCATTGTTTTAGAACTGCGTATTTCAAATGTGACTTTAGCAAGTGATAGTTATTATACTGGTTTATCTATTATTCTCGTTCTCGTTGCTTTCAGTCTGAGGGCATTCTCTTCAGGGAGAAGACATGCTTTTTAGTGCGGTTAGAGAAAATGTCCTTTCATAGGTTTCTAAAATTTTTTTAAGAGAGTTTTTTTTTTTTTTTTTTTTTTTTTTTTTGCTATAGGGTATGTGTGCTCACCGTGAAAACAGAGACAGAGACAGAAAGCGAGAAATCATCCCCCAGGGGTATGGCCACGCCACAATCCCTTCTCCTCCATTCTCCTCTCGGGATCTGGGGCACGCACACACACGGGAGTTTAAGCCACCAGGTGCGGGACTCGAACTGCAGTCGACTACATGGGAATCTAGCGATGTAACTGATACGACATCTGCTGGTCCTGTCTGTTTCCTAGGTTCTTAAGGATGAATATCTTTTTCATCTAGAGTACCTTTACCTTGCCAGTCCTGAATGTGGCGGTTCTGTTGTGGCTAAGAAGCGCTTTCTCGAGCAGCCACTAAAGCTGCTCCCCACTACGGTGTTAGAGGAAGAAGTGCCGCCTGGTGTCTTGCAAAGAGGCTGTGTAGTGGGGTCCCACTAGGGGCCTGGTCCCGCGTCTGCCACGTGGAAAATGCGGCTCATCCAAGCCACTGAAATTCCACCAACAGCCATTTCTTACTCTGCAAAGGGGAGCCGGGACAGCCCTGCAACGCGGGATTGCTTTGTTAAATGAAATAATGTGTATGAGAAGCGTTTCCTAAGCGAAGATTACTTTCAGAAACGGTGGGACTCATACCACAGTATATGGGAAAAGGCAGGCTCCCAGCGGTTGCCAAAAGCATGTACTTTTTCCATCCCCATCTCTTCCTTCCTGTGATACCTCCCCTGACAATTCAGAGTTGGAGCTTCTTTGTTTACGTCAAATGGCCCAGGGCCCGTGTTTCCTATGAGCCGGCCTGGATCTTTCTCGAGTAGGTTTGTTCCTGATCGTCAATGGTTGGTAAATTAATTATAAATTTTAAGAAGGAAATCAGATGTTATTAAATGAGCATCAAAAACAGAAAGTAGGCCCAGACCTGGTAAGTTTTCAACAGTGACTGGGATATATATATATATATACTTTTGCTCACCAGAGACAGAGAGAGATGGAGAGAGGAAAAGTGAGAGATCACCCCCAGCCCCCAGAGAGGGTAGTCATGCCACAGTCCCAGCCTCTCCAGTCCTCTCTCAGAATCTTAGGCATGCACGCGTGTGTGCCCATTGTGGTCTTCAAGCTGCCGGGTCCAGGACTAGAACTATGGTCGGCCGTGTGGGAGCCCAGCTCTCTAACCACTATACCATTCGCTGGCCCTGGCTGGGATTTTTAAGATTTGTGAAAGGGTGTTGGTACATCGGACTTGTAAGACAGTTGCGGACAAATTCAGCCTTTGTCCGTGCTTTTCCTATTTGACGTTTTTGTCTTCAGGCAGCTCTCTGGCAGCTGCCTCACATTCCTGTCCTGGAAGACAAAGCCTGCAGGAATGCACGTTTGGAGGAGGAGTCGTTAGAAAGCCCGCTTTACCCGGAAAGCTGAAGTCAGCTCTGTTTCACTTTTCAAATCCATGAGGCCTCACTTGGAATCCCTCAGTCGCAGGTTGCAGGGTCAGCTGGGCAGGGCCAATTAACAGCAGCTCAGGTCATTTCCTTCCTGAAAAGCAATCCTTTTTTTTAAAAATTAATTTAATTTTTTTTATTCATTCATTTATTTTTATTTTTTAATTTATTTTAATTAATTTATTTATTTTTCTTTTTGAGAGGTTTTTCGCTTTAGGGCGCATGCGCTCGCCAGACAGACAGAGAGAGACATAGAGACAGAAAGCGAGAAATCACCCCCTGGGGGCATGGTCACGCCGCAATCCCTTCTCCTCCATTCTCCTCTCGGGATCTTGGGCACGCACGCACATGCGCCTGGCGTGAGTTTTAAGCCACCAGGTCCAGGACACGAACCGCGGTCGACTACGTGGGAGTCCAGCAACATAGCCACTACGCTAACTGCTGGTTCCCTCATTCATTTATTTTTTTAATTTGACCAGAGAGACAGGCACAGAGAGAGAGAGAAAGTGAGACAGCAAGCCACCAGATCCAGGACTCGAACTGTGGTCAGCCTCATGGGAACGTCCAGCGCCTTAACCACCATGCCACAGGCAATTCTAGGATGAGCCGGTGTCCTCATTAACACCTGAGAGAATGCGGATCAGCTGCGTTAGTCAGAGAGGAAAATATACAGAAAGCCGAGGGGCACCTGGACTTGGGGACAGACTGAGGGGAAACCTGAAGCCGGAGCATGTCTTCTAGGGAGGAGAAGCCGGAGGGACCATTACAGGACGACTCAGGACGGCCCGGTTGCATCCGTGAGGTGGTGTGTGATGGGGAGAGACATGGAAGGAGCACTTGGAAAGCCTGAATACTCGTGGGAGGGTGTGGAGGCCAGTACAGACCGGCAACACAGGGTTGTTTAGAGAAATGTGATGTCATGGAAGACAGCTTTTCCACGCGTGGGGGTGCGGAGAGTTTAGGAGAGCTCACATGGGCAGTTCACAGTGGGGTTTGCTCTCCTAGACAATGTGGTGCCTCTGCTGATCTGACGGGAGGTGGAGCTCAGTGATGGGGAGCGGCTGCAAATGCGGATGAAGCTTCATTCACACCCCCTCACCTCCTGCTGTGTGGCCCGGTTCTAACAGGGTTAGGGACTCCAGTCTAGACCGCTTCACCTGCTTTGTAAGTTTTCCTGGTTGTACCATCCAGGTTGCCACAGAAACAAAGTAAACGACTGTGTATTTGATGATAACTAGCATAATTAATATTACAAACGTAATGATTATTGGGTTTACATGTGGGATATCATTTGACTTGTGGTTAATAAGTAGTTTGCTGGCTTATTTATTTGATTAAATTAATCTGCTTTGAAAGTCCTGAGCGTATTATGCCGAGTACAACACAATACCGTGGAAAGTTGTGTGTGTGTGTGTATGTGAGAGAGAGAGAAAGAGAGAGAGAGAGAGAGGGAGAGAGAGCGAGAGAGAGCAAGAGCTGTCTGAACTATGGGAATGCATAAAATTATCAAACTATAAACAGCTATGTTGGGTCATCAGAAAACTCATGACATGTTTTCCTGTGCAAAAATGTGTCATGACTTTTTCGACGACCCAATAGTGTGTACTTAATATTTTATTCTCATCACTTGTGTATGTTAAATAATTTACTAGTTATAATCTCTGAAAGCTAAGAGCTGTATTCATTTATGTCACATGAATGTTTCTGAAGATAAGTAATTGCATAGCAGTCGTGAAATTTAATATGCTATTTGTCAACAATAACAGAATGAGGAGTCTTCAAAAAGTTCATGAAAAATGTGTGTTATGAGAAAGCCGTACATGGACTTAAAACATTGTTTTCCCAAAAAGAAACTTGTGCTTTGATTTCATTTTTTCATGAAATTTTTGAAGTCCTCTGTAGTCCCTTATAAAATCATTTAAAAGCAATAGAAAATAGCATGGTTGGGTCAGGTGGTGACATGATGGTTAAGGCCCTGGATCCCACATGGCTGACAGTGCAGTTCAAGTTCCAGACCTGGTGACTCTGAAAACACCAAGGACAAGTGCATGTGTGCCCAAAATACTGGGAGGAGGATGGAGGAGAAGGGATTGCAGTGTGGCCATCCCCTGTGGGATGATTTCTCATTTTCCCTCTTTCTGTCTCCTTTTGGAGAGCATATGCCCTATGGCAAAACTTTTAAAAAAAGAGAGAGAGAAGAGAGGAGTAGCATTGCTGATGAAGGTGTCAGTTCAGGTGCTCTGAGGAGCGTAGAGATGCAAGAGATTCCTTGGAGGCAGCCTGGGAAGGGCCCAGAGGTAAAGGAGCAAGTCCTGTTCTGCAGGCAGGTAGGACTCAGATCAGGGTGCAGGTCTCACGCCTGTGGGTGGGAAGAGGGACGGGAGAAGGGAGAGTGGGCAGGGAGCTCAGACCGAATGTGGCTCTGAGTCAGTCTTGGCTAGACCCAGGGGTGCCCCAGAGTGAAGACCACTGGCCAGCAAGTGAGTGGAGCACGGGCAGCATTGCAGCCCCACTCACTGGCTGGGAGCAGTGGAGGCCCAGGTGCCCATCAGATCCTGAAGGTGTGGAGGTGGAAGGCTGCTGGCTGCAGCCCTCACAGCACACCCCCACCTGAAGGAATTGCTGAACAGCCTACTTGGGGCCACTGTAGTAACACAGCATTATACATGGGTATTATACAGTATTGTATACTGTAGTAACACAGTATTATACACAGGTATAATGAGGTATTATATGCCATAGTAACACAGCATTATACTACGGGTATTATGTGGTATTGTATGCCGTAGTAACAGTATTATACACGGGTATTATACAGTATTATATGCCATAGTAACACAGTATTATACGTGGGTATTATACAGTATTATACACCGCAGTAACACAGTATTATACACGGGTATTGTGCAGTATTATATACCATAGTAACACAGTATTATTTACCATAATAACACAGTATTATACACGGGTATTATATAGTATTATATACTATAGTAACACAATATTATACATGGGTATTATGCAGTATTATATACCACAGTAACACAGTGTTATACACGGGTATTATAAAGTATTATATGCCATAGTAACACAGTATTATACATGGGTATTATACAGTATTATATACCACAGTAACACAGTATTATACACGGGTATTGTGCAGTGTTATATACCGTAGTAACACAATATTATTTACCATAATAACACAGTATTATACACGGGTATTATACAGTATTATATACCATAGTAACACAATATTATACACGGGTATTGTGCAGTACTATATACAGTAGTAACACAGTATTATTTACCATAATAACACAGTATTATACACGGGTATTATACAGTATTATATACCATAGTAACACAATATTATACATGGGTATTATGCAGTATTATATACCATAGTAACACAGTATTATATACCGTAGTAACACAGTACTATACATGAATATTATATAGTATTATATGCTGTAGTAACACAGTATTATATACCATAGTAACACAATATTACATATGGGCATTATACAGTATTATATACTGTAGTAACACAGTATTATATATCATAGTAACACAACTTTACACATGGGTATTATACAGTATTATATGCCATAGTAACATAGCATTATACATGGGAATTATGCAGTATTATATACCATAGTAACACAGTATTATACACAGGCATTATACAGTATTATATACTGTAGTAACACAGCATTATATGTGGATATTATACAGTATTATATACTGTAATAACAAGTATTATATACCATAGCAATACAGTGTTATACATGGGTATCATGCAGTATTATATACTGTAGTAACACAGTATTGTACATGGGCATTATGCAGAATTGTATATTATATTAACACAGTATTATACAGTATTATATAACGTAGTAACACAGTATTATACATGGGTAGTAACACAGTATTATAAATGGGTATTATATAATAGTATATACCATAGTAATACAGTATTATACATGGGTATTATACAGTATTATATGCTGTAGTAACACAGTATTACACATCAGTATTATGCAGTAGTATATACCATAGTAACACAGTATTATACAGTTATTATACAGAATTATATATCGTAGTAACACAGTATTATACATGGGTATTATACAGTAGTACATATCGTAGTTATACAGCATTATACATGGGTATTATATACTGTAGTAACACAGTATTATTTAAGGGTATTATATACTGTAGTAACACAGTATTATACATGGGTATTATACAGTAGTATATACCGTAGTAATATAGCATTATACATGGGTATTATATACTATAGTAACACAGTATTATATAAGGGTATTATATACTGTAGCAACACAGTATTATACATGGGTATTATACAGTAGTTTATACTGTAGTAATACAGTATTATACACGGTTATTATATACCATAGTAACACAGTATTATACATGGGTATTATATAGTAGTATATACCATGGCAATACAGTATTATATATACAGGTTTATGTCCAGCCATAAATGCACGTTCTAAATATTCACTAATGTGCACTTCATTATGGTCATTGAGAATTGTTACAAATATAATCCCAACAGGGTCTTTATTTTTTCCTTGTGGAGAGATTTTTTTACTATAGGGTGCATGCACTCACTAGAGAGACAGAGACAGAGAGACAGAAAGTGAGAATCATCCCCCAGGGGTGATGGCCATTCTGCAATCCCTTCCCTTCTATTCTCCTCTCAGGATTTTGGACACACACACACACACACACACACACACACCTGGCTTGAGTTTCAAGTCTCTAGATCCAGGACTTGAACCACTGGCCATGTGGGAGTCCAGCAACATAACCACTATGCCATCTACTGGTCTTAACAAGTACACCTCCGACAGGGTCTTTCTTGATGCCTGGTCTGCCCCCGGCTTTGGCCAGCGTTGGAGCACGAGCACTTGTGTGCCTGGTGTTCTTGGGGCCACCTCACATGTGACCCTGGGACCTTCCCTGAGTATCACCTCACATGGTGCTGGGCTTTGCTGCTGTATCACTGCTGGGCCCACATTTCAGCATTTATTTTCATCTCTATCTGGCATCTGTAAAGCAACTCTAGTTCTTTAAAAGTAATATTAATTGCATTCTCTGATTCCAAACACAGCACATGCTCATTTTAGACAAATGGGAAATATAAAAAGCTTTAAAAAGGGAATTAAAATCACTCTTAATCCCACAACCTGAAGTGAATACACAATCAGCCTTGGCGATGTCTCCTGTATGATCTTTATGTGAAGTGTGCACAGCTGACAGGTTGTTAACAGTGTCTGTAAATACCCACTCATCGGTGGGATAGGCTGTTTCCAGCAAGAAGGCGCCACCCCGGCCCCGATGCGTCTCCTCTGTGAGCTGGGGGCAGGGCCTGGCGAGTCTGCCTTGGGCTCAGGTGATTGTCTGTGCAAGAGGAGAGAGACCTGCCAGACTGAGCCCAGCTACCTGCTCAGGGGAGGGGGACTCCCTGCCGACTCACTTAGAGGTGTCTGTTAGCCTGTGAGCCGCTGGGCTTCTGTCTGGGCCCACAATGATCTATTTAAAATGCAACAACTCAAGATGCATGGCTCCGAGTCCCAGTGAGTGTGCTGGTTGCCTGGATCCCTGGAGGCTGGCACCATGTTGGTGGGCTTGGCGAGTGCACAGTACCCAGAGACCCGGTGCCACCCGGAGGGTGCTCAGCAGGCCGAGGGCTGGTCAGTGGGTGTCAGAGACAGGGGGTGCTCAGCTGCAGCCGCAGTGTTCGGAAACTGGCAGCTAGTGACACCAGAAGCAATGCGGGGCTGGTTCCTGCGGGAGAACGTGGGCTGGAGCGTGGACGTCAGGCTGTGGCTCTAAGGGGTCTGACTTCCCGTGGCCTGGAAGATCTACACATGATCTGTGCGCTCTGAGTGTGTGTGTGTGTGTGTGTGTGTGTGTGTGTGACAGGCACAGAGAAACACAGGACACCAAAGGTGGTGTTAGTGGAGGTCATCAGCAGGTTTCTGTCGGTCTCCTTTTTTTGGGAGACCTTTTTTATTTTTGCTCTAGGGTGCGTGCTCTCGCCAGGCAGACAGAAAGAGACAGAGAGACAGGAAGTGAGAAATCACCCCTCGGGGGATGGTCATGCCGCAATCCCTTCTCCTCCATTCTCCTCTCAGGATCTTGGGCACGCACGCACACGCACACGACGTGAGTTTAAGCCACCGGGTCCAGGACTTGAACCGCAGTCGACTACGTGGGAGTCCAGAGACATAGCCATTATGCTAACTGCTGGTCCCCTTAGAGGTTTTTGAGATAGGATGTATGTGCTTGTTGGAGAGAGAGAGAGAGAGAGAGAGAGAGAGAGAGAGAGAGAGAGATATCACCCACAGGACGATGGCCATGCTGTAATCTTTTCTCCCCCATTCTTCTCCTGAGATCTTGGGCATGCATACACATGTGCCTGGTATGATTTTTAAGCCACCAGGTCTGGGACTCGACTGCTGACGACCATGTGGGAGTCCAGCAATGTAACCGCTGAACCACACCATCTGCCAATGGCCTCATTTTAACATCTTTGACTCCCCTCACCTGTTGGCTTTCAAGAGGTTTGTTGAGGTTTACTTGGTTACCAGAAGTATGAGATCATGTACCTCCTGTAATCCACTCATCCCTGTGTTTACTTAAAAAAGCCTTCCCTGGGGTAGGCAGGTGGTGTGGTGGTTAAGGCGCTGGACTCCCACATGGGCAACCGTGGTTCGAGTCCTGGATCTGGCAGCTTGCTTTCTCACTTTCCCTTTCTCTGTCTCTCACTCTGATCAAATTTAAAAAATAGTGTACTACTAATAACAAGTAAAATGGAATTGATAAATAATTATTTAAAAATATCTTCCCAACTTGACATGTAAAAATACTAGATTACTTAAACATTTTACTGGTGAGGTTAGACATTTTCCCTGCATTTTTCTATACAGGTCACTGTGAGCTTCTGTTCTCATGTCCCTGCTTTTCTCGTAGGATATTAGCACTGTTCATATAGATTGCAAAGACTCATTTTTATATTACATGTATTGACCTTTTGTATCTGTTCTTCCCTCTTCATTTTGTTGCCTTTTCATTTTATTTGTAATTTTTGAAATGCAACTTTCAAAATTTTATGTAGCAGATCTCTCTTTTTCAAATTCGTGACTTTGGGGCTATTCCATCCCTTTATAAAATAAAAAAGTTAAGTACTTGGAACAAAATCAAGTTGGAGTCTCAAATTAAACCACATGCCAAAATTCATCCCAGCTGGAATAGCGAATTAAATGGAAAAGAAGCCAATACAATGGTTTGCCATAAACGGGGGTCTGTGGGTCCCCCGCCCTGTCGGTGCTGCTGTCACGGCACCCTCGGAGCTCAGAGCGGGGATCTGACGTGCAGGTCCTTCCTCCGCGAGGCTCCGGGGCTGGTGCCTGGGCTGCAGCCTGCAGGCGTCTCTGGCCCGGGGCCAAGGTCCTGGCGTGGTGCCCGGGGGGATGGCGTCGGATACTTTGGCCCAGAAATGGCGAGCAGATCCTTGCGATTTCCAGAAGAGAACTCTCTTGACGGCTCCCTGTCGCTGCCTCCGCTCTGCCCGCCCCCTTTAATAGAGTCCACATGTGGGAGTCCACACTCTCTGTCCCGCATTTCCGTCCCCGCAGAACTGCATTATTAGGGGACCTGCCATCCCTCAAGGCCTCGCAGGGCGGTGCGCTCAGGGCCCCATTAAATGCAGACGGCAGGATTTCTGCTGGTTGTGGACTTTGCCGAACTGGCTCCTCACGTTGGCCGCATGCCTGGGGCGGTGTTCTTGTCCTCCCCACCCCAGCACCGTGGGGACCTCAGGTCCCCACTCCCTGGCCCTCAGCGGGCTCTGCCTGCCTGTCCCTCCCAGTCCAGTCCGTGTGAATTCGTGCCTGAGGGAGTTGGGGGTGGCTAGTCTGCCAGCGCGCAGCGAGGTGCTCACCCCGTCCTCTCGCAGCTTTGTAAAGCTGCCGGCCCTCCCGAGGACTCTTCGGTGATCCGCAGATAAACGTGCCCCAAGTTGCCTGGGTCCAGCACGCAAGTGTTTTTGCAACAAGTAACATATACTGCTGCTTTTTCTCCTAACGATTTTTCTGGAACACTTAAGTAGCTCCTGCTTAGTTTCAGAAAAGGTTTAGGGTTAGTTGGCCGAATTTAGATTTTTCATTTTTGAGATATGTGAAAAGAACTTGATTTGTAATTTTTTTTTGGAGAGGTTTTTTGCTATAGGGTGCATGTGCGCTCTCCAGAAAGAGAGAGAAAGAGACAGAAAGCGAGAAATCAGCCCCCCAGGGGGGATGGCCACGCTGCAATCCTTTCTCCTCTTTCCTCCTCTCGGGATCTTGGGCATGCACACACACGCACCCGGAGTGAGTTTAAGCCACCGGGTCCAGGACTTGAACCGCGGTCAACTACATGGGAGTCCAGTGACATAGCCATTATGCCAACTTCTGGTCCCTCGATTTGTAACTTTTAAAGCCTCAAGGGGGACCAGTAGATGGTGTAATGGCCACGTTGCTGTACTACCACATGGTCGACTGCAGTTCAAGTCCCAGGCTTGATGGCTTGAAATTCATGCTGAGTGCATGTGCCTGTGTGCCTGAAATCCCAAGAGGAGAATGGAGGAGAAGGGACTGCAGCATGGCCATCCCCATGGAGGGTGATTTCTTACTTTCTCTCTCACTGTCTCTTTCTGTGTCTCCAGCAAGCACATGTGCCCCATAACAAAACTCTCTTAAGAAGGAAAGAAGAAAGAAAGAAAGAAAGAAAGAAAGAAAGAAAGAAAGAAAGAAAGAAAGAAAGAAAGAGAGAAAAAAGAGAGAAAGAAAAGCAAGGCCTCAGGGGAATAAGACCCCACATACTCGTGTCTTCCACCACATCAGCCTTTACTGCACAAAATGTAGCCTAGCAAAGCATCAGGACAGGGACGGAGCCCGGCACCCTCAGCAGCCTCAGGGGCGAAGAGCCACTCAGGCAGGGCCCCCAGATGTCCCAAGCATCTGCATGTGAAGCGAGGGGGCGCTGATGACAGCAGGGTCAGGTCCGCGAGTCTCTTAGCGACCAGGAGAGGTGAGCTTGGGTCGCAGTGCCCACAGTGAGTGGCAGAGCGACCTCGGAGAAGGCTCCTTTTCTGGCCTGTGGTGGGCGGCGTCTGTTAGGTTGGCACTCGTGTCCAGGGTGGGCCTGTCCCTCTCTGAGGTCTCGGGCCTGGCCGGTTCTGTCTCTCCTGCAGGGTGTCCCGCTTTGTCCTACAGGGTGGCAGGTGGAGGGGAGGGAGGATCTGGGTGTGCGCGTCACACCCGGCACTGCGCAGGGCAGGCTTGTCACGTGGAAGCCGTCTGTGTCACAGAGCTCTCTGCGTGCATGCGTGTTCTCGAGCCGATACGTGTTAGAGACAGGGCTTTATCGTGTCCCTTCTGCTGTGTCTGCTGTGGCGTGTCACGGTCCTGGATTGCTGTGTCACCTCTGGGGCGCATTCTGGGCCTTTGGGATGATGACAGGACTGTCTGGAAAAGGGGCTGGCCGGTCTCAACAGAAAGGTCATCCTGCCCCATGACAGTAAGCTTCCCTGTGAGCATCCCCACAGACATGGCATCGTCAAGGCTGTTTTTCTTTTTTCTTATTTTTGAAGAGCGATTTTTCCTATGGGCCACATGTGCTTGCTGGAGAGACAGAGAGAGAAAGTGAGATATCACTCCCCGGGGGGATGGCCATGAGCAATCCCTTCTCCATTCTCTTCTTGGGATTTTGGGCACACACGCACGCATACACACCTGGGATGAATTTTAAGCCACCAGGTCTGGGCCTTGAACTGTGATCGACTATGTGGGAGTCCAGTGGCACAACCATTAGGCCACCGCTGTTCCCAGCATCTTCAGGTCTTCTGGGCAGTTTAGAGAAGTCTGCCCACGTACCCCTTCCCCAGGCCCCCCTTTCACTGATTTTTCAATCACTTTTCTTCTAAGGTCCTCACCATGCAGCCACGTCACCGGCCACACCCTGGGAGTCAGTGTAGACTTGCACATTTCTCCTCCCCAGCTAAGCGAGCACCAGACCCTGTGGGCAGCTGGCCCTCCAGGCGGACTCCCGGCCCCACTGGCCTGCACTGTCCCAGGAAGGGGCTGTGGCTGCGGTGGGGTGGGGCCCTTCCTGGTGGTGCACACACCGCACACTGGGTCCAGATGTTTTCCCAGGGGGCCGCGGTGTGGGCAGGCAGAGGAGCGGGTGCAGTGGGGTCCAGGCTGGTGGCAGGTGCTGGTCTGAGCTATGAGGTAGTAAGCCAGTGTGGGTTCGTAGATGTGAGATGAGGCAGTGGGCCTGAATGCGCTGCCCGGCAGAGGCACTGGTGCTCCGTAGCCGGGAGCAGGAGGAGGGCTGTGACGCAGAGTGGGGGTCCTCTGGGAGTCACAGGAGACTGGGGAAAGGGGGACTGAGCAACAGGGAAGGAGGCAGGGTCGGAGGCCCAGGAGCTCGCGGGTTGCTAGTAGAAAATAGTGAGGTGACTCAGCAGGATTCAAACAGGATTGAAGGGGCTAGCCCGTGGCATAGTGGTTAAGGCAGCTGGAGCTCACATGACGGACTGTATAGTTAGAGTCCTGGACCTGGCAGCTCGAAAAACACACTGGGCCTGTGTGTTTGTGTGTGTGTGTGTGTGTGTGTGTTTTCCAAACCAAGAGGAGGGCAAGATGGAGGAGGACGGGTGGTGGCATGACTGTTTCTCATGAGGGGTTCTTTCTCCCTCTCCCTCTCTCTCTGAAGAGTGCTTGTGTCTTCTGGCAAAATAAAAAAAATCTATTTAACTTTCAGATTTTTAATGTAAACTATTATGGATTAGACTTTTAAATCTTATCTAGTTCCTGAGACATCATATTGATTTATTCAGAGCCGATGTCACATCTAAAACATAGGAGAGTTAGACTCATTACTGGAAAAGGAGAAGGTGAAGTGCTCTTTCTCACAGAAAAATGGAGATGCAATTATATAAATATATAAACCTCCAAGGGCTAGTCTCATCTTCTATAAATTCAGTAATGAAACTCTTTTCCCAGTTGTACCCTGGGAGATTTTGGAGTCATTTTTCAGGGATAGATGCATGCCTTCTCATAATTAGGATTTTATAATCAGTTTTTGTTCTGCTCAGGGACATGGGCGGGCCAGCCAGAAGGCAGGTGGGCACACACTTCCCTCCTAGGCCGAGGGGCACGAACAGCAGGCAGCTGTCGGGCTGTGCGTGGGGCTTCCTGGACCACGAGAATGGATTGTATGTTAGAAAAACCCAAAAAGCCATTTCCTTTGGTTACTTACAAAAGTGAATTAGAGGGACCAGCAGTTAGCGTAATGGCTATGTCACTGGACTCCCATGTAGTCGACCATGGTTTGAGTCCCGGACCTGGTGGCTTAAACTCACGTCGGGCACGTGTGCGTGCGTGCCCAAGATCCCGAGAAGAGAATGGAGGAGAAGGGATTGCGGCATGGCCATCCCCCTGGGGATGATTTTTCGCTTTCTATCTATCTGTCTTTCTCTGTCTGTCTTTCTGGCAAGTGCACGTGCCCTATAGCAAAAAATTCTCTCCAAAAAAAAAAAAAAAAAAGGATTAGAAATGACCTCCTATCCCAAATGCCCTTGGGAAATAGAGTTTCTGTCCACGCAGAGGCTGGTTTCCTGAGCATGAAGACAGAAGAGATTGGTGCGTTGGTCCATTCAGCCATGTGCAGGTATCGGGGTGTCCCTAGGGTGCTGGCTCTATGCCAGGTCCCACAGATAATGCACTGGACCTAAGTCCCTGCCTTCAGGTGAGGGAGACAGTGCAGAAGTCACAGACGAGAAGTGCTCCCAAGTGCTGTGGACAGAGCTATAGCAGGGTGCGAAGGGACACGGTGGCTGTTGGCAGACCTGGACTAGCAGAGGCGGGTGGGAGGTGGAGGCTCGGGAAGGACGCGGTCGAGTCTGGTGGGCTGGCGGAGCCGGGGCTACGAGTCAGGTTCTACCTTCTCATGGGGCTGAGGTCGATAGGAAGCAGAAATACAGTCAGCTGTCCGGAGGTCACACCGTAGCCTGCAGTCATTCAGGCTGGTCAGGGATACCAGGGGGCAGGTGTCCAGTGGAGCAGGTGAGCACTGTGTCTGGGCTCCCAACTGGGTCACCAGTGGTACAGGGCCGGGAGGTCACCGGATGGACAGGACGCTGCAGGGGATGAGCATGGTGCGTTCAGTGGGGTGTAAAGGAGGCTCTAACCCCTTCGTTAATTCGGGTTATTGGTGGCCAGGTGGGGAGGGTAAATTGCAAAACAAGACCCCGCCCTCCCAGTAATTCCAGTCAGACACATCTGCCGTGGCCCTGACTTAATCTTCTCGCCACAACCTTTTTTTTTTCTTTTAAGTTTTGCACAGGTGCACTTGCCAGATACAGACAGAGAGAAAGTGAGAAATCACCTCCCAGTCCCTCCCCCCCCCACCCCACCCCCGTCAAGATTTTGGGCCTACACGCACATGGGCTGCTGAGTGTTTTTCAAGTTGCCGGGTCCAGGACTCAAACCATGAAGCTGGCTGTGTGTGATTCAGCCACCTTAGTTACCGTGCCACCAGCTGGCCCTCTGCCCCCAGCCCTTACTGCCACATAGACGGTTTTTTTTTTTTTTTTTGAAAGGTTTTTGCTATAGGACACGTGCGCTCACCAGACAGAGAGACAGACAGAGAGACAGAAAGCAAGAAATCGCCCCCAAGGGGGGATGGCCACACCGCAATCCCCTCTCCTCCGTTCTCCTCCTGGGATCTTGGGCACGGATGCACACGCGCCCCGCATGAGTTTTAAGCCACCGGGTCTGGGACCCGAACCACGGTCGACTACGTGGGAGTCCAGTGACATAGCCATTACGCTAACCGCTGGTCCCAATGCCACGTAGACGTTTGTAAAAACAAAGGAAAAGAATGCCCTACAAATAAACACTGAAACTTGCAAATAGACCAAAAAAAAAGTCCAATACAGAATGGCATACTTCGTACAATCCGAACAAAGTGAGAGTGTTACCAAATGGACTTGTGTGGGCTCTGATCAGCGTATTGGAGGTTTTCTTGATGGGGAGAAAGGATGTTCTGGAATGGCAGGAGGGTTCGGGATGAATTAGGAGGGCCAGCGGTAGTGTGGAGGTGGTGTTGACCCCACAGGGCCGAGCGCAGACCTGGCTTCCTTCTGTGAGCGCACATGCCCTACAGCAAAAACTAAAACATTCAAAAAAGGAGGAAAGTCCTTTCTGGAAAACTTTCACGTACGGCGTTCTGCTTGCCAAGGGTGGCTGCAGCTCATACGGCGAGCTTGATCATTTTTCAGTTTGCTTTTATGCCAAATATTTTGTAGGCTGTACATGTATTTGATCTAGGTAGGCTGGGGAAAAGACAGAAAATTGATCTCCTCTGTTTCTTTTTTTTTTCTTTTTTTTTTTTGCTATAGGGCACGTGCACTTGCCAGACAGACAGAGAGAGACAAAGAGACAGAAAGCGAGAAATCACCCCCCCAGGGGGGATGGCCATGCCACAATCCCTTCTCCTCCATTCTCCTCTCGGGATCTTCGGCACGCACGCACACGCGCCTGGTGTGAGTTTAAGCCACCAGGTCCAGGACTCGAACCGTGGTTGACTACGTGGGAGTCCAGCGACATAGCCATTACGCTAACTGCTGGTCCCTCCTCTGTTTTTTTGATTCAGGAACCCTAGCCTCTTTTCTTCCTCCTGATCTGCCGTTTTTATCTTTTTGGCTCTGAGACTCAACAGGATGCTACCGTAGACGTGGAAGTCTTTTGAACCGTATCATGTTGGAAAATTTGGGGTTAACGTTTTAAAATATTATCAAACCAACGTCTGTTTCGCTTTGGTGTCTGAGGTTTTGGGTTCTGTTTTAGTGCAGGATTCTAACAAAGCCTTTGCATCCTTTCTTTCACAAGCACCCTAGTATCAAAGGGCTGCCAGGGCTGTGGGACTGCTTTGTTTTTGCCCCTGCCAGCGATCATTTGGGTCATTTTTTTTTTTTTTCCATAAGCTGGCAAAATTCAAAGAGACTTCATAGAAACGCTGAGCCTATTATAGCTGCCGGCAACCCACACGTTCTCTCACGACGTGTGCAGCCATGCACATGTGAAAGGCATTATCTGGAGAAACAGAAAGTCTGAATTATGTGGCAAGAGTGGGTTCCAAATTTAATTTTTTAAAAAGTAAACTTGGGGGCGGGCAGCAGGTGGCAGAGTGGCTACAGTGCTGGACTCCCACATCGTCGACTGCTGTTCGGGTTCTGAACGCAGCAGCTTGACACTCATGCCGGGGGCATGTGCGTGCGTGCCCAAGATCCCGAGAGGAGAATGGAGGAGAAGGGGTTGCGGCGTGGGCCCCCCCCCCCGGGGGGGTTATTTCTTGCTTTCTGTCTCTCTGTTTGTCTGGTGAGTGCACACACCCTATAGCAAAAAATCTCTCTTAAAAAAAGATAGTAAACACAGACTTTCATTCCATTTTTGCATGACCCTTTTTTTTTGTTTTATTTACTTATTTCTTCCATGAGTGAAAGAGACAGAGACAGAGAGACAGTGCCTCCAACAGGTTCCTGATACTGAAGCCCACGTCCAGCTTTATCCAGCCTGGGGTTATGGGTCCACATGTGCCTGGTGTACCCAGGGAGACTCGAACCAGGAACCATCCCGTGTGGGCCAGCCAGCCTTGCAGAGTGTCATGTTTTACAGCTCTGCCACCGTCTGCCCAGTGGTGATTTTCTAAAATACTCCTCTTTATACCGTCTGTAATACCGTGTTCTCTGACCTTACAACTTCTCAGCCTGTAGGAGTAAGAAAGATAAGACCTAATGGTTTCTGTGCAATGAATGGAGTCATGTGAAAGTAGGATACACGCAGGCTCAGTCAGTCACAGAATTTCGTCAGTCTATGAGTCCTTAACGGGGATCAGCAGTTGGTTTGGGGGAATAAAAAAGAAAAATCTTAGTGACAATGGATTTTGGCTTTCCAAAGAGTCATGGTGTATAAACAGATGTATCGTCTTCTGTGATATTAAAATTTCACAGGGGGCGGATTAGGGGGAAAATGGCTCCTCAGTGACTGCTCAGAGGGACAGTACTTTAGGCCCAGCCTGGTAGTATAGTTAATTAATATTTGTGCATGGGGAGTCAGAGCCCACGTGACTGACTGTGGCTCAAGTCCTGGTTTCACTGGCTAAGAAAACACACTGGGCCAGTCAGGAGGTGGCGTGGCAGTTAAGATGGCTGGATCCTACATGGCCATGGGTTCAAGTCCCTGATCCAACGACTTGAAAAGCACACTGGGTACGTGTGCGTGCGTGCCCAAGGTCCTGAGAGGATAATGGAGGAGAAGGGATTGCAGCGTGGCCGTCCTCACAAGGGGCTGATTTCTCACTCTCTGTCTCTCTGTCTCTGTCTCTCCCTTTCTGTTGCTCTCTACTGAGCAACATGCCCTATAGCTTAAAATACTACCAAAACAGAAAACACACTGGGTACCTGTGTATGCAGGCCCCAAACCTGATATTATAGACAAAGGGAAGAAAAGAGGTTATGTGCGACCACACCCCATTGAGGGGTGCTTTCTGTCTGTCTTTCTCTCTGGCAAGTGCACACACTTTCTGGTCAAAATAAAATAAAATAAAATAAAGAACAAAATCATGCTTTTATAAAAAGGATGAGAAATGCTGGAGTAGTTTTTGGAGATAGAAGGCCAGCACTACCATGAAACCTAAGCCACCAGCATGGTGATATGCGAAGACAGACTTTGGAATTAAGTCCCAGCCGCGTACTTTGTAGGTACAGCGGCATCGCTTGCTCACCTCGTGCCTACCCTGGGCTTCGGGTCTGTCGGTCCATCCGTGGCTCGCCCTGGCCGTTGTCTGCCAGGGTGCTCAGGCAGAGCGTGGACTGCCTCCATGTTGCCTTAGTCCAGCTCTTTCCTCCAGGACTGTGTCTTTGGGAGATGAGGGAAGAGAAGTGAGGCGCGTGGCATGGAGCGCCGTGGGAGGGCGAGCGTGGTCTGTGGCAGGGTCACAGACGAAGAGGTGGTGAGGAAAGGATGGGGTAAAGAGGTGACTTTAGACCAAGGGGTTTGCCAGCCTGCATGTTAGCTACCACGCACAGACCTCAGCAGTACCAGCAGGACCTGGGCTTGTCACCAATAATATGACTGTTGCGAGTATTTTGAGATACTGTGCGTGGTCATACGTCCTTTGACATTTCAGGGGTGTCTGGGGCCAGCAGGTGGCGGTGGTGGTTGGGGTGTTGGATTTCCACATGGATTCCCGGATCGAATCCTGGACCTGGTGGCTTGAAAATCAAGCCGAGCACGTGTGTGGGCATGCCTGAAATCCCAGAAGGATGGAGAAGGGATTGTGGTGTCGCCATCCCCTCTGGAGGGTGATTTCTTACTTCCCCTCTCGCTGTCTCTCTCTGGTGAGCACACATACCCTATGGCAAAGACCTAAAAATAAATAAATAAGAAATTACAAGTGATTGCCAGACCCACCTCTGGGTCTTGTTACTTAATGTGTTCACAAAGTGCCTATCTTGTAAATCTCAGATTAGCCACATAAAAATTCAAAACTTCCGTCTGACAAAGTTAAAAGGAAAATGACATGTAGAATGCAAATAGAGCAGACGAGAGATTCATATTCATAACAAAAATAGAACACCTGCAGCAAATTCATGTGATTAAGGGGTACCCTTACCGTGTATCAAAGTGGGGGTAAGAGAAGAGAAGTTGTAGAAGGAGGATATTAACATGACCAGTGCAAATATAAAAGTGCCTCTATCTGGTCCTCAGGAAAATTATATATATATATATATATGTATATATATATATATATATTATAATTATTTTATTTAACTTTATTTTTTAATTTGACCAGAGAGGGACAGAGCAAGAGAGAGAAAGAGAAAGAAGGAAACTGAGAAAGCAAGCCACCAGGTCCAGACCTGAACCGCGGTCAGCCACGTGGGAGTCCAGTGCCCTCAACCACCACGCCACCTGCTGGCCCCAGAAATGATAATTTAAAAAATCGATCATTTAATATCATTTTGGTAAATTGCCACAAGTGAAGAGTGAAACTGTAAATTATGCAGGGTGTGGAAAATGGGCCCTTTTATGCTGTACAAGGTGGTAAACCTCCTTTTCAAAGCAACTTGGTATTAGCTTTCAATTGTTTAAATGCTTGTAACTGTTGACCCAGAAATCTCATGTTCTCTGACCCTCAGAAATTTCTCCTACAGAAATACTGTCATATATGCTCAGCTAAGTGTAAGTATGTCTGGTAAAGTATGTTTGGTTTTATGTAAAACCTGAAGTGGCTTTAACATCCTTTAGTAGGGAAATTCGTTAAATGCCTTGTCAAATTCTTATAATGGCAGAATATACAATATCTCCCGACATGGAAAGTTTTTTTTTTTTTTTTTTTGGAGAGGTTTTTGCTATAGGGCGCGTGTGCTCGCCAGACAGAGAGAGACAGAGAGACAGAAAGTGAGAAATCATCCCCCTGGGAGGATGGTCACGCCGCAATCCCTTCTCCTCCGTTCTCCTCTCGGGATCTTGGGCACGCACGCACACGCGCCCGGTGTGAGTTTCAAGCCACCGGCTCCGGGACGTGAACTGCGGTCGACTACGTGGGAGTCCAGTGACATAGCCATTACGCTAACTGCTGGTCCCAAGTTTATTTTTTTAATTTAAAATTTTTGTCATGGGTCGTGCGCACTCACTGGAGAGAGACAGCAAGAGACTGTGAGAGAGAAATTGAGAAATCACCCCCTGGGGGGATGGCCATGCTGCAGTCCCTTCTCCATTCTCCTCTCAGGATCTTGCACACGTACACATACCCTGTGTGATTTTTAATACACCACATCTGGGACTTGAACCGTGGTCGGCCACGTGTGAGTCCAGCGCCTTAACCACCATACTACCTGCTGGCCCCTGACATAGAAACTCTTCTAAGACAACACTGCTGTATGATAAGTCACAGGGAATTTATTTAGTCCAATCCTAGTTCTGTAAAACATAACAAAGCCAAAAACTCAAGAGAATACAAAGAACTTAGAAAATTATCCTAAGGAATATAAGCCTGACTTGGGGCCAGCAGGTGGCCTGGTGGCTAAGGTGCTGGCTCCCAGATGGGTGACTGTGCAGTTTCAGTCCCAGGCCTGGTGGCTTGAAAATCACACCATAGGTGTGTGTATGCCCCAAATCCCGAGAGGAAAATGGAGGAGTAAGGATTGTGGTGTGGCCGTTCCCTGCTGGGGTGTGATTTCTCACCTTCCCCGTCTCTGTCTCTCTTGCTCTCTCTCCAGCAAGCCCATGTGTCCTATGGCAAAAAGAATCTTTAGAAAACAACAACAACAAAAAAATAGGAACCCAACTCTACATAAATGCCAGTTTGGTGGGAGAAGCCAGAGGTGGTAGGATAAGCAAGAAGAGAGTTTGCTTTTACTTTCCTATAATGTTTCATAATGGCTTTTAATTTATGTATTACCACATAATAAAAAAAAAGAAGAAGGAAAGAAAGAAAAATGATTGCATTTACTGCAACAACGAAAATATAGACTAGTTGAGAATACACCCAGGCCAGCCGCATAGCACAGCGGTTGCACGCTCTGCCTGTGTCGCTGGTCCCGCTTAGCCAACTGTAGTTTGAATTGCGAAATCAGCAGCTCGAAAACCATGCCCAGGATCCTGATGGGATGGAGAAGGGGACTGTGGCAGACCTGCCTCGCCGGGGTGCCTGCTCTCTGTCTCCTGTGTGTGTGCACACGTGCTCTGTGGCATTAAAAAGAAAAAAAAAATACACCCACTAGACTATGCACAGGACTCTTAGAAAGAGAACTATTGCATTTTACTGAAGCATATAAAAGCGGACCAGAGTAAATGCAGAGATGTATCATGTTCTTCGATTGGGTGATTTCAATATAAGTTTATAGATTTTAGTGCACATCTCGTCAAACCCCATGGGAAATTAAACTTGACAAATTGATCCTAAAGTTTTTCTGCGAGAATGAAAAGAGTAGGCAAGAATAACCAAGAAGATCCTGGAAAAGAAGAATGAGAAGAAGGATGAGAGCGTGCCTGTGTTCCGAGAGTAAGGCCGTTCTGAAGTTCAGATCATGAAACAGTGAGCGTGGCCTGGAAAAGCTGAGAAGAGCTTTTTCTTTCTTTCTTTTTTTCTTTTTTTAAATTGCCATAAAGTGTGTGTTCACCAGAGAGATACAGAGAGACAGAGACAGAGAGAGGCAGAGAGAGCACATACCTCCCCATGGGGCATGGTCATGCCACGATCCCGTTCCCCTTACTTTTTCATCCTGTTGGGATTTGGGGCACATGTACACGCGTGTAGCACGTGTGTGATTCTTCAAGTCACGGGGCTGTGATTTGAACTGCAGTCGGCCACGTGGAATCCAGCTCCCTTAACCAGGAAGCTACGGGGCCAGTTCTCAAGAAGATCCTTTGGACAGAGCGGGAAGGCTGAAATCAGCTGGCTGGTCGCTGGCGGCACCTGGACGTGACTGGCGCTTGTCTGAAGAGGCTGGCATTTAGCGTTCCTCGCTCGTCCTCTTGACTCAAAACGGGCCGCCCTCAGCCCGGACGCTCTGCACTTCCCAGCAGGCCTGTACCCAGCCAGCAGTGGCCAGGGGGTGGCCATTCAGTGGGTTATCCAGTGAGCTGACCTGACGGGCCTGTCTGGGCAAGGGAGCGTGCACACAGGGACTGAGAGTCCTTTGTGAAATGAAATTCACATCTCTGCTGCACACACTGAGTAACTGCTAAGAAAAAGGGATTTGTAGAATACTGCGTTTCTAAGTAGGAAATGAGGGAGTGCTTTTTTGACTTTTTTCTCTTATCTAGTAATAATAATAATAAAAAAGGATTGTTTTTGAAAAGAGTTGAGAGAGGTGCTGGAAGCCAGCCAGGTTCAGAGACTGCCCTCTCCCCGTCGCAGGTGTTCAGAGGAGCAGCCCGTGCTAGTGGTCAGGACGGATGGTGCACTGTCCCTTATTCTGAACGTTCCCCACAGCGCGACGTAACAAGGATGATACTAACTTGGCAAGGTGGCACAAGTGAGGTACAGATCCTTCGGAGGGGAAGAGGACCCGAGGCCTGAGTGGCTGGGGACTCAGGGAGCAGGCGACAGGGACTGAACTGGCCTCCTCGGGGCTTTGGAGCCAGGACCATGCCAGCCCAGTGTCCCTTTGGGCGGGAGCCCGCAAATGCGGTTTGCAGTCCCCAAAGAGGTCGAGCTGACCCATGTCATTGTCCACGTAGGAAGACTGGGACGGCGTAGAGGAAAGTAGCTGGGATGTACCTAACGAAGGGCACGCAGGACATTTTCTGAGAAAAGCGTGAACTAGTACTGAAGGGTACACTTGGTATATTGAACACGCTGCACCACTTATGAAATAGTGATAAAACGCAACTCACATTTTGTCTCTTACCTTCTTTCAAAATGTATCCTGAGGGGGCCAGCAGGTGGCATAGTGATTAAGGCAGTGGACTCCCACATGACTGATGGTGGTTCAAGTCTCGAACCTGGGAACTTGGTGTGTATGCATACGTGCCCAAAATCCCAAGAGGAGAACGGAGGAGAAGGGATTGCAGCATGGCCCTCCCCTGTGGGGGTTACTTCTCACTTTATCTCTCTTCATCTCTTTCTGGTGAGTGCACACACCCTATAGAAAAAGCCTCTCCAAAAACAAAACAAAACAAAACAAAACAAAACAAAACAACAGTATTGAGAATAGGTGCTCCCTGCACTGGCTGACAGCTGTCCCTGTCTTTCTGTGACATTCACGTTGCACACTCGGCCCTATTTCAGTGGCTAGCACCCCCAGTTCTCCAGAAGAGGCCAGGTGCACAATCTGAGTGAAGTGAGCCCCCGCCAGGAGAGCTCAGTTATGTCTCACTGTCAGGACTTGAAGTTTTTTTTTTTTTTTTTTTGGAGAGGTTTTTGCTATAGGGCGCGTGCACTCGCCAGACAGACAGACAGAGACAGAGAGACAGAAAGCGAGAAATCACCCCCCGGGGGGATGGCCATGCCACAATCCCTTCTCCTCCATTCTCCTATTGGGATCTTGGGCACGCACGCACACACACGGCATGAGTTTAAGCCACTGGGTCCAGGATGCGAACCACGGTCAACTACGTGGGAGTCCAGTGACATAGCCATTACGCTAACTGCTGGTCCCGGGATTTGAAGTATTTTGAAGATGCCAGCACTGCCTCAAGTTGACCTGGGTATACTCAACACAGCCCCCCAATCCCAGCGGGTTTTGGGGTAGAATTGGGCCAGCTGATCATAAAGTGTCAGAAACGTGTCGGGGGACCTGAGACGGACACTCTAAGGAAGGGCAGGGTGAAGGGCCTTGCGATAACAGATATAAAGACCAGTAATAAGAGCGTAATCCTTAAGATCGTGCTTTGTTGGCATGGAAACAGATCAATCAGCAGAGCAGAAGACAGCCCTGACCGCGCCCACTCTGGATTTAGCTCAGAGGTGGCACTGCAGGGCCACAGAGGAAGACTGTCTTTTTCCATCAGTGGGGCTGGGAAAATTGGAAATGTAAAGGAAAAGATTGAAACTGAATGCCCCCAACAGCCGTGATACTGGGTGATCCGGAATTGAACCCCGGTGAGTGATCTGCTTAGATGGGGGGATGGCTGCGTTTGTGAAGTGCGGGGACAGCAGCCACAGCACACAGCTCCTCCTAGGTTTGACAAAGTGCTTAACTCAGACTGGGGCTGTGAGAAAGGTCCCGGAATTCCACGGCACCGTCTGCTCCGCAGAAGAGATTGTCAGGGACGGCAGTGAATGCTTCCTCCTGGGGGTTCGGCTGCACATCCCTTCAGGGAGCGTCCCCGGAGGTCATCGTTTCATTTGTTCTGCCTGGGGACTCCACAATCTGGCCAGCTCCCCTGGGAACACGGAAGCAGACTCACGCCTGGGGAGTGCTTTTTATTCCTGACACTGTCCAGCCTGGAGACAAAAGCCCTTTGCCAGCTGCTTCTCTCTCTCTCTCTTTTTTAAGAATTAAAAAAAAAAATTAGTTCATTGTTATTATTTTTAAATTTGATCAGAGAGACAGAGACAGAGAGAGAGAGAGAGGGAAAGAGAGAAAGCAGCTGCCAGGTCCAGGACTCAAACCCTGGTTGGCCATGTGGGAGTCCAGTGCCTTAACTATCATGCCACCTGCTGATCTCTCTCTCTCTCTCTTTTTAAACTTTTGTTTATTTATTTCTCCCATGAGAGAGAGAGAGACACCGTCACACTCAGCAAGGTCCTCCCGTCTCCGCTGGCCGGGATCACGTGCACACACTCGCGTGCCTGGCGTTACGGGGAGGCTCCAGGATGCACGTCCGGGGCCTTCCCCGCGTCGCGGTGTGAGCAACTGCTGTGCTGTCACCCGGCTGCCATCTTTCTCTTCCCCCTTAGCCTGCCCTGAGTTCTCAGGTGGACTCTGAAACCTCGTCGTGGCCTTGGGGCCTGGCCTGATGTCCCAGAGGCATCACTGTGGCTGGATTAAAGGACATTTCATCAGCTGACATGACGGCAGGTCTTAGACCCACGCTGTGTCACACACGCATGCTCTGTCATTCTCCTCTACTTACAGAGTCTGTTGGGGCCTCTCGCCACTTCGATTAGGCTCAGAGTGCTAAGACGGCCCGTGCTGCTATTGTCATCACATTGTCACAGTCACCCTGAGGTTTGTCCTACTGCGCCAAGCCCTGTGGTAACAGCACTTCCACGTTGGATAATTTGTCCCCTCACCCCACTGACTGCCGTCCTGACTCCATGCTTGCAGATGAGACGCCGAGGCACAGGGAGTGGATGGCTTCTCAAGACACAGATAGCAATGAGCAGGGTGAGGGGACAGGCCCAGGGGCAGGTGTCAGAGTCCTGGAGCCAGAGCCCTGGCTCCTTGCCGCCGTCTGTGTAAAGCTGTTTATACACAGGAGGAATTGGTTACAGAAAAATTTTGAAGTTCCGTGGAATAAAAACGGATCTTGGCTGACTTAAGTAGGAAAACAAAACAAAACAAAACCCTCAGTTTCTTGGAAGGATATTGGGTAGCTTTAAACACTGATCCGAAGTCTAGAAACTAGGCCGGGAGTGAGGGCAGGGCCCAGGGGAGCTGGGGGTGCAGCAGAACACCGGACAAACCTGCCCTGCCGAGTGCCCCTGCTGGGGCTGGCTCTGAGGGCCCCCTTGTCCCCATTTCAGGAGCTCAGAAATGTAGTTTCTCTGTAGAAACGTCCGCCTGGCCACGCCTAGGACACCTGTCCGTGCTGTCTGCCAAGAGCAAGGGAAGGGCATCCCAGGTCTCCCTCGGCTTCTGTAGGGAGAAGTAGGACTCGGCTTCCCGAGGAAGACACTGGAGACTTTGTCATGGGAGGCAGGAGGGGAGATGACCATTCGTCACGGCCAGAGGTCCTGTGACCCTGCCGAGCCCTCCTACCCAGAGTGGCCCAGTGACTCACAGTGCACGCCAGCAAACAGGAGGGCTGTGTGGACGACCCAGACTGAGGACGTTACACAGAAACCTCTTCTGGCATGGGAACTACACCAGGCCAGGGCGCGCTCCAACTTCTAAGAGTTCCCGAATGTTTAGCGCCATCATCAAATCCTGCTAAAACCGCAAACCTAATTTTGTTCACCTCTCTTCTTTCCCAATTTATCCCCTTTTGGGTTTTCTAAGTGTATCAATAACTCTGTCTTTTTACCCACTTCTCCATTTTCCATTTGGCCCCAATATTCACATATTTACCAACTTAGCAGTATATATATATAAACTCATGCTACCGGGTCCAGGACTCGAACCGCAGCCGACTACATGGGAGTTCAGCAATGTAGTCATTATGCCAATTTTCACCCTTGTTATGTTCTGTATGCCAGAGTGAAGTTCTTACCTCCAGGTGGTCCCTCGCCCAACCTGCCTTTCCTGTCGCTACCGGGTCCAGTCCCTCCTCAGTTGAGCTCCGGGTGCGTTAATGTCTTGTCGTCTGCTATTCGGGGACTGCCCCTTCTTGAGTGTGAGTTCAGAGCACCACATATGGCCCCCCCGGCTGCTCCTCCAACCTCATTCCCATCAACTGCCTCCATGACACTTGTCTGCCGCCGACGTGGGACTGATTAGTCTACGCACTGTCCGCTTACGACGTGGGGCGATGGACGGGCCTTTCCTCCTGTCCCATCACGAACGTCCTGCGTGGAAAGGCTCCACTCTTTCCCGTGTACAGACGAGGAGGAAGATGTTGACATCTGGGCCTTCCCGAGGTCGCTCTGACGTGCAGCTGAGGCAGACCCGCCCTCTCCAGCAACGGGGCCTTCGCCCTCCCCGGGACGCCAGCTGTGTGCAGGAGCTGTTTCAGCTCTCCCTGTCACTTCCTTTCCTTTTAATTCTTTCCCAGCTGGCCAGAGGGCATGTGCACTCACCAGATACAGAGACAGAGACAGAGCGGGAGAGGGAGAAAGCACCCCCCGGGGGACAAGGTCCCACCACAGTCCCTTCTCCACTTCTCTGTCCTGTTGGGATTTGGGGGGGGGACAGGCAGGCACATGTGCCAGAGTGTTTTTCAAGCTGCCAGGGCTGAGACGTGACCTGTGGTAGGCCCTGTGAAATCCAGCTCCCTTAGCCATCGGCCATGGGACCAGCCCTCCCTTTCCATCTGTGTCACTAAATGTTCCCATTTCTCGGGACGGCTCGGTTGCTGCCTCCTCAGTGAAACGTTTCCGGAGCACCCTCCTGAGTTCCTGGGGCCTCTCATTTCTCTCTTCAGTCACCGTCTGTGCTGTGGTCCTTCATGTGCAACCTTCGCAGGAGTCGGTGTGGCTTCCTGCTTCCTCCTGACCTTACCGGGCGTCAGCCCTGAGGAACAGCCACTGCTTCCTCATCTCATCTAAGAATGCAAAGTGTGGGGCCAGCAGGTGGCGTGGTGGTGAAGGCAGCCAGGCCCCATGTGGCCCACTGCGTGCTGTGAGTCCTGGTCCTGGCAGCCTGCAAGACGCTCCAGGCAGGTGTGTGTGCGTGCCCCAAATCCTCAGAGGATAATGGCATGGCCACCCGCTCTCTGGGGGTCATTTCTCACTTTCCCTCTCTCTGTTTCTCTCTGGTGAGTGCATGTGCCCTATGGCTAAAAAGAAAAAAGAAAAACAAAACCAATGTGAAAACTGATTTTGGGGGATTTGTGTGATTGTAATTGTCACCAATGAAAGCCCGCACTTCTGCTGGGTACTCACTACTGCCTTTCATGCCTGTCATCCGATGTGTTTAATGTAGAAGTGAGAGTTATCAGTGTTCGTTTATTTTTTAAAGCTTATGCATTTATTGGGGCTAGCAGGTGATATGGTGGTTGAGGCTCTGGGCACCCACATTGGCCAGCCATGGCTCAAGTCCCCAACCCGGTGGCTTGCTTTCTCACTTGGTCTCTCGCTCTGATGAGCACATGTGCCCTAGAGCAAAGGAATAAAAATAATAAATAAATAAAAGTTTCTTTATTTATTTCTTCCATGAAAGAGAGAGAGGCAGACGCAGGCACTCCCAGCCAGGCCTTCATGCTACCACCCTCGGTTGGTGTCAGGTGGCCTGTTGTGGGGACACGTGTGGATGCCTGGTGTGCTCAGGAGGTCCCAGGCCCAGGATCGTCCCCATGGCCCAGGTGTGTGACTGCTGCCCCCCCTCCCCAGCCCCCGTATCGGTGCGTGTTTAGATGAGATAAGACAAGATAGAATTTCCCCTGCCTTCGTCACATGAGAACTGGAGTAGCAGTAGGATAGTGGAGTGGGTTCTAGGGTGGGTGGACGGGGCTGAGGCCCAGGAAGAGTCTGGCAGGTGGTTCTGGTCTAGGCAAGCTACACATTAATCCTTAGAAGAAGCAGAGGCCAAGACGTCAACAAAGAAAGGAAATTTAAAAATGGATCAGGGACAGGGAGGTTGCAGGAAGGCCCAGGGATCCTTGCACTGGGGACTTTGAGTGTTCGCATCTCGGGGAGCAGGCGGTGCAGCGCCGGGGACATCTCGAGGGAGGTGGACTGCGGTACCGAACTCCTCTTCGTGTTTGCCCAGGGCCAGAAGGGCTCTCAGAGTGCAGGTGGGCTCCGCGAAGAGGCAGTTGAACACGCTTGGCGGGGGCGAGGCTTGTGGGTGCAGACTGAGAAAGTGATGACAGCATTGCTTTGAAAAAGCTCTGCTGAAAGACTGGTCATGGCTGGTTGCAGCGCCGTGGCTTTCTGAGCTACCTCACAGCTGGTGCTGCCGTGGCTCCGCGGAGGCCGACGGACCAGAGAGGCACTTTCTGTCCTGTCAGGCGGAGGTCTGCGGTGGAGATGCGCTCCCTGCCAAGCGTGGACGCGCTAAGTTCTCCAATGAGCTAACTACCCTGTCGGTTTCCGAGCTGCAGTTTTAATGATGGAGGGGACTCGCTAATTGGCATTTGGCTTCAAATAGAGCTGTGATTTTTATATTCCTTCTAGATGTTTTTCAGCAGCACTTGAGAATGCAAGTGATCTTAGTAGATTAAATTATTCAGTCTGGAAGAAATGCATGTAGCCTGGAAATTGTACTTAGCTTAGACATTTTCAACAGAGAAAAGAGCCCTCTAAATGCCACTGGGAGGGCTGGGGATAACCAGGACGGCAGTTTCCAAGCGTCTGTGCAGGGCAGGCATGGCACTGCATTGCTGCCGCCCCTGCTGGGGTGACAACCTTGCAAAGCTGTTTGTCCCTTCATTCAGCTGTGACATTGGGATGACTTTGGTGCTGGCACTCTTTACTGAAGGGACAGACCCTGCCAGGCCCTGTTGCACAGCCCCTATGAAGGACTGCTGTCACCTGTTACTTGGCCGAGACCCAGGACCCTGTTTATCCGCCGCTGTCAAGGTGTGCTTATCCGGGATCTGAGTTCTGCAGCACTGTCTCCTCTTCTGCTCGGAAAAGATGTTAATTAAAAAAGAAATAGAGCTGCCAGAGTGAGTTATTGCGTCCTGTGGTTATCTGCGACCTCTGTACCTGGTGGGATGTCCTTGTCACAGCATGAGAGGGCTTCTCCAGCCGGTCCTCAGCTGCTGTCACTTGTGGTGGAGTACGATGTGCTTACAGATATCACAGTTTTGAATCTTAAATAGGAGGGCCTGGTGAAGATCGCCTTCCCATTTTCTGTCCAACATCTGATTGAGGCCCTGGCTTATTTAGGCACATAGATCAAGCGAATTTACCGAGGCCCTCTGAAGTTTCTGACAAGCTGCAGTTTTAAAAGCCCCTAACGTTGGAGCCAGCAGGTGGCGTGCTGGTTAAGGCGCTGGATTTCCATGTGGTCGACTGTGGTTCAAGACCCGGGCCTTGCAGCTTGAAAATCACGCTGGGCATGTGTGAGCATGTGCCCAAAATCCTGTGAGGAGAATAGGAGGGAAGGGATTGTGGCATGGCCATCCCCCCCATGGGGTGATTTCTCACTTTCCCTCTTTCTGTCTCTCTCCGGTGAGCGCAATGCCCTAAAAACAAAACAAACCCTAACGTCAGTGCTCATGTATTTCTTCACAGGTACATTGTGCTACTTATCCTGAAATCCAAAAGATTCTAGTTTGATCCAGTAACTCAATTCAATGTCTGCATGATTCATTTTCTCAAAAGAGACTCCAGTTTAGCTGTTTACATCTGTAGCTCGCTTTCATCTTCATTTTCTGGTTCTTACCTGCTTTTTTCTACCCTCCTCCAATTTTCATTTTTCCACCTCTTAGGTTTTCTCATTTTCCTTTGTCCTTTATCATCATTGTCAAGGACAAGAGGAGCTTATTATTATTATTATTATTATTTAGCTAGTACATATGCTTGGAATGTTAAAGAGTTCTCTTCTGAGTTCTATTTTAAAACTATTTGCATTCAGCTCAGTAACTTCTGTTTGTAGCTCAGAATTATGTTTGTTGGGGATTTGATTCACTCTTTTTTTGTCTTGAGTTCTTTGCTTCTCAAAGCTCTATGCTTTCACCTGCTATTTCAGCCCCATTTTCTGTTGCTTTTATGCACAAACAGTGGAGCCATTTATTTATTGGAGAAGTTTTTGCTATAGGGCATGTGTGCTCGCCAGAGAGACAGACAGAGAGACAGAAAGCGAGAACCCCCCCCCCCCAGGGGGCATGGCCATGCCGCAATCCCTTCTCCTCCATTCTCCTCTTGGTATCTTGGGCACGCACGCACACGCACAAAGCGTGAATTTAACCTACTGGGTTCGGGACTTGAACCGCAGTCGACTACATAGGAGTCCAGCGACATAGCCATTACGCTAACTGCTGGTCCTCTATTGTTTTATTTTTTAAAAACAGTATTATCCTTTTTATTGTCAGAGAGTGTGTGTGCTCACTAGAGAGAGACAAAGAGAGAGGCAGAAGAGAGGAAGCAAGCCCCTCCCAGCGGAGTGTGGTCATGCCACCATCCCTTCTCCTCCATTTCTCCTTCCTGTCGAGATTTGGGGCATGCATGCACATACGCCTGGCATAATTTTCAAGCCACTGGTGCTGGGAAATGCAGTTGGCCACGTAGGACCTGGCTCTCCCTTAAGCATTAGGCTATAGGGCCAGCCCACGGGACCTCTTTATCACTGGAGGTTGTCACACGTTTGCTAAGTGATAATTCAGCAAGTATCTGCCCAACTCCTACCATGTGCATCTTAAGTACAATAAATGATCAAAAGTGGTTTGAAGATATGTTTAAAGTGCTGATAGTGTCTTTTTTTTTTTTTTTTTTTTGAGAGGTTTTTGCTATAGGGCGCATGTGCTCACCAGAAAGAGAGAGAGAGACAGAGACACAGAAAGCAAAAAATCATCCCCCAGGGCGGATGACCACACCACAATCCCTTCTCTTCTTGGGATCTTGGGTACACACACACACGCGCCCAGTGTGAGTTTAAGCCATCAGGTCCGGGACTCGAACCACGGTCGACTACATGGGAGTCTAGCAGCATAGCCATTATGCCATCTGCTGGTTTCAAGTGCTGATAGTCTTAAAGGAGATAGAATCCAACTAAGTTGGATTCTTAGCCTTTAAAAGCAGAGTGCCACATTAGTCTGCGACACGCTCAGGTGTTTGGTCAGTAGTTCAACAAGTCATTTCCAACCCCTCTGTGTGTGACAGGGTCGGGCTTGGTGGGACCTCCCACACGTTAGCAGGAAACACCCTACACTGGTCAACACGATTTCTGACACGTTACCACAGGGATGAACCTCGAAAACAGGCTGCGTGAAGGAAGCCAGCCACAAAAGACCTGATTTCCATTTCCACATGGAAAGCCCAGACTAGGGCAATCCATGGAGACCGAAAATAGAGTTCGGCGTTAGGTAAGGGCTGTGGCTGGAGGACAGGGCGGTGATACTAAAGCATAGGAGGTTTCTTTTCTTGCTTGCTTTCCTCTTTTTTTTAATCTTTTTTTAAATTTTTAAAATTTATTTCCTTCATGAGAGAGAGAGAGAGAGAGAGAGAGAGACAGGTACCCTCCCCCTCAACAGTGTCTCATGCAGTAAGCTTTCCCCTCCCCCTGTCTTCCCAGCCAGCTGGGGTCGCGGGCCCACGAGGTCAGTCACGTGCGGCGTCTATACCCGGGGTCGCGGGCGCACGCAGTCAGTCCTATGCGGTGTCTACATCGGGGTTGCGGGTGCACGCAGTCAGTCACATGTGGGGGCTCCACCCGAGGTTGTGGGCACACGCAGTCAGTCTTATGAAGTGTCTACACCCGGGGTCTCGGGCCCACGCAGTCAGTCACATGCAGCGTCTACAGGCGGGGTCGCGGGCACACGCGGTCAGTCATGTGTGGCGTTGACCCTGGAACTGAACCCGCGTCCCCTGGCTCCCAGCACAGAGCGCGCGTCCCGCCGTGCTCCCGCAGCTCCCGGGCATCCTTTGGAGGTGCTGGAAGTGCTCCAGGGGTGACGGCGCTGCTGCTGGTGCGCACCCGCTGAGTACCGCCTTCAGACTGGGGTGGATCGGGTGCCACTCAGATCCCCCCGAAACTGTTAAAAATGGTTTTGCCCAGCGTGACGGAGGAGGAGCACAGGCTGCCAGGGGTGTGCGGGGTGGAGGCTTCAGGCCTAGACCGACCAGGCGCCTCTGCTCGGGTCCCTTGGCAAGGCTTTGGGGAAGGCGTACGGACGGCCTGGGTGGGCGCTGGGGTGCAGAGCATCCGGCCTGGGCAGAGCTGCTGCGCCTTCGAAGGCTTCTGTCTTCATGCCGGGCCGGTAGAAAATGGCCCAAGAGCTCTGATAAGGCGCAGGTATGGTTTTTGCCACTTGCTCTCGCCCTTGGTGGAGAATGGATGGATGGGGACGGAGGATGGAGCCTGGAGGCCTCTGCACGCTCGTGCCCAGCCGAGTCAGACTCACTGCTCGGGTGGAGGAGGAGAGTGGGGGTCTCAGCACCGGAGTCCGAGCCAGGGGGCCTTGCTGACCGGGGAGGGTTGACTGTCCAGAGAAAGTGCAATCGGCAGCGCCCCGGTTTCTGGCTTGACCGCCTTGCTGAGCCCCGTGTTGGACGAGTGTGCCGGTCCTAGGGACCAGGGGCCATGGTGCAGGTGCTGCAGAGGGTACTGAGGGGACCGGCGCTCCTGAGTGCTCTGGGCAGGGGCCCCCTGGGCAGGCCTGCAGCACGTGGGTGGCCATCGAGGTCCTAGGCAGGAAGCACAGCATGAGATGAGAAATTGAGGATTAAACCTTTGAGGAACACCAGCATCTGAAGGCTGAAAGAGGAAGATGAGTCCGCCCAGAACACTGAGAAGGGATTTCTCGAGAAGTTGGAGGAAAACCAGGAGAGGGGTTCAGTGAGACCAGCAGAGGGGAGTGTGCCGTGAAGTAGAACGTGGTGGGCCTTGTTAAATGGAGGAGGATGGAAAATGTGACAGGATTTAGCAACACGGAGGCTATCCGTGCCTTTCGCAGGGACTGTTTCAGTGGATAATAAGGCTGTGCACAGGACTGCAGCAATAAGAGAATTAGAAGTGAGATAATAGGGGCCAGCAGGTGCTGTAGTGGTTACTGCGCTGGACATGACTGACTGCAGTTCGAGTCCTGAGTCCGGCAGCTTGAAACACACTGGGCACGTGTGTGTGCCTGCCCAAAACCCTGAGAAGAGATTGGAGAAGAAGGGATTGTGGCATGATCACCCTCCTGGGGAGTGATTTCTCACTTTCTCTCTCTGTTTCTCTTTGTCTCTGGCGAGCACACGTGCCCTACAGCAAAAATCTCTCTCTTTTTTTTTTCTTTTTTCTTTTGAGAGGTTTTTTGCTATAGGGCGCGTGCGCTCGCCAGACAGACAGAGAGAGACAGAGAGATAGAAAGCGAGAAATCACCCCCCAGGGGGGATGGCCACGCCGCAATCCCTTCTCCTCCATTCTCCTCCTGGGATCTTGGGCACGCACGCACACACACCCGGCGTGAGTTTAAGCCACCGGGTCCGGGACTCGAACCGCGGTCGACTACGTGGGAGTCCAGCGACATAGCCATTACGCTAACTGCTGGTCCCCAAAAATCTTTCTTAAAGGGAACAGCAGTTGGCGTAATGGCTATGTCGCTGGACTCTCACGTAGTCGACCACAGTTCGAGTCCAAGACCTAGTAGCTTAAACTCACACCGGGTGCGTGTGCGTGTGTGCCCAAGATCCCGAGAGGAGAAAGGAGAAGGGATTACGGCGTGGCCATCCCCCCTGGGGGGGGGGTGATTTCTCTCTTTCTGTCTCTCTGTTTCTCTCTGTCTTTCTGGCAAGTGCACATGCCCTGTAGCAAAAACCTCTCAAAAAAAAAAACCAAAAAAACAAACAAACAAACAAAAACACTCCCTTAAAAAAAACTGAGGGAATAGAGAGAGAGCATGTGGAAACTCTTTTGAACTATTCATCTTCAACAGGGCAGAGAGAAGCTTTGGCTGGGAGGGAAAGTGGGTTCGTGGTGATGTTTGTATTTTTAAAAGCAGACTTAAGCATGTTTATACACACATAAGCGGGCTCTAGCAGAGAGGGAAACTTTTAGCGGGGAAGGAAATGATTCTTGAATCAAGTATTTTGATGCTTAATGAGGTGTTTCATATCATGAACATTTCCTGGGCTTCCCCTTTGTGCCAGCCATTATGGTAGCACAGGGTCAGTCATGAGAACCACTTTCTCGGCTCGGATTGCCTTCCATAATGTTCCAGGGTGGCTTCAGTTCTTCACGGCCACATTCAGAGCCATCTTCACTCTGCTGCTCCAGTGTCTAGAACACGTTTGCTGTAGTAATGACATTAATACAAATTACCAAATTGGGCTTTTAATTTTTTTAGAGAAGTTTTTGCTATAGGGCACATGCATTCATTGGAGACACAGAGACAGAAAGTCAGAAATCACCCCTGCCCCCGTCCCGAGGGGATGGCTACACCCCAGTCCCTTCTCTTCCACTCTGCTCTCAGGATTTTGGGCATGTGTGCACATGCGTTGGCATGAATTTCAAGGTGCCGGGTCTGGGACTCAAACCATGGTTGACCATGTGGGAGTCCAGCGATATAACCATTCTGTCATCTGCTGGTTCCCCAGTTGGGTTATTAAACCACTGTCAGTGGGTGTGATTTGGGCCTTATTTTTCCTAGTAATGGTAGCATATATAGTACATAATAGTAACTACCAAGAGCTGGTAGGCACTGGTAAGGCTTGGGTTAGTAAATACTCACCTTCCATTAATGCCCAAAGAGTAGCTTCCCTCCATGGCTACTGCGCTGATGTGTGCCTTCCAAACAAAGCCACGTGATGAAATTGGGTTGTGATGGGATTAAGAAGGCGAAAATTTAACCTGACTATGGGGTTAAGGGGTGGGCCCTGTGGGAGGTGATTGGGGAGAAGGCCATTAGGGCGAGACGGGACAGGTGCGTGGACACAGACATGCAAGCTCTTGCCCTCTCATTATCGTGATGCTCTGCACCTCAGTGGGCTTCTACATTGTCCCCACAGCAAGAAGGCCGTCGGCAGATGTGGTCCTTGGACATTGGACTTCCAAAACCATGAGCTTAATAAACTCATGTCCCTCTAAATCACACCCAACCTTGGCTGTTTGGCTATTAAGCAATAATGAATGAGCTAAAACAGCTACTAGTGCTCCAGAGTGTCCTATGAGGGTGCGTTGGTTGATTGCAGAGGTTCAGGGGGACTCAGGTAGCTGGTCAACCCTTATTCCTGGGTCTGTCTGTGAGGATCTTTCTGAAGGAGATTGGCACTTGACTCCGTGGATGAGGTGAGGGAGGTCGTTTATCCCTTAAGCCAGTGTGGGTGGACACTGTCCAAGTAGCTGAGAGCCCAGATAGAAGAGAAGCAGAAAAAAGGATTTGCATCTCAGGAAATTGGGACACGTTCTGCCCTGGGACATCAGCCAGGCCCTCTAGCCATCCAGTTCCAGAGCTGACATGCTGGTGGCCTCCCATCCTCGGAGTTATCCTCTGGGCTGCCCCGGCTCTGAGACCTCTGGACTCAGAGGTCCACTGCAGACTGCCCTGGTTCTGCAGCTTGCAGAGAGCTTATGATGGGACTTCTCAGCCTCCAGAACAGCAGGAGCCGGTTCCCCTGATAAACCACCCCATCTATCTACATCTAGTTCTCATCTATCGAGTCGTCCACTCACCTACCTATTTGTTGGGTTTCTCTAGAGGACCTTGCCTAATACAAAGAGATTCCTTGTCCCTCACCTCCTCTCTCCACCTGGCCTCTCCAGCCCGTTGAATCTACCTCTTAATATATGTCATCTGCCCTGCTTCTCACTTGGGTTGGTCTAGCACTCTCCTACTCCTTCTGATTCACCCTCTTCCAAATCATCCCCCTCCTGGTGCCAAGAGGATGTTTTTAAATGCACACTGAATGTCACTCCCACCTAAGATGTCTTGAGAGACCTTTGGACCCTCCCTCTCCACCCTGTCTGTGCAGGTCCAGCCACCTCCCTCCCACCTGCCCCTACATGCCACATCCCGCATCCTTGTCCACTCATGCTCCCTCCTCTGGCTTTGCTCGTGTGTTTTGTTTGGTTCTCATTCTAAGACTTAGGCCCTGCTCTATCCAGCTTCACCTGCAGGCCCCTTCCTCAGCCTCTCCAGACCAGCTCAGGCATCCCTTCCTCTTGCCCTGCAGCACACAGCACTCCCCTCCTCTCGGCATCCAGAACTTTCTCATTGCGGCCTCCCAGTTTCCCACACAAGGGAGCACATGCTCGAGCGCCTCAGGCATTTTGAACGAGCAGTTTGACATCCACGTAGGTTAAAAACTAGTTACAATGATCAAGCCTAGAACTGTCCTCAATGTTCTATATACACCCAGAATAATCGTGGTATGGATTCAGTATGCTCCGAGTGACTCAGGAATGCAGCTACCACGTGAATTGAGGGGCAGTCACTCTGTGGTATTTGTAACCGGGCTGTTTGCAGAGTGCCTCGCTGAGGCAGTGCGGGTTGACCAGAGTCCTCAGCTCAGGAGGTCGCATCGCAGCTGTGTGCGCGGTGCCTGGGTGTGGGCAAGGCTGTGTACAGCGCCTGTGGGCTCGCTTAGGCTTTACTTACAAATGTCAAGTGTACATGATAGGCAGAACTGACTAGGGAGAAATGTTCACTTGTTGAAATACTCACTTTGTAAGCTAAATAATGGGATCGAGTGTATAAAAGAAAATGAAATAAAAAAATGTAAATAAAAATTAAAAAACAGACTGAATGATGCCTGTCTTCTTATAGTTCCAAACCGGCTCATTAAAACTATCATGCAGGAGCCAGCAGAAGGCATAGTGGTAACGTTGCTGGACCCCTACATGGCCCACTATGGTTCAAGTCCTGGATCCGGTGGCTTCAAAATTACGCCGGGTATGTGTGCGTGCATGCCCAAGATCCCGGAAGGATAATGGAGGCAAAGGGGCTGTGGCGTAGCCATCCTCCTTGGGGGGTGATTTCTCACTTTCCCTCTCATCATCTCTGTCTCTCTCTCTTTGGTGAGCGCATGTTCCCTATGGCAAAAACCTCTTAAACAAACCAACAACAACAACAACAACAACAAACTTATCATGCAAGTCCTCTCCCGTTATACTTCCTGTGACAGTCCAGCCAGAATAAGTGTGTATGGGAAATACGTACACTTTTGTGATAAATCGCCATCCTTTTAATTTTTCTTTATATTACGGTAAGGATATTATATTGATTTTACAAAGAGATTTTATATCAGAATGGAAAAAGAGCTTCACAAAATGCTGAACTAGAAAGAGGGATGGCTCCGAAAGGGGAGAACAGCGGAGTGTAGCGTCCCCCTCCTATACTGGACACGTGGGCGCTTCCTGTGTTACATGGACTTTTTCTGAAATAAACATGTTTAATAAATACTTAAAAAATTCAGTTGATACATCGTTTCTCGTTTTAGCAGTGGATATGATGACACTCATTTTATAAATGACCAAGAAGAATACGGGGGCTCAGTTGAATAGATTAAAGACGTGGCGTAAGGAGACCTGGCAGGGCCTCTGCCACTTAAAAAGCAGCGTCCTGACCCTGGGCACGGATGTGGACGCTGAGACATCAGTGCGTAATTTGGGGCGCATTCCTGGGTTTTTCTCAGCCTGGACTTCTACATGTGCAAAGTGAAAAGGATATACTTGATTATTTAGGTAGTTTTCACATTTGTTCTGATCATTTTATAGCTGGAAGAAAACCATGAAGTATAGAGACATTTAAAATTCCCCTCTTGGGGGGCCGGCAGGTATGGTGGTTGAGGTACTGGACTCCCATGGCCAACCATGGTTTGAGTCCCAGGCTTGGTGGCTTGCTTTCTCGCTTTCCCTCTTTCTCTCAAATAAAACAAAATCAATAATTAAAAAATTCTCCCGTTAACTAGCAAGAAGCTTCCTACCAGAAAGTTTGGCTGTATTACATACGAGGGGACTTCAAAATATTCATGGAAAAAATGGAGTTTAAGTATGAGTTTATTTTGATGCCAAAAATTGAAATCCATGCATGGTTTTCATAATACACATTTTCCATGAGCTTTTGGAAAGAGGCACCTCTTATACATGTAAAAAAGTTCCATAAACAAGGCACTCTTACAAACTACGAATAGTTTAGCACTTCCACCTATTAATATCTCTTTAATGAGAGTTCACTTTTCCTGCCACCCACTAGTGTTTGCTAGCAGATAAGCAAAACTGAAATGTTTTGGAGAAAATATTGTGAAAAGCTTAGAGCTGAGAACATTCTGTTAACTTTCTTTTCTGTTCTTTTCCTTTTTTTTTTTCTTTGATAAGTTTTTGCTATAGGGTGCGTGTGCTCGCCAGAAAGACAGAGAGAGAGAAAGCGAGAAATCACCCCCCCAGGGGAATGGCCACGCCGCAATCCCCTCTCCTCCATTCTCCTTTCGGGATCTTGGGCACGCATGCACACGCGCCCGGTGTGAGTTTAAGCCACTGGGTCTGGGACTCGAACTGCGGTTGACTACGTGGGAGTCCAGAGACATAGCCATTCTGCTAACTGCTGGTCCCCCATTAACTTTATTTTCAGAATGTTGGGAAAATAGCAATACTTCTGTCCTGGAGGCAGAATATAGAAAGCTAGTCTACAGTCTAGCCAAGTAACAGGATAGTTTGTGCTGTGAGGTGGTTCAGTTCTGCTTTCTTAGTTTCTCTAAGACAATACCGATTCTCCCAAGATAGGGACCCCCCCCTCCCCAACACACACACACACACACACACACACGCACACGGAAGAGTTGTTAGATTTAGCAAATTAAAGTACAGGATGCTCAGTTAAATTTAAATTTCAGGTAAACAATAAATAGGTTTTTTATTTATTTACTTTTAGTTTTTGCTATAGGGCGCGTGTGCTTGAGAGAGAGAGAGAATGTGAGAAATTTCCCCTCCTGGGGATGGCCGCATTGCAGTCCCTTCCCCATTCTCCTCTTGGGATTTTAAGCGTGCACGCACCGGCAGGGGTGTTTCTCAAGCAGCAGGGTCTGGATTCGAACCTCCATGCTGTTGACCCTGTGGGATCCAGCCGCTTTAAATACATTGTTTTTGTTATGCTTTTTTAGTGCAGTTATGTCCCACATAGTGCATGGAACAATCTGATTTCTAAAGCAGTCCAGGTTGACCACTCGACTAAGGTTTGTGGGTTTTTCTTGTGTGATGTCCAAAAACGTCAGCAGGTCCCCGCCCTGAAGCAGGTTATAGGGGCCACAGCTGCTCAGTGGGCGTTAAGACCGACACTGTTGAGCGGTTGCAGAGAGCTTTGGCTAGACCTTGGCGGAGGAAGTCCGAGCAGGGCTACTAATACGGAGCCTTAGGCCGACAAATACGCTCCCAATGCACCTGCGAGTCCGCAGTGTAGACGGAGGAGGGCGGACAGCCCCTGTCCTTGAAAGCCTCGCTCCTGGCGACCTGCAGTGGTGGCAGGTGGTCTTCCTGGCTTTAGCCCCGTGGGTGCCGCACTGTGGCTTCCGACCTGGGCGGGCCTGCCGGTGGCGGTGCTGGTTTTAGTTCCAGCTGGTCCCCAGACCGCGCGGGTGCGCATGCGCAGTGCTCGCAGCTGGGCGCGCAGAACACGCAGGGCCGGGGACAGATGGAGCAGGAGTGACAGGGAGGGAGGAGTCCGTGTTAGTTTTGGCACTGGCGTGTAGAAACATCTGGGAAGTAGGAAATGGGACCCTTCGCGGGGCGGCGTGAAAGGCGCAGACGCCAAGACGCGACCCGGAGGCCCCGGTACGGGGCGGGCGGGTCTCCCATGAGAACGTTTGCTCGGCTGGCTTCTCCCCGCCTTGCGGCTTGCTTAGGGCAGTGGGGCGCTCCCAGGACCCGCGGGGACACGCGAGAGGCAGGGCGCCGGATCCGCTCTCCGTCCTGGTCCCAAGGCGTCAGCGATGTCCTGCCGGGCCGAGGACAAGGGGCTGTGGGGCTCGGGTGGCAGAAAGGAAGCCTGAGAAACAGGGCTCGGGGGTTCGGACTCAAAGCCAGGGAGTGTGAGCGGTCTGGGTGGAGAACGCACCAGAGCCGCTGGGAAAGAGAACCCCGCCTCCCGGGCCTCCCGGGTCTCCCAGGCCTCCCGGCCTCCCGGGCCTGGGCTGCTGGCCACCTGCTGGCCCTACGCAGTGCCGGCGGGGGGTGGGGGGGCGCGCTGGAAGCCGGCTGGTACGGGAAGGGGCGCTAGGTCCACAGTCCGGATCCCACAGTCCGACCCGCTTCCTCCTCCTCTTGGGCCCTCTCGGTTCCACAGTGTCAGGTTCCCAAGGTTCGGCCTGAGTCCACCTTTTAATACCACTGCACGGTGGGACCAGCAGTTGGCGTAATGGCTATGTCGCTGGACTCCCATGTAGTCGACCGCGGGTTCGTGTCCCGGACCGGGTGCTTAAAACTCACGCCGGGCGTGTGTGCGTGCGTGCCCAAGATCCCGAGAGGAGAATGGAGGAGAAGGGATTGCAGCGAGGCCATCCCCCCTGGGGGGTGATTTCTCGCTTTCTGGCGTAATGGTTATGTTGGTGGACTCCCACGTGGTAGAGTTGGGGTCCGACCATGGCTTAAAACAGACCAGGCGGATGTGCATGGTGCCCCAAATCCCCAGAGGAGAAGAATGGAGGTGATTTCTCCCTTTCTGTCTCTCTCTGCCTCTTCAGTGAATGCATGCAACCTATAGCAAAAATCTCTTTCAAAAAAATAGTACAGATGCTATATATAAGAAAAGTATAAAAACAATAAAAATCAGGAGAAGTAAAAAGCAAAAATTATTAACGTGAACTCATCCTTTCTTCCCACAACTTTGGTCTGTCCCCTTGGGCAAAGCTGGGAGTGCACCTGGGCCTTTTGGAGCCCCCCACTGGGCAGGCGCTGGTGCCTGGCTGGGTTTGGCCTGCGGCTGGCCTGGTGGTCCTATGGCCTTCTCTTGGCAGCGCTCTCTCCTTCCTGAGCGCTCCACTTCGCTGGTGCTCAGGGGACACCCCAGCCAGGGCACCCAGTCCGCGTGACTTAAGGGTCTTTAGCTCCAAGCACCGACTTCCTGGCTTTGCCCTGCACAGGAGTTAGTGATAAATTCCGGAACAATCCTCGTCTACTTCTGCTCCGTCACTGGGCATGGAGGGCTTCTGTCACTGACAGCAGATCAAGATGACAGAAGTGATAAACTGGGGGTGCCCCCTGCGGCAGTAAATCCCCGGGACCTGTGAGAGGCTGGGCCTCCTGGAACTGAGCTTGCTGAAATGGAAAGGCTGCCAGGAAGTTCTGCTAGGAGTCCACACAGCCGGTAAGCAAGGGGTTCCGCAAGGCGAGACCTGCAGGGGAAGGTTGTTGGTTCGCGACTGGGGAGCTCCCAATGTCATGGGCATTTCTGTGCTGTGATTGGGCTGCTGACATCCGGGGAGATCCCAGTGTCAAGACCCTGTTACGGGTGGTGCATCTGTCCTTGTCTCCTTTTTTCTATCTTCTCTCACTCAGGGAGGACATGAATAGGTAAGCTTAAAAATGTATATGCGTGCCTGTGTGTAGGTTAGAACAAATTATGAAATGTTGCATCAGTATTTGAGAGAGAAGATTAGAAATGAATCCTACTACACGTTGGGAAGCATTTAAGTCACTCTCAAATTCCCGAAAATCCTGTTTGTATCTTTATGCTTCGTTCCCCCATCTGTTGATGTGCAAACAATACCAGCTCCAGCAGGTCCCTCTGGTCCCCACTAGGACAGTTCAATGATAATGTGTTTAGCCAAAGGAAACAGCCACAGTTAGGCGTGCTGCGTGCTGTTAGGAACAGCTGCTCCGAGGACAAGTGTTAAGGGGTGAGGCTTTTGCTCACTCCCATGAGCTCACTGGGGAGCCGCAGCCCAGCCTGGCCTGCTAGCAGCTGCCGGGGTCAGGAGGCTCTTCCGCCGCTGCATTGCTGCGGTCCCTGGTGGTGTGGCTGCCACGGCAGGGTCAGGTCATTCTGAACTGCCCGTCTTTGCTCTGAACGCTTTAGACTTTCGCTGTAAGGCAGTTTCTCATTTTGGGAAGAGATGAGCAGGGTCTTATTTCCAGCCTTTCCTAGCTTCTCTTCTCTACCAGACCTATGTTCATTTTTTTAGGTATTCACGTGGGAAAATCCACCCTCCACCTTGGTGGGTATGAACATCTTTGTACTTTAAAGAATAGTTCTCCGCAGGAAGTAGGGAGGCTGGCAGTCTAAGAAGTGAGAGTGTGCAGTCATGTCAGGAATGCTTCTTGAATTACGGTCTCATTTTTTGGCAGGTATCATATTTCTTTTGGCCAAAAAAAAGTTGCTTGGTCGTGTGTTTTTGTCTTCACTCTATATTATATTATATTATATTCTCTGTTTCCTTTTTTTTTTTTTTTTGAGAGATTGTTGCTATAGGGCGTGTATTCTCTGGAGAGTGAGAGAAAGCTAGAAATCACACACACACACACACACACACACACACACACACCCCCGGGGTGGGGGTGGCCACTACCGTAATCCCCTCTCCTCCATTCATCTCTCGGGATTTTGGTCATACACTCACATATGCCTGGGTGAGTTTCAAGCTGCCCGGTCCAGGACTTGAACTGTGGTTGGCTATGCAGAAGTCCAGCACCTTAATCACTACACCACCTGCTGGTCCCTCTGGGAGTTTTCTGCTTTGCATCCCCTAGTGTCAGAAGCTTGGCTTCGGGAGGATGATGTGGGATGTTAAGCACTTGTGTTTTGATTGGGCTCAGAGAACTACTGTGTTCAGAGCTCTGGTTAGCACTTGGAAAGGTGGGTTACTAACCTAGTGGTTAAAGGTGGTTAACCTAGTGTTCCGGGTCCTCCTTCTAAACAAGTGGAGCTATTACTCTGAATTGGAGCATTAGATATAAATTTGTTTATTTACCCAAGAAGTACTCATTGGCTGCCTCCTCTCTCCCTGGCTCCGTCCTGGATGCTGGAAGCGACTGGGGACAAGACAAAACACCGGCCACCAGGCGCTTCGTTGTTTTGAGGGGAGTGGGTGGATAAGTCCTGAATATGAAACTCGGCGAATACATTAGTAAGGTTATTTTAGATATTAAACACAAGGAGGAAAACAAAGCAGTTTTATATGGCAAGATCTCAGCACGAAACAGAATTGGAGAAGGGTTTAGTAAAAGTTCTGTTTACAAAGGCGAGGGCAGGGGCAGGTAGGAACATCTCATAGATCAGTGCAGTGTTGGGGCCAGTGTTCTGCAGGGAGGGAGCTGGGCAAGTGCTCAGGCTGTTCTGTTGCTAATAACAGGACTACCTGCGTCTGAGTATTTTATAGAAATAGAGGATTCTCACGCTTACGGTTTCGAGGGCAAAGGTGCATTGGCTGCACCGGCGAGGGTCTTCTTGCTGGAAGGCAGGAGCGTGAGCGGGACAGGGTGTTCTCTGTCTCATTGGGCCTAGAGAACTACTGCAGTCAGGATCTGAGTTAGACTTTGTTTTAGTCTTGAAAAGGTGGGTCACTGGGACCAGCAGTTAGCATAATGGCAATGTCGCTGGACTCCCACGTAGTCGACCGCGGTCCACGTCCCGGACCCGGTGGCTTAAACTCACGCTGGGTGCGTGTGCGTGTGTGCCCAAGACCCCGAGAGGAGAATGGAGGAGAAGGGAGGTGATTTCTCGCTTTCTGTCTCTCTGTCTCTCTCTGTCTTTCTGGCGAGCGTACATGCCCTATAGCAAAAAAGCCTCTAAAAAAAAGAAAAGAAAAGAAAAGGTGGGTTACTAACCACCCTAGAGTTTCAGAATCCATAGTGAGACTCCACTGGACCCCACCGGAGGTGGTCCACCCTGATGCCTAATCTCGTTCTAAAGGTCCCATCTTTCAACACCATAACCACATTAAGTCTCTACTTAGTACCTTCACAATTCGGCCAAATTTCAACATGGGAATTTGGGGGGACACATTCAAACTAGGAAGTAAGTTCCCAGCCTCATGGGGTCCTCGCTGGCTTAATGACCAGAAGTCAGACGGCAAGGGAGACAGGTGGTGTAGTCTCCTCATTACTGGTCAGCCCCTGGGGGGCGGGTGGAGGATACGTGGAGCTTACAGCGCTTGGGGATCTGAAATGGGGTGGGGATTCCGTCTCCAAGGTGATGGACAGTACTCGCGAGAAGATGCGGAGCCAGACAACTGCACACAGGTGGCAAAGGAGGTAGCTATCCACACCCGGCTCTAGTATGTGAGGCTAGAAAGAGCTTGCTTCTACTTAGGGTGATGAGAACACGTTTTTGTAGAGCAAGTACAAAGAAATTGGGCTAACAGTGGACAAATTACAGGACCAGCAGTTGGCGTAATGGCTATGCTGCTGGACTCCCATGGAGCCAACCACAGTTCGAGTCCCAGACCTGGTGGCTTAAACTCATGCTGGGTGCGTGTGCGTGTGTGCCCAAGATCCCGAAAGGAGAATGTAGGAGAAGGGATTGCAGCGTGGCCATCCCCCCGAGGGTGATTTCTCGCTTTCTGTCTCTCTGTCTCTGTCTTTCTGGTGTCTAGTGAGTGCACGTGCCCTATAGCAAAAACCTCTCCAAAAAAAAAATAAATAAATAAGCCACAGTACACAGATGGGACCTGTTTTTAAAACAACTTGGCTACAGTGTCAGGATGATCCTCTAATCCTTTTAGAATCATACTTGTGGGACCAGCAGATGGCATAATGGTTTCATTGCTGGACTTTTACATAGTTGACTGTGGTTCGAGTCCTGGACCTGGTGGCTTAAACTCATACTGGGCACACATGTGCGTAGATGTGTGTCTCTCCCAGGATCCTAAGCGGAGAATGGAAGAGAAGGGTTTATGGTGTGGCCATCCTCACTGGGGGGTGATTTCTTGCTTTCTGTTTCTCTGTCTCTCCAGCGAGTGCACATGCCCTATAGCAAAAAGCACTCTCTCAAAAAAAGAAAAAAAAAAGAATCATACTGGTAATAAAAAATTAACATACTCTTCTAAACTCCCGTCCTGTTTGGAAATTATCGGTATCAGTCTGGCCAGCTTCCTTCCTTTCTCACTTTCTCTCTTTGTCTTATTTCTCTTCCCCCACCCTCCTTATCACTATGCCTTTCAACAAACATTTATTGAGCATCCACGTTTCATATAGTTGCAAATAAGCAGTAAGCCTTGCATGAAACAAAGCCGTCTTCTGCTCAGGAAGTTTAGTTCTGATTTCAGCATTCCAGAGGGTTTCTCAGTGATCCAGCAAGGTGGAACCAGCAGATGGTGTAATGGTTGCATTGCTAGACTCCCATGTAGCTCATTGCAGTTCCAGTTGTGGACCCCGCTTAAGACTCACATGGGACGTGTGTGCGTGCATGCTCAAGATCCCAACAGGAGAATGGAGGAGAGGGATTGCGGTGTGGCCATCCCCCCGGGGGGTGATTTCCCTCTTTCTGTCTCTCTGTCTCTCTAGCGAGCACACGCACCCTATAGCAAAAAGCTTTCAAAAACAAAACAAAAAAAGGGTAATTCAACAAGGTAATAGTAACACCCAACACTTACTGAGCATTTATATATGCCTGATGTTCTTACCCAGAGAGACTTCATTTTTAAATGAAGAATGCATGACAAGCTTAGGGGAAGGGGAAAAAAAATGCTGAAGTGATTTTCCACATTTGGGCCCCATAAAGCTGGATTTGATTGTCTTAAAAAGAAGTGCTCATTTGCTGAAATAATAAATTGACTGACAACGCACAGCACATTAAGTATGCATAAGATTTCAATTTGCATGAATTAAGGAAGAAAAGATTTCTCTCAGTGAGAATCCCATAGAAATTGGGGTTGGGTCCAAAATTTTTCCTTCCACTCAATGGGGGCATCTCCTGTCTCCCTCCTTGCTGGGATTCCAGACCTCTTGACGGCAGAGAATTGAGAGGCAGCTAGACTCAAGGGGGTCCGCCCTGGAAGCTCAGCTCTTCGAAGCTGAAGTTCAAAGGGGGAAAGCATGGTTGGTTCTGATCCAGAGGAGGCGAGAAATGTAACTGCTCTGTGCTCAGAGAGAGCTTGTATACAGGTTTGCGAGGTTTCTCTCTGTCTCCGATGTTGACGAGACAGGACTCATTTGGAAAAAGAGATCTTCATGAATCACAATGAGCAATTTGATGCTTTGTGCTTTTCTTCTCTTTTTGTTACCTGTATGGGAACTAAATTTCCCTCATAACTTCTCTTTTCTTATAATTAAACCAGGTCAAATTTATTTCATGTTTGAGAGTGCATTGTACCTTGGATTGGGAAGTAGAATCTATTTTAATAATTATTTGAGTCCTGTATTAAACTGTGTCACACTAATATGAAGCCAACCCATTAATACACTTTTATAAAATGTTAATTGGTTCAATTGCATGTAAGAATAATTTTCTATTCGAGAGAAAGTTTTCTTCATTTCTATAAATCATATTTTTAGACATTGTAAAAAAGAATGTTTTTTTTAAACTTTATTTATTTATTTTGATTAGAGAAGGACAGAGAGAGAGAGAGAGAAAGTGAGAAAGCAAGCCACCAGGTCTGGTTTTGAACTACAGTCGGCCATGTAGGAATCCAGAGCTCCTAACCACTATGCCACCTGCCGGCCCCTCTTTAGACTTTTTTAAAAGATAAATTTTCTTTTGTTGAGAAAGCAAACTGCAAGGTCCAGGACTTGAACCATAGTCCAGCTCCTCAACCACCACACCATCTACTGGCTGCTTCTATTATATTTTTAATTTTACTCAATGTTCTTCGGCGCCAAGATTTCTGTTTGATTCTTTTTTATGATCTCTGTCTGTCTTGGATTTCTCATTCAGATTATAAATTGTTTTCCAAATTTCATTGACTTGTCTATCTACCTCCTCTTCTATCTCACTGAATTTCCTTAAGGTCATTATTTTGAATTCCTTTTCAGGTCAGTTACTGGAGAATTATGTTGTTCCTTTGGTGGTATCACATTTCCTTGCATTTTCATGTCACCCCCTCCCAAGTTTGCAGGGTACTTCTCATGGAGACAGGCTTTCACTGGTGGATGGGTTTTAATGGCCCGGCAGCTCAGGTTGGGAGTGGACTCAGTGGTGTAGCCCTGTGGAGTTTCTCCAGCTCCGTTCCACGCAAGCAATGACAGTGGGTGTCTCCGTGGCTTAGGTTGTAGGTCTGTGGCAGCAGTGGTGGCAGTGCAGATTATTAGGGTCCCCCTGTTCTCGTTTTCCCAACAGGGAGTCTCGGGTGAAGCCCTGACGTGACTCATGAGCAGCTGCAGCAGCCGAGTCTGGACCGCAGGAGTGAGAGAGGCTGTGGAGCTGGGGTCCCAGGCTCCGAGTCTGTGAACACCTCATGGCACCTGGGTGTTGGGGGGCAGGTTCATGCTCAGAGGCGGCGTTGGTTGCAAATTGGGTCTGTGACTCTGTGACCCTCCTGCCCCCAGCAGGTCAAGTCCCGGGGGCCAGGTGGGGTTGTAACTCTGACCCTGGGAGTGGGCATGGACCTGGAGGTTTGAGACCTGAGGAAACAGGGTACGGCTCCGTTCAGGGACCAGAGCCTGTGGGGTAGAGTAGCAACTCAGGACCCGGAAGCTGAGCACCTGGAGTGGAGGAGGGCAGATGGCTTATGCGTGGGGGCAGGGAGCACAGTGTGACTCCACTTCCTAGGGAGCCAGGCTGTCTCAGCAGCTCAGACTCCAAGGGCCTCATCCAGTTCTGGAAGAGCAGAGGACTCCAGGTGTTCAGCCTGCAGGGTCAGAGGTCTCAGCTCAGGCGAGTGCCCCAGTCCCTGACAGGCAGGTTGCTCCAGCACCTCGGCCTCAGGGTGCAAGACGGCCCGGCCTGGCCTGGCACCCCGACTCCTTTGGAGCCAGCTGCGCTTCATCATAGGCCCAGATGGCCTGACTGCTCCAGGCAGCCAAAGCAGCATTCTCCCAGGCGGCAGGAGGCCACTTCAACTCAGGCTCCGGGAGGAAGTGGGCAGCCGTGACCCGGGACAGGTGGAGTGGTCTGCAGCAGCTTGTCCCCACGGACAGAAACGTGCAGAATGTAGTAGCTGCTTGGCTATAGGATGACAAGCCCGCAGGCTCAGTGGTGACAAAGCCTCGGGGTTGGAAGAGTGTGGGGGCCCACTCGCCCCGGAGCAGAGCGTGCTCCAGCAGTGGTTCCAGGTCCCAGGTGGCACAGCAGCAGCTGCGTGGGCCGGGGTGGGCACAGGGCCGGCCTCTCCCCTGAAAGAAGCACAGCTGTGTGTGTGGACTCCAGGCAGCCCCTCAGCAAGGGCCCTCGATGGGAGCTGTTGGGGTCCTTTTCCTGCAGGGAGCCGTCCCTCCAAGTTTTGGGTTGACCCTGACTGGGGAGGGCGGTGGAGGTGAGGACTTTCCTTCCCCGCTCTGTGTGGCCGTCCTGGCTTTCTGTGCTCTGCTGGTTCTGCTGCTCCTTCTATGCACGCTGGAACTTTCTTTTAGTTATTTTCACCCACACGTTGGTGGCTGTCTCTGTAGGGGCTTCCATGTGGCCACCTTGCTCTGTTTCATAATGCTATTATTTTCTTTAACTTTAGGCTAGTTTAAAGAAACACGTTATGTACAACAACAGTGATGCGCTATACAGGAAGCATCCATCCCCTTTATTTTCCATGCTTTGCATATATGAATTATACATTTGTCTCCCTTGAAAGTGTTCTCTGAAAACCATTAACCTTCTTGGAAAGGCTGTCAGTGCGAGTCTTATTAAATTTCTTCATTAACCGTAGCTCAGGCTCCATCATAATATTTAAATTGGAGTACTCATTGGGCGGCAAATGAGATGATGTTATGAATGTGATTTTAAAATGAACCGACGGGATGCGTTTCACATGAGAGACGTGTCCTCAATTTGCATTTTTATCACTAAAATGGCATCTAGGTGGTCGAGACGGTAAAGCTATGTCAGTGTGAACACTCTCAGTTTTTAAACTTGCCTTCACAGGTTCATTTCATAGCCAATATAATGAGACTCCATGAGAAAAATGGAATAAAGAACAAGTTGGTGTTGGTGCGAAACATTTCTAAACCCATGCGTTTTGTTTTCCATGCTGTGTGTTTTCTGTGAGCCGGGTGAAGAGCCAGAGAGTCTGCACAGGCAGGTGGAGGCAGGAGGCGGGCGCCACCTGAAATGGGGGTTGGGGGGACCCAAACCTCTTCCTTTGGAAGGAGACAGGGAGGGAGGGGGTCAGGAAGGAGAGCGAAGGCGTGTGGAGTCATGGAACGTGTGAGGCAGGGTTTGCCGGGTCCTACGGGAGTTAATGGTTCCCACGGTGGAGCTTGCAGCTAAGCAGGCTTTGCGAGCGTTGGTACAGCCAGATCCCGCGAGACCCTGGAGAAGCCTGGAGGGAGCACTGTACCGGGGGCGCAGGGAAGAGGCGTTGCGATTCCGCGAGCACCTCCCGTGCACAGCCGGGAGCGTGCGTCCACGTGCTCAGCTGCAGCAGAAAGCCACCAGGACCCCTGCCGCCGTGGTGAGCTGTGGCACTGCTTTAGAACAAGGAGGTGGAAGGGCGCAGCATTTCTGGGATTTAAGACACATTCATAACTGCTTGCCAACGAAAAGGAGAGAAGGTTCTGTGAGTACGCTCAGTTCAGAGCGCCGCCGTGGCCGAGGTCTGTCCCGTGGGTCAGTTCCCGTCTAACGCTGCCTCTGCCGTGCACCCCAGAAGCTTCCGGGATTTTGCTCTTCATGAAGCAAGTTGGGGTTAGTGTGAAAAAGGGAGGGAAATACACCAGAAACAACTGCAAAATACATTCATTTGTCTTCCCATAGCGAATTAATGGAGACACTGGGGGAACTCGAAGGTAAGGCGGATGGGACTCAGTTTCTGAAGTCAGACCTGTAACAAATGAAAAAGTCCCCACGATGGGAAAGGGGCTAGAGGGCCCTGGAGCCCAAGCAAAGAGCCCCTCGGTCGGCCTGTGTGTTCTAATGTGTATCCTGTCCGCCCACGTCCCACAAGGAGGTCCCTGTGGCCACTGCTCTGGCTCACTGCAGGCCTCAGGGTGTGTGAGGCTGCCCCACGTGTGCCTGGGACCGGGGCAGTGTGGCACCTCTCCCAGCGGTTCGTATCTAGCTCTGTCCACATGGGGAGGACTGAGCTGACCTGACATGTTCCCTGGTGAGGGACGTGGACCCCAGAGCAGGGGAGGACTGGGACTGATGCTGACCGGTTCCTTCCAAGGCAGTCACTTACATCCCGACTCCAGTTCTGTTAGAAGGAACTTGGGCGTCTGTGGTCAGATGTGTTTGTGAAAGTGTCAGTATCATCCAACACGATTGCAGAATTAGAAAGATGAGATCTACACTCACGTCAGAAGAGATTTTTGCCTTAGGGCATGTGTACTCTCTGAGGGGAGAGAGAGACGGAGACAGTAAGAGAGAAAGTGAGAAATCGCCCCCGGGGGGTTGGCCACGCTGCAATACCTTTTCCTCCATTCTCCTCCTGGGATCTTGGGCACGTGTTCACATGTGTCTGGCATGAGTCTCAAGCCATTGGTCCGAGACTCAAACCATGGTTGGCCATGTGGGAGTCCAGCGACGTAACTGCTATGCCATCTGCTGCTCTCAATCAGAAGAGATTTTTAAAAAAGGTTTATTTTATTTTTTTTCCCTTTGGCCAGAGGGTGTGTGCATGCACTGGAGAGAGAAAGTGAGAGAGATTGTGCTTACAGAGAGAGAGAGAGAGAGAGAGCGCTTAACCCAGTGGAGGTGACGCCGCAATCCTCTTTCATCCCATCAGGATTTTGTACCTGCACACACAGGCGCCCAGCTTAGTTTTCAGGCCTTGGGGCTGAGAGTTGAACCTCAGTTGACCTTGTGGGACCCAGCTCCCTGTTCATAGCTCTCAAATGTTGTGCTATGGAGCCCGCTGCAGAGCAGAGATCTCCCCGAGCAAATATGACAGGTAACTCCTCCGAGAGAACACTTTGTAATAGATTTGTCGAGATTCCAAGAAATTCTATTGAAGTCAGGTGTAGTGAGATGGAGGGATTTGGTCATTAACATTCCTGCATGGGTTTGGTTCCCGTGAGAAAAGCTGTGAGGCTGTCTTTTACAGCAAGGGCCAAAACAGAGTAGCTGATACTGCACGTGTCCTCGCCCTAGAACCCTGCGAGCCCAGGCGGAACCGATGAGACCGCTGTGTTCAGGGTCAGGCCACAGGTGAGCGGGGCTGAGGGTCTGAGAGATGAGGAACTGAAGTTAGTCGTGTTTGCCCCTGCTCTTCGATTCGGGGCCTTTTTTCCCCTCCCCTCCCCTCCCCTCCCCTCCCCTCCCCTCCCCTCCCGTCCCCTCCCGTCCCCTTCCCTTCCCCTCCCTTCCCTTTTCTTTTTTTCTTCCTTTTTCCTCCCTTCCTTCCTTCCTTCCTTCCTTCCTTCCTTTCTTTCTTTCTTTCTCTCCCTCTCTCTCTTTTTTAAAACAAGATCATTCATTCATTTATTCCAGGAATACTTTTTATTTTTTTTTTTTTAAAGCTTGTCGAGTTTTTTGTCTGTTTGCTATAGGGCACTTGGGCTTTCCAGAGAGAAAGAGAGAGAGCGAGAAATTACTCCCCAGCAGGGCTGGCCATGCTGCAGTGCTTCTCCATTTTCTCAGGATTTGGGGCAGGCATGCACATGTGCCTGGTTTGATTTTCCAGCTGCTGGGTCTGGGATTCGAACCACACAGCTGGCCATTTGAGATCCAGCCACCCTAACCTCCACGCTCCCTGCTGGTCCCAGGGGACTTGTCTAATTGTGGCCATAAGAGGCTGAGTCCAAGAGGGGTGGTGGTGTCTCGCTGAGCTGAGAGCCGTGATTAGAGAGCGGGGCTCGACTTTGAGTGCAGTGCTGGAGAAGCAGGTCCTCAGAAGGGAGTTCCGGAACTCTGCGGACCACGGCCCGTCTGGGCTGGGCACGTGCAGACCAAGACGTGAGGTGCGGCCAAGAGCAGGTGCTGTGGGAGAGTTGGTCCAGCGCTCGGGTACTGCTGGTCTTCCACAGGTGGGGAGGCCATGCTGACCACCAGTGTTCTGGAACGATAACAAGGCTACATCTTAGGACCAAAGTAAGGGGCATGGCCCAAGGACAAAGCACCAGTTATCATTATTATTATTTATTATGGGGCGTGTGTACTTGCAGAGAGACACAGGGAGAGAGAAAGTGAGAAATCGCCTCTCCTCTTGGGATTTCGGGCACAGAGGCATGCACCTGTGTCCAGCGTATTTTCCAAGCTGGCTGGGCTGGGACATGAACCGTGCACTTGGCCATTTGTAATCTAGCTGTCTTAACCACCACGCCACCTGGCCGGCCCCAAAGCACCAACTCTTTAAAGGAAGACAACATAATTCAGGCTATTTACAATGTATCATGTACAATATTGAGCTTTAAGTTAAAAAAAACCTTACCAGACACATAAAGAAGCAGGAAAATGTAGCCCATTCTCAAACCCTGAGAAACAGACTCCAAGATGACACAAACGTTAGACTTAGCAGAGAAGGACTTAAAAACAGTTATTATAATATATATATATATATATATATATATATATATATATATACATATATATATGTATATATATATGTATATATATATATATATGTATATATACATGTATATATATATAAAATGAAAATGATCTAAATGGGAGCCAGCAGGTGGCATGGAGGTTAAGTTGGTTGGATCCCACATGGCTGACTGTGCAGTTCAAGTCCTGGACCTGGCAGCTTAAAAATCACCCTGGACGCATGTGTGTGTGCCCCAAATCCCGAGAGGAGAACGGAGAAGAGGGATTGCTGCATGGCCATCTCCGCTCGGGGATGATTTCTCCTTCTCCACCTCCTGTCTCTCTTTGGCAAGTGCATGCACCCTATAGCAAACTTTAAAAAATTATCTATTAGATTGGCAAAAAAGTTGTGATATGTTTTTCTATGCGAAATTGCACCATGACTTTTCCAACAACCCAAGAAAAGAACTCTAGCAAAGAAAAGGATGTATCTGAAAGAAAAAGTCCAACCTGAAGAATGGAAACATAAAAGATTTTAAAAATTTTTTTGGCACAGGGACCAGCAGTTGGCGTAATGGCTATGTCACTGGACTCCCATGTAGTTGACTGCGGTTCAAGTCCCGGACCTGGTGGCTTAAACTCACGCCAGGCGCGTGTGCGTGCGTGCCCAAGATCCCGAGAGGAGAATGGAGGAGAAGGGATTGCGGCGTGGCCATCCGCACCTGGGGGGTGATTTCTCTCTTTCTGTCTCTCTGTCTCTCCCTGCTTCCTGGTGAGCGCACATGCCCTATAGCAAAAGCTTCTCCAAAAAAAGAAAAAAAATCTTTTGGCACATAAGTGAACTCTGGGACAATATTAACAATGTAATATATATCATCAGAGTCCCTGATGGAGAAGAACAGGAGTGGGACAGTAAAAAATATGCATTTGGCAAATAACAGCCTTTTGTCTTGTTTGGCACTCTCTTTCCCACGATCTGTATTTGTAGAAGTGAGGGTTACAGTTCCCCAAATTTGGTAGAAAACAGCAATGTACATATCTAAGACCATCAGAAAGTCCCAAACATGGAAAATAAAAAGGGAAATACACTTAAATATATCATCGTTAAGCTGCCAGAAACCAAAGATAAGGAGAAAATCTTAAAAGTGGGCAGAGTGGGGTGGGTAGGTGGGGGGACACGTTACACATCAAGGACACAGGGTAAGGAAGGCTACACAGATAACCCGCCCGAGAAAGCTGGTGTTGCCTTGTCTTTTTCAGATGAACTTGACTGAAAGATAAAAATTATTACCACAGATAAAGAAAGACATTTCATAACAATAAAAGGTCAATTAATCAGGAAGACATAATTATCCTACATGCGTGTGTATCTAATTATAACTTACAGATACCTGAGGCAAGATTTGACAAAGCTACAGGGAGAGAGTAAAACACGTGAGTTGGAGATTGCATACTCCCTTTCAGTAACTGATGGATCAAGTAGAGAAGAAAAGCAGACATATCAATTTGAAAACCTCTGTCCTGCACTGGACAGAGTTGGCATCTAAAACATCCCCTATCAACAGCTGCAGGATGTGCACTGTTTCCAAGTACATGTGGAATGTTTGACATCATAGATCAACATGCTCAACAAGATTGCATTCATAAACTGTTCTGGCACCGTAATGGAATTATAAATCAATAACAATAGGATTTTTTAGAGAAAAAAAACCCTGAATATTTGAAAATTAAGCAACACTTTAATATAATCCATGAGTCAAATGAAAATTTGAAATGGAAATTAGAAAATATTTTCAACTAAATATTTATCAATAAATTATTATAGCTTACTTATGTGTGAAAAAAGGGGATTAAAAAGCATTTTCTTACCACTCCTAGTCAGTATTGTAACATGAAGGCCCTTGCCAGAACAGTGAGGCAAGGAAAGTATTGAAAAGCCTGAAATAAAATGATCTTTATTCACAGATGACATTATTTCCACATTGTTCATGTGGAAATCCTAAGTAAGCTATAATAATTTACTACTAATAAGCACATTCAACAAGACCCCAGGATTCAAGATTACTATACAGGAAGCTCTACTAGGAATACTTGGGTTTCAACATAAATAACCATGGCATATGTGAATAAAAATTATTTTACTCCAGGCTTTCTGATAGTTTGCCTTTTCTTTCTTTCTTTTTATTTTATTTTATGATTTTTTTTGCCTTACTGTACTTGCAAGAACCTTTATATTACAATAGTGACTAAAAGTGGTAAAAATACAATAAGTGGTAGTAGTAAAAATATGACATTAAAATTTTTGAGATGAAGTTAAAGCAGTTGTTAGAGGGAAATGTATTGTTTCACATACTTATATTAGAAAAGAAGAGAAATATAAGATAAAACAACATTAGTAAATCAGAGGAAAAAATTATAAAGAGAAAAATCCCATAAAGTAGAACATAAAAATTAGAAAGAAATTACCATAGGAATGTTTCTTTGAAAAGATTAATGCAATTGATATAACGAAAATAATCAAGGAAAAAGACGTAAAATGAATTATTGATAGCAGAATGAAAATAAGGATATAAAGGCAGACCCTACATTCATTAAATGGAAAGATATTATGCAAAACTTCATGTGGGTAAATTCAGCCATTTATTTGAAGTAGACAAATAAATCACTTTACAAAACTGACACAAAAAAAATGAAAAATCTTAATACCCTGTATCTACCTAAGACATAAAATTTATAATAATTACTATTCTCTCTTCCTCAAAATATGAGACTCAAATGGTTTTATTGGTAATAGTCTGTTAGAAGTTAAAACAAAAGATGGACCAGTAGATGGTGTAATGGTTATGTCACTGGACTTCCATGTAGTTGACTGCTGTTCAAGTCCTGGACCTGGTAGCTTAAAACTCACACCGGGTGGGTGTGCATGCATAACCAAAAACTTAAGAGGAGAATAGAGGAGAAGGGATTGTGGCGTGGCCATCCCCCCACCCCCAGGGAGGGGGTAATTTCTCACTTCCTGTCTCTCTGACTCTCCATCAAGTGCACGTGCCCTATAGCAAAAAAAAAAAAAAAAAAGTCTTAAAAATGTAATTATAAAAAAGAAGAAGTTAGCACCAACCTCATACAACTTAGAAAATACAGGACAAAGGAATGTTTCCAACTCATCTTATGTGGCCAGGATAATCTTAACATCAAAACATCATCAAAACTTGATGTTTTGATATTATAACTTAACAAAATTATAACCAATATTTTTCATGAACATAGACACAAATATCCTCAACAGAATATTAGAAAATAAAATCCAATGCTATATGAAAGGGTAATGAAGTTTATTCCAGGAATACAAGGGGATTCAACAGAGATACATGATCATTTAAATAAATGCAGAAAAAGAATTTGAAAAAAGTCAACACTTATTCAGGCTAAACAGAACAAGAAAAACAGCTCTAAGTCAACTAGAAATAGGACCTAAGAAAGAGTAACTACAAAAAAATTATAGATAACTTTATAAATTTTTATTTAACATGAAAGAATAAATGCTTTCTTCCTAAGATCAAAAAAAAGGGGGGATTAAAAAGTGTTTTCTTACCACTCCTACTCAGTATTGTAACATGAAGGCTCTTGCCAGAACAGTAAGGCAAGAAAAGTATTGGAAAGCCTGAAATAAAATAATCTTTATTCACAGATGACATTATTTCCACATTATGCATGTGGAAATCCTAAGTAAGCTATAATAATTTACTAATAAGCATATTCAACAAGATCCTAGGAGTCAAGGTTACTATATAGGAAACACTTATTTTCTATATATTAGCAATAAAAAGCAGTATATAAAATTTCAAATATTTAATGTGTAAATTGTATCAAAAATAAAATACTAAGAATAAATTTAATAAAATGATCTAGAATCTATACACCTAAAACAAAACATTGCTGAGGGAAAATAAAGAAGACAGGGACCAGCAGTTGATGTAATGGCTATGTTGCTGGACTCCCATGTAGTCGAACCTGGTTCGAGTCCCGGACCCAGTGGCTTAAACTCACGCCGGGTGCGTGTGCTTGTGTGCCCAAGATCCCTAGAGGAGAATGAAGGAGAAGGGGTTGCGGCGTGGCCATCCCCCCTGGGGGGTGATTTCTCACTTTCTGTTTCTCTCTGTCGTTCTGGCAAGTGCACAGGCCCTATAACAAAAACCTCCCCCCACCCCCGCAAAAGAAAGAAAGAACGAACAAAAGAAAGAAAGAAAGAAAGAAAGAAAGAAAGAAAGAAAGAAGATAAATAGATATATAATGTTCATGCCTTAATATGATTAGTACTTTTAAGATTTTGCTTCTTCACACATTGATCTGTAGCTCTGTCATTGTTCCAATGGATATCCCCACAAATTTATTTTATAAATTACAATTTGATTCTAAAATCTATTTGGTGGTATAGTAGGTCTAGAATAGCCACATTTTTATTTTTAATACATATTTTTAAATTTTTTGCCATATGGCACATGCTCTTACCAGAGAGACAGACACGGAGATGGAGAGAGGGGGAAAGTGAGAAATCCCCCCCCCCCCCCCCCCCCCGCCACGGAGGATGGCCATGCTGCAGTCTCCTCTCCCCCATTGTCCTCTCTGGATCTGGGGCATGCATGCACATGTGCCTAGTGTGATTTTCAAGTTGCCAGGCCTGGGATTTGAACCGTGGTCGATCATATGGGAATCCAGTGCCTTCGCCACCACACCACATGCTGGCCTTAACCAAATATTTTTAGGGGATAAACTTGGGAGACTTACCCTACTCGATTTAAGACTTTGTGTAAAGCTGTGGTAAATAAGAGTGCAGTATTAGCGCAAAGAAAGACACATACTTCAGGAGGATGGACTCAGAGTCCAGAAGGAAAGTTTTACAGCTGTTTTTGGACAAAGGTACCAACTCCATAGTAAGAAGAAAATCTCTTCAATAAATCATTGTGGAATGACCAGATAGCTACATGGGAAACACTTGATTGAAATCTCCAAAAAATAAACGAGATCATTTGTAGACTTAAACCTGAAACCTAAAACTTGAACGCGTGTAGGAGAAAGCACAGGAGAGCTGTCTTCTCTTGAGGTAGGAAAAGTTTTCTCAGAGAGATAAATAACCTGACTCGTAAAAGAAAAGGGAAAAAAAAATGGTGAAGTTTGTGAAAAAATTTTAAAAGTCTGCCTATCAAGAGACACCATTAAGAAAATGAAAAGGCGGGACCAGCAGTTAGCGTGGCCATCTCCCCCGGGGGGTGATTTCTCACTTTCTGTCTCTCTGTCTCTCTCTGTCTTTCTGTCGAGCGCATGCGCCCTATAGCAAAAACCTCTCCAAAAAAAGAAAAAGGAAAAAAGAAAATGAAAAGGCAAGCTCCATGTTGGGAGAACGTATTTGCTATGTTGCTGTAGTCAATAATAAACTATCAAGCAGATCAATAAAAATAGGTGAAATACTTGGATACTTTACATGCACACAGAGGATACATAGAAATGGGCAGTAGGTCCATCCAAACTGCTCAACGTCGTTAATCATCGGGGATATGCAAATGAAAAGGATAACCCTCTCCTCCTTTACATGCACAGACCACGTAGAATTTAAACGCCTGGTATCATCAGATGGAGAGGACTTGGAGCGGCAGGACGCTCACACGCTGCTGGTGAAATGCTCTGGGAGAAGTGTCAGATGGCTTCTCTGGTGCTCAGTACACGTGGACCCCATGCTCTGCAGGTGTGCTCCTGGGTATTCTCCCAGGAACAGTGAAAACTGGTGTCCGTAAAAAGACATGTTCAGGGACCAGCAGTTAGCGTAATGGCTATGTCGCTGAACTGCCATATAGCCGACCACAGTTCGAGTCCCGGACCCGGTGGCTTAAACTCACGCCGGGCGTGTGTGCGTGCATGCCCAAGATCCCGAGAGGAGAATGGAGGAGAAGGGATTGCGGCGTGGCCATCCCCCCTGGGGGTGATTTCTCGCTTTCTGTCTCTCTGTCTCTCTCTGTTTTTCTGGTGAGTGTACACGCCCTATAGCAACTTCACTTTAATAACCCCAAACTGGAAACCACACAGATCTTCACGTGAATGGATAAATAAATGATGGTCTAGAGAATGAGCAGAATGTGGCTCAGTAGTCAAAGAATCAACTATGAACCACGAAACAAGATGACTGAGTCAGAAACCTTATGCTGAGTAAAAGAACCCCAGAAACGAAAAAGCACAGGCATGATTTCGTTTATGTAGTTGCAAATGAGCAAAATGAATCTATGGCACTAGAGTGGTGGTTAAGGCAGCTGGATCCCACATGGCCGTTGTGTGGTTTGAATCCCCAGTTCAGCAACTTGAAGAACATGACAGGTACCTGTGTGTGCGTGCCCCACATCATGAGATGAGAATGGAGGAGAAGGGATTGTGGTGTGGTCATCCCCCTGGGGGCTTCTTTCTCACTTTTACTCTCTCTCTGGCCAGTGCATGTGCCCTATAGCAAATCGGAAAAACAAACACAAAAACAAAAACAAATTACAAGTGTGGTTGCTTAAGGGGGGTGGGAAGTGACCCAGAGGAGGAGTAGGCTTCCGGGGGGTGATGAGGGTGTTCCGTATTTTAGTCATGTGCTCATCACACGCAGACGGTGGAACTCCTTGAACTGTGCCCAGGGCAGTGTGTACCTCTGACGTAAATGCTCCTGTAAGGAAATGAGGGGAAGGCTTGAGGAAGGAGCAGGGGCTCTTTGTTTTCTGGACCTGGCAGTTCCCAAGTAGGGGGTGGAGCCCGGGGAGGATGGGGGTGGGGGGGTTGGGGGGGGAGCCCAGGAGGACAGGAGGTGGGGAGGGAATGCACTGGGGAGGGCCTTTGTAGCTGTCCTGAGTGTGACATTCAGGGTAAGGGAAAATGTCGAAGAGCGACACTGAGGGAGTTTTGTCTGAAATAGTGGTGGACTTTTGTCACTGCTTCAGGAGAATCTGGAGCGTCATTACTCTTCTTGGCTTTCAGAGTGGATTTGGTAGTTTTTGAAAGTTGTCACCCTACTAAGACAAGGTGTATGAGAACTCATGGGCGTGCTGTGTCAGGTGACAGGGCAGTACTGTCAACGCTCCTTAACCATAACACACTCAGCACACCATCGCATGGGGTAGGGTGGAGTGAGTGCTGAGGACCGTGGTGGGGTGGGTGCTGAGGGCCGTGGTGGGGTGGGTGCTGAGGACTCTGGTGGGGTGGGTGCTGAGGGCCGTGGTGGGGTGGGTGCTGAGGGCCGTGGTGGGGCGGATGCTGAGGACCGTGGTGGGGTGGGTGCTGAGGGCCGTGGTGGGTGGGTGCTGAGGACCGTGGTGGGGTGGGTGCTGAGGACTGTGGTGGGGTGAGTGCTGAGGACTGTGGTGGGGTGGGTGCTGAGGACCGTGGTGAGGTGGGGTGGGTGCTGAGGACTGTGGTGGGGTGGGGCTGAGGACTCTGGTGGGGTGGGTGCTGAGGGCCGTGGTGGGGTGGGTGCTGAGGACTGTGGTGGGGTGGGTGCTGAGGACCGTGGTGGGGTGGGGTGGGTGCTGAGGACTGTGGTGGGGTGGGGCTGAGGACTCTGGTGGGGTGGGTGCTGAGGAGGGTGGTGGGGTGGGGTGGGTGCTGAGGACCGTGGCGCCCATTTCTGGTTTCTCGGGTGACATGGGACTTAGAAATTCTGCAGGAGTCCTTATATCATCACACTGCAAGGACAGATCTGGAAAGCCTAGTTGCTTTTTAAGTTTTTTAAAGAGGTTTTTGCCATAGGGCACATGCGGTCACTGCAGAGACAGTGAGAAGGAAAGGGAGAAATCACCCCCAGGGGGATGGCCATGCTGCAATCCCTTCTCCTCCAGTCTCCTCCTTAGAGCTCGTACCTGCACGCACATGTGCCTGCTGTGAGTTTTAGGCCACCGGTCCGGGACTTGAACTGCAGTTGGCCACGTGGAAGTCCAGTGATGTAACTGCTACGCCATCTTCTAGCCCCAGTCTAGTCGCCTTTAAAGGGAATTTTTTCTTTTCTTCTTTGATTTTTCCCATAGGGTATGTGCACACTCCAGAGAGACAGAGACAGAGAGAAGGAAAGTGAGCTATCAACTCCTGGTGGGTATGGCGACGCCGCAATTTCTTCTCTATTTTTTTCTTGGGATTTTGGGCATGCTTGTACAAGCGCCCAGAGGGATTTTCAAGCTGCCAAGCCCAGGATTTGAACTGCGGTCGGCCATGTGGGAGTCCAGTGCCTTAACCACCATGCCACTTGCTGGTCCATTAAAGGGAATTTTTTTCTTTTCATTTATTTATTTTTATTATTAATCATACATTACATCGGTATACATCATTTAGATTGTGAAGAGACTTTACCCAGCATGAAATACACCTCAGGCAAAGAGAATTTTTACTCCCGCTTTGAGAAGGGAAACATCCTGGTGAGCTCTGCACGGGCTGCTGGAGCAAAGGGAACGCCCGATGGATTCCCATGCTCCTGCCACCAGAGCACAGCAGCTTGGAATTCCTCCTCCTTTCTTTTACTCCCAGAGGGGTCCCTGGGATTCCCCAGCTGTCCTGAAACAGCTGGGAACCTCGAAAACCTCAGCAGAACTTTCTGGGCACAGCTGGACTGACTCTGCTTACTGCCCGGCCACGAGAAAGACCGACAGGGGTTATGGATCCAAGGTGGTGGACGGATCCCTTTGTCACCAACTCCCTCTGCTGGCCGGGAATCTGCGTCTTGCTACTCAAGCCTGTTCCTGATCACACGGGGTTTTTATGTCCTTGGAATATTAAACATAGCGACTCCAAACCAAAGCAAAATGGTGTTTGTTTATGAGTACAGAGACACTCAGTGAAACTGAACGACTTGCAGTTCGGTGTTCCTTCCCGCCTCCCTGCCCACCCATCGACTCCGGACCCTGTTGTCACGCTGTGTGGTTTAGTCGTTCTTCAGCGCCATACCTCAGCACATCCGTGTTGGGGTCAGTAACGAGGCAGATCTCAAATAACGCTTTTGTTTTTCCCCCAATGCAGAGGTCTGGAAGTATGCATCCTCATCCACTGTCTCTAACTGTTAACAGATTGGTGCTGCCTAGGTTTTGATGTTTTGGCGGATTTGAATGTTAAAATCTTGCATGCCATCTGATTTGGGGCAAGGATTAAAAGCAAAGGGAGTGGGGTGGGTAGGTAAAAGTGGAATTATTCTTTACAGTTCTGGGAATGATACCATATTTTCAAATCAATCCAGAATGGAAAATGGAAGTTGCTTTCAAGCATGACAGTCTAGCATTTACAGCTCGGTTTCTGTTTTTGGTTCTCCCAAAAGACAGATACCATGAACTATTTCACGAAACTCCGAACCTCCTCTTCAGATGAGGTTTCTTGGAGGCATGGCACTGAACTCACGAACACTGCGGCCACGCACTGATAAGGCTGTTTCCTGTTCCCCTCTGGCCCAGCTAGGAGGTGGGAGTGGGGAGGGGGACCTGCCTAAGAATTTGATCCTGTCAAAGGAGAGCTGTCCGAAAGCTCTGCCGGTGTTGGTTCTGAGGCCTATACACCTAGAACGAATGGTCTATTTAGAGGAATAATTTAATGAGTCTTCAGGTATGCAAATGGAGGCTCAGACCTTAGTTTTGAGTAAGAATGGAGAATTAAACTATTGTGTTGTCTAGAAAGTCATGACACACTTTTGCATAGAAAAATAAGTCATGGGACCAGCAGTTAGCATAATGGCTATGTCGCTGGACTCTCACGTAGTTGACCACGATTTGAGTCCCGGACCCGGTGGCTTAAAACTCATGCCAGGCGCGTGTGCGTGTGTGCCCAAGATCCTGAGAGGAGAATGGAGGAGAAGGGATTGCGGCGTGGCCATCCCCCCTAGGGGGTGATTTCTTGCTTTCTGTCTCTCTGTCTCTCTCTGTCTATCTGGCAAGCGCACGAGCCCTATAGCAAAAAAACCTCTCTCTAAAAAAAAAAAAAAAGAAAAGAAAAGAAATAAAAATAAAAATAAAAATAAAAGTCATGACTTTCCAAATAATCTAATACTTCTTTTATTTATTCATTTTTAAAATTTTGCCAGAGGGCGCATGTGCTTACTGGAGTGAGTAAGAGATAGAAAGCAAGAAAACACCCTAGTGGAGCACAGTCACGTGGTCATCCCTTCTCCTCTCTCTCTCTCCTTTAGGGAATTTGGGCACTCACACCCGGCATGTTTTTCAAGCTGCAGGATCTGGGATTCGAACTATCCAGTTGGCATGTGGAATCCAGCTGCCTTAAACACCACACCGCCAGCTGGCCCCAGACTTAAACTGCTTTATGTAGTAGATTCATTTGGCTTTAGTGATTGGGGCTGGGGCCCTGTTGGGGAAAAGGACCCTGCTGGGGCGCTCAGGGAGCAGCTTGGCTGAATGACACTGTCCTGCAGTTAGCTTTATTAGGGTGGGAACCGAGGGTACTTATTTTCCAAAACCTCTCAAAGGCACTGGCAGTGCTCCCACGTGGTGAGCGCACTGCTGAGACATAGCAGGGAAGGAATTCCCAGCTACTCTGAGCAAGTTGCTCACCCCAGCGATGGTGTGCTGGGGCGTGGTGACCGAGGACCCAGAGCCCCGCAGTGTGATGGTGGCAAGGCTGGAGCTGCGATGGGTAAGGAAGGAAGAGAGCAAGGAACGTGAGGACTCTGGCGGGTGGCAGTTCAGCTCTGTGGATGCTTCTCCCATGGCAGGTGATGGGCACTTTCTGGATGTTATTTCCCAGACTCTAACAAGCCTGCAAAGTGGCCATTATTCCCAGTTGACACAATTATCAAGGGTGGACCCAGGATTCAAACTCTGTTTAGTAGCACTGTTCTTTTATTATTAATTATTATTATTATTATTATTATTATTAAATTTGCTATATAGTGTGTGTACTTGCCAGAGAGAGACAGAGAGAGAAAGGGAATGTGAGAAATCACCTCTCAGAGGGGATGGCCATGCCACAATCCCTTCTCCTCTTGGGATTTTGGGCACACACACACATGTACCCAGAGTGTTTTCCAAGCCGCCAGGTCTGGGACTCAAACCACAACATCAGCCATATGAGGTCTAGCTGCCTTAATCACACCACCACTGGCCTGCCCGGTAACCCTATTCTTACAGAGCATGGAGAAAATGTACAGATATAATCTTTTATTTGAATAATATTAAAATCAAATAAACAAATATCCATTGATCATAATGCAAGGCCTGGTGGGGACATGGATGTCAAACTCTGCTTTAAAGATAGAAGGCAGATGTGTCAGATGGGGTTTCTCCTTCCCAAAACAAAACAAAATCGTGTCTCCTCGCTTACCCATCATTGCTCATTGCCAGTCTCCGTCTAGGTCCGTTCATTAACACTATTTTTAAAAAATCTCTTTAGGGGCCAGCAGATGGCATAATGGTTACATCGCTGGACTCCCACATAGTCGACCGCAGTTTGAGTCCTGGATCTGGTGACTTAAAACTCTCATAGGGCGTGTGGGCATGCATACCCCAAATCCTGAGAGGCTGATGGGAGAGAAGGGATTGCAGTGTAGCTCTCCCCCCAGGGGGTGATTTCTTGCTTTCTGTCTCTCTGTCTCCCTCTGTCTCTCCAGGGAACACATGCACCATATAGCAAACATCTCTCTAAAACTACTGTTACTACTACTACTAAAATCTTCAGTCTCTTTTCTTACTATCTGTTTTCCCTCTGTATGGTGAACTCTGCCCAGTGCAGAGATGAACTAATAATCTGAGACGACGTGCCAACTATTTATGATTCATTTCAGGGGGAAATAAAAAGAAGGGAAAGTCCCCTTGGCTAACTGCCCTATCTCCTCCTTTTGAGGACCTGTTGCTGAGAAAATAGCACGTCAGAATTCATTGTGCAGTCGGGGTCTTAGGGAATGGTACTTTACAACAGGACACCTCTGTGGAAAGTAAACTCGTTGGGACCAGCAGTTAGTGTAATGGCTATGTCACTGGACTCCCATGTAGTCGACAGCGGTTCGCGTCCCGGACCCGGTGACTTAAATTCACGCCGGGCGTGTGTGCGTGTGTGCCCAAGATCCCGAGAGGAGAATGGAGGAGAAGGGATTGCGGCATGGCCATCCCCCCTGGGGGGAGATTCCTCACTTTCTGTCTCTCTGTCTGTCTCTGTCTGTTTGGCGAGCGCACGTGCCCGTTAGCAAAAATCCTCTCCAAAAAAAAAAAAAAAAAAAAAGAAAATAAAAAAAGTAAATTCATTGTCTTTCCTTGAGAGTTAACGTGGAGTGGGTAAAATTCAGACTGTTAGGACAGTCAGGCTGAATGAGCCCACAGAGGGGCAAGAGGGTCCCTACGGCAGAGAGCAGCCAGAGAACCGGTCATGTGAGTGGAGGTTGTGGCAGTGTTCTGAAAAGGCAAGTAGAATTTGGAGCGTAAGAAGTACAAGCGAACTGTTTTTATTTTATGTGATGTAATACTTACTATATGTATATATATTTTAATTGAGCGCATATTCTAAATTGGGTCCATTTCTGTTTACAAATGGGCTTCCTTCGTAAATATAGAGTAAGTATCCTACACCGAGACTAACGTTATGTCAAACCTTTGGCTTCACTTATGAAAGAAATTGAGAATAGAGAAAATAACTAGTCATTTAGTCTCAGCCAAAACGGCATGGGTGGACGAAACAGAACTTGATCAACATCTAAGAACTGTTTTGCCCATAAGTGTGCACGCACGTGACTGCTTCTGTCGCTTCCCTGTTCCCGCATTTACGGACTTCCCAGCGTCGCTAGAATCCAGTACATATTTCACCACACGTTCTACTCCAGCGTGCGACGTCCTTTCTTCCCTTTTTTTTTTTTTTTTTTTTTCTTTTTACCGTTTGCTAGAGGGTGTGTATACTCCCTGGAAATAGAGAGAGAAGGAAAGTGAGAAAGCATCCCCCGGGGGATGGCCACGCTGCAATTCCTTCTCCTCTCCGGAGGCTGGTATGCACACACATGTGCCCAGAGCGTTCCTCAAGCTGCCTGGTCCTGGACGTGAACCACGCAGTTGACTGTGTGTGACCCAGCCACCTTACCCACCACACCTGCTGGCCCTCCTTTTCTACTCTGAGCTTCTGCTACGTGCCCCTCTGCCTCCGCACTCCGCATGGGCCTGTGTGAGGCACGGCTCTTAGTTTCTGAGCAGACTGTTGGTATCATCAAGGATGCCTTCTTCCCATAGACAATTAAATTACTACCAGTTCCTTCAGGTCTTGTTGGAAAAAGGCTTAAGGCATAGAGATAAACCAAATAGAAAAGAGCTCTTAGAGGTAAAGCATCTCTTATCTGAAAATCCAAAATCCGAAATGCTCCTAAATCTGAAACTTTTTGAGTGCCGACATGACACCCACAAGTGGAAAATTCCATCCCTGACCTCATGTAACAGATCCGTCAAAACACTGCTATGAAAATGTTGGATATAATTACCTTCAGGCTATGTGCACAAGGTGTATATGAAACATACATGAATTAGGTGTTTAGACTGGGATCCTGGTCCGCAAGATATCTCATTATGTATATGCAAACGTTCCAAATCTGAAAACATCTGGCATTCAAAAGTCTTCTGGTCCCAAGCATTTGGATAAGGACTACTTAGCCTGCATTAGAATGACACAGAGAAGTGGCTATTAGAATTCAGAAGAAGGGGGTACCAGCAGTTAGTGTAATGGCTATGTTGCTGAACTCCCATGTAGTTGACCACGGTTTGTGTCCCGGACCCGGTGGTTTAAAACTCACGCCGGGCGCATGTGCGTGCATGCCCAAGATCCCAAGAGGAGAATGGAGGAGAAGGAATTGCGGCGTGACCATCCCCCCGGGGAGTGATTTCTCGCTTTCTGTCTCTCTGTCTTTCTCTGTCTGTCTGGCGAGTGCACGCGCCCTATAGCAAAAACCTCTCCAAAAAACCCCAAAAAAACAAAAAATAAAGAATTTAGAAGAAGCGGGGGGATTACTTTAGCTGAAGGAATTGGGGAAAGCATTTTAGGCAAGTTGATCGCATTTGGCTCCCGTGTTCAGATAAGTGAATTATGAGTAGGATTTGGTCATAATGAAGTAGAAGGGGGAAGGGAATTCACGCAGAGAGGGCGCCATGGTAAAATGGGACCAAGGAGTTGTGCACTTCGACAAGAACATAGACATTAAAAGTGAAATAAAAGGGAATGGGTTCCAAAGGGGGTTAGGGACACTGTGGACTCTTAGAGTGCAACATGCTGGCACGAGAGACTCAAACTCTTCCCCCTTCTCCAGCTCCGAGCCAATGCAGCGGTCTCTGGGGTCAGCACAGTGGGGGTATGGTGTCGTCAGTGCTACTGTTAAAGCAGAATAGACAATGGGTTTATTATTTTAAACATTTTTAAATGAAGATTATTTTGATCGCCGGAGGGTATGTGCACTTTCTAGAGAGAGACAGAGAGACAGAGAGAGGGAGAAGGAGAAAGGCGCCCCCCCCCCCCCCCCCCCCGTGGACAGCAATCTCGTCTTCATGTCTCCACCTCTCGGGACTTCAGGCGTGCACGCACATGAGCCCAGTGTGGGTTTCAAGTCACCGGGGCCAGGACTTGCGCTGCAGCTGGCCACGCGTGGTCTGGCTCGCTTAGCTGCTAGGCTATGGGGCTGACCTGAGGGTGTATTTTTATGTTGGTAGCCACAAGGGCTTGCTGACACCTCAGCCTGGATTTAGAATCATCAACAGGTATGGGAAGCCCTGGGCAACTGAAGGCATCTCTTACATGGGCAGCCACCTTAGGAGGCAGACAGCAGTTATGCGGTCCCTCCCTCCCTCCCTCTCACTCTCCCTTCCTTCTTTCCCCCCTCCTTCCTTCCTGCATTCCTTCTATATTATCGAGTACTTATTTATTGAGTACTCTTCTCCATGCTGAGCATAAAGCATACAACAAGACAGACAAAGAATTGACATTTAAGATGAAAATACTCTTTTTTTTTTTCTTTTTTTTGGAGAGATTTTCACTATAGGGCGCGTGCGCTCACCAGACAGACAGAGAGAGAGACATAGAGACAGAAAGTGAGAAATCACCCCCCGGGGGGATGGTCACGCAGCAATCCCTTCTCCATTCTCCTCTCGGGATCTTGGGCACGCACGCACACGCGCCCAGCGTCAGTTTTAAGCCACTGGGTCCGGGATGCGAACCACAGTTGACTACGTGGGAGTCCAGCGACATAGCCATTACGCTAACTGCTGGTTCCCCCAAGATGAAAATACTCTTAAGGCCGTGCAGATCTGGAAAGAAAATCCCAGAGGGGCCTCGGCTAATTATGCTCAATTTCTTCTCTCAAACTCAGGATGCTGAATAACCACAAAAATGACAAGTGTTTACCTCACCCAATTTTCTAACCTACAAAATGGTCATAAGAATGCTTCCCCTGAATAACTCCTCGATTCTTTAAAGACATTAGAAATGGCGTATTACTCACACATAAAGGAAAGTTTTGTTAATAAACCGTGTTTTCTGCCTATGCACACGTTCCTCTCCTTACTTAGCTACTCTTATCACCATAATTCCTCTTTGCCTTCTGATTTATTCTTGCACTCTTATTGATATATATATATATATTATGTATTTTTTTTTTTGCTATTATATATATGTGTGTGTGTGTATGTGTGTATATATATATATGTGTGTATATATATATATATATACCATAGGGCACATGTGCTCACTAGAGAGAGACAAAGAGACAGAGAGAGGGAAATTGAGAAATCATTCCCCCCCTGTGGGGGATGCAGGTTGGCCATGCTGCAATCCCCTCTCCTTCATTCCTCTCAGGACTCTGGGTACGTATGCACACGCTTGTAGAGTCATTCTCCAGCCACTGGGTCCAGGACTTGAACCATAGTGTCAGCCATGTGGGATCCAGCACCTTAACTACCAAGCTGCCTGCTTGCCAAGCCCCTCTTGCCTGGGCATCACACCACAGTCTCCCCCATCCTTCAGGATCAAGAGCACATGTGTACTCAGCACAGATAGGTCGACTGGGGAATCGAACCCTGATCTGTCATATGGTTCCTGCATTATGGAGGTGTATACTACCCAGGCTAGGCCTGCTTTTTAAATAATAATTTACTGGGCCAGTGGGTGGCAAGGAGGTTAAGGTGGCTGGATCCCACAGGGTTGACTGAGTGCTTTGAGTCCCAGACCTGATGGCTTGAAAAACATGCCAAGCGTGTGTGCATATGTGCTCAAAGTCTTGAGAGGAGAATGGAGGACAGGGTACTGTGGCATGGGCATCCCCCTGGGGGGGTGATTTCTCACTTCCCCTCTCTCTCTGCACATGCCCTATAGCAAACGAGTAAGTGAGTGAATAAGATAATAATGTACTGTTGTCAGGCTTTGTTTTGTCTGCATGTATATTCCAACATGAGGCCCATTTTTCCTAATCACTAGGTTTCCAACCCAATTATTGACTTGGGATATTGGGAATAAGTTGAACGGCCACATGAACGGGATTTTCGTCAACATGTAGACGTCCTAACTTGCAAAGAATAGCTTTGCCCTTAATTCATTTCCTCCTCCTCCTCCTCCTCCTCCTCCTCTTCTTCTTCTTCCTTATTTATTTATTTATTTATTTTACGAGAGGTTTTTGCTATAAGAGCATGCACTCACCAGAAGGACAGAGACAGAGAGACAGAAAATGAGAAATCACACACACACACATACCGCCAGGGGGATGGCCATGCCGGAATCCCTTCTCCATTCTCCTCTTGGGATCTTGGGCACGTACATACACGTGCCCGGCCTGAGTTTAAGCCACCGGGTCCGGGACTCGAACCACAGTCATGGGAATCCAGCGACATAGCCATTACGCCAACTGCTGATCCCATGCACTTAATTCATTTTTGCAACTTTTTTTTTTTTTTTAAGAGTAATCTGCTGGTCCCTTCTTGCCTAAAAACATTGACTAGATTCATATTTCTTGGTTAAGTGTTGATTATATAGCTGTATGCTATATGTTTATACATCCACTTATACTGGATAGTATTTATTAAGTTAATGGTTTTATATTTTCCACTTGCTTAAAAAAATATGGACTTGCTACCAAAACTACACAGAATTCAGTAAGATGGAAGTAAGATTTTAAAAATCAGGACAATGGGGCCAGCAGGTGGGGTGCTGGTTTTGTCCCTCGACTCCCGCATGGCCAGCTGTAGTTCGAATCCTGGATCTGGCCTCTTGAAACTCACACTGAGTGCATATGTGTATGTGCACAAGATCCTGGGAGGAGAAGGGATTGTGGCTATCTCCCCTGGGGGGTGATGTGTCTGTCTCTCTCTGGTAAGCACACATGCCGGAAGGCAAAAATCTCTTAAAAAAAATCAGGACAAGGAGAGTGAAGTGGAGCACTAGGATGGCCTTGAGAAGGAGGTAGGTGAGGGGAGTTCATGCACATGTGTTCACCTGGCATGGGTTTAACGTCGTGGTTAGACTTAACCAAGGGGTCTTCAGGGTGTTCATGGAAAATGTGTATTATGGAAACCTATGCGTGGATTTCAATTTTTTTTTTTTTTTGAGAGGTTTTTGCCATAGGGCACGTGCACTCACCAGACAGACAGACAGAGACAGAGAGACAGAAAGTGAGAAATCACCCCCCAGGGGGGATGACCACGCCGCAATCCCTTCTCTTCCATTCTCCTCTCAGGATCTTGGGCACGCACGCACACACGCCCAGCATGAGTTTAAGCCACCGGGTCCAGGACTTGAACCGCGGTCGACTACATGGGAGTCCAGCGACAGAGCCATTATGCTAACTGCTGGTCCCCTGGATTTCAGTTTTTTTGCACCAGAATAAACTCATATCTTAATTCCATTTTCCTTGAACTTTTTAAAGCGCCCTCGTGCAGTCCCCAAGTTGGAAACATCTCCATTGCTCAGGAGAAGCAAGCATTGGTTTGCTTCAAACATCAAAGCCTGAGGGAATGTTCCTCCTGCAGGTCTTTAAAAAGGGGACCCCGAACTGTCACTGGACAGCCCCTAAATAGCGCGTGCACAGGGGACACCCAGTTCTGTGAAACCGGCCGGAGAGGCGGAGCTGTGACTGTGACCCTTCTGCAGGTGTGAAGGCCGAGCTGGCTTGTCAGGGTTCAGTAAGCCGGAGCTCGCCGCCCTGGCGTTTTCCTGCGGTTTGTGTTTTTCATTAGGGGCTTTGAAGCCATGGGACTCCTGGAATGTGGCGTGCGCTTGTCCCTGCTGGTGTCTGAGAAGGCCCCTTCCCCGGAAGACCGCAGCCCACATATTTAGGATGTCTCTCTGTTTCACAGAATGTAAAGAGGGATGGCCCACCTGAAAGATGAAGGTTATTTACGAATAAATGAGTAAATAAAATAATAATGTACTGTTGTCAGGCTTTCTTTGTTCAGTCTGCGTGTGTATTCCAACATGAGGCCCATTTTTCCTAATCACTAGGTTTCCAACCCAATTATTGACTTGGGATCTTGGGAATAAGTTGAACGGCCCCATGAAGGGGATTTTAGTCAACATGTAGACGTCCTAATGCGCAAAGCATAACTTTGCACTTAATTCATTTCTTCTTATTATTCTTTCTTTATTTTTTTTGAGAGGTTCTAATTTATGATACTCATTCCGCAAAGAGGTGCTGCGTGAACAGGGGGCGTTTGGGAAACCCAACCACCAGGTCCCGTCTCTGGGTTTCCGGACACTTCGGGGCATCCTTTGTGAGTGAGCTGGAGAGGGCCGCCCTTACCAGTCCCAGGACCCGGAGGCTGTTTCTCCGTGTACAGGAAAAGCAGGCTTAGTGCGAAACCTTGCTTATAACAACACATCGCAAAGGTGACCTTGCACCCCAAGACAGGCCCCTGCTAGTAACTGGGGCCGTCACGCAGGTCCTCGTTTTCTCTGGAAGCGGTAACTGTTTGTAACTGCCTCGGTAGCTCGGTAGGGCATGGTCAAGGACGTGGGCTTCGCTTAGCAGGGGGTGGCACCACTGCCACAGCCTTCCTCTCTGCGGTGGCCCCGAGACCACAGCGGACCGCAGGGGAGCTGTCTCTGCCTTACTCCCTCTGCCGGGGAACACATGGAGCCCTGCACTCACCCTAACTTGGGGTTCTTGCAGCGCCATCTGACCCACATGGCAGGAGCGTTAGGGCGTTAGGTGATGTCCCCTCTGCTCCACGCCGTGGCTGGACTTGCTTCCGTCTTTGCTTACGGCCACTTCCTCGGAGTAGTGCGCCTTCTCCTCCAGACCCCACCCTTTGTCCTGCGGCCCTCTGTCCCCTCTGGGAACCGCAGAGGTCATTGTGTCTGCCCACGCTGGCTTCGAGCACTGCAGAGGGGCAGCTCTGCTGCTGAGGCGGGCGTGAGAGTCTTCATGCGCCCTGGATAGCGTGGGGTGCCAGGACAGGCGCAGACGCCTCTCCGCAAGGCAGCCCACCGGCAGCCCTCCCCCGCACGCGGGCAGCCCTGGCCGTGGGCATCGGTGCACATACCTCACTCGGCCCTGAGGCTCCCCGCTCAGAGGCGATGGGACGGTCGGATTCCACAGGTTCTTTTCTGAATTCAGAAATGGGATCTTCGGGACCAGCAGTTAGCGTGATGGCTATGTCGCTGGACTCCCATATACTGAACCATGGTTCGAATCCCGGACCCAGTGGTTTAAACTCACGCGTGTGCATGGGTGTGCAAGATCCTGGGAGAAGAATGGAGGAGAAGGGATTACGGCGTGGCCATCCTTCCTGGGGGGTGATTTCTCACTTTCTGTCTCTCTGTCTCTCTTTTTTTTTCTGGTGAGCACACGCGCCCTAGAGCAAAAACCTCTCCAAAAAAAAAAAAAAAAAAAAAAAAAAAAGAAACAGGATCTTCCAGCTCTCCGTCCTAACAAGGTATGCTCGCTGTTTTTCTGCGGGTCTGCTTTATGCTTTCAGCATGCACAGACTGTGCCACAGTACGGTCATAAAGTCAGCCAGCCCCGTTTTAATGAGCCTTTTTGTCTCATTTCCACTTTTTCCTGGAAAATGAGATTATATTAAAGTCAATACTGGATGTGATCGATGCATATCATCTGTCCCAACCTGAAAGGCAGAACTAGTACAAGCTGAAAAGAAGTCTGGGTCTGAACTTCATTATTACCGAAGCTCAGAATTAAAGACAAATCTTTTTTTTTTGGCCAGAGAGGGAGAGAGAGAAAGCACCCCTCCTCCATTTCTTCCCCCATCAGGACTTTGTGCGCACGTGGACATACGCCCAGTTGTTCCTCAAATTTCTGAGTTGGAGATTCCATCTCTGTAGGCGGCCATGTGGGATCTGCCTCCCTCAGCCACCAGGCCACAGGGCCGGCCCACCCCGTGTCTTTATTAATTTATTTTTTTGGGGGGAGAAGTTTTTGCTATAGGGCACGTGCACTCGCCAGACAGACAGAGACAGAGAGACAGAAAGTGAGAAATCACCCCCCGGGGGGATGGTCACGCCGCAATCCCTTCTCCTCCATTCTCCTCTCGGGATCTTGGGCATGCATGCACACATGCCCAGCGTGAGTTTTAAGCCACCGGGTCCGGGACGCGAACCGTGGTCGACTACGTGGGAGTCCAGCAATGTAGCCATTACACTAACTGCTGGTCCCATCTTTACGTATGTTTAATTGCCTGCTCTTGTCTTACTTGATCTGACGACATCACTCTATAATTTCTGCATCCTAAGAGACGTAGCTCCCCTACGACTGCTCGGCTGGGCAGTTTCTCTCAAGGTGAGCAGAGAAGAGGAGCTCCGGTCGCAGGGTACACAGAGGTGCCATTTTATTGGAAAAGACAGAGAGGAATCATCGCGGGCAGTGAGGAGGGAGAAATCGAAGCTCTTTTCTGGCCGTGTCGTGTGTGAGATGCCCATAGACCGTGGCTTGTGGGCAAGTTGTGATCCAGCCACGTGTGACTCTGGCACACGAGGAAAGGGTTCGTGCTGGAGAGGTGACGTGGGGCTGCCCTCACACAGGAGGGGCTGAAGGTCACGAGCCCGGGGCGGTGACGAAGCAGAGATGAGGACAGCAGAGACGACGCCAGCTCTGCAGGGCAGTACTGGTGTCCGTGTCTGCGAGGCATGCGTGAGAATAAATTGCACTGTGAAACTTTGGAGGTGAGAACAAAGAATTTATATTATTATTTATTTACTGTCATACTGCTCTCCGGAGAGAGACAGTAAGAGGGAAAGTGAGAAATCACCTCCCTGGGGGGGGATGGCCATGCTGCAGTCCCTTCTCTGCTATCCTCCTCCTGGGATTTGGGGCACGCACGCACCTGTGCCCAGCATAATTTTCAAACTATGAGGTCCGGGGCTCGAACCTCAGTAGGCCATGTGGGGGTCCAGCGTTGTAACCACCATGCCTGTACACCTGCTGGCCCTGGGAATCAGCTTGCTTTTTTTCTTTTTTTTTTTTTTTTTGGAGGGGAGAGGGTTTTTGCTATAGGGCACATGCGCTTGCCAGAAAGACAGAGACAGAGAGACAGAAAGCGAGAAATCACCCCCTAGGGGGGTGGCATGCGCACCCACATGGGATCGTCCGGCCCATGAGTTTAAGCCACTGGGTCCAGGACTCAAACCGCGGTCTACCACGTGGGAGTCCAGTGACACAGCTATTATGACAACTGCTTGTTGTCAGCTTTTATAACTGTTTATTTTGCCAAATCTCACATAAGGCTCATAGTGGCCAAGGAATTTATGTCTGAGCTTTAGGGAAATAAAACCTTGGGGAAATTATTTAGCTAAAATACTCTCACCATTTGTTTGGCATTTATTGATTTTTGGTATGAAACATAAAATCTACAAGAAAAATACAGTATTTGTTCATCCAACAAAATGTTTTGGTTTCTGTATCCTTTGTATTTTCAGATACCTGTAAAAATACTATGAAGCAAACAAATACGGACTGATTTGTTTTTGAAATGTGATGTTCCCCTTCCTGGCCATGCCGCAGTCCCTTCTCCTTCAATCCTCTAGGATCTGGGGCACATGTGCACACATGCCTGACAGGGTTAGCCGCTGGTGCAGGATTCAAACCACACCAGTTGGCCATGGAGGATCCAGTGCCTTCTCCCCTTGGCTGCCTGCTAGCCCAGCAGGTAATGGTTTTAAAATACCAATCAGTGGATCACCTACTAGCAACATAATTTTCATGCCTTAGATATAAATTATTACTATTATTTTTGTTTTTGCATTAGGGCACATACACTTGCTGGAGAAAGAGAGACAGGGACAGAGACAGAGAGACAGAAAGTGAGAAATCATCCCCCAGGGGGACGCCACAATCCCTTCTCCTCCATTCTCCTCCCAGGATCTTGGGCATGCATGCACACGTGCCTGGAGTGAGTTTCAAGCCACGGGGTCCAGTACTCGAACCACGGTTGGCCATGTGGGAGTCTAGCAACATAACTGCAACCATGGTTGGCCATGTGGGAGTCCAGCATTGTAACTGCTATGTCGTTTGCTGGACTCAACATCAATTAATTTTTTTAAAAGAAAGATGCACTTGTTTCTTCAATGAGAGACACACATACACACACAGAGAGAAAGAGGGGCACCCCGATGGGCCCTCGTGTGGAGATGCAGCCTCAGCTTCAGCTGGCCAGCTCATGGGGTGCACGTGTGCCCAGAGAGGTCCTGGGATGTGAACCCAGGAGCTTTCTCGTGGGGGTCCAGTTGTGCCACCACCTGGCCCCAATTACTTGTTCTCTATAGGTGAACGTCTTCCCTGTACCGAAGATCTGAACCCTGTAAACCAATGTCACAGCTTTGGAAAGAGAACTGCCACGTGGCCTCGTGGGGTGCGGCGAGGGTGGGGTGACTCTGTTCCTCTAACTTTAACTTCCTTTAATTCCTTCTGGCAGAGGACCTTAGAGGGTTTCTGGTTTTGGGTTTTGTTTGATTTGTATGTGTGTGGAAGGAAGGGTGGGGTTAAACTTAAGATTTAGAAAGCTCTTCACAAAGGAGTTATTGGATCATGTATTACATAATGTTTTCAGTGTTAGTTTTTCCAATGACAAACATGATTAAAATGAAACTTTTATAAAATAGAAAAGTCATGGAGTAAAAATGCAAGTCGGTGGAAGCGCTCTGGCTGGGGCCCGCAATCAAATGGGCAAGGTTTTCTTTCTTCCCCCTTTATGCCTTGCAGTAAACTTATCTTCTCCCCCCCCCCCCAAATTTTTGCCATAAGGCCCAGAGACAGACAAAGGGAAAGTGAGGAGAAATCTGCCCCCAACCCTGGCAGGATGGCCACACCACAATCCCTTCTCCTTCATTCTCCTGGGATTTTGGGCATGCACCCAGTGTGACCTTCAAGCTCCTGGGTCTGGGACTCGAACCGTGGTTGACCATGTGGGAGTCCAGTGCCTTAACCACCACGCCACCTGTCAACCCCCTAAATTTAGGTTTTCTATGCCCTGCAGGAGTGCAGCAACAAGTGGTGGCTGGACTTGCCTAGAAGACCAGCTCGAATACAGCAGCTCAGATGAGCCGGATGCCTGCGGGGCTTCGTCACCTCAGAGTCGTCTTCTTGGGCTGGAAGTGCTGACTCTGTTTTTCTTTTTTCTCCTTCTTTGTTTTTATTTTTTTCAGATTTCTGTTTTCTTGGCCATGAGGCACATACACTTATTGCAGAGAGACAGAGAGAGAGACAGAGAGAGAAATCACCACCTGGGGGATGGCCACAATACAATCTCTCTGCCCAGGAGTTTGGGCACACACACACACATGCCTGGCATGACTTTAAAGCCACTGTGTCCAGGACTAGAGCAATGATTGGTCATGTGGGAGTCGTGGGAGTCCCGTGCCTTAGTCACCACACCACCTGTTGGTCCCTGTCCTCATGCTTAAGAACACGTCTCATAGGGAACCAGCAGTTAGCATAATGGCTATGTTGCTGGACTCCCACATAGTCGACCGCGGTTCGTGTCCCGGACCCGGTGGCTTAAAACTCACGCCAGGCGCGTGTGCGTGTGTGCCCAAGATCCCGAGAGGAGAATGGAGGAGAAGGGATTGCGGCATGGCCATTCCCCCTGGGGGGTGATTTCTCGCTTTCTGTCTTTATGTCTCTCTCTGTCTGTCTGGCTAGCGCACGCGCCCTATAGCAAAAAAAAAAAAAAAAAAAAAAAAAAAAAAAAGAACACGTCTCATAAAGATATGTTCTCATGCTTCAGACCCTGCTTTGTGGACTGTGGTACACGGGCCAGATCTACTCTGCTGTCTTCTTTTGTACCCTCTGTAAGCTGAGAATTCTCTGTACATTTTTACATAGTTGAGAAAGGACAGAAATAATATTTTACAACTGAACATTATATGAAATTCGAATTTGGTGTTCATAAATAACACTGTTGTGCTAAAATGTGCGATTGGGTAGTTGGAACAGAGGCTGCAGAGCTGCAGAGCTGGAAGAATCTACTCTCTGGCCGTCATGGGACGTGTGTAAGCTCAGACTAGGGGGGTGCCCCCGCTAAGATGTTGCTACTCAGAGGCGGAGGCCATGTTGGGAGGGGGCTCTGTGCTCGGTTCCTGGCCTACCAGGCTGGGCATGGTGGTGGATGCCTCTGGTCCTAGGGAGTCTGGACAGCAAGATCCCAACCTGGTGAGACCCTGCCAGAAAGCCACCTCTCTTTTTCTCTCTGTCTCTCTCTCCAGGACCACAGAATTAAGAGGGAAACAGATGGAAAATGTGCCAGCCTGGTTTAAAAATCAGCACTGCTATCCGCTCTGTGGCTCCTACACATTTGCACCGTATTGGGTTTTCCAGGATGAAAAACTGAAGACGCACTCGTAATAGCCGACTAGACAGATGGCAAATACCTAACCAACACCTTTTTCTTTTTTTTAGAGGGAAAGAGACTTGCTATAGAGCATGTGTGTTTGCTGGAGAGACAGAGAGAAAGTGAGAAATCACCCCCCAGGAGGAATGGCCAAGCCACTATCCCTTCTCCTTTATTCTCCTCGCAGGGTTTTGGGAATGCACGCACATGTGCCTGGTGTGAATTTCAAGCCTTTGGGTTCAGGACTCAAACTGTGGTCGGCTACATGGGAGTCCAGCACATTAATCACAACGCCACTTGCTGGACCCATCAAATACAATTTATTTTTAGGTTTAGTGTGTTGATGCTAAACTTCTTTTTCCTGATACTGTTTTCATAAAATTACCTCAGTTTTGAAAATTTGGATGAAAATGAGTGGAATAAAGACATAATCTCTTATTCTTCATACTCAAGAACTTAACATTGGGTTTATTTTCTTTTCGTTTTTATTCTAGCCACTGGCCCTTTTTGTATAAATGACATTTTTATATATAATTTTTGTGGCATTCATTTTCTTTCTAAACCCAATATTGTGGACATTTTATTGTTTCTTTAAAGATATAATTTTCAGGCCAGCCCTGTAGTCTAACGGTTAAGACAGCCAGACCCGTCATGGCCGAAAGCAGATTGAATCTGAGCTCCAGAGGTTTGAAAAACATTCCAGACGTGTGTAGGGAATGACCCGAATCCCCACAGGACAGAGAAATGAAGGAGGAAGGATTGTGGTATGACCACACCTCATTGGGGACTGATCCCCCCTCTCCCCAGTCTCCTCATCTACCTGCCAGTGCATATGTCCTTGGCAGTTGGAAAAAAAAAATTCATAGAGGGACCAGCAAGTGGTATGGTGGTTAAGGCGTTGGACTGCCACATGGCTGACCATGGTTTGAGTCTTGGACCTGGCAACTTGCTTTCTCACTTTCCCCCTCTCTCTGTCTCTCTCTGGTGAGCACATGTGCCCTTTAGCAAATTAAAATAATAATAATACAAATAATATTAGATACACAATTTTTTAAAAGAGGTTTTTGCCTTATGGCGTGTGCACTTGCTGGAGAGAGAGAGAAACAGTGAGAGGGAAGGTGAGAAATCATCCCCCAGGGCGAATGGCCACGCTGCAATCCCTCCTCCTCACTTTTCCTACTGGGATCTTGGGCATGCACACTCATCCCTGGGACCTGGGATGAGTTTCAGGCCACTGGGTCCGGCACTTGAACCACAGTGGGCCATGGGGAGTCCAACTATGTAACCACTATGCTATCTGCTGGCCCCAATAAATCTTAAACAAATATTTCATGACTGCATTGAGTTTTATCTTAAAGATGAATTGTAATTTACATAACAACTCTTATTGTTAAACCTATACTGAGTGGAAGGAGAGGAATATTTTTAGGTTTGGGGTAATGTTTATTGTATGGTTAAAAGCAAAGTTACTTTCTAGGGGTCAGCAGGTGGTTAAGGTAGTAGTTAAGGTGCTGAATTCCCATATCACTGGTCACAGTTCAAGTCCTGGACTTGGTGGCCTGAAAATCACACCAACATGTATGCGTTCATGCCCAGAATATCAGGAGGAAAATGGAGAAGGGACTGCAGGGTGGCCATCCTCCCTGGGGAGTGATTTCTCAGTTTCCTTCTCTCTGTCTCTATCTCTCTCTGGCTAGTGCATGCACCCTATTGTAAAAACCTAAAAAAAAGAAGAAAAATGTTACTTTCCAGGACCAGCAGTTAGCGTAATGGCTATGTTGCTGAACTCTCATGTAGTCGACCGCAGTTCGAGTCCTGGACCCAGTGGCTCAAACTCATGCCGAGCGCATGTGCGTGCATGCCCAGGATCCCGAGAGGAGAATGGAGGAGAAGGGATTGCGGCGTGGCCATCCCCCCGGGGGGGTGATTTCTCACTTTCTGTCTCTCTGTCTCTCTCTGTCTTTCTGGTGAGCACACGTGCCCTGTAGCAAAAACCTCTCCAAAAAAAAAAAAAAAAGTTACTTTCCAAATAGGCTATCAAAGTGAATGCATATTTAATACAGGCTTTTTTTTTTTTTTTTAACCACTTAATATAGTATTTTAATGGTTGCCAATTGAGTAGACAAAAATATTTTCTTTTTCATTTTTCATTTGAATATTAGCGATTTTGAGTATGTTAAAGTTATTTTTCAGTGAATTATTTGTTCAGTCTGGCTTTTTTTGTGTGTGTTGGGCAATTAGTAATATTTTTATTTTTAAAGTATTAAGGACATTTACTCTTAATATATATTTGTTGCAAATATAATAGCTCATTTGCCTGTAAATATTTTTGAGTATGATATTTTTTGACACAATAGAGTTTTCAATGTTTCTGTAGGCATTGTATTGACTTTTTCCTTTGTGATTTTTGTCCATCTGTTTTAGCTTAAAAATTCTTCTTTGCTTTGAAATTTCTTCCCAGTGGAAAGACCAGCCAAATAGTCCCTATATAGTCTTTGTGCATTAAATGATTTTATTATTTATACCTAACATAAATGTGTAGAATTTATTTTGGTGTGAGTTTATTGTCAAACTTGATTTTTTTCACATATACTTTGCCAATTTTCTTTAGCAATTTATGTGGATAAACCCACATTCCTCAGTGGTTTCCTTTGTAATGTACAAAAAAAATCGAGTTTGGCCAGGCTTCCATTCAGGTCTTGCTTTTTTGTTCTATTGATCTGTCTGCCAATTCTTTTTTTTAGATCACACTGCTTTAATTGTTTACCTTGTCACACTTCTGAGGAAAGGCACACCCTACCCCCAGTTCTCCTGGGCTCTTCTCACAAAATTTTCTTAGGTTGCTTTTCTTGGCTAGTTGGGAGACAGGGCAATAATTAAGTAGTAAAATTTGTAATTTCTTAAATCATTCTTTAATTAAGGCTTATTGCCTTAAATAAATGTTTTTATTACACATGTTTTTCCTTTTATTTTATTTTTTATTTTTTGGAGGGGCTATGCAACTTGAGGATATCTCTTTAGCCTATTTATCTAATATTTGTATCAAGTTCTCTGAAAATACATTTTTAAAGATAAAACTAAAGCAAAGTTCTATTTCCAGTTTCTCTTTTTAAAAATTTTAATGATTTTTGTTTTAACTTTATTATTATTATTTTCCAGTTTGATCAGAGAGAGAGAGAAAGTGAGAAAGCAAGCCACCAGGTCTGGCACTCAAACTGTGGTCGGTCGTGTGGGAGTCCAGCACCCTTAATCACCACACCACCTGCTGGCCCCTATTTCCAGTCACTTAATATTTCCACACAGGGGGACCAGCAGATGGCGTAGTGATTACGTCACTGGACTGCCATGTAGTAGATCATGGTTTGAGTCCCAGACCCGGTAGCTTGAACTCATACCAAGTGCATGTGCCTGTGTGCCCAAGATCTGGGGAAGAGAATGGAGAAGGGATTGTGGTGTGGCCATCACCTCTGGGGGGTGATTTCTCACTTTCTGTCTGTCTGTCTGTCTCTCTCTGTGTCTCTCCTGCAAAAATCTCTCTTAAAAAATAAAAAAGAGATAGCTTCTTTTTGTCTTCTTCTTTTGACTAGCATTTTTATAGCATTTTGGTGATTTTGAGAAACCTTCATGAATTTTATTCTATGATTATATAGCTTGGCTAATTGTTTTTAGGAATAAAAAAACAGAGACCAGCAGTTAGCATAATGGCAATGTTGCTGAACTCCTATGTAATTCACCACAGTTCGAGTCCCGGACCCAGTGGCTTAAACTCACGCTGGGCGCATGTGCGTGCGTGCCCAAGATCCCGAGAGGAGAATGGAGGAGAAGGGATTGTGGCGTGGCCATCCCCCCTGGTGGGTGATTTCTCACTTTCTGTCTCTCTGTCTTTCTCTGTCTTTCTGGCAAGCACACGCGCCCTATAGCAAAAACCTCTCTAAAAAAAAGAAAGAAAAAAGGAATAAAAAACATATTTGTCAATGAGCGATTCTTCAACATTTGATGAGCGTTATGAAGCATCTGTTACAGTTCTTAAGTGTTCCTATAAAAGTCAAAGACAGAGAGTAGTCATGAAGGTTGTGCCTTAAACATGCTTGCATCCTGTGCACCACCTTAGGTTCGTTCATTCGTGGCACCAGCACTGGGAGCCAGGGCCAGTGCCGGGGTGCTGGAGAGGCAGGGGGGAGTGGGGGGAGCAGGCTGCTTTCCCTGGAGCTTGAATTCCGCTGAGGAAGACATAGCATGATAAAGAAACAAATAATGAGAGATCCAGCATGCAGCAAACGTGGAGATAAGTGCTCTGAAGGAAAGCGAAGCAGGGTAAAAGAAAGACCCTGGCAGAGGCGAGGTCTCTCTCTCGGCTGGGAGACCAGGAGAGACCCGTGTGATTGGGCGTCTATACAGAGGTAAGAGAAATGAAGGAACAAGTTATAGTGAAGTCTCGGGGAAAGCCTGGCAGACAGAGAGAAAGGCAAGTGAAAGACCCTGAAGTGAAGACAAGCTGGTGGACTTAGGGACCATCAGAAGACCAGCGTGCCCAGGAGGGTGGAGAATGAGACTGAAGAAGTAGCCAGGGGTCCGATGAAAGAGCTGGAAGTTATCGGGTGTGATGGGAATCCCTGGGAAGATCCTGAGCAGGAGAGTGATGGAGTTGGGGGTCATTTTAATAGCGCCTTTCTGGCCAGCGTAGCGGAAGGGGAATGGTGGTGCAGTCACTGAGGTGGTGGCACTGAGGATGGCAGACTTTGGGGTGCAGCCGTGGTGGTGCTCAGGGTTCCCTCTGAGCACGATCCGCCTGAAACGCCTGTTAGTCACTTAGGAGAGGCTGGTGGCAGTCAGACCGTGCCCGAGTCTGAGCTCCGAGAGACAGAACTGGAGTCGTGAGCTCGGAGGCTGGTTTAGTGTGAGGGGCCTAGTCAGGTCACTTAGAGACAGGATGGGTTTCCCAGAGCTGTGACAAATTAGCATACATTGGTGGCTTGAACAGCAGGAATTAGTGTTGCTCACAATCTGGGGACTAGCTGTTCAAATTCAGCATGGCTTTGGTCTCTTGTGGAGTTCTTTCCTCATCTGCTATTTTTGTTGTTTTAAAAGTTTTCTTATTTCCCCACAGAGACAGAGACAGAGAGACAGTGTCTTCACACTGTGGTCCCCCCACCCCTCCAGCCCTCCAGACAACCAGGATCAGGTAGACCCAGGTTACGAACCTGGAGCCTTCCCACGTGGCCTCCGGGATCACCCAGCAGTGCTCCTACTGCCTGTGCCATTGAAGCCGGGCCCTGGGCGAATCCTAGAGAAGTCTGTCCTGTGCCTCTCCCGGGTTCCGACGGCTGTTGGTGTTCCCGACGTGTGGCCGTGTCACTGCAGTCTTGTCCTCCGTGGCCAGATCTCCCTCCTGCTCTCTTTCAGAAGAATGCTTGTCACGGGATTCGGGGTCCATCTGAGCAGTCCAGGAGCAACTTTTCCTCTCAGTCCTTCACCACGTCTTTCGCCATAGAAGGTCACAGCCTCTCTGTCCTGTGCAGTCCTCGTCACAGTTCCAGGGAGTAGGATATGGACATTCCTTTGGGGGCCACCACTCAGCTCCTGCAGGGAGTGTGGGCTGAAAAAAGCAGCCATCCTGAGACTGAGCTCTGGGGTGCTCCAGTGTTCAGAGGCCAAGGGGGGAACACGGAGTCAGGACCGGGGACTTGGGGGAGGCCAGTGAGGAAGAGGAGGGCAAGGAGTGCGGGGGGTCTGGGGCAGGACGTGTCCCGTGGGAGGTGGTGACTGGCCGTGTGAACGGCGGCCGAGTGGGTCGGGAAGGAAGGACCGAGCACTGATTTTTAGACGTGGGAAGACACATGTTGTTGGTGAATTTGCCAAACTGCATTCAGAGAAAGGCATTCGGGCCTGGTGGTCGCTGATGCTGTTTCCAAGTTTCCTGGGAGTATCATAGTACTGTTTCAGATGCAGGCTCAGTGCTTGGCCAAGCACTTCGAAAGTAAAAGTTATTTTACCTTCAAGGGTAAAATATACAACTATATTACAATATAAAATATTACAAAGTTATTTTGTAATTTTTAAAGGGTTTTTAATTTAATTTATTTAATTTTACTATTATTATTATTATTTTTATTTTTGATTTGACCATAGAGAGAGGAAAAGTGAGAGAGCAAGCTGTCAGATCTGAGACTCAAACCGCAGTCAGCCATGTGGGAGTCCAGTACTTTTAACCACCACACCACCTGCTGACCCCTATTTTGTAATTTCTTTTTCTTGTTTTCTATTTAAAATTTTACGTATGAACTTCATGCTACTATTGTGTTAATAAGATTGTTTCTTCTTTTTTCTTTTTTTGGAGAGGTTTTTGCTATAGGGCACGTGTGCTCGCCAGACAGACAGAGAGAGACAAAGAGACAGAAAGCGAGAAATCACCCCCCAGGGGGGATGGACACGCCACAATCCCTTCTCCTCCACTCTCCTCCCGGGATCTTGGGCACGCACGCACACGTGCCTGGCGTGAGTTTAAGCCACCAGGTCCGGGACTTGAACCGTGGTCGACTACGTGGGAGTCCAGCGACATAGCCATTACGCTAACTGCTGGTCCCAATAAGATTGTTTCTTCAATAAATTGTTAATAGGGACTAGCAGGAGGCAGGATGGTTACATTGCTGGACTCCCATGTAGTTGACTATAGTTCAAATCCTGGACCTAGTGGCTTAAAATCACTCTGGACACATGTGTGTGGGTGTCCAAAATCCCTAGAGGAGAATGGAGAAGGGGTGCAGAGCGGCCACCCCCCAGGGGGGTGATTTCTCGCTGTCTTCCTCTCTGCTTCTCCAGCGAGTGCATGTGCCCAATGGCAACACTCTCTCCCTTAAAAAAAAAAAAAAAAAAATTAAATTTTTATGTGCTCATATAGCTATTTTAGAAATTAAAGAGAAAAAAAAAATTAGGTTATTTAATTTTTTGTTTTTGCAAATTTCCCCAAAAGGTGAATTTTATTTTTTTATTCCCTCACAAAAAGACCAACTATAATCAAACTAGCGAACATCCACCTCCAGATTTTACTATCTTCATAATAAAACAAGAAATGAAATTTAGAACTGGCCCGCACTTGACCTCTCTCTTATCTCCTCCCAGTTCACAATGCTTGCATCTCGTAATAGCCAGCGTTCTCTTATGTCTGCAGTCCCAGCACGATCTTTGTAGTTTTGTCTTTTTTCTGGAAAATGGGCGTGGTCCGTCCATTACACCCTGCTGTGCTTTCTTTCCTTTTTTTTTTTTTTTAAACGTTTTTGCTATAGGGCGCATGCGCTCGTCAGACAGACAGAGAGAGACAGAGAGACAGAAAGCGAGAAATCACCCCCCAGGGGTATGGCCACGCCGCAATCCCTTCTCCTCCATTCTCCTCTCGGGATCTTGGGCACGCCCGCACACGCACCTGGCATGAGTTTAAGCCACCGGGTCCGGGACGTGAACCGTGGTTGACTACGGGGTCCAACCACATAGCCATTATGCTAACTGCTGGTCCCACACCCTATGCTTCCTGCCATAACACCACTTTCCCTGAATGCAGAGAATCCTTGCTCTTCTTGGACTGTCACTTGGTGAGCTTGGTGCTTGCCAACCTTCTTACAGAAAGTTTGGCACGTCTTAGAGACATTTATCATGTTTGTGCGTATGCTATGTGCTGTTGGTTTGTTTTTTAGAGACATCCTTCCTAGACTGGGCTCGAACTTGCAATCCTCCTTTCTCAGCCTCTTAAGTAGCTGGAATTAGGACTACATGCCGCCAGGCCTGGCTCATTTTAGATTTCTTCTAAAGTGCTGGCATTTTTTTCTCTGGGACTTTGTCACTGGATTGCTCATTTCTGTGATTTTCCTAAAAACTTTACCGAATTAAGTGATGTAATTGCATAGGATTAGCCAAAGGATAATATTGCCAACAAAATGTCACCCTGTGGCTTTTGGACTGGGTCCAGCTGAGTGAAGGACTGGGCGTGTGGCCTGTCACAAGGCTGCCCAGGTGTTAGAGAGCCCTTCTCAGGTAGAGGGCGCTGTTCTGCTGAGAGGAATGTAAGTGTTGATGGGTCCATTCCACTGGGAGAAGATCCAAGTAACAGAACATGGACGTGTTCTGTCTCCATGACACATCCACAGGGAGGAATCCTCACCCAGGCGTTATTATGAGGGAAGCGATAAAAATTCTTTGTATTTCAGAAAGCTAATAATGGAATCAGGGTGATCTTACTATAGCATATTGATATATTGCATTTTTATAGTCTCCGTTAAATTCGTGAAAGATCAGACTCAGGGAGAACAGTTTTGAGTCAGAATAAGTTTGAAGTAAACATGATCAGCTCCATGTTGGTCTAAAACAGGTACCTCAAGGTTGAGACGAGGAGATGGAGTGTCTGCTCACATCAGAGGATTGGGCTCGTAGGGTTTGATCAGGTATTTGTTGCTTTGATTTAAGCAGCTGTCTTCGAAGAAAGAGCCCATCAGATTATTGACTACTCAAGACTTCTTTCTGAAGTTTTGACATAACTGTCGGGTTGTCAAGAAAGTCATGACACATTTTTGCATAGGAAAGCATAGAAAAATAGGTCATGACTTTCCCCATAACCCAATATTTCCAATTTCTATGATTCAGATTGGCTACATTTTACCCATTGGTCAGTGCATATTCGAAAATATAAACCGCATCAGGGTGCCATATTAATTCTAGACGTTGGTAACCCAAGGTTAGTAGGCAGAACGTGATTTGGGGGAATACTAGCTCAGCATTTCTAGGCAGCTGAGTAAGAACAGGGAATAATGCCATTCTTATTTTATGATTTGGAAACTCAGACTCTGAATTGCTAGCATAACTTGAGACTAGTTCACTTATCCCAGATGAAAAAAAGGTCTCGAATGTGGAAATAAGGAAAGTTGTTTCATATTAGTCAAATCACTTGTTAATATTTGTTAATAAAGACCGACCATGAATTTTAGAATTTCAAGTTTATTGTATTTGTCTTTCAATCAAGCCAGTGTTGCTGAGAATAGCATATGGTTTTAGAAGATAAATTTGGTGTCTTTGGGAACGCGAGAGCACTCTATTATTAACAGCTGTCAGAATGGAAGAGGCCAAATGTATCCGGAGTGTCGTTGTTTGTGGTGGGGAATTTGTGGGTTTCCTGTTCAGCCCGTCTGATGAGAAGGATAACTCAGAAATATGTTAGCTGGTTGCACAGGATGAACAATTCTGCCTAAGAATATGAGGTAGATGAGAGCAAAAATAAACTTAAGAGGTTCCATCATTGATTCAAAATAATAGATCATGAAAGGGGGAACGCAATATTGCCAACTGGTAAGAGTTTTATCAGGTTTGTGGGTGTAAGTACCGTGGGAACGCGTACCAGCACGCCGGGCCACGCGGTGCTTTGTCGTGAATCGGTCTGCGAACTGCAGGGTGCTTAGCCACACCTCCGGCATCGAACTGCTGGATGCCAGGAGAACCCTCTCCCTGGCTGTGATAACCCGAAATGTCTCCAGACATTGCCAGATATCCCTTTGGGGTTAAACTGGTCCCTGTCTGAGATCCAATGATGCACAAAGAACCTCAGAAGTCACGTTCCAATTACTGCGAACGACAGAATGGGACGAAGAGGCAGGTTTAAGAGATCAGGTTGTCCCTGGTGTTAATAGGCTGGGGCTGCAATCTGGAAGCTCTGTACCTGCTGCGTGTGTATTGTATCGATGGCAAGTGGATCCTATATTCTAGAATCCAGAGTTAAATAAATGCAATAGGAATAATACGGGGCCGGCAGGTGGCATGTTGGTTAAAGGCGCTCGACTTGCACATGGCCGACCACAGTTCAAGTCCCAGACGTGGCGGCTTGCTTTCTCACTTTCTCTTTCTCTCTCTCTCGTTCTCTCACTCTGTCCCTCTCTGGTCAAATTAAAATCAATGGTTAAATAAAATAACTCTTTAAAAATAATGTAATAGGAATAATAGTAATAGAGCTGATAGAATCGTTTATGTTTTGCATCCCTGCAGGAAGCCTTCCAGAAATATACATATTTCTGCCCAAGTTACTCTCCAAAACTAAGTCTGTAGTAGGTGGCATTGGGAGACTTAGGGGGGAATAACTTACAGTTGCTGGAATTTCATGATAGAGTAGAGGCTACGTAGAGACCCACATAATCTCATACGTTTGTCTTTGTCTGTTATGGGCTAAATGGCACTTGTGACGGAGACTCCTCGAATTCCACAGGCATCTTACGGCCATCTGTATTTCCCAGCCTCCCTTGCAGCTAAGTCGGGGCTTCTTAACTTACCTAGTTCTGTCCAGGGAAATGTGAGCTGACCTTAAATTCTGGCACAAGGAAGGCTAAGGCAAGAATGTGTCTTCCATCTCTCCCCTCCCTGTCACAGTGGCTCTGGGGGCTGCACCGGATGAGGCCTACGAACCAGAGAACTACTGGCTCCTCCTTCTGTTTTCTCTGTTTTGTTTTCTGCAATGTCTATTCATTGGAGGTGGGACTCTCTGAATTGATCTACCTAATTCTTTTTTACTTGAAAGTGCCATCCTTCACTTTATTCTTCTGCTTTCTGGAACCTCGTTGGACTTTGTCGGTGGAATAGAAGGCTCAGCTGAGGCTGGAGCACAGGCGCCTCCCCTGCCCGACCCGCTGCCGGCCCTGTGGTAGTGGTACCGCGGTGAGGAGGCCCTGCGCACCTGAGGTCAGGAGGCGTGGGAGCAAAGTTAGACAGGATCCAGTGCATTCCACGTTGGAGGAGGGGCAGAGAGTGGGGGACGATTTTCTGGTCGGTTTAGGATGAAATAATTAGGCTCAGACTTGGGAGGCGTATGTAGCATGGCCACTAAGAAAATGTCCTTTGTCGTCAGCTGCCTGTCCACGAACCCCAGCTTTGACATTTGCTTGCCGTGTGATCTTTGGCAAGTTACATGGACTCTCTGGGCCTGGCTTTTCTGATCTGTAAAACGGCTATTACTGCTTTATAGGTTGTAAGAGTGTGTTGTGTGTTAAGGTTTTAGAAGAATGACTGTTACAATTCTTTCCTTCTCTCTTTCTTCCTGCCTTTCTCTCTTTCTCTCTTCTTCTTTCATGTTTTCTCTCCTCCATTCTTTCTTTCTCTCTGTCCTTTTCACTCTTCCTTTGTCTTTCTCTCTTTTTCCCCTCTCTCCTTCCCTCTCCTACCCTTCATTCATCTTCCCTTAAAGTGCTTCTCTCATTATAAGTGCTTGTAGATGTTTGCTTTGATTATTAATTGGGTTGTAAATCAAAGGAATGACATTAAACGTGTGAACCCAAGCATTTTTTGTGTTCTGGAGAGCCTACTGTGTTTCTCACCATGTACTCCCACGTTACTACAGATAATTAAATGTTTATTGTTCCAGCCACAGTGGGGAGGGATAAAGGCACTCCTTCCTCTGGGCGTGTGGTCTGGCATGCAGAGCAGGGCTGGGTCTCTCTCTCCTCACCTGTGGGCACATTGTACAGCATTCAGTGTGCAGGACAGTGCAGGCCGGACTGGGGCGTTACTCCCAGAGCGAAAGCTGCCTGGGAGACTCCACTTGGTACTCCAGAGTGGCTTAGCCATTGGGATTGGGTTTCGTGTCGTTGGGCCATTCACTGCCTCGATTGTCTTTCTCTTGCTCTTCTCAAGGGCTGGAAGGTGGCATTGGGCCCATCCCTTGAAGCCCTGGGTATGAGAGGGAATCACAGACTCATTGTCCAGCCCTTAGCCGCATGGGTGTTTTTAAACTCTTAAGGTTAGATGAGATCACTTGGGTTCAGTGAAAGGAACCCGGGGCAGAGCCCCAAGGACCTCAGACTCGGATCACCTGAAAGTCTGTGTGGGCGAAGGGGACGGACAAGAACTCACAAAGAGAGGAGCGTGGTGGGTAAACTGTCAGAGGAGGTAAGAGGGGAGAGAGCGAACACCAAAGCCTGTGTTTGTGAGTCACCATGGGATTACCTGGTTGCACAGTCATTGTACAAATTCATGACCGACTGATAAGCGATACTGGCATTTCCATCCTCACCCACCGACTCCTGTTCACAGGTCACGGCCTCGGATGCAGACGCAGGACTCTATGGCTTAATCGAGTATTCTCTTTACGATGGATTCCAGAGCCACGAGGCACCACAAGCCTTCCGGATTGATCCCCATGACGGGCGAATCTGCGTGACTCGAGATATCGACAGGGAAGGGGATCCGTCCACCTATGATCTCCTGGTGAAAGCCAAGGACGGGGTGAGTGTTTAGGCGTGACATTTCAGACAGCTCAGAAGGGGCCACTGTGCCCACCACAGAGTAGCGGTTATCAACCACTGGCTGATCTTGTTTCATATACTTAAACACCTCCGTATTTTGCTGGAGTTTTTGGAAGCAAAAACCAGGCGTTATGTCATTTAATCCTTAAATAACATCCATAATATCTCTAACAGATAATGCCTTTTAAAAAACATAATACTTGACCAGGACCAGCAGTTAGCATAATGGCTATGTCGCTAAACTCCCATGTAGTCGACCATGGTTCGAGTCCTGGACCCGGTGGCTTAAAACTCACGCCGGGCACGTGTGCATGTGTGCTCAAGATCCCAAGAGGAGAATGGAGGAGAAGAGACTGCGGCATAGCCATCCCCCCGGGGGGTGATTTCTCGCTTTCTGTCTCTATGTCTCTCTCTGTCTTCCTGTCAAGTGCACACGCCCTATAGCAAAAACCTCTCAAGAAAAACCATAATACTTGACCAATGATTACTTGTTAGTATTGAATATGCATTCTGTGTTAAATTTTCTGGATTATCGAAGCATGCTGTTTCATAATTGCTTTGTATGCATCAAGATTTTCTTAAGCTTATTGATTTGATTGATCTATTTCTTATTTTAGTCTGTAGCAGTCAGCCCCACCCCCTTGCCTTTTCCCACTTCTTTTCTTTTCTTCCTTCCTTCCTTCCTTCCTTCCTTCCTTCCTTCCTTCCTTCCTTTCTTTCTGGATATCAGATGATTTGTCCTGTGTTCTCCACAGGCCGACCTGGCTGATTACATCTTTGGGATTCATTTACTGTGTTCTTCATCCCCTCTATTTCCTCTGACTGGCGCAGAGCCGGGCACCTGATCAGCGGCCGTCACTAGGTGATGCGTGTGCCTCTGACTTGCCAGCGGGCACAGCCTCTTACTTCATTAGGCTTCCACAATGGCGATGTCAAATTCTACTGTTCCTTTTGCATCGATTATCTGGAATTCTTCAACTAAGAAAAATGTTCTCCTTATTAACTATTTGATTACCCCAAAATGTCATTTGTACAGGAAAGGCAGGACAATGCTTAGTTTTCTTTATCTTACCAGTTTTTAGAATAGTGAGTTAGTGCCTTACACATCTCCAGAGGTATAATTTTTGCCCTGGTTTATGATGAAATCTTTGATTTTTATATATTTGATGTGCTTCCGTATGCTGCTAACCTTATTCTTTCTGCAGAGACTCATCTTAAATCAGGTAGAGACACTTTCAGTTTGGTTCCTATGTCTTTTTCTTTTTCTTCTTCTTCTTTTTTTTTTTTTGTAAATCTTTAAATCAGCATATAAAATGCATTCAGAAAAGTACACAAACATATACCTACAGAAGCAGGCGGAAAACATTCCCGGCAGCCTGAAGCCCCTCCCTTGGCCTCTTGCTGTACCTCTCCTCCCCTCATGCCTGTCCCCATTCCTGTCCTTTAAGATAGTCACTAGTCACTATTGACATCTTTCTTTTTCTTTTTCTTTTTTAAGAGAGATTTTTGCTATAGGGCACATGCACTCACCAGAGAGACAGGGATATAGAAAGTGAGAAATCACCCCCCAGGGGGGATGGCCACGCTGCAACTCCTTCTCCTCCATTCTCCTCTCAGGACTTTAGGCATGCATACACATGCACTCAGTGCGGGTTTTAAGCCACCGGGTCTGGGACTCAAACCGCAGGTGACAATGTGGGAGTCCAGCCACGCACCCATTATGCCACCTGCTGGTCCTGTTTGTTCATTTTTTAAGTTTGCTTATTTCTTTTGTAAGAAAGAGTGAGAGATAGGGAGACAGGGAGACAACACGTCAACAGGGTGTTGACGCCACATTCACCCCGTCTCAGCCAGCCCTGGGTCATGGGCTCACGTGGGCCTGGCATACTTAGGGAGGTCTCTGGACTTGAACCTAGACCTTCTGATCTGGAACAGCCTGGCCAAGTGTCACATTTTACTGCTGTGCTGCCATCTGGCCCCAGCCACTGTTGACTTCTAACACCACACATTACTTGGCCAAATTTTTAACTTTCAGTGCTCAAAATTATTTAGTCTGTGTTTCTATCTAGTTTCTTTTCTGAACGTTATTTGTGAGAATCATTTATGCTGTTGTGTAGTCAAAGTTCATTCATCTCATTGGTTAATAATATTCCTTTATGTGGATAGGTGATTTTTTTAAGAAAAAAATCAATGGTATGTATTTTAGATCTATTACCAGTTGTAATTCTGTTAACATACTTATATTTTTAATTTAGTGAAGAAGCACAAGTATTTCTTTTGTGTATATATTTGGAAATGGAATTGATAGATCATAAGAAAGTCAGACAACTTTCTTTCTCTCTGTTTTTTTTTTTGGAAAGATTTTTGCTATAGGGCACATATGCTCGCCAGAAAGACAGAGAGAGACAGAGAGACAGAAAGAGAGAAATCACCCCCCGGGGGGATGACCACGCCACAATCCCTTCTCCTCCATTCTCCTCTCGGGATCTTGGGCATGCACGCACATGCGCCTGGCGTGAGTTTAAGCCACCAGGTCTGGGACTCAAACCGTGGTTGACTACATGGGAGTCCAGCGACATAACCATTACACTGGTCCCAACTCTGCCTCTTTTAATGGAAGTTCTAGTGTTACTTAAGTTTGATGAGGACGACACATCTGGAAGACACTTGCAATTGAAGATGCAGTTGGTTGTACTCATGGATCCCCAGAAGAAGGGGATGCTGCACCACAGGGTGGAGGTAGGGGTGGAGGTGGGGGTAGAGGGGCACATGGGGAAGCACCCAGTTGGTCTGGAAGTGGAGGGAGAGAAGAAAAATGGAACTGGATCCTTAGTTGTGGTTTCTGGAGGAGGAAAGGGTGAGCAGGATAGGCAGTTTGTGATTGTCTGTGTTGACTAATTTAGGTGGGCTCTGGGGTGTAGGGATGTCCCCCACTGAACAGGGCAGGTGGATAGTGACCTAAGTGTGAGAGCCTCAGGAAGGAGATGGTTGGGGGTGAGTTCTAAACAGCTCAGTTTGCATTCTAACAGTGGGTTCCCAGAGTGCTGCTCACTGTCTCTAGGAACTGGCCAACCTTGGGAAGGGCAGCCCCTCCAGGTCAGCGGAATCCCTGAAGGCAAAGTATCAGAACACAAAATAGAAGACATGGTAACTATACTGCCCTGCTGCACGGAACCTGGGGAAAGGAAAACAAAGGGCATGCCTGAACTCCTGGTCTACCTAGGGCTGTGCAGCAGAAAGTCTTTGCTGCTACCCAGTTCTACTCCAAATTCCCATAAACAGCACTGGCAATACTGAGGGAGTTCACTACTCCAGGGGTCCCCGTCCCTCAGGCAACAGTACTGGTCAGTTGCCTAATGGGAACCCGGCTGCACAGCAGGAGGTGAGCAGTAGGCCAACAAGTGAAACTTCATCAGTATTTGCAGTCACTCTCCATTGCTCTCATTACTGCCTGAGCTCGGCCTCCTGTCAGATGAGCAGTGGCATTAGATTCTCAGAGAGTGTGAACTCTATTATGAACTGTGCATGAGAAGGATCTAGGTTGTGTGTTCCTTATGAGAATCTAATGCTGGATGGCCTGGAGCTGAGGCAATGATGCTAGCACTGGGGAACAGCTACAAATACTGATTAATATTAGCAGAGAGGTCTGAGGGCACAGAGATTATAATATTTCAGTTGCTTGCAGACTCATATCAAAATCCTGTCAGTGAGTGGCAAGTGATAATTAAGCTGCATCTAGTGGCAGACGTTAAATCAGAATCTGCCCTATCCCTCCATTTCCACCTGTCCCATGGAAAAATGGTCTTCCATGAGCTACCTATAGTATTCTCTTGTCCTTTGTGTTAACCCTGGGTTGTCCCAGGGAAGCATCTCCCAGTCCTCTGCATCAGGTGCCCCCATGGGTGTGGTTATTCATCTTCCTCTACTGTGTTCTCTCGTGAAGGGGCATGACCCACATCTCAGCTCCAGTTTCTGTGTTCTTCACCTCATCTCTGTCCTCTTCCTCTAGATGCTCTGAGTCTTTGTATGCATCTCCACCACAGTGCCCCTTCTCTCCACATCTTGGAGAACAATGTGCTCAGATCACTGTGAGAGAACTGCAGGAAGTCTCATGCTCCAGATGCACCCATAGGCAAACAGAAGCCCCTTCTGAGTGGCCCAGGGTGCATTGGAGCAAGGACAGGCTCCATCAGAACATTCTCATTCTTCTTGCTCTCCTGGGGCAGAAAGCATTTGTCTGATGACAATTGTGGTCCCATTCCGTGATCACCAATTAAGCCACCTTCAAGGGCTCCTGGGTGCCTGCTTCTCCACATTCCTACATGTTATCTAGCACCTCTGGGCTCCACTTCTCAGCCCCGCCTACATCTTCTTGCTCCTGACATAGGTCCCTTCAGCTGTCCTGCAAACCAGGAGCTCTTTGTGGAAGTCCCACTCCAGGCTGTCTTCCTCACCACCACCACCCCCCCCCCCCCCAAAGAGCAGTGTCTGGAGATTTAGGGTCATGGGACCAGCAGTTAGCGTAATGGCTATGTCGCTGGACTCCCATGTAGTCGACTGCAGTTCGCATCCCGGACCCGGTGGCTTAAAACTAACGCCGGGTGCGTGTGCGTGCATGCCCAAGATCCTGAGAGGAGAATGGAGGAGAAGGGATTGCGGTGTGGCCATCCCCCCTTGGGGGGTGATTTCTCACTTTCTGTCTGTCTGTCTCTCTCTGTCTGTCTGGCGAGCGCACGCGCCCTATAGCAAAAATACCTCTCAAAAAAAAAAAAAAAAAAGAAAGAAAAAAAAGATTTAAGGCCATCCCCACCAAAAATCCAGACCTTCGTGTGAACCCTACTCCTGAAGGCTTGATCCCAGCCCATATCCATCTGCCTTTGCCTCCTTCCTCGGAGTCCAAGCACATGTGCAGGCGGGCGTGGCATGCACACCTTGCTTTTCTGTTTCCCGCAGCCTCCGTATATGTTGTGTTGCCCTGGATGGTAGTGGACCTCAGGAAGCCCAGGCCAGGTGTGAGCCCAGCCCCTGTGTGGACACACCTCGTGCCAGTGTGTTCCAGCTACGGGATTACACGGCCTTGTGAAAGACGTAAATTCCGTGGACTCTCGTGGAACCTGCCCAGAGAATGAGCCATGTCTTCCCGGCTACCGTCTGATGACCATGCTGGCCCGAGGGTGCATGGCGATTTGACTTGCTCCCAGGCCTTGGTGGCCAAATGCCGGAGCCTGGCTTCCCTGCGGTGGTAAAACTGCTCTCCCAGGGGAGAGAGACCCACAGCTCGGAAAGCACAGCACCTTATTTCAACTGTAGTCCAGGAGCTTGTTCTGATGGTGTAGATAAGGAGCCAGTTTCTAGCCACTGAAATATTCACCTTAGGCCAGTACACCCACTGGCCTGGTGATTAAGGTGCTAGGCTCACACATAGCAGGGTGTAGGTCGAGTACTGGACCTGGTAGTTTGAAAATCACGTTGGGCATGCATGTGTGTGTGCCCCAAATCCGTGAGACGGGGGTGGTGCAAGGCCATCCCTCTCGGAGGTGATTTCTCACTTTCCTTCTCTCTTGTCTCTCTCTCTAGCAAAAACAAAAACAAACGAAAACCTAAAAAAAAAGAAAAATAAAGAAATATTCCCCTTAGAAAAGGATCAGACTGGGCCCGAGGCCTCATGGTGAAGGAGCCGATCCCTCAAATCCCAGCCCTGGTGGCTTGAAAACTGCAGCAGGCACCTGTGTGTGCACGCGAAGTCCTGACGGAAGGGAGAAATTGGGGAAATTGGGACGTGGCCATCCCTGTTGGGGGTTCTTCCTTCCTCTCCCTTTCTATCTTTCTCAACCTCTCTGTGGTTAGTGCACACGCCCTGTGGCAATTAGAAAACAAAACAAAACAAAACAATACAATACAATAAGAATCAATTCATTGTTCTCGGGATGAGCAGAGAAGGCCGCGTTTAACCCTGGCAAAGGTGGGAGCGTGAGGTTCCCTCAGCCTCAGTCTTCCTGGCGTTTGGCATCTGGTGGATTAGCAGAGTCTCAGCTCCCCTCCTCCCCCGAGTGCTGGGACACCTGCTGCATCTCAGTGCTGACCTCCTCCTGATGGCCCTCTCTCCTGCCCTGGGGGTCTGAGGCTGCATGGAGACCCAGGGAGGGACTGCATGGGATCCATCCCTGCGCAGGTGAGGACTGGCGCAAGGCTGGGACCCTATTTATTTTTGAAGTTTGCTTTTAGAGTATGCCTTCACTAGAGAGAGATGGTGAGATAGAGAGGGAAAGTGAGAAATGACACCCTGGGGGGAATGAGCACACCTCAACCCCTTCTCCTCCATTTTCCTCTCTGGATTTTGGGCACGCGTGCACACATGCCTGGTGTGGTTTGGGTCCAGGACTTGAACCACTCAGTTAACCACGTGGAATTGAGCTGCCTGAGCCTCTGTGCCACCTGCTGGCCCAAGGATGCAGTTTAGACTCTAGAAGAGCGCTCCTCTCCACAGCCCAGGCTTTTAACAGCCTCTGACCTTCACCTACTTGGACCTAAAATTGCATGCAGAGAGCATGCAACATGTGTCTGTTCACATGAGTGTATGCACACGTGTATAAATTACATACATGCACAGAACATCCGTGCACGTGTCTGTACAATGTGTCTGGTGCGCAGTGTTCCTTCTGGTCACTTGCTGATCGTCACGGATGTCTTCTGGGATGTGCGGCATCTGCATCTGTCATCAGGAGTCTGTGAGCATCTACGAGCAGCGAGTGTCTCTCAGGGATGGATTAGTGAGCAAGGTTGGCCAAGACAACGCTCACGGTGTCGTGACGGCCCAGGAGACCACCCCTGAAAGCAGCCCAGACCACGTCCCGAGAGCAGATGAACTCTGAGATCTTGTAGGTTCAAGACACGAACTCCAGGCCATCATGAATTCACGTAAATCCATGACCGGCATCCTGACGGAAGTCCTTCACCTTTATGTAAATACCTTGACCAGCTACGGCTCTCCTTCCATGTTTTCTCTTTGTAACACATATCCCGAAAGCCCTTTGGATGAAAATTGCTCAGAAACAATTTGCTACTGGTTACTAAGAGATTTTTATCTGTCAATAGAGTTCTAACAAAATACGCTAGGTGGCCTGGCCTCCCTAGAGCTGCTCCATTTATCTCCTGACGACTGTCAATATTTTTAAACTCACTCACTTCTCTACTGATCTCACTGCTGAAATATTCTATTTTTGCTGCCGTGGCTCTTGCTGTTTATCTCAGACGTGGAAGCAGTAAGGCTGCTGTAAATTGGCACAATGGAACCCATCATTGGATCGCACTGGCAACCAAGTAGTTTTGCATGAACTCGTTAATTTAATTACCCCACACTTATATCTAATTTCTTGCTTCCTTTTCCCATTTATTTTCACCAAATGAATCTCTGAGTTTTTGGCATGTATGTTTATCAAGTCTTTATTTTTTTGTTGTTGCATCTTGAATTCTGTAGTCGAAATACGTGTCTGAGATAAAGCTATTTCAACCCTGTCTCACCACTCCGGGCTTGAGGGAGGGCTTCTTCTGACTAATAATATAGAAAATAAAGCGACTTGGTTCTTCCCTGTCACATAACCACGCTAACAGCCGGCAATTGCGATTTTGCTGCATAGCATGTGTGCCGTGTCGGTTGATCCTGAGATATGAACTGTGTCGTGAAAGGGCACACTCAGTTTAGTTGTAATAGATCAGTTCTGCTCTCTGAAAAATCTTCAAGTACTTATTTATTTATTTTTTTGGAGAGATTTTTGCGACAGGGTGTGTGCGCTCACCAGAAAGACAGAGAGAGACAGAGAGACAGAAAGCAAGAAATCACCCCTCAGGGGGGATGGCCTTGCCACAATCCCTTCTCCTCCATTCTCCTCTCGGGATCTTGGGCACGCATGCACACGCACCTGGCGTAAGTTTAAGCCACTGGGTCCGGGACTCGAACCATGGTCGACTACATGGGAGTTCAGCGACATAGCCATTACGCTAACTGCTGGTCCCTGCAAGTGCTTATTTTGATCTATTTTATTGGTCACCACCCTCCCTGCTCATTTTAGGAATGAGCGGTTACCTCGTTGTCCAGGCTTTCTTTTCTTTTTTAAAAAATATTATTTGTTTAATTTTATTTATTATTTTTTAATTTGACAAGACAGAGAGAGAGCAAGACAGAGAGGGGAAGTGAGAAAGCAAGCCACCAGGTCCAGGACTCAAACCATAGCCAGCCATGCAGGAGTCCAGCACCTTCACCACCACGCCACCGGCCAGTCCTGCCCAGGTTTTCTAACTAAATTGCGTACCTCAACCTGATCGCCCGCCACTCTCTAATGCACTATCAGGATTAGGCCCCAAATGTCTTAAATGCCAGGTTATCACGTTCTTATCTCTAGAAGACTCAGCCTTCCAGCTGCCCACGGTTACCCAGACTCTCACATCCGCCCTGCCCTCTCCATCCTTTAGTGAGACGCCCTCCCTACCCCGCCTTCTCTGGCCTTGCAAACCCTCCTACCATGGCTCTTAAATCCACGGCCCACCCCTTAGCAAATTCCCTTACAAGATCTGTTTCTGTATCTTGCCCTGATGACAGCCTGTCAGCCTGGGGTTGGCACAGTGGCAACACGCCTGGCTCTCCAGGGAAGGGTACTGGGTTCGTGTCCAGGGTCGCTGGCCATGGGCATACCGTGCCTGTGATCTGGGCTGCCAGAGACGGGCGGTGGATGCCAGTGTGAGGGCCCCATTGAGGGTACCTGTATTCCTGTCCCTTTCTCTGTCTCTCTAGGGACAAATAAATAAATAAATTTAAACAAAATAAAGCCAGCCTGTCCCTAAGGGTTCCAGTTTCTCCTTTGTCCACTCATGGGGAAGACTATCTCTCTCTCTCTCTCTCTCTCTCTATATATATATATATATATATATATATATATATATATGTGTGTGTGTGTGTGTGTGTGTGTGTGTGTGTTATTCATTTTTTTTTTAGAGATTTTTGCTTGAGGACACATGCGCTCACTGGAGAGGGAGAAAAAGACAGAGACAGTGAGAGGGAAAGTTTGAAATTGCCCCCTGTGGGGGGGTGGCCACACCACAATCCCTTCTCCATTCTTCTCTCAGGATCTTGGGCACGCATGCACATGTGCCCAGAGTGATTTTGAAACTCCCGGCCTGGACTCGAACCATGGTGGGCCGTGTGGGAGTCGAGAGACGTAACTGTTACGCCATCTGCGGGTCCTGGGGAGCCCATGTGCTATAATCACTAGCCAGGAGGCAGTAAGGCGGGTGTCCTCCTTGGTGCCAGGCCCGGATCCAGATCATTCCTACCCCTTTCTCCTCCAGAAACCAATCTGTTTCTGAAGTTCGTGTTGCCAGGCAGTCCCACAGACCCCGAGTGTCGCTGTCACTTGCTAAACCTCCTGCCCACCTGCTCACGTTGCTGCTCCCCACTGCTCCTGGAGACTTCGGTGCCCATTAATCGAACACCCAGCACCCGAGGCCCTCAGCTCCTTGACTTTCTCATCTCTAAGGATCATCATCAATAATCGCATAACCTTTGACATCATGATTTCAAACACGCTGTATTCTTTTATAAAAGAATTATTTAATTTATTTATCATTATTATTATTATTTTAAAAAATTTGTGGGACCAGCAGTTAGCGTAATGGCTATGTCACTGGACTCCCACGTAGTCGACCGTGGTTCGCATCCTGGACTCGGTGGCTTAAAACTCACGCTGGGCGCGTGTGCGTGCGTGCCCAAGATCCCGAGAGGAGAATGGAGGAGAAGGGATTGCGGCGTGGCCATCCTCCCTGGGGGGTGATTTCTCGCTTTCTGTCTCTCTGTCTCTCTCTGTCTGTCTGGCGAGCGCACGCGCCCTATAGCGAAAAACCTCTCCCCCCCCAAAAAAAAAAAATTTGCTATAGGGGATGTACACTCACCAGAAAGAGAAGAGAGGGAAGTGAGAAAGTTAGCTGCCACATCCGGGTCTCAAACCATGGTTGGCCATGTGAGAGTCCAGTGCTTTAACCACCACACCACCTGCTGGCCCAAGTATACTATACTGTATTCTGATAAACTTTTTTTTTTGCAATTTCTGCTGGAGTACTTCCTGGGAGGAGAGAGAGAAAAGAGAGAGAGAGAGAAAAATGACCCTCTGGGAGGATGGCCACACAGAAACCCCTTCTCCGTTTTCCTTTTGGGATTTTGGGCCAACATGTACCCATGCCCAGCTGCTGATCTGGGACTCAAAACTGCGCAGCCAGTCACGTGGGATCCAGTGGCTTTAACCTCCATGCCACCTGCTGGCCCCCAATAAACAGTTTAATCTCTCTGCCTCACTTAGTCTGGCATCTCCTTCCCAGTCAGTAAGTCCTCCCCCCCCCACCCCCCCACCCCCGTTATAAATCACTGATTTATCATCCATCATTAAAGTAATTCAGTTGCAAATTCCCTTTAGTTCCTCTGCTGTAGCTCAGTGGAATTTTCCCAGTAAAGCCCAGCCCTGTACAAGCCCACTGTCTGCCTTCTGCACTTGTACCTCTGCAGCTGAATATGCCTGGAGAGGAAGAACATTGCTCCAGCAGGTGGCATAGTGGCTAAGGTGCTGGACTCCCACATGGCCCATTATAGTTCGAATCCTGGACCAGGCGCTTAAAACTGAGGCCAGGCTCATGTACGTGCATACCCAAAATCCCAGGAGGAGAATGGAGGAGAAGGGATTGCACATGGCCATCCTGCCTGGGGGATGATTTCTCACTTTCCCTCTCACTGTCTGTCTCTCTGGTGAGCATGCATGCTCTATGACAAAAACCTAAAAACGAAAAAGAACACTACCCTATAGAAGATGGCATTTCTTGCCTTCCAGTCTGCAGACCTGTCTGTGTGTCAGCTCATGGTCCTTGCCTTCTCTCCTGGGTCTTATAAGGGACATCCCTGCTCGGAGTCCCACCCACTCCAGCCTCCTGAGAGTTAACACTTGTATAACAATCTTCTGTTCTTCCTGCATCATTGCATCAATAATTTCTCAAATTCTTTTAAATGACTTCATGAGTATAAAAGGCATAACGATAGTCCCTAAAAAAATAAATCCTTTTGGTTTGATTTACCTTTTTAGAAAACCACTTAATTCCTGTTCATTCTTTCACAGAAAATCTACTTAAAATATTTGTCTCTGTTTCTTCATATTTCTCTTTTGTTTGTTTGCTATAGGGCTTGCCAGAGAGAAGGAGAGAAGAGAGAATGTGAGAACCCCCCCCCCCCCAAGGGGGGATGGCCATGCCACAATCTCTTCTCCTCTTTCTCTTCTCAGTATCTTGGGCACGAATGCACACACACCCAGCATGGTTTTCAAGCTGCCGGGTCTAGGATTTGAGCCTCATATTGGGCCACATGGGATCTGGCCCCCTTAACCGCCATGCCACCTGCTAGCCAGTATTCTTTCATCTCTCAGTCTTTCTTGGGTCTGTTTTTTTCTTTCTACCTTTCCAATGAAACTGCTCCTGTTAACGTAATTACTATGGTGTAATTACTGGGATTATTTGTTCTTATTTTTACTTTATTCAGCCTGTTGATGAATTTGAAAATATTGTTTGAATTCGGTTTCTCTTGGCTTTGGTGGAGCCACCGCTTACTGGGTCTGTTGCTTTCTTTCTTAATAAGCTGGGCCTTCATCTCCCTCCAGCTGTGTTGACCAGATCACAAAATGGGGCCTGGAATGCATTGACGTGGAAAGCTCACCAGGTTATAAACCGCAACTCACATCAGAGAGAAGCCGTGAAGGATAGATGTTAATATTTAGTATTTGGGAGTCCCAAAAAGAGACAACAAAGAGAATGGAAAGTAGACCATTGCCCAAGTAGAAGTAAGAGCAGAAAGCTTCCATACCCGCCAGTCACCGTAGTAGGCAGGTCTCCTGCGTAGGAGATGCACTGTCTGCTTCCAGCATGGAGGCCTTGCAGACCTTGCCCCCCCCCCCCCCCCCACTGCACAACAGGACTGGAGGTGACTGGGTTTCAGGTAGGTTGATTTAGAATGTCTTACCATAATTTAAAAAAATGAAATTATGAGGGGCCAGCAGGTGGTGTAGTGGTTATGTCACCATACTCCCACGTGGCCGACCATGGTTTGAGTCTCAGACTTGGTGGTTTGAAAATCATGCCAGGTGCTTGTGGGTGCGTGCCCAAGATCCCAGGAGGAGAATGGAGGAGAAGGGACTGTGGCATGGCCATCCCCCCAGGAGGTGATTTCTCGCTTTCTGTCTCTCTGTCTCTCTCTCTTTAGTGAGTGCATGCACCCTTTACCAAAAGTCTCTCCAAAAACAAACAAAAAAAGAAGTAATTAAAATACAATTAAAGTGACACATGACTTATTGGTGGAAAGATAAAGGATGAAAGAAAATTAGGGACTAGTCCTGCATGGAGTTTGTGAGACCCGTTAGTTACCTCGTGGTGCGTAGCACACATTCCTGAGCTCAACAGCCTCACACAGCAAACATTTATCACCTCATGACGGACGGTTCTAAGGCCCGGCGCTCTGGAAGCGGCCAAGCCAAGTGGTCGTGGCATGCACCTCTCATGGCGTCGCGTTATCAGAACGGTTTCCGTGAGCTGCGCGGGAGTTCATGGCACCGGGAAGCACATACGCCAGGAGGCGGAGAAAGCGAGTTCATTCCAGCTTCTCTCACTGTGTGTTCTGCGGGTACTGGTCTCCCAGCAAGCCCCTCCCAAAGAGGGTTCGGTGGTCCCCTAAGAGCGGGGAGCACCTCGGAGCTCCCCTCCAGGCTCTGTGAGAAGGCCTCAGAAGACCTGTTCGACCTGATGAATTCAGTACTTTCCCATGTTTGTGACGAAGGGGCCTCTCAATTGATTTTCTTAAAATGTTAGCATCTGTGCATGACACAGAGAGACAGAGATACAGAGAGGTGGAGAGGGAGAGAGAGAATGCCCCAGCTGGCTTGGCCATGCCACCATCCCTTCTCCTCCTCTTCTCCATCCTGTCAGGGTCTTGGGCAGGTGCACAGGGTGTGTTTCCAAGATGCCGGGGCCAAGATTTGAACCCGTATTAGCCATGTGGATTCCAGCTTCCTCTGCCGCCCCTGACTGCTGTGCTCTGGGGCGGCCCTGTTAATTGACTTATTAGCTCTCAGGCCAGCGCCATGCTGCAGTGGTTCGGCGCAGTGCTGAGGGGGCAGGATCCCACATGGCTTGCTGTGACGAGAACTCCGGCCCTGGAAGCGTGGAAAACATGCCTGGTGCGTGTGTGTATCCAAAATCCTGATGGGGGCCATGGAGGAAAAAGGATTTCAGTGTAACCACACCCTATTGAAGGGCTGCTTCCTCTCCTCTCTGTACTTGGCTATCTCTACATTGTTACCCCAGGTGTATCTTTTTTTTTTTGAGAGGTTTTAGCTATAGGGCACGTGCGCTCGCCAGACAGAGAGAGACAGAGAAATAGAAAGCAAAAAATCACCCCCCGGGGGGATGGCCATACCGCAATCCCTTCTCCTCCATTCTCCTCTCCGGGATCTTGGGAACGCACACACACGTGCCCGGCGTGAGTTTAAGCCACCGGGTCCAGGACTCGAACCACGGTCCAACCCTTGGAATCCCTCTTGTTTTAGGAGGACAAACCCCTCAGGGTTGAGTGTTGCCTCTGTTTGGTGCTGAAGCTTGGCTGTAGCCTGCGTCTGCATCTGAAATAATTTGGCAGAGCTGGGTCCATGGTTCCAAAACCCCGCAGCTCTCACGCGGGCAGTTTTAAAAACCCATCTGGGGAGAAACCTGGTTTGGCCCGACAGGGAGCCAGCCCTGTGTGGTTAATTTCCGTGGCATGAGCATTCCTACGTTTCGCTGCAGGCTGCTCAGTGCGGGGTTCCAGGGCTGCCCCATACCTACTACGCACAGGCACTTTCTGACCCGTCCCAAACCGCAGGCCTTCAGCACGCGCAGGCACACCTGCCCGGCCGCGCACTCAGTGCAGAGGTCTGTGAGCGCTTTTATCTGGCGGTGCTGTCATGTGTGCCGTTCAGCTCAACCACGGCCCTAAAGGCAAGCCAGTAGACCTGCTTTGCAAAAGCTTGGGCCCAGGACTGTCTGGCTTTCTCAAGACTGTGGTCCTGTGGGTGGTCTTCTGGCTCCGGATTTTTCTGCCATGCCACAAACCTTGTGGTGTAGTGTCTCATCGATTGTGAACATTCCTTAAAAACAGGGCCCCGTCTTCCTTGTATTCTTGAAGATGAGCCCCTGACAGGCCTTTTCCCTACACACTCTGTAAACGAGTCTCTCGTGGATGGCACAGCTCAGACTGTAATGATACATTTAAAAGCTCAAGAAGTCACCAGGAGCTTTGGAGACACAAGTCTTCGTTTTAGCGGCAAATCTGCAAATCTGCTGTTTAGAGGCAGCCTCTCTGTGCTTTGGCTTTTCTTATCTGTGAGAAAGGAGGATACCATAAAAATCTGTTTTTTTTTTTTTTTTTTTTTTTTTTTTTTGAGAGGTTTTTGCTATAGGGCATGTGCGCTCGCCAGACAGAGAGACAGAAAGCGAGAAATCACCCAGAGGGTGATGGCCACACCGCAATCCCTTTCTCCTCCATTCTCCTCTCAGGATCTTGGGCACGCATGCACAAGCGCTCGGCATGAGTTTAAGCCACCGGGTCCGGGATGCGAACCGCGGTCGACTACATGGGAGTCCAGCGACATAGCCATTACGCTAACTGCTGGTCCCAAGGATACCGTACAAATCTAAAAAAGTGAGATTATAGCAATTGAACGTGTATGTAAAACATACTTAGTACATGTTCATAAATGATTATTCTGAGAGGAAAATACTCCATGTTTAATAAATTCAGCGGATGGGTCAGCAGGTGGCATGGCGGTTGGGGCGCTGGACTCCCACATGGGTGACCACAGTTCAAGTCCTGGATCTGGTGGCTTGCTTTCTCACTTCTTACCCTCCTCTCTGCCTCTCTCTGGTGAATTAAAATAATAATAACAATAAACAAAATTAAACAAATAATTCTTAAAATAAATAAATAAATTTAGCGGATAGAAATGAATGTATAGGCCAGCCAGTAGTCCAGGTGGGTTAAGGGACTAACCTTAACACAGTCTTTTTTGTTTTCCATGTTTTATTTAAATTTATTTGTTCGTTTGTTTGTTTATTTATTTATTTATTTATTTATTTATTTAAATTCGAACAGAAGAGGGACAGAGTGAGAGAGAGAGATAGAGGGCAAGTGAGAAAACAAGCTGCTAGGTCCAGGACTCAAACCACCGTCAGCCATGTGGGAGGGACCTTCAACACCACGCCTCCTGCCGGCCCCCTTCACACAGTCTGAACATGGCCGATTGTGGTTTGAAGGACACACTGAATGCCTGTGTGTGTGCCCCATATTCCAGCAGGATGGAGAAACAGAGGGAATGGGACAACAGTGTGACCATGTCCCATGGGGGGTGCTTTCTCCCCATCCGCTTCTCTCTAATGAACGTTCACACCCTTTCACAACCAAAGAAAAAGAACTTATTAAAAACAAGTAAAGATTGAGGGACCAGCAGACGGTGTAATGGTTGTCACTGGACTCCGACACAGTTGACTGTGGTTTGAGTCCCGGACCTGGAGGCTCAAAACACAGGCTGGGCTTGTGTGCGAGTGTACCCAAGATCCTGAGAGGAGAATGGAGGAGAAGAAATCACCCCCTTGCTTTCTGTCTCTGTTTCTCTGGTGAGTGCATATGCCCTATAACAAAAATCTCTCTTAAAAAACAAACAAACAAACAAAAACAAAAGACAAAACACAAAGATGGAGACATCTACCGTTCCTGTGAAGAGGCCCTTGTTCCGCAGCGGTATGTCTTTGTGCGTTTCCTTCTAACATCGCTCACGTTTCATAGCGCAGTCTTCATGGACAGCCCAGGAACTGCGATCTTTGTTCCCGAAAGTTTCGCTACAGAGACCGGTTTCTGCCGTCCCCTTTGTGGATCGCGCCTCTCACCTGCTTTCTCAGTGCCTCCTCAACCGGAAGTCGTTTCCTGGACCCAAGGGGAAATACAGCGGGGGGGATGGGAAGTGGGGGGAGGGCTGGACCCAGCTGGTGGGCAGGTTGGAGCAGGCCAGAGACCAAGTCGCGAGGTCCCCGCTGCTGCGGGAGGAGCTTCCACGGGCTCGTGATCGGCGGTCCCCTCTCCCCCACTGCACAGGAGCCTCGGGTAGTGGGAGTGCGGTCGAGTAGGGCCCTTCCAGGTTCCCTTAAAAGCTGGTTTATTTCCCCGAGCAGGCGGTGCAGGAGACACAGGCCGGCCCCGCCGGGATCCCCACCCCACGTCCCCACCTCGGCGTCAGCCCGCCTTGGATGGGGCACACTGTGTGCCTGACTGTGCAGGGACGTTTCTGGACATGCACCTGAGCCGTGCTGTGGGCTCTGGGGGCCCCTCCTCACCGCTGGTTGCGTCTTCACGCACAGGCCCGGTGGACAGACTGCCGTGGTACCGCTACAGCCCTGGGCAGCCCGAGTTCTCGCATCCATTGCTGACTGCTGTGACTCTGGGACTTTATTAAACTTAGAACACAGAGAATCGCAGGACCAGCAGGTGGTGTAGTGGCTATGTCGCTGGACTCCCATGTAGTCGACCACAGTTCGAGTCCCGGACCTAGCGGATTGCGGCATGGCGATCCCCCCTGGGGGGTGATTTCTTGCTTTCTGTCTCTCTCTGTCTTTCTGGTGAGCACACATGCCTCTCCAAAAAAAAAAAGAAAAAAACAAAGAACATGGAAAATTGCACTACAGCTGCTCCCCGCTTAGTGACTGGGTTAACCTCCACTTGGACTGACGACCAGGTCTCCAATGTGGAGCCCCTACCAGGGTCCCTGTGTCTCAGTGACTCCTCCCGCGGTGGGGTTGGCCAGTCCCGACGCATCCTCAGTCACATGGGACTGCCAGCTCGCTGTAACCTGCCTTTGCTGGCTCCGCAGTGGTGTTCAGGATGAATAAGAACAATCACCGTGCCTTACGGTGTCTCGTGGCTTTCTGGCGCTTATCTGATGTGTGGCTAGAAGCACGTCATTCCAGGGTGGTGCTGGCGACTACTACGGGAAACTACACGCCCCATGGCGCCATGACACCGCAAGACACCCACCTCCAAGCTCCTCATCGACTCATTCGCTTCACGACCTAGGCTTGGTTATTAAGTAAGAAGTGCTTGTATTTTAAGATGTACTTTCCTATTCTTCTTATTCTTTTTTTTATTTTTTTTTTTAGGTTTTTCTTGTAGGACATGTGCTTGTCGGAGAGACAGAGATAAACAGTGAGAAGGAAAGTGAGATATCTCCTTCCAGGGAGGGTGGACAGGAGGATGGACAGGGTGCTATCCCGCCTCCTCCATTCTTCCCCCAGGACTTTGGCATGCGCATGTGCCCAGTGGGAGTGAGTTTCAAGCTGCTGGATCTGGGACTCGAACCGTGGTCAGCTGTGGGGGAGTCCAGTGCCTTCGCTACCTGTAGCTTCTTGGTCTTGCACAAGGCTGAGGGCAGGGACCTGCAAGCCCACGGGCCCCTCCCTGCCACTTGTTCGTGAGCAGCGTCCAGCTCCGTCCTCCCCGGACCTCCCAGCAGCCCGCCCTCCCTGGTCTTGCCCGCCTTCCTTTCTGCTGTGAATTCCTTCCCTGCTTTCCTCGGCGCCTCCTGCCACAGCAGAAAAATAGAAAAAGAAAGAAAGGAGGAGGGGGAAGGACATGTGAGTGGGAAAACCCGGGCTGTTGTGACTTCCCAAGGATTTTCGTCCAAGACCAAAGTGTCCAAACGTACCGGAGAGAAGTGGGAGACGGCGGCTGAAACTAGGAGCATGTGTTTTCCCTTAGAAAAGGAGAAACGACAGGGTTATTTTCTGCTATTGTGTTCGCCTCCCTTCTTGTTTTTAGAAGGAGACGACATAAAAGAAAACAGATGGGACCCGCTGACACCACTCCCCGCCGTGTCATCCCCTTCCCACACCTGCAAAGCTCTGAGTCCCGAGCAAGTGTGGGTCAGGATTTTAGGGCGGTTCCGTTCCCCTGCTGCGCTCGCTCGGAGCTGGCCACTCGGGCTCGCTGACCTGCAGGGGCTGCCCACTGGTCTCCGCCCCGCCCTCTGTTCTGACCGCCACAGCAGAGCAATCGCTCATTGAGATCAGGGCCGACTCTGAGGGCTGGTGGTTAAGGCAGCTGGATCCTCCATGTCCGACTGCGGGGTTCAAGTCCTGGCCCTGGGGGCTTGAGAAACACTCTGGGCATGTGTGCGTGTGCACCCAGAGTCCTGAAGGGAGGGCGAGATGGAGGAGGAGGCGCTGCAGTGTGACCATTCTGCACGGGTGTGCTTTCTCCCCCTCCTCCCTCTCTGTGCCCTCTAGGAAAAAAAAATCAAAATCTCTTCAAGCTACTCCTGTGCTTGAAAATCCCTGCGGGGAAAAGATCCAGGGTCCTCTCAGAGGTCCGCAGAGCCTCCATGCCCTGATGCCGCCTCTCTGACATCGGCCTGGGCTCCTTCCCGTTCCCTGAGTGTGCTCCTGCCCCTGGGCCTTTGCATTGCGTTTCCTCCTCTAGACAGGGCAGGCCAGCTCCCCGGCACAGGTCGTCCGAACTCCCACGGTCACTTCCCACCAAGGCTCTCACTGCGGGTCCGTCCAGGCTCCCTTGCCCTTCTCTGTAGCTCTTACCAACACTCATTTAAAAGCAACTTAGGGGTAAAGTGATTTTGTTTTGGAACTTCAGGACAGCTTTCCTGGAATGTCTGACCTCCTCTGGCCTCAGAGGCGCTTCAAGGGGCAACCTCATTCATACTTAAGAGTCAGCACTGAGGGGACCAGCAAAATGGCATAATGGTTCCATTGCTGGACTCCCACATGGTCAACTACGGTTTGAATCCTGGACCCAGCAGCTTGAAACTCACACCAGATGCATGTGCATGCGTGCCCAAAATACTGAGAGGAGAATGGAGGAGAAGGGACTGTGGTGTGGCCATCCCCCTGGAGGGCAGATTTCTTGCTGTCTCTGTCTCTTTCTTTCCAGTGAGCACATGTGCCCTATAGCAAAAATCTCTCTAAAAAAAAAAAAAAAAAAAAAAAAAATGGCTATGTTGCTGGATTCCCATGTAGTCGACTGTGGTTCACGTCCCAGACCTGGTGGCTTAAAACTCATGCTGGGCGTGTGTGCGTGCGTGCCCAAGATCCCGAGAGGAGAATGGAGGAGAAGGGATTGTGGCATGGCCATCCCCCCTGGGGGGTGATTTCTCACTTTCTGTCTCTCTGTTTCTCTCTGTCTTTCTGGCAAGCGCACGTGCCCTATAGCATAAACCTCTTCAAAAATAAATAAATAAAATAAAAGAGTCAGCACTGAAGGAGGTGCCATGCAATTGCAGATGAACTTGTATCTCACAGTTAAAGTAAAATGAGTATATAAATATAGATGCACATGTGTGGGGCTGCAGAAAGTCTGCGTAAAAATGAGATTAACGTATGAGTTCTTATGGTGCAAAATAGTTTGAAATCCATACGCAGTTTTTCATAATACGTATTTTCCATGAGCTTTTGAGGACCTGGGTCTAGGCAGTGTGTCATTCCCGAAGTCTGGTCCAGAGCTCATCAGCTGTCCTCTATCCCCGTGTTCAGAGACCGTTCTGTGACCGCTGCTCACTCCTCCACAGGGGGGGCTCAGCGCCCAAGCCTTTGTCCGTGTGGAGTTGGAGGACGTGAACGACAACCACCCCGTGTTCAACCCGTCGGCCTACGAGACCAGCCTCAGTGGTCAGACTCAGCCGGGCACCGAGATCATCGGTGTTTTCGCCACGGACAGGGACTCTGGGACGTACGGGGCAGTGACGTATGAACTCGTGCCTGGAGACCTGTCGTCCTTGTTTACCATCGACCCCACCACAGGTATGTGATCTTGGAACAATGTTATCCTCCGACTGGGATGCTTCCACCGAATGGATCAGCAGCCAGATATTAGAAAAAGTGAATTTTTTTAGTGACAAGCATTTGCAGGACTGACTTCACCTTGCAGAAGGTGCTGAGGTATATTGGAAAGGGCCGGGGCTTGGTAGTCAGGTTAGACCTGGAACAGAGTACTCAGTGTCCTGCTACAGACCTTGTGGTCTTTGTCAGCTTCAGTGTCCTTACCAGCAGGTGGCATGGTGGTTAAGGTGTTGGACTCCCATACGGTTGACTACCGTTTGAGTCCTGGACCTGGTGACTTGAAAATCCTGCTGGGTACATTGTGTGTACATGCCCAAGATCCTGAGAGGAGAATGGAAGAAAAGGGGTTGTGGCATGGTCATCCCCTCTGGGAGGTGATTTCTCACTTTCCCTCTCTCTGTCTCTCTTTGGTGAGTGCACACTCCCTATGGGAAAAACCTAAATAAAAAATAAAATAAAACTCCAAAAAACTAAAAAGATAATGCTGACAATACCTATGAGGAAAAGTTTTCATGAGGACTAAAGACAGTAAATTATTCAGAAACAGTTGGCCGATAGTATTATACTTACTTTGCCGCTGTTCATTTCTCTTCCTTTGTGTGGTCATGCCTTGGAGAGGAACAGCGTCCTTCAGTTTACTAACAGGTAGTGTCAGTGCAGAGAGGCATAGGTCCCTTTCTTTGCCCTGGGTCTAACATCCCATGACTCTCCTCGGGTTTTCAAGTTCTCAAGTTAGGAAATGACACCTCAAGGTCGTTGGCGTTCTCTAACACAGTAATTGCATACGTGTCAAAGAAGCCCAGTGGGTGAGAAACTTAGAAAAAATAATCAGCATGTAAGAGGTTACTTTTGGGTAATCATGATGGGCAGCAAGATGGCGTCTGCCAGTGGGGTCCTGCAAGCGTTACCTCTTAGCCGTTAGTCAGGCTGCAGTCCTCAACTCAACACACCAGCCTGGAGCTTGGCAGGGCTACCACCCCACTCTACCGCAGCTTCTCGGCACTATAGGGGAGATTTGCTGATGTCTCAGGGCCCACCAGATGCTGCCGAAATAACTTTACCTCAGAAATGCAGAAGGAAACTCGTGTCTCAGGAAGAGGTTGAATTTATCCACCATGGTGGGCCAGAGTAATCCCGGTGGTGCTGTTTCTCATCAGGCGAAGTTGTCTTTACCATAAAGGACTTCCAAAATGAGAAATGAAAAAAAAAAGAGGTTACTTTTCCCTTCCTTTTGGTGTGTTGCTGACACAATAATGTTTGCAGTATTTGATTACAAGAAAACATAACATTTCCTTTGTTGGGTTGTCAGAAAACCCATGGCGTGCATTGGCCACGCAAAAACGTGCCAGGACTTCTCTGACAACTCAATCTATAACCATGGCGCTATAGTACTTTTGAGATACTTAGAGCTATTTTGGTCTAAATATATAAGGCTGCAAAGAAAGAATTTTTTTTTTTCCATTTACATTTTTTTTTGCCGACCTGAGCAACAGGGAGAACATGTTTCTATTGTAACGACGATGACAGTGACACCAGGTCTGGACACTCGGCCTTTGCTGTTCATGGTCTTCTTGCATCTTCACAACACCCTTTATGACAACCACATATGTACGTTAGAAAGAACTACTCATTTACACAGGAAATTTAATCGGCTAAGCAAGTCTGCTTTGTCACCCGGCCCCTCAGGAGACAGCTCAAGACTGGAGAGTCTGCTTCTTCTGGCTGGCGTGGCTGGCTGGGGCTGAGCTGTTTACACTGGCAACCTTTATAAGGCAAAACTTTCCTTGTTCAAAATAATCCACTGACATGGCCCCGTTAACATTTCAAAGATCAGAAGAAAGTCCTTCTGTAGGAAATTAGTCTGCTTATCTGGCTTTTTCTAAATTCTTTGTGACCGAGGACCTTCACTTAGTTAAGTCAGGCCCTGTAGGGCAGGAGCTCTGCCAAAAATATATAGGTCAGCCAGCAATCGGGGATGGGATCGGGAAGCGCTCGACAGGTTGTTTTTAAGACATCAACACACTCGTCATCCAGCATTCCCTGAAGATCTCCGAGGGGAGATCTCTGTGTCTGTACTGGCTGTGGTTGGCTGGGTGCCTCCCTTCCTGGCATGGGCTGTAAGACAAATGCCATTGTTAATCACGGAGAGCACTTCATGGGGGTCATGATCTTCGGAAGTAGCATGGTGTATGTGCATGTGCGTGTGTGTGCACGCATGTGTGTGTGTTCAAGCAGAGACCAAGTTCGTAATGGAAGCTGCCTTTGGTTATTATCGTTGGCAGTTTTGATGCCTGTGCTTTGAGGCTGAAGACAATTTTCATTGGAACAGTGCTTGGAATTTGGTTACGCTTAATCACGGCTCCTAAGAAACTCATGAGCCCTGGTGATGCTTGATTTCAACCTTCAGGAAAGAATGAAGCAGCATCGAGACCAGCTACGGGGAAAGGCACCCAGTGAGCGGGCAGGCTGCAGTTTGGGTGGTTGAGTTCCAGAAGTTTACCTGCCGGTGGTTCAGGACGCATCGTCTGTGTCAGTGGTGTACAAGGCCATTTTGATACACGTGTACACCGTGAGGTGATTAGATCAGGCCAGTGCACGGGGCCATCCCCTCACACACATGCTGCTTTTATGGCAAGAACACTTAAGGTGTACCCTCCTGGCAGTGTCCAGGTGTCCAACACGGTAGTCGCAGTGCTGTGCTGTGGCATGTCTGTGCTCTGCCTCGTTGAAACTTCGTAGGTTTGAGCATCTTCTATCTCTCCCGACCGCAGCCCCCGCCAGCCACCATCTTCCTCTGATTCCGAGTCGGCTGTCTTAGTTCTGTGAGTAAGGGAGGTCATGCAGCATTTGCCTCTCTGTGCCTGCCTCATTCGTCTTAGCTCTGTGAGTAAGGGAGGTCACGGCCACCGTCTTCCTCTGGTTCCGAATCTGCCGTCCTAGTTCTGTGAGTAAGGGAGGTCGCGCAGCATTTGTCTCTCTGTGCCTGCCTCATTTCCCTTAGCCTGATGTTCTCCAGGTTCTCCGTGTTGCCACGAGTGACAGGTCCCTTCCTTTGAAAGACGGAATGGTTGTCCATGCTGTAGGTATGCCATGCTTGCTTTCTTCACTCATCCATTGGTGGGCGCTGCGTTGGATTCCATGTCTTGGCTGTTGGAAATCATTCTGCACCGAGTGTCAGTAGCACCCCTATCCTGCTGACACACTGACTTTGGGTGTGTACTCACAGGTGGGATTGCCGGATCATACGTTAGTTCTATTTTTCATTTTTTGAGGCACCTCTATACTGGTTTTTGTACTGGCTCTACCACTTTTTTCTATAAAAGGATGTTCTTGAAGACAAGAACCAGACGCGGTATGGGAATATGATTTCCCCTCTGGGTCTGCTTTTTTTCAGTGATGAATACAACACTAGGCTTTCCTGCATAAGGCCTGTCTCTACAGAGTCTGCTGACATAAACCCAGTTCTAATAACTGCCTCTACCAATAAATATTGGGCTAACTGCATAAAGGACATGTAGCAACAACTGGAAAGTTAAATCACATGGATGGCCAGCAGGTGGGGTAGTGGTTAAGGTGCTGGACTCTTACGTGGCTAACTGTGGTTCAAGTCCTGGACTTGGTGGCTTAAAAACTCATGCCAGGTGTGTGTGTGTGTGTGTGTGTGTGTGTGTGTGTGTGTGTGCATGCCCAAAATCCCAGGAGGAGAAAGGAGGAGAAAGGATTTCAACATGGCCATCCCTCCTGAAAGATGATGTCTTACTTTTCCTTTCACTGTCTCTGTTTTGTTCTGAAAAGCTCACGTACTCTATGGCAAAAAACCTTCAAAGAAAGAAAAAAAAAGGAAAAAAGAAGAGATATCACATAGGACTTTCAGTGATCACACAGAACAAAACTTCATTTAAAATCTTTGTTCTGCATCACAGCGTGGTGGGTGACCCAAAAGCCCACACTCCTGGTTCTCCTTGCAACTCTCCAAACTCTCTGTCCAGCTCTCCTGTGTGGGCCCTTTTCCTTTTTTTACCTCCTTTGTCTCTGGATTTCTTCTTTTCTCTTCCAGAGTAACTCCCTGGCCTTTATAATAAAGTATTTTCAGGCTATCTCAGTACCTTTCAGTTGTCCTCCTCTTTAACCTGAGTCTCTATAGGTAGGTTGAGGAGCAGTAACTGTGTAGCACAAGGAGGGTGTTGGGAGTTGATGCGCCAGTTCATACAGGGTCACTTCTTTCTGAATTACTCCCAAATTCTTAGAGACATTGATTCATTTGCTCACTGCTCACTGTCTTCATTTGGGAGCTTTTTGTAGCAGAATGCCATTTTCTAAGCAGGCAGACTGTGTTTGAGGCTCATGTTTTCCCAAAGACAAGCGATTTCCCATTGATCTGTTTGGGCTGCAACCAGGACTCTTGGATTAAAAATAGAACTCTTCGGCTTATTGTGTTCATCTGGTAGGAAACATGTTTTGGAGAAAAATGGAAGGGGGTGGGGCCATGTCATGGTTGTTTGCTCTTGTGGGTTTATCTTCCTGTTCTGTTTCTGGTTTTCTAAGTTTGTTGTTGATTCAAAGAACATTTTTGTAGCATGCGTTTCGGCACCAGGAGAGAGCGATGGCTCTGAGCTTCGTGTCCCTTAGTCTCAGTTCCTGGGCTCTCTTTGATGTGGGCACAGAGCAGCCCACACTGTTTTGAGTTTTAAAAGAAAGAAACACAAGAGGCCTATTTATTAATAGATCTTTTTCATGTATTTTTAATTCCATTTTATGAATTATGTGTAGATTTTTTTTTCTCTGTGGTTTGAAATGCTCTCTGCCATCACTTGAAAAGAGCGGTTCTTTGAGCTTTTGTGTTTGTCCTATTATTTAGTCATTTTACACTGAAGAAAACATTACTTCCAATTCAGATGATTTCAGGTGACACGGAGATTTCAGACATTTGCGTTGATTTTTTTTTTTTTTTTTTTTTTTTTGAGATGTTTGGCTATAAGGTGTGTGCACTCGCCAGAAAGAGACAGAAAGCGAGAAATCACCCCCCGGGGGGATGGCCATGCTGCAATCCCTTCTCCTCCATTCTCCTCTCAGGATCCTGGGCACTCATGCATACACGCCTGGCGTTAGTTTAAGCCGCCGGGTCCAGGACTCGAACCACATTCGACTACATGGGAGTCCAGCGACATAGCCATTACGCCAACTGCTGGTCCCTTTTTTTTTTTTTTTTTTTTTTTTTTGCGTTGATCTTTTATTACCACCCAAGACTACCTCTTCCTAGGGCTGCTGCGGATTGAATGCCTATGTTTTACCACGATGGTATAGAAACTAATAATGAGATAGAGAAAAATCAATGGGAGTTCTAGAAAGCGTGTAACCCCTCTATTCAAGGCAGAAAATGGAAGCAGAGTCGCCCCTGCGATGTGCACTGACCCAGTGTTTGTTATGTGTGAGTGTGGCTCTAGGTGCTGGGGTCACCTTCCTGAAAACAACAGAGCCAAATCTCCGCTCTTGGAGCCTCGGCTGTCTTCTGCTCGGTGTTTAGTGTGCTGTGTACAAAAATCCAAGTTTAGCTAGAGAAGAACAAGTCATTAAAAAGGTAACAAATGGCCGGACATGGGGGTTGGTTTTGTCGTGATCCTCCGTCTGTGTGGGTTGTATGGATTTTCACAGGGATGGTACCTAATGTAACACAGACTGTGTTTCTTTACTCCGAGGACAGGTTCTTTTCCAATGCGAGTTCTATGCTCAGATCTCGTACCGTCTAACGATTCGCGTAATTCTTCACGATTGCCGCTCTCCTGCATGTAACATTTCCCATTCTGCTTTGTGGTTAATAAATGAATGCCCACTGCGTTTCGGAAGGGACGTGAGGCCGCTTACACCAAATGAAGGGTGGCTTCCTCTGACTTGCAGGACAGAGTCTGACATGAATCATGAGCACCTCATCAGTGCGTGTCACTTTCACAGGAACAAAACATGCTAGAGAATTTTCTCATTAGCTTTTCCCGTACAAGATCGCACCCTCATGAAGCTAGAAAGAACCTTACAAATCATCTGCCTCGTTTAGTGGAAGACGACATTGAGGCAGAAAGGGCTTCAGTGACGTGCCGGAAGGTGCACCCTAGTAATGCCAGTGTGAGCTTGACCCCTGCGGCTCTGCTCTGGCTCGGGGAGGGGTACTTCTCCACGTGTTGCCTACGTGAGCCTTCCATCCATCACATGGGATCAACAAGGCAGGTATTTTTATATCTACCTGCAAATTAAGAGACTGAAGACCTAAGGGTCTTGGGGACTTTCCTGAGGACTTGGTGGTAACCAGGCACTTGAATTTACAACCGAGGCCACGAGAGCAGAGATTTGGCTCTGTTGTTTTCAGGAAGGTGACCCCAGCACCTAGAGCCACACTCACACATAACAAACACTGGGTCACTACACATCGCAGGGGCGACTCTGCTTCCATTTTCTGTCTTGAATAGAGGGGTTACACACTTTCTAGAACTCCCATTGATTTTTCTCTATCTCATTATTAGTTTCTATACCATGGCGGTAAAACATAGGCATTCAATCAGCAGCAGCCCTAGGAAGAGGTAGTCTTGGGTGGTAATAAAAGATCAATGCAAAAAAAAAAAAAAAAAAGAGACTCCCTTTCTAGGATCTTTGCATTATTATGACAAAAATATAAACAAACAAACAAATAAAAAACAAACCAAAGACAAAACTAAGATAAAAATAGGTTCTGTTGCTTAAATAAGATAGAAAAATGATCTAATTGTGCCTGCCTATTCAAGCCTTTTAAAAAACAAATTATCTGTTGAATTTTTAATTTACTTATTTCAATTAAATAAATAGAACCCAATGAAATCTTCAAAAGCAGTTCTAGTTTTCTTAAAAATTTTTTAGTTGTTGGGGGACCAGCAGGTGGTGAGGTGTTAAAGGCGTTGGACACTCCTACATGGCCAACCACAGTTCGAGTCCTGGACCTGGTGGCTTGCTTTTTCACTTTCTCTCTCTCTCTCTTGCTTGTTTTTTTCTGGTCAAATTAAAATAAAAAATGAATTAATAAATAAAATTTAAATAGATTATTCTTAACAAAATTTTTTTTTTTTTAGTTGTTGAGGCCAGTGTGTGGTGTGGTGGTTGAGGGCACTGGACTCCCACATAGCTGACTGTGGTTTGAGTCCCAGACTCTTTTTCGCTCTTCCCTCTCTGGTCAAATTAAAATAAATAAATAAAGTTAAATAAAATAATTCTTCAAAAAAAGAATTTTTTTAGTTGTTAATATGAGAGAGAGATTATGGAATCTATTCTAGTTTTTCAGTTGCTACAATTTAGTCACCAGGATTTTTGTACAAAATAAATAGCATATTGCGATCTATGTGTTGAATATCTCTATAGCCTCACAAACTGAATATAGGAGCAACTTTATAACTAATCATAAATTGATACTGATATCGCATGGTTTTTGGTCTGTATCTATTTTTTGAGAAAATCACACTTAACTCCCTGTCTGGTGAAGGACATGATTTAGTATTTATTTTTGTTATTCTTTATTTTTTGTAAGAATTATTTATTTCATTTTATTATCATTATTTTCTTAAAAGAGGTTTTTCCCTTCGACCGTGTGAGCTCTCTCTCTCTCTAGAGAGAGAGACAGTGAAAAGGAAAGTGAGAAATCACCCCCGGGGGGGAATGGTTATGCCACAGTCCCTTCTCCTCCATTCTTCTCCCAGTATCTTGGGCATGCATGCACATGTGCTTGGTGTGATTTTCAAGCCACGGGGTCCAAGACTCAAATCGCAGTCAGCCATGTGGGAGTCCAGCAACATAACCACTACGCCATTGGTTGGACCCATCATTATTTTTTAAGTTTGCTATAGGGCATGTGCGCTCCCTGGACAGACACAGAGAGAAGGAGGGTGATATAGCAAGCTGCCAGGTCTGGTACTTGAACCATAGTTAGCCATGTGGGAGTCCAGTGATTTAGCCATTATATCACCTGCTGCCCCTCCTTTTTTTTAAATTAACTAACCCACAGCTTTAGTAATGACCTACAGAGTATTTTCTTTTTCTTCCTTCCTTCCTTCTTTCCTTCCTTCCCTCTCCCTCCCTCCCTCCTTCATTTCTTCCTCTTTCTTTCTTTCTTTCTTTCTTTCTTTCTTTCTTTCTTTCTTTGTTCTTTCTCTCTCTTTCCTTTCTCTCTCTCTTTCTTTATTCTTTCAGGTTTTTGTCATAGGGTGTATGTGCTCACTAGAGAGAGACAGAGAGAGAGAAAGTGAGAAATCAGCCTCTGGGTGGGATGGCCACATCACAATCCCTTCTCCTCCATTCTCCTCTGGGACCTTGGGCATGAACGTGTGCTTGCCAGAGAAAGATAATGAGGCGGAAAGTGAGAAATGGCCACCCGGGGGGGATGGCCATAGTGGAATCCCTTCTTCTCCATTCTCCCCTTGAGATTTTGTGCATACGTGCACATGCACCCAGCTTGATTTCCAAGCTGCCAGGTCTGGGATTTGAACCACAGTCAGTCATGTAGGAGTCTAGTGTCTTAACCACCACGCCACCTTCTGGGCTCAAATATATTTTAATTTAAAAGGGAGACTAAGTATTTTTACTGCTCTATCAATTAAAAAAAGTTCCAGTAGTTTTTTTTTTTTTTTCTGTTTAAATAAAAAGTGACAAGGTGAAGAGAATGAATAAATAATATGCAGCTTATAATTGGTATGTGTAAATCCAAATGGTCTCTCAAACACAAAATAACCTGTGCCTCTTACACTGATGATGACTTTTCAGTTAAAGTTAGACCTTGCACTGGTGGTTAATAATAATGTGCAAATGTCATGAAAACAGGAGCCCAAGTAAAACAGTGTCATAGATTTTAGGCTGGACAATATATAAGCAAAGAGAGCTACCCATTTTATGATTTTATTATTTATTTTATTGTTAATATGCATACTTGTATTTAATATACACCATAGATGTACATGTTTTCTGGCCTCTTGACATTTTTTTAATTTTGTTATAGGACACATAGTGCTCACTGGAGAAAAATAGAAAACCAACTGCAGGGGAATGGTCATGGCACAATCTCTTCTCCATGTCTTCCTGCAGGATTTTGGGCATGCATGCACACGTACCTGGCTTGTCTCTCACATGAGGGGTCCAGGACTTGAACCTGCAGCCTGCCATGTGGAATCCAGCCACCTCAATCACCAGGCCACTTGCTAGCACACCCCTCCACTTCTAATACAGCGCTCACTTTATTTAACAATGCGGGATCCAAGTGTACAGCTGTCAGTTACAGCGCAATAAGCTATCAAAAGAGGGACATGGGATTTTCGGGTAAGTGACTTTTTGCTCTTTATATTCAAATGTTGTTCAAAGCGAGTGTTTGAAATTTTCAACATAGAGAATGAGCTTTACCCTGGTGAAGGTCCACGCAAAGAAATCAGGGCCCATCTGCGCTTATCTATCACCTGCCTCCCATTTCTTGTTTTTCTGGACTTTTCAGCTGCCTTTTGGGTCAGCACATTTTTTTTTTTTTTAAAGATATTGTCATATTTCAGGTACAACCAAGTGTGTAGGCCATGGAGTCACTGTGTCTCCTTGAGGTGACTGTGTTTATCTTCCATGGAAACAAATGCTAAGGGCACACCCCAGGGATTCATGGCAGCTGATAGGGCAGGGCTCAGAAGAGAGCCCTGGAAAATAGACCAGATGGAACTGGAGCTGAACTTCACAGATAGCTCAGATCTGCATAAGCAAACCACGGGAGAACAGTGGTTCCAGAGAAGCACAGAGCCTAGATAAAGACTTGGAGATGGAATCTATTAAACATGGGAAACAAATGAAAATTTATGACCAGTCAGAGAGCAGCCCAAGATGGCTGACTTCGAGGACGGGTGTCGGATGAAGAAAAGGTTCACGTAGCTGCTAAATTCATCACTTGTGCACCCCCAGAGGAATTTAATGAAGTATTCAGTGATGTCAGGCTACTACTTAGTAACGACGATCTTCTTCTTTTTTTGGAGAGGTGTTTTTTTTTTTTTTTAATTTTAATTTTAATTTTTATTTTTTTTCTCCTTATTGGGCGTGTGCGCTCACCAGAAAGACAGAGAGAGAGAGAGATAGAAAGTGAGAAATCACCGCCCAGAGGGGATGGCCACACCATAATCCCTTCTCCTCCATTCTCCTCTCGGGATTTGGGCACACATGCACACGTGCCTGGCGTGAGTTTAAGCCACTAGGTCCGGGATTTGAACCGCGGTCTACTACGTGGGAGTCCAGTGACATAGCCATTACGCTAACTGCTGGTCCCAGTAATGACGATCTTCTCAGGGAAGGGACAGCACATGTACTTGCCCAGTATAACATGGATCAGTTCACACCTGTGATGAGAAGAGTCTACGAAGATCGGGTCTTAATTACAGAGCCTGCTAACCTGAGTAATAGATTTGTAGATCTCAGACACAAAATTTTCTTTAAATTTGATCACTTATGGAAGGAAGCAAGTGACCCCAGCCAGAGGAAACAGGTGGAGGTCTGAAGCCTTGGAGCGAGGCCTGTGACAGTGTTGTACGAGCCTGTGTGGACCACCATGGTTCCAACGGCTTCTTCCTGTGTATGCTAAGACTATGGATGGACGACAGACCATTACTGCTCGTATTGAAAGCCACCAGTTTCAGCCTAAAATCTTCTGGGATGGTCGCTGCAGATCAGAGTGGAAGTTCACCATCACCCCAACTACGGCCCAGGTGGTTGGAGTGCTTAAGATTGAGGTTGACTGTCATGAAGATGGCAGTGTTCGGTCAGTTCGTCATAAAGCTGCACAGGGTTCAGTAGCTGTTCCAAGTGAAGTCCATGCTGCCAAGGAGTTTATTAAAATCATAGAGAGTGCAGAAAATGAGTAGCAGAGAGCAGTTAGTGAAAACTATCAAACAATGTCAGATGCCACATTCAAGGCGTTGCGCCAGCAGCACCCAAGTGGACTGGAACAAGATACTCAGCTACAAGATTGGCAAAGAAATGCAGAATGCTTAGGGGAAGAAAGAAAGAAATGCGGAACGTAAGCTTCTTCCGTATATGGAAAGAAAAGAATCCAATGCCGACACATTGTCTGTAAGATAAATGAGTGCTTTATAAACAAAAGTGACATTTTGCTAGGGCTTTCAAAGGTAACTGGTTTTCTAGCCTCATGAAATACTGTGAACCTACAGCATTGACTTGATTCTTTTGTGTTCTCTGCCCTGTAATTTTCTGTTGTCACTATATCTACTTGGAAATCTTTCATGGCTGTTAATTTTGCTACATTTAAGGTTGGAGAGGGAGATCAACCCTGGGGTCATTTTACTCCTTAGAAAATTTTCCTAGCCACAAAGTCCTGTTCTGATTGAGACAGGTAGTTCCGTCGCTTGCTTTCTTTCTTTCATTTAATTTATTTTTTATTAATTTATTTCCCATTGATTCGCTAAGCATCATCACAGCTTACAAGATGTGATTTCCCATCCGGTAGTTTTCCGCCCCTGTCCCCCAAAGCCCTGGGGTACTTGAATGGTTTTTACTGATCCACTGGCGGCCGAGGAAGCGGCGCTGCACACTGAGCAAGGCAGGGCCTCCTTCCCCTCCAGCTGCCGTGGTTGCCATTCGTGGCATCTCACAGCTGTTGCTTTCAAACGTTTGGATTGGACTTTTCAAGTTCTTTGTTGGGGGGGAGGTACACAGGAAGTTGCAAAGGAAGTTTTCTGGTAATTCCGTTCTAGCCAGCTTCTCTGAGGAACTTGTGAAGTCCAAAGACGTGATGCACACTCCCTGCCCGTTAGCTTTGTTTGCGGTCCCTCGTGGTCTCCTCCCGCTCTCGTACACTGTAGTTCATGGACTTCTGCATTTTTAGAAGCGTTTTACCCATTTATGTTTGTTTTTTATTTTTATTTTTTCATTTTCAAAAACTGCTGACATGCTGTGGATGCCGTAGAACATAAAACCTGAGAAATGCAGACGTGGAAGGAGTACTAGGTACTTGTGCTGTAATCCCTTGTGGCAGGGTGCACTCTAAGCACATGAATGAATAGCTACGTCAGTCACAGAAACTAACATGAACCAAAGTGAAAAGGGTGACTTCCAGGGGTCTTTCTATTGTAACCTGTTATTGAAGGGAATACTAACGATTTCTTCTAAACAGGATCTAAAGCTTGTTTTTTTTTTTTTTTTTTTTTTTTTTTTTTTTTATAGAGGTTTTCTTGCCATAGGGCGCGTGCGCTCTCCAGAAAGACAGAGAGAGACAGAGAGATAGAAAGTGAGAGGTCACCCCCCAGGGGGATGGCCACACTGCAATCCATTCTCCTTCATTCTCCTCTTGGGATCTTGCCTGGCGTGAGTTTAAGCCACTGGGTCAGGGACTCGAACCACGGTCAACTACATGGGAGTCCAGCGACGTAGCCATTACACTAACTGCTGGTCCCTCTAAAGCTTGTTTTAAATGACTCATCCTCATTGCCGCTTACCAGGAACTCAAGTGTGACAGTGGTAAAGCACCTTCCAGGTATAATTGCAGCATGTATGGGATCTTTGAATACACGGGGAACGGGGAACAGATGCTATGACGGCTGGGAATGGTGGATTCATTTACATTATTTACACTTCTATGATCAGGCCTTCAGGGCAGGGCAGGTTTTTTTTTTTTTTTTTTTTTTTTTTTTTTTTTTAAAAAAAAAAAACAAGTAGTATCTTCCTCCCTATCTCCAAATACATGTTGAGAAAGATGACTGTTGTGCTTCATCTTCATTTTTGCTCAGTAATACAGTCAAGCAAAAGTTTGTTTCCGAGTGACCCCTTGAGCTATGTAAGCATTTTTGTTTATTTTGAATAAAATATATTTGTATTATTTGTCATTCATATTATCTGTCCATACCACACTATCTTCTGTGTTAGATAGCTAATAGAAATAAAGCTGTTTTGTTCTCACACACACACACACAAAAATCCAAATGTATGCCCAGCCATGGTGGCACAGGTGGGAGGATGCTGCGTTGTGATATTGCAATCCCATGGGAGGGCCTGGGGTTTGGATCCTGGCTGTCTGGGAGACTGGGGATGCTGAGATTGCTATGAGATGAGATCCTGTCAAGGGTCTTGGTGTCTCTGTCTCTCATGAAATAAGTAAACAAACGTAAGAAAAGAAGAGAAATTCAAATGTAAGTTTGGTAGAGTCACTAAGCTATAGTCAATTCTACATTCTATAGGATACTAGACTCTATGCAGAATTTGCAAAGGAGGTCTATCTTCTCAGAGGGATGGCCCCATAGCTTAATGGATAAGGGAGCTGGATTCCACATGGCTGACTATGGTTTGAATCCTGGTCCTGGAGGCACATGTGGATGTATGCCTCAAATCCTGACAGGATGGAGAAGTGGAGAAAGTGACTCCGGTGCTCAGGGTACACCCTTGGTGACCTCCAGGGACTAGAACGAAGAGCCAAGTACTGAGTTGTAGGAATACTTGGAAGTCTTGAGAGGAGGAAGGACAACTGGAGAAACCCAAGGGGTCGTTAGGAAAGGCAATAAGAAAATGGTACTCTAACCAAAGGGAAGAGTCAAAGAGCGGGGAATGTCATTGACCAGAAGGATGGTGGGAGTTCAGGAGTGCGAGGGCAGAGGCAGTGTTCAGCTGGTGTCTTATTTTCTCCCTGTTAACATCCTTTTTTTTCAGGTATGTTTCTTTTTTCTTTGTGTTAAAATAATTATTTATTTACCTTTACTTGTTATTATTATTTATTAATTTGACCAGAGAGAGACAGAGAGAGAGAAAGGGAAAGTGAGACAGCAAGCCTCCAGGTCTCAAACTGTGGTCAGCCATGTGAGAGTCCAGCTCCTTAACCACCATACCATCTGCTGGCCCCTCTTTTTTTTTTTTTAATAAAATAATTATTTACTTTATCGGGACCAGCAGATGGAATAATGGTTACGTCTCTGAACTCCCATGTAGTCGGCTGTGTTTTGAGTCCTGGACCCTGCAGCTTAAACTCATGCCAGGTGCATGTGTGTGTGCCCAAAATCCCAAGAGGAGAATGGAGGAGAAGGGATTGCGATGTGTCCTTGCCCCCCTGGGGGGTGATTTCTTGGTTTCTATCTCTCTATCTCTCTCTGTTTCTATGGCAAGTGCACACTCCCTAAAGCGAAAATCTCTCTCTCAAAAAACATTATTTACTTTATTTTATTTATTATTGTTATTATTATGCTTTGCAACTGGATTTATTTTGAAATCCACGCCAATAAATCTTGTCTTTTAACTAGGATGTTTTTTCTGTCTATATTTTCTGAACTCTTTCTGGTTTAAATTTGCTATTATTTTCAGTCTCAGTCATGATAACATATTTTGTTTTCGTGTGTGAACTATTATTTTTTTAACTTTGGGCTTAGATTTTTATCTGAGAGAATTCTTTGAACCATGGGGATGAACGTGGTCCCTTCTGGAAAATATCTTGCTTCTGTTACCCAAATGATATAGGAAAATATCAGTTGATACCATATTCTTTTTCTCAAAAAATTTTTTTTATTTTCTTATTTTTTTTAAAATGAAACCACTGTACATCCTTATAGCATACAAAATTGATTTCCTCAGCATGAATATACTGTATGTTAGTCCAGTCGAAGATATTACCATAAGTTGATACCATTTTACTTTTTTTTGGAGAGGTTTTTGCTATAGGGCGCGTGCGCTCGCCAGGCAGAGAGAGACAGAGAGACAGAAAGCGAGAAATCACCCCCCAGGGTGATGGCCACACCGCAATCCCTTCTCTTCCATTCTCCTCTTGGGATCTTGGGCACGCACGCACATGCGCCCCGCGTGAGTTTAAGCCACCGGGTCCGGGACTCGAACCACAGTCGACTATGTGGGAGTCCAGCGACATAGGTCCCAAGTTGATACCATTTTAAATGAAATGATTGACTTACCTTTTTTTTTTTTAAATATCATCCTACATTGTGATTTCAGGCTGTAAACTGGTGTGAGGGCATGGCTTTATGTTTAGGAATTCTCAAAGGTAATTTCTACCACCTCTAAAATTTAGTGCCAAATTTCAAGTCAGTCAGTTTTCTTTTCAGTCCACTGGAAATGGCAGGTTTTATTTATAGTTCCCCTTTAAATGGAAACCTCCTTGGGCCTGATTTTATTGCAGAAACTTTTATGAGACTTTCTACTCTCAACTTGCCTCTTTCTCCAAAGGGTTCTGATCTTGTCTTCCACCCTTTGAGATCCACAAGGTCATTAGAAGGAAAGTTCAAGGTCACTTGAGTTGGCAACTGCCCCGGATGCGAACGCTTAAATTCCGTATGCCGCTCACTCTCTGGCTCCCTGCGATCACTTCATTTTCTGCTTGCTTTCTTTATCGGAGCATTTCAACGGATGTATTTTTGTACTTCGTGCAACTCTTGCTTTCAGGAGGAGGATGAGCACCTAGTGCTACAGAACAGAAATTCCCCTTAGCATTTCTTTCATTAGCAGTCTGTAAGGTGTATGTTATCTGTCTGTGTTTGTGTTATTTTATGCTTAAGAGACTTAGTTCTATTTATGTATTTATTCATTTAATATTCATTTACTGTTAGCATACAAAATGAGTTTTCCCGTCCAGAATACACTGTATATTGGTTCAATCTAAGATATTACTACACATGTTATCTTCGACATAATTTTCCATTTCTTGTTTCTTATATATTTTATTCTCTTTTCACGCCTTGATTCCCTCCCTCTCACGCTGCCATTTCCCGCCTCCTCTCACTCTGTCTCTGGTATCTTACAGTTGCTTCCCATGTCTTATTTTCCCCCATGTTTTATTGATTCACAAAAGGTCTTAATTAAACTAAATACTTACAATAGTAAATTTAATTGCTATGAACATATCTATGAGCCCATGTCTGACTGTAGGCATAAACCTCAGTGATAGATGAACATACTATAAAGTCGTCCCTAGCTAAGGCTATTTAGCTTACTGTGGTCATTAAGTATATTTTTTATGTATTTATTAATTTTTTTTAATTGCAAGAAAAGCAGTTTTAGCTTTAATACATCAAAATTTTAAAAAATTAAGAAAACTTTGCTTAAGACTTAAAGCCAGGAAAAAGGTTAGGATTCTGTTCAAACAGTGGGTAGACACTGAAAACTCAAGAAATGGACAAAGCCAAAATCTAGTAACACGTGCACTGTAATTTTCTTCTGAACCATTTTTTCCCCCTCTCTCCATTCCCCCTTTTCCTAAAGAGAAGCATAAGCTAACATATGCAAAAGAATAAGTTTATTCTCAATTTGGTCTGTTATTTGCACAAAGCCCCATGTGAATACTAATTGACTTAGTTGGCTTTGCTGGGACCTTTTATTAGGAACTTCAGATTAGACTCCTTTAAAAAGCCTCCCAAGGCTACTGAGCCAAGTCAGGAATTCACCATCTGACTGTGCCTTTAAGTACCCGTACTTGAAAGTTTTTTGGGCCTGTCCAGAAGTGACATTCTTTACTTACCTGCCAGGCAGAACTATTTATGGTACTAGGCAATCTTTCCAAGAGCTTCTGTTGGCTTTCTTGAGATCAACTTTAGTTCCTTAGCTTTCTGGTCATATCTTCAGATATGACACTCTAGTCAAAGCCCTGGCAATAACCGGTATTTCCAATTTCTGATGCAAGGCAATAGCTATTATTGAACTTACGCAAATAACCATTCTGCCACAAAATAAGAATGCTTACAAATATTTTCTAATTCCAGGTCAGGAAGGGAGGAAAGTTTATGTTTCAATTTCAAAAAAACAAACAAAAAGATAAACAAATCGCTATACCTATCAACAGCTCAAAAGAAAACAAAAATCCTTAAATCTAGAAGACAAAGCATAGAAGAAGATCAGTAATGTTTCAGTCAAAAATCATAAAATTCTATTTCACCAGTTCAGTCTTATGTAATTAATCTCTCTTCTGTTGAACTTGCTGTGTTAGTGTGGTCCGATCTTTCCGTTTAAATCCTGGAAGTTAACATTCAACGTTATTATTGATATTTGTGGACTTTTCCCTACCATTAAGTTGGTCATTTTCTTGGTTGCTTTTTGTTTTCTTATTTCTGTCTGTCTGTCTTTAGTTTTCCTGATATAGCTCGCCTTTCAGAACTTCTTGAAAAGCTGGTCTGAGGTTGGTAAATTCTTTCAGGTTTTGTTTATCTGATAATGTTTTGATCTTTTCTTCCCATATGAGGGATAATCTTGCCAGGTATAGTGTTCTTGGTTGAAATTGTTTCCTTTAACACTTTGAATATATTTTCCCATTCTTTCCTTGCCTGCATTGTTTCCGATGAGAAGTCTGATGTCAGTCTGATAGGATATACTTTGTACGTAACTTGACGTTTCTCTCTTGCCAATTTTAGTATCAGTATTTTGTCTTTGTGGTTTTGGTCTATCTGGCTATGATGTGCCTTGGAGAAGGTCTTCTTAAGTTGATTCTGTTTGGGGTCCTTTGTATTTCTTGGGTTTAGATATTTGAATGCCTTTTTAGGTTTGGAAAGTTTTCTTTTAGGATTTCATGGAATAGGTTATCAATGCCCTTATTAGTTTCTTCACCTTCTGGGATACCGATTATCCGGGTGTTTGGGTGCTTAATAGTATTTAGTATTTCTCGTATATTATTCTCATTTTTGGGGTTATTTTCTCAGTCTTTTTGGTGTTTTTTTCCCTAAGTCAGAGGTTTTGTCCTCAACATCCAAGATTCAATTTTCTGCATGGTCTAATCTACTTTTAAAACTTTTGAAGGAGGTTTTGATGTCCTGTATTACAGCCTTCATCTCTAACAGCTCCGTTTGACTCTTTTTTATGGTGTGTATTTCTTCTTCCAAATTGTGAAAGAGCGTCCTCACCTCCTGGAACTTGTTATCTCTTTTATCTTGCATCTTCTAGAGTTCATTGTCTCTCTTCTCTTGCATCTTTATTAGTTTTGCCACTATGAATATTTTGAATCCTTTATCTGACATTTACATGAGTTCCATTGTACTGTCTGTAGATTTAAGGGCTGTTCTTTTCCCTTGGGGGAGATATATTTTCTTGGTTTCTCATATTTCTTGTGCCTCTCTGATGGTTTCCGGTCACCTGATGGATTGTACATTTCTTCTTAATTTCTTGGAGTTAATTCTGAGCATTCAGAGGTGTGTGGAAGAAGATGACCCACAATCTCTCTGTAGTTCCGTTTACCTGATGCTCATCAACCAACCTGTGCTCCTATTGGAACTTGATATTACAAAGGCTTCCTGGTTTCTGGAGAACAGGTGCACCTGGGTGGAGTTTCAGGGTTTCACCTGAGCTTTCCGAGGCTTGTGGGAGGAGATGAAGTGCACAACTTTCCCAAGGACCCAATATTTTAAACAAACAAAAGAAATCGGACGCACGTGTTTGCCAATTTACTAATAAGTGACCTCGCAGCCCCGCTTGGGTCTAAGTCCTGGACTATTTTATACCCACGTGGCGAAGCCTTTCAATTTCAAAGACAGGGCATGTGCCAGTTGTGCCCATTTCCTTTGGGTGCTTTTATATAATGGTAAGAAAAAATTAAAAGACTAAAATTTAAAAATTTAAAAGACAAGAACTATTGGATTGTCGGAAAAGTCATGACTCATTTTTGTGTAAAGAAAAAAACATAGAAAAATATCATGACTTTTCTGACGACTCAATAACTCTATTTGATATGACTCAAGGAGATTCTCATCGTCGGAACTTGTAGATGGGGACAGTGAAGCCATGGCAGGTGGAAGTGATTCTTCTGTGGACATACACAGAAATCAGTGGCGTTCCTGAAGTTAGGGAAACATTAACTTAGAGGGCTGGCCCATAGCCTAGAGGCTAAGGGAGCTGGATCTCACATGACTGACTGTGTGGTTCAAGTCCTGGACCTGGACCTGGGGCTTGAAAAACAAGCTGGGTGTGGGTGTGTGCATGCCCCAAATCCTGAACAGAGGGTGAGATGGAGGAGAAAGGATTGCAGCATGATCGGGCCCCAGTGAGGGATGCTTTCTTCCCCCGTCTTTGTCTCTTTCTGATGAGTGCACATTCCCTCTGGCAAGAAGAAAATGGAAGAAAAATGAATAATTACTTAGAGCTTGGCAGTTGATGGGCCGGTTTCTCATGTACACAGTATTAACTCTCCCATCCTGACCCAGCCGTGTTGGCTGTAGCAGCATATTTATAACCACACATGTGTGTATGCAAATATCTATTAGGCATCTGGAAAATCATGGCGTGTTTTTCTAAGCAAAAACGTGTCGTGACTTTCCTGACGACCCAGTATGTCAACATATGTGTGTATGCATCTGTGCATACGTGTATACATGAATGGCACATTCCCCTAGAGCAGCAGCCCCCACATTCTTGGCACCATGGACCAACTTTATGGAAAACAGTCTTTCCACAGGCCGGGGGAGTGACTGGGGATGGTTTGGGAATGATTTAAGGGCATGACCCTTACTATGCACTTTGTTTTAGTTATTATTACACCGTAAATATAAGGACCAGCACCAGCCTGTGGCCAGGAAGTTGGGGGCCCAGACCCTATAGAGACTCATAAGACTTCAGTGAAGCTATAACAGGCATTTTCTTTTTCTTTTTCTTTTTTTTTTTTTTTCCATCAATAAGAAATTTACCTGTTTTTAAAAAATCCAAATGCTGGCATTGTCCAGAAAAATTTAACAGGTTTATTTATAATCATTACAAAGTTCAACTGCTAAAACTTATTCACCAAAACATTTTGACTTGCATTAATGCTCTACATCCTCGCATGTATATTAAAAATCCACACACAAATGAAAACGGAAAAACTGCTAATACCCGATTTCTGTCCCCTGTTTTCCACTCACAATCATATACTTAGGTACCTTTTGATGCCATGGGGAAAAAAAAATTCTAACATTCAGAACTACCAATAACAGGAAGAAGAGAAAAAAAATATTTTTTTTTTTTTTTTTGAGAATGAAATGTTTCCCATCATAGTGGATTCTTAAGCACGTTCTCCACGTATGCGACATGCTGGCTGGATGTCTTTTGGCATAACTGTTACACGTTTGGCATGGATAGCACACAGGTTGGTATCTTCGAAAAGGCCAACCAAGTAGGCCTCACTTGCCTCCTGCAAAGCACCAATAGCTGCGCTCTGGAAGCGCAGATATGTTTTGAAATCCTGAGCAATTTCTCGCAGCAGACGCTGGAAAGGAAGTTTGCGAATCAAAAGTTCAGTGGACTTCTGATAAAGTCTAATTTCACGGAGTGCCACAGTACAGGCCCGTTAACGATGAGGTTTCTTCACCCCTCCAGTAGAGGGCGCACTCTTGTGAGCAGCTTTTGCAGCCGCTGCTTCCTGGGTGCTTTACCACTGGTGGATTTGTGGGCTGTCTGCTTTGCAGGAGCCAGGGTATAGGGACCTCCTCACTTACCCCTTCTTCTGCTGCAGCTCAGCGAGCTAGAGGCGGCGCTGGCTGCGAACACAGTTCACCGTCATTTTCTTTTTAAAACTTAGTAGAAAACTGATACCGCAGAGATTTGCCTTGTATGGTCAGGCACTTACATGGGATTATTTGTTTGATTTTTGTTTGGTTTTGATTTTTTAAGTTTTTTTTTTTTTTTTTTTTTTTTTTTTTTGGTCATAGGATATGAGTGCTCAGCGGAGAGGAGCGCGAGAGAGACAGTGAGAGGGAAAGTGAGAAGTCACCCCTGGGGGGTGGCCACACCACAACCCCTTGTCCATTCTCCTCTTGGAATTTTAGGCATGTACACACATGCTCCCAGCATGATTTTCAGTCCACTGAGTCTGGGACTTATCATTGTCAAATCACCTGGACTCCAGACTTTACTGATGGTATGTAATATCTCAACTAAAGGGGCCAGCAGGTGGCGTGGTGCTTAAGGGTGCTGGACTCCCACATGACTGACCGTAGTTCAAGTCCCAGGCCTGGTGGCTTACTTTCTCACTTTCCCTCTTTCTCATTCTCACTCTGTTCTTCTCTAGTAAAATTAAAAATAAATAAATAAATAAAGTTAAATAAAATAATTCTGTAAAAAGAAACCCACTCAACTAAAAATGCCAGTTTGGGAATTTGGAGGGAAGATCATTAAATGCTAGATGATTCTACCAGAAAGAATGTTTTAAAATAGCAAAGTAAATAAAGGACAGATCTTAATTTGATTAGACTTTTACAACTTCCTACATATGGTGGTGCATTTTGCTAGTAATTTGAGTATCTGAAACATCATTTTTCATGTTCAGTTTTATGGAGACGATTTGTGTGGAGCGTGTTTATCCCAACTCCAGGGACTCATGTAGTGGAACAGAGCTCTCTTACATGTCTTAATTTTCTGGTTCTAGAATTTCCAGTCAAATTTACCACTCGAGATTTAAGATAAGTATCTTACACAATTATTTTAAAAGACACATGTTTTTGGCTATGTCGCTGGACTCCCATGTAGTCGACCGTGGTTCGAGTCCTGGACCGGGTGGCTTAAACTCATGCCGGGCGTGTGTGCGTGTGTGCCCAAGATTCTGAGAGGAGAATGGAGGAGAAGGGATTGCGGCGTGGCCATCCCCCTTGGGGGGTGATTTCCTGCTTTCTATCTCTCTGACTGTCTGACGAGCGCACGCGCCCTATATCAAAAACCTCTCCAAAAAAAAAAAAAGACACATGTTTTAATGTCCAGTGTAAATTCCTATTATAGTATAGAAATTTCTTCATAACTATAAAGAAAGTTGGCATGCATACATTCAGGGACTTCAAAAAGTTCATGGAAAATGAGATCATATAAAAAATGTTGAAATCCATGCCTAGTTTTTTCATACTATGCATAGTCCATGAACCTTTTAAAGAACTCTCCCATATAAAGAGTATATAATATTTTTGTTGGTAAAAAAACAACTTGCAACTTGTTTTCCATATAAATGTATGATGAAAAATGATCCTAAATTAAAACATGTACATTTTCTTTATTCTATTTTGAGGCTACCAGTATTCTTCTGGGCTAGCTGATGGCATGGTGGTTAAGGCAGCTGCATCCCACATGGCTAACTGCTTGGTTCAAGTCCTGGGCCTAGTGGCTTGGAAAACATGCTGGGCTCGTGTACATGCATGCCCAAACTCCTGAGTAGAGGGGGAGGGAGTGCGCTGTGGCCAGCATTCCTTCTGGGAGCTGATTTCTCTCTCTGTCTCTGTCTCCAGTGAGTGCACCCGCCCTATATCAAAAACAACGACAACTTCCTTTTTTGAATATATCTAGTATTTTTACGTGTATTTTCTAGCTACAAGGTTAACATATGTTCACTGTTATTTTGTTTGTTTGTTTGTTTGTTTTCTTTAGAGGTTTTGGCATTAGGGCACGTGGACTTGCCATAGAGATAGACAGTGAGAGGGAAAGTGAGAAATCACCCCTGGAGGGGATGGTCATGCCACGGTCCCTTCTCCTCCATTCTGCTCCTGGGACTTTGGGCACACATGCACACGTGCCTGGTGTGATTTTCAAGCTACCGGGTCCGGGATTCCAGTCATGGTCAGCCATGGTTCAACCAGTGACGGGAGTCCAGTGACGTAACCGCTACATCTTCTGCTGACCCTCACTGGTAAATGAAGGATGTAAGAAGTAGCAAGTGAGCCATCCCATAATCTCAGCCCACAAAGGTGATACTCCTTGATAGTTGTTCACACCCTCCCACATTTCCAGCGTGCATGTTTGTGTGTGTACACGCAGAGTGTGTAAGTCAGTGTTATATGTGTATTAGATACAGAGGTCATTGTCAGTGTGGCAACAGACATACTTTACAGGCTTCTGACTCTAACAGTCTCGCTTAGCAAGATCTCATGAAATTTTCTCTTGCATTCAATAGAGCTACATCTGTGTATTTCAAATGTGTCGTCAGTGTGATGGTTAGTTGTATGTGTTAACTTGACAGGTCCATAGGACGCCCAGCTTGCTGGTTAGCACCGTCCCTGTGTGCGTCCAGAGGAGACCGGCATTGGATTCGGTGGACTGAGTGAGGCAGATGGCCCTCTGCACTGTGGGCGTCATTATCTAATTCACTGAAGAGAAAGCAAGGGTGGCAGGAGGTTGAATTTGGCCTCGGTGCGGCAGCTAGAGTAGGACGTTCACTGTCCGCAGCACTCCTGGGTCTTAGGCCTTCAGACCCTGACTGGGTTCTGCACTGCTGCCTGGGGCTTTCACACCCACCAGCTGCAGCCCCGGCTTCCCTGGGTTTTCAGTTTGCACGTGGAGGTCACGGGACTTCTCAACCTCCATAATCTTAGCGAATTCCTTTTTTATTTTTTGGAGAGGTTTTCGCTATAGGGCACATGCACTCGCCAGACAGACAGAGAGAGACAGAGAGACAGAAGGTGAGGAATCACCCCCCAGGGGGGATGGCCATGCCACAATCCCTTCTCCTCCATTCTCCTCTCAGGATCTGGGGCACGCACGCACACGCGCCTGGCGTGAGTTTTTTAACCCACTGGGTCGAGGACGCAAACCGCGGTCGACTACGTGGGAGTCCAGCGACATAGCCATTACGCTAACTGCTGGTCCCTTAGCGAATTCCTTATAGTAGATCTTTTATATAATTTACGTTTTTATGTATACAATAAATTTTATATCTATTTCTCTCTATATATCTATATTCCTTCATATCTGTCTACCTACCTGCTTACCCACCTATCTGTCTTTCTATCCATCTACCCTATTGATTTTTTTCTTGAAAGGTACTGGCTAATACACACACTATTAACTTTTTTTTTTTTTTTTTGTTATAGGGTATGTATGCTTGCCAGAGAGACAGAAAGACAGAAAGTGAAAAAATCACTTCTTAGGGGGTTGGCCATGCCCCAATTCCTCCTCTTCAATTTTCCTCTCAAGATTTTGGGCAAGCATGCACACGTGCCCAGTGTGAGTTTTAAGCTACCGGGTCAAGGACTCGAACTGCAGACTACATGGGAGTCCAGCAACGTAACCATTCTGCCATCTGCTGGTCCCCACTACTAACAGTTTTTAACACAATGGATTTGATCATTTAGATTCACCTTTGCAGCTTGTTTTTCATATACAATGCCTCATGCAAAATCTTTCTAAATTAAAATGTGTATTTTCTTCATTTTTTTTTATGCCACCAGTGTTCCCTTGTATTGATACACCACAGCTGATTGACAATTTGTTCTTTTCCACAGTGCTGCAAGGACAGCCTCTCCATTTCCGGATGCTTATTCAAGGAGAGGGTAGATTTCTAGACTATTGAATATGAACAATTGAAAGTTTGATAAAGATTGCCAAAATGCCTTTAGGAGAGCATACATTAGTACTGTATCCTTTTTTTTTTTTTTTTTTTTTTTTTTTTTTTGCTGTAGGGAGCATGCACTCACCAGAAAGACCCAGAGAGACAGAAAGCGAAAAATCACCCCCGGGGGGGGGGGTGGCCACACCGCAGTCCCTTCTCCTCCATTCTCCTCTCGGGATCTTGGGCACACACGCACATGCGCCTGGCGTGAGTTTAAGCTACTGGGTCTGGGACTTGAACCACAGTCGACTACATGGGAGTCCAGTGACATAGCCATTACGCCAACTGCTGGTCCCAATACTGCATCCTTTATTAACCTTGAGTATTATCACTTCAATATTTTAGGAAATATTACAGGTAAAAACAAGAGATTTAAAAAAGTTGCATTGCCATTATTATTCCTGAGTTTGGAGTATTATATTTATTAACATTCAATTATTAATTTTTTTTATTGTCAGAAGGCACGTGTGTACTCTTACTAGAAGGGAGGAAGAGAGAGAACCTCTATGTGGCGTGACCACGTTGCAGCCCTTTGCGTCCTGTCCCTCCATCCTGTCGGGACCTGGGGCATGTGTGCATGCACAAGCCTCTGGCACGTTTCTGAAGCCACCCAGGGCTGGGACTCCAGCCGTCGGCCACGTGAGGCCTGGCTCTGAAAGCACAGCGATTGAATCACAGCGCTCTGGGGTCAGCACAACATGTAATTCTATCTTTAATCTAAACTCTCTGTGCTTATCTACCGCTAACTTAAATTTTGGTTTACTTGTATTTTTTATCTTCGTTATAGATGTCTCTACTGATTATGGATATTAAACTTTTGTTTATATATTTTCAAAATGTCCTATTTTTTTTTTTTTTTTTAAGACAGGGTTTTGTTGTCTCAGTCTCCTGCCTCACCCTCCCTGCCGAGGTTACAGGGAGGGTAACACACCATCATGCCCGGTCTTGGTCTGAGGCTGGGTCTCACGGTGTTGCCCAGGCCGGCCTCAAGCTCATGATCCTCCTGCCTCAGGGATTCACAATGTGGTCTTTGATTTTATTTATGAGTCATCAAGTAAATTAATGAAGAAATGAATGAATGATAAGAAAATAAGGGCTGAATAGTTAAAATACAATACGTGAGGTTTGTAGCAGACATGGGCGCTGCGGTCGTGGGCACTTAGCACAGTGGTATCCAGAGCTAGGAGGAGGGTGGAGAAGGCCGTCCGCACCAGGAGAGACCCGAGCTGTGCTTTACAGCATGGCTAGAGCCTGGGGCTGGCAGGTGGCGTGGTGGTTAAGGGCGTTGGACTCCCACATGGCTGACCATGGTTCAAATCCTGGACCTGGCAGCTTGCTTTCTCACTTTCCCTTTCTCTCTCTCTGTCTTTCATTGTATCCTTCTATGGTCAAACTAAAATAAGTAAATAAATAATTAAAAAAAAAAAAACATGACTAGTGGTCATCGAGCCAAAGAGGATGAAGTTGCTTTGAAAGAGGCTGCAGCAATCTGACTGGAAAAGGATAAGGGGTACTCTGCAAATGACAAGTAGTTCGTTCACTTTGCCTGGCACTGAACGGGCTGGGTGGAGAGTCGTGAGAGGGGACTGCAGAGGTGGAGAAGGGCCAGCTTATGGACGGCCGGGTATTTGACGGTGAGCCTTCTGAAGTTTACCTTGAAAACCTGCGGGAGGGGTCATTGAACTGTCTAGATTTGGATATCAACAAGACACCACTAATCCTACTATGAAAAATGCCTGAGTCAAGAGGTGTGAGTCTGCAGGTAGGAAGGTCGGGTTGTTTCTAGTTGAGGCAATTGTGAATTTTTATTTATTTATTTTTTGGGGGGAGAAATTTTTGCTATAGGGCACATGCGCTCACCAGACAGACAGAGAGAGAGAGAAAGCAAGAAATCACCCGCCAGGGGGGATGGCCATGCCACAATCCCTTCTCCTCCATCCTCCTCTCGGGATCTGGGGCACGCACACATGCCCAGCATGAGTTTAAGCCACTGGGTCCAGGACTTGAACCACGGTCAACTACATGGGAGTCCAGCGACATAGCAATTAGGCCAACTGCTGGTTCCCCAGACATGATTTTTTTTTTTTTTTTTTAAGATTTTTTTTTTTTTTTGAGAGGTTTTTCGCTATAGGGCGCGTGCGCTCGCCAGACAGACAGAGAGAAACATAGAGACAGAAAGCGAGAAATCACCCCCCAGGGGGGATGGTCACGCCGCAATCCCTTCTCCTCCATTCTCCTCTCGGGATCTTGGGCACGCACGCACACGCGCCCAGTGTGAGTTTAAGCCACCGGGTCCGAGACGCGAACCGTGGTCGACTACGTGGGAGTCCAGCGACATAGCCATTACGCTAACTGCTGGTTCCCCAGACATGAATTTTTTTACATTGCCATAATCATCAAGGGAGCAAAGTGAAATCTTCAAAAATGCCTCTACACTTGGAACGGAATTAACTCTGGAGAAACCCACATGGAGGGAGTAGGGATGGTTGGGAGTGAAAGGACTTTTCATTTTATTCTATAAACACTTTTGTAGTTTTCAAGTTTTATTTTTCAATTAAGCATAAATATGAATAATGAATAGCTTTTTTTGAGAAAACTACACCAATGGGCTGACCCCACAGCACAGCAGTTAAGGGAGCCAGATCCCACATGGCTGACTACGGTTCAAATCCTAGCCCTGGTGGCTTGAAAAGCATGCTAGGGCATGTGCATGGGTGCGCACATATGTGTGTGTGTGTGTGTGTGTGTGTGTGTGTGTCTCAAATCCTGACTGGATAGACTAATAAAGGAAAAAGGATTGCAACACGACCATGTTCCATTGGGAGGTACTTTCTCTCTCTCTTTCTAATGAGTGTGTATGCTCTTTGGCAATAAAAACAACAATAACAACAATGAAAAATACATCAATAACAAATGGGAAGGTTATGACTTAGAGATTTATGGAAGTACTGAGAGCTCTTGTAGACCACCAAATTGCTATGAGCCGAAATTTTAATATGGCCGCCCAAAGCTGGTGCAGTACTCATGGGTTACATCAGTATTGCGTGTGCCCAAAAAGCAGTGTTGACACTCTGCTTTGTAATCATCACATGTATCTGGAAACATGTTCACTTTGGGACATGCTCGGTTATTTCTTCATCCTAGGTTGACGATTTGGTAGAAAGCCCTAACACAATTTATATTTTTTCTGGTGAATCGGTATCCTTCCAGGATGTCCAACATTTAAGCTCTAGGAGAATATTGTTTACATGACAGAATTTGCAGATATGCACAAGTTCTTTGGTTAGAAAATAATTGTGTTCATTGGGATTCTCCAGCAAAACATAACCTGTCCTGTGTGTGTGTGTGTGTGTGTGTGTGTGTGTGTATGAAGAGATTGTGATAGAGAGTCTGGTCACATATTTCACAGCGGCCTGCAACTTCCAAGACCTGCAGAGTGTGTCAGAAGCTGAGCCCAGGCAAGCTGAGGGTGAAGGTCCAGTCTGAATACAAAGGCCTTAGAACCAAGAGGCCCACTGTGTGCAGACCAGCAGGCTCCACACCCAGGAAGAGCCAGTGTTTCCATCTGAATTGAAAGGCAGGAAAACCAACCAACTGGATGAACCCAATATCCCAGTTTGAAAGCAGTCAGGCAGGCTGCATGCTGTCTTACTCAGAAGGGTGTTAATGTTTTGTTCTATTTAGGCCTTCAACCGATTGGCTGAGACTCACCTACATTAGGGAGGGCAAGCTGCCTTATTCATTCTACAGATTTTTATTTATTTATTCACATTTAATCATTGCCTATCTTTACAGTGTATGAAATGGTGTTCCCAGCATGAATACACTATACACTGCTTTTTGGTTCAGTGAAAGATGCTGCTCTTCACATGATCTTCATCAGATAATTTTCCATGTTTGTGTCCTTTTTTTTCCTTCTTGATTCCCTCCCTCTTGCTCCCCCATTGTCCTGCCTCCTCCCACACTGTCTCTAGTACCCGCAGTTGCTCCCCACGCTTTTCTACCTTCCAGTTTTTCAGTCTCTGCCCTACAGTGCAGGCATTTGGTATATATTGAGTAGGGATATACAATGCCTCTCTTGCATAGTCTGGCTTACTTCATTTAGCATTAAATCTTTCCTATTTGTCCACTTTCTATCACAGGCCAGGGTTTCATTGTTAATGACTCAGTAGTATTCCATAGCACATATGTGCCACACTTAAGACATGGAATCAACCCAGATGTCCAAGAGCAGGTGAATGGATTCAGTATCCAGATTTAAGAGCCAATAGCATTTTAAGACACCTCAAATATTGTCTGCCCAAATATCTGGGCACCCTAGGTCCAGTCAGGCTAACAGAAATTAAATACCGGAGTAGACACGGATGAGGTGTTACTATTGCTCGTCAGTCTTTATAACGTCATCTGTTGATTACCTTTCTCTCCTCCACCCAGGAATTATTTACTTAACGTCGAGTCTTAGTCATTTAGAGTCTACCAGCCTTGTGTTGGTGGTCAGTGCTCGAGATGGTGGTGGGCTCCCGGCTGTCACGAAGGCCGACGTCACTGTCCACATTCTCCAGACATCTCTGGCGCCGGCTGAATTTGAAAGGCCCAAGTATACTTTCTTGGTTTATGAAGATGTGCCCGAGGACAGTCTTGTTGGAACCGTGAAAGCAAGAGAGCCCTTGAGTAAGTATTTATTTCAGACTGTTCCCTGTGTTTCCCTAGGCTGTGTCTCCATCTCTCCAGGCAGGATGGAGGTGGCTCCAGCTATGGCTTACTCTGGTCTTTCAGCATTGTTTCTACCCATCCTATAATGAATTTTCTGACCACAAAAGAAGCAGATATATAAAAAGAAAGTTTAAAACAATACGGAATAATGATTCATATCTTGTAGAAAGTGTAGGACTCCTCACCAAAACACATACATACACTTAAAATGTTTTTACAGAAATGCACCCTACTGTATTTGTTGTACAATTAGCTTTTTTCCACACATAGGATATAGTGAACAGTTTTCCACATTGTTTTGTCTCATTTTAAAAAATGGTATAGGGACCAGCAGTTAGTGTAATGGCTATGTCGCTGAACTCCCACGTAGTCGACCGCGGTTTGAGTCCCGGACCCGGTGGCTTAAACTCATGCCAGGCGCGTGTGCATTCGTGCCCAGGATCCCGAGAGGAGAATGGAGAAGAAGGGATTGTGGCGTGGCCATCCCCCCTGGGGCGTGATTTCTCTCTTTCTATCTCTCTATCTCTCTCTGTCTTTCTGGCGAGTGCACGCGCCCTATAGCTAAAACCTCTCCAAAAAAAAAAAAAAAAAGGTATAGAATTTCAACATTTCAGTATGCTTTGTATACGCATTTCCTGTTGGTACCAGTTGAAATTTCTCTTTTGGTACCAATTGGATTTGGTATCACTCGGAATGATTTTGCTAGTCCGAACAGGACCTGAGCAAATGCCTTTGTACGACTTTCATGCAGGTAGAGGAATCTCTGCAGGATAAATTCCCGGAAGTGAATTACTCCCCAAGCACTCATCCTTCTCCGGGCCCTGGCCTGTGCCTGTTTGCCCGTCCCTTGACTTCTCTGGAGGCTTTGCCTTCATGGGTAGCTACCAAAGAGAACCGTGGCAGAGACTGACCCCAGCCTACCAGCATGTAAGATGGCATCCGAATGACTTTCCGAACATCTCTCCCTCTTACCTCGTGCGGGGAGATTGAAGGAAGTAGGGAAGCAGGGCTTGCTCTTTGTCCATGAATGTCCCTTTGTCCATTAAAGCACCTTAAATGGGGGACCAGCAGTTGGCATAATGGCCGTGTCGCTGCACTCCCATTGCCCTGTCTCCTACCACACCGTCTCTAGTATCCACAGTTGCTCTCCATGTGGTATATATTGAGTAGGGATTTACAATGCCTCTCTTTCAGAGACATTTAACTCGACCGTGGTTCGAGTCCCGGACCCGGTGGCCTGAACTCACACTGAGTGCGTGTGCGTGCGTGCTCAAGATCCAGAGAGGAGAATGGAGGAGAAGGGATTGCGGCGTGGCCATCCCCCCTGTGGGGTGATTTCTTGCCTTCTGTCTCTCTGTCTCTCTCTGTCTTTCTGGCGAGTGCACACGCCCTATAGCAAAAACCTCTCCCCCCAGAAAAAGAACAAAAAAGCACCTTAAGTGGGGGAGCTGCTTTCCAGCAGGTTTTGCAGAGTGGAGTTAGAACCCAGACACAGGGCAGCGTTCTCCGCAGGTCTCTATCGATACTTGCAGTTTTCAGTGTTCCTAGTGGGTACCTCCTCCTGGCATAGACAGTTTCTCTCCTCTCCGTTTCCAGATTCCTCTGAACCAGTGCATTACAGAATTTCTTCTGGCGACCTGGACGGGATGTTCTCCATCCACCCCTGGCTGGGCACCATTCGCACGCGGCAGCCCCTGGACCACGAGGCGGTGCCCACGGTGGTGCTCACGGTGGAGGCGCAGCTGGGCGGCGCCCCGGCCTGCAGCAGCGCGGAGGTCAACGTCACTGTCCTGGATGTGAACGACAATGCTCCAGCGTTCCTCACGGCCTCGGACGAGATCTGGGTCTCCGCGGCCACCCGGCCGGGTGCAGCCCTGTACCTGGCACATGCCGAAGACAGGGACAGCGGGCCCAATGGGTGCGTGCGGTACGCCTTGGCAGGCCCGAGCGCCGGCTTCTCGGTGCACCCGGAGCTGGGGGTGCTGTCCCTCAACCGCAGCCTGGCGGGCCACCTGCCGCGGAGGCACGTGCTCACGCTGCTGGCGCAGGACCTCGGCGTCCCCCCGCGGGCATCCCGGATGGTGCTGACAGTAGTCATGGAGGCACAGGAACGAAGCCCACCCCTGACTTTCCACCATCTGCTCTACCGAGTGGACGTGAGCGAGTCCCTCCCGCCGAGGACGCCGGTTCTGCAAACGCAGGCCTCCCTAGCGGGGCCCGGGCGCCCCGCACCACGGCCCCGGTACGCGCTGCAGCCGGGCAGGGCCTCGGAGGCCTTCGGGATCCGTGCCGACACCGGCTGGGTGTACCTGCGGCGACAGCTGGACTACGAGGCCGCGCAGACCTTCGACCTTAGAGTGCTGGCCTGGATCCCGGAGGACCGGCCTGCGCAGAACGCGAGCGCCTCGGTCATCGTCCGCGTCCTGGACGAGAACGACAACGCCCCCGCCTTCTTGCAAGACGCCTTGTTTCTGAAAGTCCAGGAGAGCCCCGTGCCCCGAGGGGTGATCGCCAGGGTGACAGCTCTTGACACCGACTCTGGGAGGAACGGCTGGCTGTCCTATTTCCTCCTGTCTGATGGGGAGTTCTTCAAGATGAATCCTAGCACAGGTAGCGTTTTTTTTTTTTTGTTTTGTTTTGTTTTGAGAGTTTTTTTTTTTTTTTTTCCCTATAGGGCGCGTGCGCTCGCCAGACAGAGAGAGAGAGACATAGAGACAGAAAGCGAGAAATCACCCCCCAGGGAGGATGGTCACGCCACAATCCCTTCTCCTTCATTCTCCTCTCGGGATCTTGGGCACGCACGCACACGCGCCCGGTGTTAGTTTTAAGCCACCGGGTCCGGGACGTGAACCGCGGTCGACTACGTGGGAGTCCAGTGACATAGCCATTATGCTAACTGCTGGTTCCCAGGTAGCGTTTTTAAAAGCTTTCATCTATTCCCGTAAAATCAGGACTGAGAGAGCACGAATCTTAACGTTACTACAATTGAAATGGCAGTTTTTAGTAAATACAGTTTATGTAGTAATGTATGATAGATTTTTTGTTGTTGTTTTTAGAGGTTTTTGCCTTAGTGTGCATGCACTTGCTGGGGAGAGAGACAGAGACAGTGGGAAGGAAAGTGAGAAATCACTGCCTCCCATCCGGGATGGTCACACTGAAATCCTTTCTCCTCCATTCTCCCTCTGGGGATCTAGGGCATGCACTCACAGGTGCTTGGCGGGATTTTCAAGCCACTGGTCTCAGACTTGAACCATGGTCAACCATGTGGGAGTCCAGTGATGTAACTGCTATGCCATCTGCTGGCCCCAGTATTGAATGATTTTTTTTTTTTTTTTTTTTTTTTTTTTTTTTTTGCTATAAGGCACGTGCACTTGCCAGACAGACAGAGAGAGACATAGAGACAGAAAGCGAGAAATCACCCCCCAGGGGGGATGGCCATGCCACAATCCCTTCTCCTCCATTCTCCTCTCGGGACTTGGGCACGCACGCACATGCGCCCGGCATGAGTTTAAGCTACCGGGTCCGGGACTTGAACTGTGGTCAACTACATAGAAGTCCAGTGACAGCCATTATGCTAACTGCTGGTCCCTATGATTTTTAAAAAAAACATTTTGCCAGAGGGTACTTGTGCTCTCCAGAGAAAGACGAAGAGAGAAAAAGAGAGAGGCAGCGGGGGCCCCAGTGGGGATGGTTACCCTGCAGTCCCTCTCCATTTCCCATCCTGGGGTGTTCTTCAAGCTGTCGGTCTAGGATTTGTACCTGGTGGGATTGGGCTCCCTGAATGACCAGGCCAGGGGTGGCCTACAGTACTGTATGGTTTTAAGTGAGTAACCATGAAGTAGGTGTGGAGGCTCAGGTGGCTGGATCTCATGTGGCTGATGGCATGGTTCAAGTCCCCACCCAGATGCTTGAAGAGCATGCTGGGTGCTTGTGTGTGCCCAACACACTGGCAGGAGGATGCAGAAGGGATTGAGGCATGGCCAGTCCCCTCGGAGATTTCTCATTTTCACATTCTGTCTCTCTTTGGAGAGTACACAGGCCCTACAGCAACGCTAAAACAAGAAAAATTAAGTAGGTTTTGACCTGCACTGACCCTTTGTTCTCTTGCCTCGCATCACAACACTGCCAGTATGTGCTTCTCCTTCCGAGTTAGGGGCATGATCAGAACTAGATCGAAGAACTCCTTGAGCCAGAGAGATTTTTCCACCAACCGTTTTTTAAATTTGTATGTGTTTTTGTAAATGTCAGAGACATATTTTATGATTATTAAGCGTCATCGATGTAAAACTAGAAATCGGTGCTTTCGTTAGGACTTTGAAATCCTGCTAGAGTTACATGTCCCCATTCTCACATTGATGAGGGAATTGGGTGGAGGGAGGAGGAATAGGTGCAGTGCATTTTTTGAAGTTTTAACTAAGAAGGTAAATATAAAAATTGTTATGTTTTGAAAGTTATATGATATAAATTTACAAGGACTTTAACTCTTACAGCAAAATATGCCTATAATTTGGATTGAGAACCAGGGAAAGACTCAGTTCAAGTGACGTGCCCAAGGCCTGAGAACTAATAGGAGGCGGAGGAGGCCCCCACTCTGCCCCCCACAGGCACTACTTATATCACGGCCTGTGTGAACAGTGCCCTGCCCTCTGCAGGACAGAATCGGAACCCGAAGCTGGTGCCTTGTAAGCCTTTGTTCTAAAGGCCCTGTGTCTGGTGGCTAAGGTGTTGGATACCATGTAGCTGATCGTGGTTCGAGTCCTGGACTCGGCCGCTTGAAAATCATGCCTGGGGACCAGCAGTTAGTGTAATGGCTATGTCGCTGGACTCCCATGTAGTCGACCATGGTTCAAGTCCCGGATCCAGAGGCTTAAACTCACACCAGGTGCGTGTGCATGCGTGCCCAAGATCCCAAGAGGAGAACAGAGGAGAAGGGATTGCGGCGTGGCCATATCCCCCGGGGGGTGATTTCTCACTTTCTGTCTCTATGTCTCTCTCTGTCTTTCTGGCGAGCGCACGCGCCCTATAGCAAAAACCTCTCCGAAAAAAGAAAATCGTGCCGGGCATGTATGCATGTGTGCCCAAAGTCCTGACAGGAGAATGGAGGAGGAAGGATTGCAGCGTGGCCATCCCCGTGGGAGGCGATTTCTCACTTTGCCCCTCTCTGCCTCTCTCCAGCTAGCACATGTACCTATGGCCAACACCTAAAATAAATGAGTGCGTAAACAAGGCTGCGCCGTGTGACTGCAGAGGGTGGCCCTCCCCCGCAGGTGCAGCCTCTCCCCAGGCGCGTGACTCACCCAGCAGGGCGGATTTCGGATTTCAGGCCTTTCGCCCTAAGCCGGGTCCTCCCGCCCAGGCGGCAGGCTGGCTCTGCTCGCGGTGTGCTTCCGCACGGCTGGCTGGCATCCTAGGCCACCCTCTTACTGCTTTTTTAGTTTTTCTTTTTTCAAACACACAACTACACTTGCTCCCGCCTTTTCTGTCTCCTGCAATTAGCCCGGGGGCTGGCTTCAGAAGGCCAGAGGCCAGGTGTCCGTTCCTCATCCGGCCGTCTGGCTCAGCCCAACTCAGAGCTCCGCTTTGCCACGACCAGAGGGACAGCCCTTGACAGCTTGGTGGCATCTCTGAAGGGAGAGAGCTGAAGCAGGTGAAGGGGCCTGACAGACTGCACGCCTGTGCCCTGTCCCCTCCACCAGGGACAGTGTGGCAGGCAGGGAGGAGGCTCCCTCGAGGGCAGCACGCTCTCACTTCTCCATCGTGGGTCTGAACAGTCTTCATCATGGTCCTGGAGCCCTGGCTCAGCCCCACAGCGGACCTCTGGGCACCTGGTACCCCCCAGCCATAGTCAATTCAGGAGATGAAACAGCCATTCTGCGTTTCAGGCTGTTGAGGGGAATCGCAGTTTGGAACTAAAAAGATACAGTTGTGGCACTGGCCCCGTGGCCTGGTGGCTAAGGCAGCAGGACCCCACGTGGCCCTCTGTAGGTTCGAATTTCAGACCCGGTAGTTTGAAACATGGAGGCACATGCCCCTGTGTGCTTTGAATCCCCACAGGATGGAGAATGCAGAGGGGACTGTGGTGTGACCATCCCCGTGGGAGTGCTTCCCTCGCTCCGCTCACCCTGTCCTTCTCTCTGGCCGGCACACTCACACTCTGGTGAATATTTCTAAAAAATGCAGGTGTGTGTGTGATTTTTATTAAAATCACAGTTAAAGTAAACCTTGTAGAAATGTAGTCTCCGTCGTAAGCAGTCCCAGTAAACAGCGTTTAAACTCACCCATTCAGCTCATCCGCATACGAAGTTTCTTTTCGGTTTCTCCTTTCAGGTTTCATTTATTGATTTATTTATTGACACGACCTCGTTTTATTTGGCTAGAGGAAAACAGAAACCGGAGCCACACGACTGTTGGTGATTGACTGGCTACTGCTTCCCGTTTACTTTCTCACAACTGTGGTTTTCATACATGGTCCCCATGGCGGGGGCGGGCCATCGGCGAGAGCGTGTGGCCTTCCAGGCCCTTGGCGAGAGGGACAAGCAGTGACAATGTTATGCCTGCGTTTCCGTAGCTGAAACAGGAGTCGAGTTGCCAAATGCAGCCCCCTCCTCGGCAAGAACCAGTCAGCGAGGGCTAGAACATGGTGTTACCCAGGATCAGACCTGTGGCAACTGTGTGCTTTTTATTATTATTATTGTTATTCATACATTAAATTGCTGTACATCATTGAGATCGAAGAGACTACCCAGCATGATATGCCCCTCAGACCAGCCCAGTTGAAACTATTATACACATCCTTTTTTTTTTTTTTTTTTCTTGGAGCAGTTTTTGCTATAGGGCACGTGCGCTTGCCAGAAAGACAGAGAGAGACAGAGACAGAAAGTGAGAAATCATCTCCCTGGGGGAAGGCCACACCGCAATCCCTTCTCTTCCATTCTCCTCTTGGGATCTTGGGCATGCACGCACACGCGCCCGGCGTGAGTTTAAGCCACCGGGTCCGGGACTCGAACTGTGATCGGCTACATGGGAGTCCAGTGACATAGCCATTACGCTAACTGCTGGTCCCTACACATCCTCATCAATAGATAATAAACCTTATCTGTGTCCCACAAGTGTCTTACCTCTCCATTTTCCCCCAAATTTCCTTTCCTACGCTCTTCCCCTCCCACACTCTCTTTCCATTGTCTCTAGTGTCCATTACAATTTTTAATGATTAACCCAATTAAAAGATGGGAAAATGAGCTGAATAAACAACTCTCTAATGAAGACATATGAACAGCCAAGAAGCATATGAAAAAATGCTCACCATCCCTCATTGTAAGGGAGATGCAGATCAAAACTCCATGTGGGCTTTGTGAGAGAAAGGAATACCTGAATATGTGGCGTGGACAGACTGCTGCGGGTGTGTCATGGCTCCCAGCTCACACGAGGTGTTTTCATTTACGGTTGCATTTGGTCCTGAGAGCAGTCCCGGGAGCTGGGCTTGGGGAGGTCGCCACCTGGCTGAGGTGGGGCGGGGCTGGGACCCAGACCAGCACTGTCACCAGAGCTCGTGTGCATTCCCACATTCTGTAATACATAGCAGCAAGAAGAGGGATAGACAGCCATTTTAATTCTTCCAAATTATGTCGACATTCCCACTGAGCTTTTATCATTTGTTCTTAGGAATTCACTTAGAGTAATTTTATTTCTCATTATTATTACTTTTTGTTTTGCTACAGGGCACGTGCATTCACCAGAGAGAGACGTCTATACATAGAACATGAACAAGCGAGCAGCCGTGTCTGGGCCTCAAACCGTTGTCAGCCATGTGGGAATCTAGCACCTTAACCATCATACTACCTGCTGGCCCCCCCTTTTTTTCTTTTTCACTTCACATGTCAGATGGTAGATAATTTGAAATACAAATAGTGAATTTAACACGGCGTTTACAGGAGCAACTTCAGAAAATTCTTCTGAGGGTGTCACAGAGCCGACTTATCAGTACCATTTCGGTGGTCTTGGAAGTCGCTCTGTTTTGCTCAAAGCTCTGCGCTGATCTGCGGATCTGTGGACTATTTGGAGGTGGTCGATGGTGCGAGAGTTCTAGTCCACAGCATCTGTGCCTTTTGCCTGACCCTGTCTGCAGGTGAGCTGATCAACTGGGTGGCGTTGGATCGTGAGCGCAGGCCACACCACCAGATGACTGTCCTCGTGAGGGACCATGGCTCCCCACCACGAAACGCCACCATGGATGTGTACATCTCTGTTACTGACATCAATGATAACCGGCCGGCGTTCCCGCAGTGTCTCCCAGAGAAGGAATTACACGTCAAGGTTCGCGAAGCTGTGCTTTGTTGTGTTTCTAGGCGTTTGTTTAGAGCACCACCTTGTGGCCAAATGGGTGAATTTGTCAGAGGAGTTAACAGGTCTAGAAAACCTAGAAATTGTGCACGTCTTAAAAAGTCTTTAAAAAAAAAAAAAGTTTTAGGGACCAGCACTTAGCGTAATGGCTATGTCGCTGGACTCCCACGTAGTCGACTGCGGTTCCAGTCCCGGACCTGGTGGCTTAAAACTCACGCCGGGTGCGTGTGCATGCGTGCCCAAGATCCCGAGAGGAGAATGGAGGAGAAGGGATTGCGGTGTAGCCATTCCCCCTGGGGGGTTATTTCTCGTTTTCTATCTCTCTGTCTGTCTGGCGAGTGCAGGCGCCTTATAGCAAAAACCTCTCCAAAAAAAAAAAAAAAAAAAAAAAAAAGTTTTATTATTCTTTTTTTAAAGAAAAGGAATATACGGATGCCAGCAGGTGGCGTAGTGGTTAAGGCACTGGACTCTCACATGGCTGACCATGGTTCAAGTCTCGGTTCCAGTGGTTTGAGGCTCTCCGGGTGTGTGTGCCCAAGGTCCCAGGAGGAAAATAGAAGAGAAGGACCTAGAACACAGATGTCTCCCTGGGGGGCCATTTCTCACTTTCCCTCTCTCTTCCTCTCTCTGTCCCTCTGGCAAGCACGTGTACCCTATAACTAAAAAGAAAAAGGAAGAAAGACGTAAGATGTGGATGCGTTCTTTGAGGTTGCACCTGTTCCATGCGGGGAATAAGCAGCTGTGGCTGCCCCGCCAGCGCACTGCACCCGCATGCGGGTGCTTGTCCACAGCCGCGTCCATCCCGCCCCGCGGGGCTGCTTAGCAGCAGTTGAGGCACACGTCTGAGATGGCGAGGTGAGGGCCAGAGAACGCCCTGTAGCCCCAGAGTGTTTAGATGTGCATCCAGGGGAATAAAAGTAGACCCTTTTGGGGTTGGCAGGTGGTGTGGTGATTAAGGGCACTGATTCCTCCCACATGGCCAACTGTGGTTCTAGTCCCAGACCTGGCGGCTTACTTTCTCACTCTCTCTCTCTCTTTTTCTCTGTGTCCCTCTCTGGTCAAATACAAATAAAGAAATAAATTAATGAATGAAGTTAAATAAAATAATTCTAAAAAAATAAAAGAGGACTCTTTTAAGCATGTGCAAAAACTTTTGATTATGTTACCTCACGTTTTTCAGTTACATGTTTTTGTATATTTTATAATATACATAATAAATTAGCATATTAGTTTATGTACATCATTGGTAAATAAGTAGCTCCATTTTTTTGCATGGGTATTAGAGTAAAAGTTTGGAAACTACTGCTCTAGAACAATGAACTGTACATTCGGATTGTGCTTGGTGGGTATACTGGACACCTCGGAAGAGGTATTGAGGAAGTGAATAACTTTTTTTTTTTTAAGATTTTTTCCATAGGGCATGTGCGCTCACCAAACAGAGACAGACAGACTGACAGTGAGAGGGAAAGTGAGAAATCACCCCCCAGTGGGGATAGCCACACCACAATCTCTTCTCCACTGTTTTCCTCCTGGCATTTTGGGCACGCATGCACACGTGCCAGGTTTGATTTTCAAGTCTCTAGGTCTGGGACTTGAACTGCGGTCAACCATATGGGAGTACAACACCTTAACCACTACACCACCTGCTGGCTCCAGAAGTTAGTAACTTTTAACTGATCTTCTAGAGCCAAATTTAATGAAACATTCCACCAAAACAAAACATTATATTATTATTGTAATTTTTAGTTACATCATTAAAATATTTTGTAGCTTAATTGGCAGTTGAATGTTAAACATGGAGTATGTGTGTTTCAGTATTCAGGAAATGTCCTGTTAATTAATGAGATGCATTTCTTGTGTGAGGTAGGTTTCTTGAAATAAAGATTCATATTTACCTTAGGCATATTTTTGGTCATAACAACATCTTCTCTTTTCTTAATTAGTTTCTTTTTCCCCCAGAGAGTGCATGCATTTGGTAGAGTAAGACAGAGAAAGTGAAAAAAACACTCCTGAACCCTCCAGTGGTCACTCCACGATCCCTTCTCCTCCATTTCTCCTTCCTTTTGGGATTTTGTGCACTCACGCCCCCACACCTGGCATTTCCACTGTCTGGGCCTCAAACCATGCACTTGGCCATGTGGGATCCAGCTGCCTTCACCACCACACTACTGGCTGGCCCCACAACTCCTTCTTAAAAATGTCCTGAGAAGGTGATGAATGAGACTATGCTAGAATTCTCCACATATGCCCCAAATCTAAGATTGAACAGTTACCTTGATTTCCTTTTTATTTTTTTCAGAGTTAATTCAAAAGTCCCAGATAATTTGTTCAAATTGAGTGAAAAATTTAATTTGGAAGAATTCTTTTTATGGACTCTTGTCTATGTAACTATGTAATATGGTAGATATTTAAATTGTATGTGGCTTTTAATATGCTTTAAAAATGATTAGTGTTATGTGTGCTTCTATTTACACGTCCAGCGATAATTCTTTTCTAGCTTTCACTGACTCACTTCTCAGCCGTTGGTTTTAATGACAGGCTCTGGAAGGTCAGCCCGTAAATATGCTGGTCACTACTGTGTTTGCAAAGGATCCTGATGAAGGAAACAATGCAGAAGTGATATATTCCATATCTCCAGGTAAAAATCACTCTTTATAAGGGATTCGAGCTTTTACCATTGTTTTTCTCATTTGTTATCTGCCTGTCTATCTCTGGAAAATAACGTCTCTTTTGATTGCTTGGAATGTTCTGGTTAACTCTAAACATAGCGCCAAATTACAAGCAAAGTGCATTTGAAATTGTCAAGAATCACAAAACTTTCATTTTTGAAGAATGAATTGAGTTTAATGAGAGGGCAGTGGTCGGGATGCAGCACTCCGCAGTGCTGACACCCCGTGGGAGGGTTATGGGCTCAGGCCCCAACGTCTCCCTGTGTGTATGCGTGCCTGTCACCCTGGCTGGCTGGGGTGGGGTGTAGATTGTGTGGGGAGACTCTGTTGGAGGGTGTCTCTCTCTGTGAAGATATAAATAAACCTAAAAAGATGTTTAATAAAAAAAAAAATAGCAGTTGTTTTATGCCCTAGATAGAAAACATTCACCTGAAGGGAACAATTTATAATAATGTGAAGTACAAATCAGCTTTTTTGAAAGGAAAGTAATAGCTAGTGGGTATGTCAGAACTACTCAATTTTTTTTTTTTTTTTTTTAAAGATTTTTGCTGTTGGTTGCATGTGCTCGCCAGAGAGACAGAGAGACAGAAAATGAGAAATCACTCCCTAAGGGGACAGCCACGTTTCACTTTCTTCTCCTCTGTTCTCTTCTTGGGATTTTGGGAATGCATACACACACACCCAGCATGAGTTTTAAGCCTCTGGATCAAGAAATTGAATGGCGGTCGGCCATGTGGGAGTCCAGCAATGCCATCCACTATGCCATCTGCTGGTCCCAAGATGAGAATTGTTAGCAAAAGTATATTTATGAATTCATCATAATTCCAATCAAAATCTCAACTAGTTTTTAGTGGAACTTGTTGTGCTGATTCTATAAATCATGTGGGGGGCTGGATGGTGGCTCAGCAGAAAAACACGGTGCTCTGCGAGGTTGATCCACATGGGAAGGTTTCCAGTTCGTGTGCAGAGAGTTCCCTGAGCAAGCAGCCAGGCACACAGGTGCCCGTGAGGCTGGGAGTGGATCGTGGCATCAAGACCCCGTTAGGGTACTCTGTGTGCATGTGAGTGTGTATGCATGTCTCTCTCTCGTTCATGGGAAAAATAAATACATAAACTTAAAAACCATTTAGTTAAAAGTCATATGAGAAAGTAAAAGACTAAATAACGAACACAGTGTCCAAAGAACAAGTGAGAGGCCTGCCTTCCTAGGTCTTGATTTGTAAGTGTTTGTAGTTAGACACTGTTCTGTTGTTTCACTGATTACTAAATGGACCCATGGAAGGGTAGAGATCACACCTTACATGTATGGACACTCTACATGAGAAGAGTGACAGAGAAATGGGGAAAAGGTGGACGATCAATTCTTGATGCCGATGTGATTGGTTCCCTAGATGGAAATACAGTTGCATCTCTACCTCTCAACATATCAAAAATGAAGTGATTTAGGGCTTGCAGGTGGCCAAGTGCTTAAGGCAATGGAGTCCCCCATGGCCAATCATGGTTCGAGTCTTGGACCTAGTGGTGACTTGAAAATCATGCTGGGCGTGTGTGCATACATGCCTAAAATCCCTGGAAAAGGATGGAGAAGAAAGGATTGTGGAATGGCCATCTCCCCCGACCCCAGGGGGCATGATTTCTCACATTGCCTCTCACTGTCTCTCTCTCTCTCCGGCAAGCACATGTACCCTTTGACAAAAAACTAAAAAAAAAATAATGAAATTATTGAATGTGAAAATTCTTACAAAAGAACATCTGAGGCTGGTTATATGGCACTGAGGATAAATAAAACTACGTTCAATTTGAAAACTTAACAAGAGGTGCCATCGTGTACATCGAGAGAAGGTCATTGCAGCTCCTTGAGCCAGTGTGATATTAGTGTTCAGGCTTTATTGAGAATTTCTGTAGGGTCATTAAGAAAAGGACAAATAATCAAGTGAAAAAGTGGATAAAGGTTATTAGCAGATAATTCAGAGGGCAAGAGTCTGGATAACTGAAGCCATTGTAAAGCCCGTGTCAGAGGGGATGCCGTGGTGGGCTCCTTGGTGCACCATGTCACTGCGGCCTCCTGGTTACCCACTCTGGAGAGCCGGGGGCAATGTCTGCTGGGATTAAAGTGGGCAATGTGCTCCTGCGTGGCCCTTGCACTTACTTTTGTTATTCTGGAACATCTCGTACGTGTGCAGAGTGAGCCGTCTAACAGGATATTCATAGAAGCCTCGTTTCAGTAGCACACACAATGTGTTGTGCTCCTGTGGAATACTCTACAGCCATGAAGAGAAATGCTTTGTACACAGCAACCTGGCTCAGTCTTGAATCCAGGGTGAAGTGAGGAAGGCAAGTTGCAGAAGACGGAGGAAACTCTAACGTGGCTTTGAGCTCACTGCGTTGTCTCCCAGGCAAGGGTACAGATGGTTCTTCTGAATATCTCCATGGCCAGGGAGCAAGTTCTCCTTCCCTGTTCTAGGCCCATATGAAGCATCCTAATTTTTCTTTTTTAAGAGAGATTTTGCTATATGGTGCACATGCTCACCAGAGAGAGAGAGAGAGACGGAGAGGTAGAAAGTGAGAAATCACCCCTCGGGGGATGGACACACCACTAACTCTTCTCCTCCAGTCTCCTCTCAGGATTTTGGACACATACACGCACACACAGTCGGCGTGAATTTTAAGTTGCCAGGTCCAGGACTCTAATTGCAGTCGACTATGTGTAAGTCCAACGACATAACCATTACGCCATCTGCTGGGCCCCATCCTATTTTTTTTTTTAACCCGAAAACATTTCAGGAGTTCTTTCCAAGTTTGGAGGACCCTTGAGTGGTGACGTGTCTGTGTCTGAGCCACACTCAGGACAGCCATGTTCCTTCCGTCCCTGCTCTCCCATTTCAGAGGTTCTTTCTCCTCACACCCCCCCCCCCCCCCATTCTGGTCCTTCAGTAGTCGGTATTTCTTTTCAGTCTTTTAATCTATTCTAACCTGGTCCTGACAGGAGGAAAAACATGCTGTGTGAGCATGCATTCAAGCGTCTTTCTGTGGCTATTGGGTCAGTTAGGTCAAAAATATCTTCTTTTTCTTTTTCTTTTTTCTATTTTGTTTTGTCCTGGGAAAGAGAACATGTCTTATCTGTGAGAGACAGCAAAGGTGCCTTTTCTCTCTGACATGGGCACACACACATATGCTAATAGGCTGAGCTACAATCATGCTATAATACTATTATTTAAAAATAAGCCAATCCAGAGCCAGCAGGTGGCATGGTGGTGAAGGTGCTGGACTCCCACATGGCTGACAGTGGTTTAAGCCCCAGACATGGCTGCTTGCTTTTTCACTTTCTCTATCTCTCTCCCTTTCTCTCATGAGTGCACATGCCCTATAGCAAATCATAAATACAATTAAAAATAAATAATTTTTCAAAAAAAATAAGCCAGCCCATGCTAGACATTATTTATGACTATCTGGACTAGAAAGATAAACCCCCACTTCAGTTATGAAAGTGACTGTATACAGGGAAAGAGGAGAGAAGAAGATTGAGAGATAAACACAAGTCTGTCACTGCTATTTTAAGAGAGCAGCAACTACAGAATACAAAAAGATAAATAAACAAGATAAAAATCAATACGAGAGCAAAGGTATATACCATATTCATGAAAACATTCTACAGTATTCCCCTGAGAATAAAATGAATGGATTAAAGGATAGAAACTACAACTAGCACGTTACATAATTGCCTACTTTCCACTGTGACTTTCTTAAAGGCAGGGGTTCTTTTCATTTGTATTCATATTCTCTATAAATGATAAAGTGTTTGTTCTATGGTAATGTCTTAGCAACTGTTCAACAAAAAAAAAAGGAAGAGAACTTCTATTCCAGCTTTGCCTGATTTTTTTGAATGGTTTGAAGTATTCAGATTTTATTGAAGAATACAAATCTATTATTAAACTAAAAACCTTGTAGTAGTAATTTGAATTATAAGCATCATATAAACGTATGATGTATTTTGGTGTATGTGAGTGTGTGTGTGTACTCTGTTGAATAAGCACAGGAACAATGACCACGTCAGAAACAGTGAGCATTCCCGGTGTCCAGAGATAGTCTCCTGAAACCATTTTCCATCCAGAGGAACCAGGAGTCCTTGGAGAAGGGGCTGATCCAAGTGGTCCTGGACAGGACATCTATGAGATGAAAATCTGTACTTTTTTTGTCATACAGGACACAGGAGCTTGCTGGAGACTACTAGAATCAGGTGCCAAAGGCCCAGGAGCCAACTTTAAGAGGCTCCTGATATTCAACTATGTGAAACTTTGAACATCAATAACACGATGTCAATATATTAAAACATATCTAATATGGTTAAATTCATGCTTAATTTTTTTTTTTAAAGATTTTTTTGCCATAGGGTGCATGTGCTCACCAGAGAGAGATAAGAGAGAAGAAAAATGAGAAATCACCCTTCGCCCCCTGGCAGGGAGGGTGACCATGCCACAACCCCTTCTCCTCTATTTTTCCCTCGGGATTTTGAGCACACATGCACATGCATCAGGCATGTTTTTTGTTGTTGTTGTTTTTAATTTAACTTTCTTTATTTCTTTATTTAAATTTGACCAGAGAAGGACAGAATGAGAGAGAGAGGGAAAGTTAGAAGGCAAGCCTCCAGGTCCAGGACTTGAACCATGGTCGGCCATGTGGGAATCCCACACCCTTAACCACCATGCCATCTGCCAGCCCCTCAGGCATGTTTTTCAGTCCGCTAGGTCCAGGGATAAAATTGTGGAATTGGCCATGTGGGATCCAGCATTTTAACTACCACACCACCTGCTGGCCCCATGCTTAATGATGTTAAAAGCAAAAACAAAACAAAACTATTCATCGTAGCTGGAGCATTAGGGGGTGGTAGTAAACTAACTCATTATTTTAAAAACTGATATAAAATTTAGCATCAAGTGTTCATTCTGCCTTTCCTCTAAGGAACAGTTCCACTGATTACCAAAAAGTAAATGAGGATGTTTTCGTTTACTGAAATAGCCCAGCTAATAAACGAAGACGGGTCGGTAAACCAGAATATTATACTTTGTAAAACTTAACGGAGCCTTAGGGGGTCTAGGCTGTGCATCCGCAGAGGCCAGCAGCGAAATAAAAGGCAGCAGGACGCGTGCTGGCGGAGGACAGAGGAACACAGTAAGCTGTACCCTGGAGGAGCAGTGGCCAGGTCCAGGCCGTGGGAAGCTTCAGGAGAGATGATCCCGTTTCTTCACCAAGTAAACTGCAAAAACAAAATAAAGAGATCTACAGATTGGCAGCTGTAGAAATCTACAGATTGAACCAATCTGCAACATATGGACTTCATTTTGATCCTTACTTGAATAAATCAAAAAAATAAAGATACTTATGAGATGTTGGGAAGTTGGAATACTTACTGGATGCTTGGTGATATTAATGAATCATTATCAGTTTTTAAAGTGTGATGTGGTATTGTGATCATGTTAAAAATATTCTTTCTCTTTTAGCTATGTATGCTGAAATATATACAGAAAAAAAGGCTATGTTTTTTTTTTTTTGGAGAGATTTTTGCTATAGGGCGCGTACGCTCGCCAGACAGAGAGAGACAGAGAGACGGAAAGTGAGAAATCACCCCCCAGGAGGGGATGGCCACACCGTAATCCCTTCTCCTCCATTCTCCTCTCGGGATCTTGGGCACGCACGCACACGTGCCCGGCGTGAGTTTAAGCCACCAGGTCCGGGACTCGAACCACGGTTGACTACGTGGGAGTCCAGCGACATAGCCATTACGCTAACTGCTGGTCCCCAAAAAGGCTATGATTTTTGAGACTTGCTTCAAAATAAATGAGGGAAGGGAAGGGAATACATGGGGATCAGACGATGTAAGACTGGCCAGGAGTTGATAATTACTGAAGCTAGGTCATGGCCACCTGGGAGTCATCAAGTCATTCTGTACTATTTTTTTTTTTTTTTTTTTTTTTGTCATTAGTGTGTGCACTTGCCAGAGAGAGACAGAAAGAGGACAGCGAGAAATCATCCCTTTTCCTCCTGGAATTTTGGACACACATACACACGTGCTGGAATGATTTTCAAGCCACCAAGTCTGGAGCTCGAACCATCCTTGAGTATGTGGTGGTCAGAGCCTTAGCCACTGTGCCACCTGCTGACCCTACACCTACTATTTTGATATACTTAAGAATTTCTATAATCATTTAAAAAATATAGTATTTTTTTTGTACTTTCAATGTCATCTTTGTGTTCGTAAATAAGTTTTTCCTCATGAGCACAGATATGTTGGATTAATTATTCTGTTTCCTGTGTTGTTAATCATTTCTTAATTTCCATGTGTGTAGAAGACAGTTCTGATCACTTCAAGATTGATGCCAACAGCGGTGAAATAAGAACAACTACAACACTTTCGTATGATTATAGACCTTTTTACAAGGTGACGGTCATTGCCAGTGACCAGGGAGTGCCTCCTCTTCAGGGACAGGCAATCATTAATATTCAGGTAACGTGAGCACCATAAAACGTGCAAGGATGTTCTGACAGTTCCACATGATTTTTTAACAAGTTTTGCTGTAGGGCACATGTGCTTGCCAGAGAGAGAGAGCCAGAAGAAAAGTGAGAAATCATCCCCCAAGGGAATGACCACACTGCAGTCCCTTCTCTTCCATTCTTCTCTCTAGATTTGGGCCACACATGCACACGCATCCAGGGTGTTTTCAGCCGCCTGGGTCTGGAACTTGAATTGCACAGTCAGCCAGGTAGGATCCTCTGCCTTAACCACCATACCACTGGCTGGCCCTCCATATAATTTTTAAAAATACAAGTGTATAGGGGGCCGGCAGGTGGTGTGGTGGTTAAAGGTTCTGGACTCCCACATGGCCGACTGAGGTTTGAGTCCCAGACCTGGCAGCTTGTTTTCTCACTTTCTCTCTCTCTCTCTCTTTCTCTAAATAAGCAAATAAATAAAGATAAATAAAAATAATTATTTAAAAAAATGAAAATACAAGTGTATATAGTGAATGGTATTCCATATATGAATACCATTTTAAGAGCATTTTGAGGGAGCAGTTGGTGTAATGGCTATGTCGCTGGACTCCCATGTAGTCGATGGCAGTTCGAGTCCCAGACCTGGTGGCTTAAACTCATGCTGGGCACGTGTGTGTGGGTGCCCAGGATCCCGAGAGGAGGATGGAGGAGAAGGGATTGTAGTGTGGCCATTCCCTCTGGGGGGTGATTTCTTACTTTCTGTCTCTCTCTCTCTGTCTGTCTTTCTGGTAAGCACATGCACCCTATAGCAAAAATCTTGCCAAAAAAAAAGAGAGAGAGAGAGAGAGAGAGCATTGCACATACACGTTTACCTTTTGCACATCACTACGGAAATGTTTTCGATCCAAATTGCTTTAAAAATGAAGTTCCTACAGTTCTTGGCAAGATATTCATCACTGTATGGGCACTTACGTATGTTGCTTTGCTCATGATGAACAAAAGATGTCTTTTATTTATTCCTAGTTGCCAGGATCTGCTACATTTTCAGGAGAAACTCGTATGTAAACAAATGACTGTAATTAATCACGTAGGGACAAATCACATAGTTTGTTAATTTTTTTTAAATTAGAAGCATCACTTCAGATTTATATTTTAAAGCTTGACTTTATAATAAACATACAAATTGTGGGAAGTCTTATAGTCAGGAAAAATGACACCAGCAGGTCCCAAATAAGATGACTTGCTCATGCACATGGTAATCAGTGGTAGCAGCATGGGCATGAATAATAATCAAGCAAACATACCCAAGGGTTCTGTTTCCAAAGTGTATTCTTCACTGATTAAGGCTATGTGGGTTAGGAGAAAGTCTATAGAGCCGTACCTCCAGTATCTTGTTTCAGGCAAACAAAGATGCACGATTCTTAAACATACACAGATGTTTTCAAGATGGGTGGACGGTCTCTAGGATTTAGAGTAATTTAGAGAACTATTAATAGCTATTCTGCGTTGCCACAGAAGAGTCCCAAGACTCAAGTTCAGCTTAACCAGAGAACGGCCTCGCCAAACTGTCATGTCACACGTTACAGCAAATTGAGAAGCTCAAAATTCTGTAGTTCCTTATCTCTTAAAATGTGTGCAATTTTGAGTCTTCTGAAACTTACCGAAATGATAGAAAACAGACCTTTCTCTCACCAATTACACACAGATATTACACAGATGGAAGGAATTCGTTTCCAAAATAACATACCATATATTGATTCGACTGCTTAAAAATATATCCCAAACGAACAGCTTTTTTATTTTTATTTCAGGTGATCCCCCTATCCAAAGGGAGAACGATCATTTCCCAGAATATTCGACACTTAGTTATCCCAGAAAACTCGAAGCCTGCCAAAATAATGAGCTTGCTTAAGTCACCTGACCACCTGCACCAACACCCCGGTGGAAAGTTACATTTCAGGATTGTTGCGGATGACAAGGGCGGTCCCTTCGAAATCGACAGCTCAACCGGAGACCTGTTCCTTTCCAAGGAACTTGATTATGAAGTGGTATCTCATTATCTTTTCAGGGTGGTTACTACAGACCATAGCAAAAGCCCTCCCCTGAGTAGCACGGTCTTCCTCAGTGTTGACGTGGAAGATCAGAATGACCACTCCCCATCTTTCCTGGAAGAGTTGGTTGTAATCGGTGTGGAAGAGAACGTTCCCCCGGGGACCCTGGTGGCAGTCTTCAATGCCAAAGATGGCGACGGCAGCTTCTTGAACAGCAGAATACAATATGGCATTGAATCGCACCACCCTGGGGTGAACCCATTTCTCATCCACCCCTCCTCGGGCACCTTGGTCACTGCATCTGCCCTTGACAGAGAGCAGGTGCTGAGTGTCACTCTGACGGTCACCGCCTCTGACCAGGCTGTGAACGTGACAGACCGGAGACTGAGCACGCTGCTGGTGACAGTGGTGATTCTGGATGTGAACGACCACAGCCCCGCGTTCACATCTGCTCCCGCGGCACACGTCAGAGAGGACGTCAGGGCGGGGGCCTTGGTGCACCACGTAACTGCTCAAGATCTGGATGAGGGAAGGAATGGGCAGGTGACATACAGCATCCTCTCGGGAAATGAAGACAGGGCCTTTACGCTGGACGCGTCGTCAGGTACAGCACCTTATGTGTCACCGTCACAACTTTTAGATTACATTTTACTGTGGTAAGAAAACTTAAGTGAGACTTATCCTCCTAAGTTTGAAGAGCAAAATATATATATATTCTCTTTTCTTTTTTCTTCACTTTTCTCTTGCCATTGGGCACGTCGCCAGACAAATGGAGAGAGGGAAAGTGAGAAATCCCACCCCTCCCAGGAGAGATGACCACACCACAATCCCTTCTTCTCTGGTCTCTTCACAGGAGTTTGAGTTTGCCCACTCATGTGCCCAGCATGATTCTCAGGCCGTTGGGTCCAGGACTCGAACCATGAGGCTGGCCATGTGGGATCCAGCGCATTAACCTCCATGCAACCTGCTGGCCCTGAAGTGTGAAATACTTTATTGTTACCTCTGGGTCCAGTGTTGTGCAGCGCATCTCTAGAACTTACTCATCTTGCTTGATGGAGATGTTAGTTTCCTTCCCATTTCCCCATCCGTCCAGCTCGCGACAACCACCATTCTATTATTCAATGGCTATTTTAGATACCTCACGTAAGTGGAATCACAAAGCATATTTGCCTTTCTGTGGCTTGGTCGTTTTGCTTAGCATAAGGGCTCAAGGTTCATCTGTGAGGCTGCATGTGGCAGAATTTTGTTCTTTCTTTTTCTTTTTTTTTTTTTTTTGGAGAGGTTTTCGCTATAGGATGCGTGCGCTCGCCAGACAGACAGAAAGAGACATAGAGACAGAAAGCAAGAAATCACCCCCCAGGGGGGATGGCCACGCCGCAATCCCTTCTCCTCCATTCTCCTCTCGGGATCTTGGACACGCACGCACACGCGCCCAGGATGAGTTTTAAGCCACCGGGTCTGGGACGCGAACCGCGGTCAACTACGTGGGAGTCCAGCGACATAGCCATTACGCTAACTGCTGGTTACTGAATTTTGTTCTTTCTAAAGACTGATTAATATTCCATGGTATGTATAGGCCACATTTTCTTTTTCTTTTATCTGCTGATGGACAGGTTGTTTCAACATCTTGGCTACTGTGAACACTGCTGCAGTGAACATAGGCGTGCTACTGTCTCTTCAAGATACGATTTGGTGCTTGCCCTGTTGCGTAGTGCTTCAGGGAGCTGGATCCCACTCACTGTGAATGAGTGTGGGTCAAATTCAGGCACTGACAGCTTGAAAAATATGCTGGGCACTTGTGAATGCATGTCCATATTCCAGCAGGGTGGAGGTGTGGAGAAGGGATTGCAGTCTGACCATGCCCCCTAGCTCTCTGTGGTGCATGCACATGCCCTCCGGGGTGGGGAGTGAGAGAGCTGATTTTACAGTTCTTTCAGATAGATACAGAAGCACAGTTGGTGAGTTATATGATAGTTCTATTTTGAAGTTTTTGAGGAACTTCCATGTTTTTAATTAATAACCACAAGATTTTGCATTCCCACCAACAGTGTAGAAGGGTCCCAGTCTCTCCACACGCTCATCCACACTTGTATTTTTCAGTAATGGCCATTCTGACTTCGTGAGATGATATCTCACGAAGTAGTGATATTGAGGGTTTTTTTTTTTTTTTAATATACCTGTTGTTTATTTGTATGTCTTCTTTGGAGAAATGTCTGTTCAAGTCCTTTGTTTCTATTTTTAATTGTTTTTTTTTCCTCGTTTAGTTTCAGGATTTCTTTATATGTTCTATATTAATGCCATTTTGTATATAAGGTTTACAAATAGTTTCTCCCATTTCATAGTTTGCCTTTTCCTGTGCTGTGCAGAAGCTTCCTAGCTGGATATAGAAATACCTGTTTATTTTTGGTTTTGAAGCCTATTATTTTGTTTTCATAGATATCCATCAATGTGAAGACCGACATAATGAAGGTTTTCCTCTGTTTTCTTCTAAGAGTTTTATAGTTTCAGGTCTAACATTTAAATCTTTAATCCATTTTGAGTTTATTTTTATATATGGTGTGAGAAAAGGGTCCAACTTCATTCTCTTGCATGTGGATATCCAGCTTACTCACATCAATTGTCCCTTCTCTATTGCGTATTCTTGGCACCTTTGTCCAAGGTCAACCAACAATACATATACGGATTTATTTCTGGGCTCTGCTCTGTTTCCTTGGTCTCTATGTCTGTTTCTATGCCTGTACCATGCTGTTTTAACCGCTGTAGCCTTCTAATATTTTTTAAAGCCAGGAAATGTGCTGCCTCCGACTTTCTTCTTTCTCAAGATTATTTTGGTTATTTGGGGACCTTTGAGATTCAATATGAATTGTAAGATCTTTTTTTTTTTTCCTATTTTGTCAAAAAAGAATGCCACTGGAATTTTTGCAGAGATTGCATTGATTCTTTAGATTTCTGTGGGTAGCATGACCATTTTAACAATATTAAGTCTTCTACTCTATAAACATGTGGTTGTTCCTGTTTGGTTGTGTCTTCTTTAATTTTTATTTATTTTTTTTTTCAATTTGCCAGAGAGTGTGTGCGCTCACTAAAGAGAGACAGAGAGAAAAGGAGGGAAAGTAAGGATCAAACCTCAGTCCTTTCTCTTCCATCTCTCCCTCCTTTCGTGATTTTGGGCACACATTTGCATTTCTCAGCATGTTCCTTTTTCCTTTTTCTTTCTTTGTTTTATGATAGATTTTGCACTAGGGTGTGTGCACTCACCAGAGAGACAGAGAGACAGAACGTGAAAAATAACCCTCCTAGGGGGATTACCACACCCTAATTCCTTCCCCATTCTCCTCTCAGGATTTTGGGCAGGTACACACACCCGCCCGGTGTGAGTCTTAAACAGCCGGGTCCAGGACTTGAACCATGGTTGACTATGTCAGAGTCCAGAGACGTAACAATTATACCATCTGCTGGCCCCCCCACCATGTTTCTTCAGCTGCCAGGTCAGGACTATAACGATGTGGTTTGTCATGTGGAATCCAGCCACCACAAGCTGACCCTTCTTTTATGAATCTTTTGCGGTTTTGAGTGTACAACTTGCTCACTTACTTAGTTAATTGATTCTGAATTATTTTTTAATTGCCAGAGGGCTCATGCACTTCCAAGAGATAGACAGAGGGACAGAACATGCAAGGGAAAAAGCACCCTTACTTCTCCTCCATTTCTCACTCTTTTGGGATTTTCGGCATGCATGAACATGTGCCTGGCATGTTTTTCCAGCCATTGGGGTGGGAATTCAAACCATAGTCAGTCGTGTGGGATCTAGCACCTTTAAACACAAGGCCATGGACTGGCTCTTCCTTAGTGTTTTATTTCTCTTAGAACTATTACAAACGAAGTTGTTTTCCCAATTTTCTTTCCAGATAGTTCTTTTCAGTGTATGGAAATGCCACTAATTTTTGTATGTTAATTTGGTATCCTGCAGTTTTGCTGAATTTACAGTTTTTTTTTTTTTTTTCATGAGTTATTTAGGGTTTTCTAAATATAGGGGCATGTCATCTGCAAACACAGTTTTACTTCTTTTCTGATTTAGTGTCTTTCTTTTGTTTCTTTTCCTGTCATGTTCAATTAAAGCCTCTCTGTACTTGCTTACATTTTCCCTTTTCATTTTCCTCTCATAAGTGATAGCTTTCAGGATGCTTCGCTTTAACACTTCTGACTTGCTACACTGGTTAGTTTAGGTATATGATAGGCACAGGGGGGCTGTTCAGGCCAACTTTAACTAACCTGTTCATTAACATTAACCGTGCTTTGCATCTAGCTCACATTTTATGGACTGAACCTGCAGTCACAAGCTTCTCTGCCTCCATTGTGGATCCTCACAGCCAGACGATAGTTCCATGTTGGGAACATGACAAAACCAGCAGCATTATTCAAGATTTGGGAATAGAATCTTATCTTTAAACAATACAGACTTATGTCTGGTCCCGCGGTCTAGCGATGAATGGAACTAGATCCCACATAGTGACCGTGCTATTTGAATCACAGTCCCCATGTCTTGAAAAACATGCCAGGTACATGGGAGTGCCCTAAATTCTGACAGGATGGAGAAATGGAGGAAAAGGGATTGCAGCATGACCACGCCCCATTGCGGGCTCTTTCTCTCTCCCTCTCTCCCTCTCTTCCTCTTTGTCCCTCTCTGGTGAATGCACATACCCTGTGGCAATTTTCAAAGATCATGCAAACATATATTTGTGAATCATTATAAATAATATATATATATATATACATATATATATATATATATGTATATATATATATATATATATATATGTATATATATATATAATGTAATGGTTCAATTCATTTTGATATGGCACCAGCAGATGGCATAATGGTTATGTCACTGGACTCCCACATGGTTGACTATGCTTTGAGTACTGGACCTGCAGCTTAAAACTCATGCCAGGTGCTTGTGTATGAGTGCTCAAAATCCCAAGAGGAGAGTGGAGGAGAATGGATTATGGCATGATCATCCCCCTGGGGGGGGGGGGGGGGGTGATGTCTCGATTTCTGTCTATTTCTGTCTCTCTGGTAAGTGCATGTGCCCTGTAACAAAAATCTCTCTTAAAAAAATTCGTTTGGATATAGACTTTCACTTTTTACATAAATCACAGTGTGTGTGTGTATTTTTTTTTTTTCGGAAGTGTTTATTTCCCCTCAAGTACTCTGTAAGAATATTACTCACTGTCATTTCACTTGTCTTGTTATCAGCATGCTGCCGGATCATGTCTGCTCTGTGTTGTTATGTACTTCAAAGGAAAAGCATATGTACAAATATTAGTCTTATGAATTTGGAAATGAATTTCCCTCTCCCTGATTTTTAGGGATTGTTGAAAAATTAGTGCCCTACCTTCTCATTCTCTGAAAAAGGAAGTCACATCTATGTGAGCATTAGAAAACCATCTCAGATGTATGTGCCATCTGACCGCACTGTTACTAAGAGCATTGCTTGGAACGGGACTGAACGCATGAGACTTGAAGGTCACGATTATAGTCTGGCTGTATTCACTTGGAAAATTTTACCAAAATATTTATTAAATCCTGTCCGTATGGTTTCATTCTGAGGCATGCAGAGACTACCTAAATGCCCAACTGACAGAGAGATAGTCCAGACTCAGGCTGCTGATTTCTGTTCTAGCTGTGACTCTCCAAGGACCTGTTTCAGTGATACTTAATATGTTTTTCAAAATGACTAAGGAAGGTCTATTTCAGACTGGTAAGGAAGATGGATAAAATTAGAATCGTGCCCAATAATATAGGTTTGAATCCTGAGCAATTGCAGTGACTGTTACAGTTGAGATACTTTTCAAATAAATAAAACGAAAATTGCCAATTTAATTCCTATGAGATGGAAACTTTTCTATCTCCCATGGCTTGTAAATGTTATAAAGACTTAGTGAGATTTTCAATGGCTAATGACTATGAAATATAAAGTGATGAGATGAGTAATTTTGAAAAACTTCTTTTTAATGCCAGAGGATGGATGAAAGAGAGGGAAAAAGAGAAAGCACTCCCTCCCCTGTGGTACCTGGTCGTGCTACAGTAATTTTCCCTCCAATTTTACATCCCATTATGATCCTGGGCATGTATGCATGCATGCAGCCAGCGTGTTTTTAAGCTGAGGCTGGGACTTTAGCCTTGTTGTGGAATCCATCTTTCTCTGCACAGTGTTTAATCACTGTGCTATAGGACCAGCTGGGAAACTATTTTATAAAATCTGACTCAGTGTATGTCTTTAGCTGAAAAAAATTCTTATGGATGAGAGAAGCCAACAGTAATCCTAAGACTTTGAAAGGCTGTGGAAGTCTGTGAACAGTTTATTATCAACATATGGGTTAAATGCTTAAATGGCAGTGGAACTGAGACTTTTTTTCAGATTAATTTCACATTTTACATAAAGTCCTCATCACGATGTATACTATATATATTTATTTATTTTAACAGAGAACTTTACGTTCTTTTGTCTGTCAAATGTTTCTTCCTCCCCTCACATCCAACCTCTACCACACATTCTCTGCCACCTACTCCTCTCACTTACAGTCTCTGGTATCCACTCTTATCCTCTCTACTGTCATATATTCAGATCTCTCCATTTCTGCCATGGAGTGCAGATACTTGGTACAAATTGAGTGGGGATATACAGTGTGTATCTTTCAAAGTCTGACTCACTTTGCTCAACACTAAGTCTTCTGTATTCATCCACTTTGAATCACATGGTAAGATTCCATTGTTTCTAATAACTGAGTAATAGTCTATAGTATATATGTGCCATAGTTTTTCAACTGAGTTATCAGTTTTTGGATACTTAGGTTGGTTCCACATTTTAGCTTTTATGAATAATGTTGCAATAGGCATGGATATACAATTGTCTTTCTGATTGAATGTTTTCCTATCCTCTGGGTAAATACCAAGGAGTGGAATTACTGGATCATATGACAATTGTATTTGTAGGTTTTTGAGGAACCTCTATATTGTTTTCCATAGAAGTTGGACTAATTTACAGTCTCACCAACAGTGTAAAAGGGTTCCTTTTTTACCATAGCCTCACCAACACTTGTCATTCTTTATTTTATTTACTTATTTTTTAGAGAGATTTTTTTGCTATAGGTTTCTTTGTGCATTTTCCAGAGAAAGACAGAAAGACAAAAAGTGAGGAATCACCTTGCCCCTGGGGGAAATGGCCACACTGCAATGCCTTCTCCTCCACTCTTCTCTCAGAATTTTGGGCACGCACATACATGTGCCTGACACGAGTTTTAAGCCACCAGGTCTAGGACTCAAACCGTGGTCGACTACATGAAAGTCCAGAGACATAGATAGTCATTACACCATCTACTGTTTCCTCATTCTTTATTTATTTTTTATTCCAGCCATTCTAACTGGGGTTAAATGATATCTCATTGTGGTTTTAGTCTGTATTTTTCCTTACGCTAAGAGACTTTGAACATTTTTCTCATATGCCTTTTGGGAATTTAGAAAGTTGTCTCTTCAATTCATTTGCCCATCTTTAAGTTGGATTACTCATTTTTTTTTTTTTTTTTTTTTTATTGAGCAAGCTTCTTGAGTTCCCTGTATACTCTAGAGATCAATCTCTTGTCTGAAGAATAATTTGTAAATATTTGCTCCCATTCTGAGGGTTGTCGTTTTCACCCTAATTATTTCTTTTGCTGTGAGGAAGCTTTTTAGCTTGATGTAATCCCACTTGTCTATTCTAGAGATTATTGCCTATTCTTTAGGGGTCTTATTTAATAAACCTTTGGTTCATGAAGTTTATTGTCTGAGTTATAACTTCTTTGCTCTTTATTGTTAAATTTTTTTAAAGACAGATAACTGAGAGAAAGTATAAAGAGACCATATTATTTAACAAAAATCAAATGTCTTAATATAGCCATACAGACATTTTGTAACTCAATCATTTTTTAAAATGAGGTGTCATGTGATATTTTCAAAGATGTATGTTGTTAGCATCCTAGATGTATTTTAAAATGAAGGTAGTTGTTGGGTAGGTAAATAATGTTGATATAATCATCTCAATAGATAATGATATAGAATAGATTATTTTTAATTATCATTTATCCTTATCATTTAAACTAAGATGACTTTTCTTACTAAAAATGTTAGCTGTTTGGGCCAGCAGGTGGCGTGATTAATGTGACTTGATCCCACAAGGCTGACTGCACTATTCAAGTCCCAGAACTGCTGGCTTGAAAGTCATGCCAAGCATGTGTGCATGTGTGCCCAAAATTCCAAGAGGAGACAGGAGGAGATGGGATTGTGGTGTGGTCATCCCCCATGGGGGATGATTTCTCACTTTCCTTCTCTTTATCTCTCTCTTTTTGGCAAGCACATGTGCTTTATGGCAAACACAAACAAAAATGTTAGCTTTTCATTCTAGATAACATATCAATTTCAAGTTGGTTTCATATGATTCTCCAGTGATGAAAAGTTCTGAATTGTTATCAAGTTAGATAAGGTGGACAGAGTAAGCAGGATTTATCTAAAGAGCTTCGTTACAGATTGCTTTTCTTCTCTTTCACAACAGGCTTGCTAACTACAGCCTGTGCCTTGGATTATGAAGTGAAAGCTCAGCACGTCCTGACAGTTCTGGCTCTGGACAGTGGCTCACCCGCACGTTCTTCATCCCAGACTCTGACAGTTACTGTTCTCGATGTGAACGATGAGGCACCAGTATTTCTGCAGACCCTGTATGAAGCCTCGGTTAAAGAAAACCAAAACCCAGGGCAGTTTGTCACGAGGGTTGAAGCTATGGACAGAGATTCAGGTAATTGAAAAACATAGAAACTAGGCAATTAATGTTAAAAAAAGAAAAGACTCAGAGGGTTTTTTGTTTTTGTTTTTGTTTCTGTTTTTCCTATTTGTTATAGGACGCTTGCACTTGACAGAAAGAGACAGAGACAGGAAAAGTGAGAAATCACCCCTCAAGAGGGATGGGCACGCTGCAATCCCTTCTCCACCTCTGTCCTTTAGGGATTTTGGGCACGCATGCATACATGCGTGTAGTCTTTTGCAAGTCATCGGTCCTGGGACTCAAACCACGCAATCAGTCAAGTGAGGTCCAGCTTTCAACCACTATGCCATTGTCTGGCCCTAAACTCAAAAATTTTAATTAGCATACTTTAAAACATGGTGGGGGTGGTGGAAAAGAGTTGTTAGTTATCTCAAACTTCTGATATTTCTTTTCTTTGTACACATATAAAAGCACATGCACACCCACAAATAATAATGTGTGCTTTTTGTAGCATTTGCTTGTATTCATCTTTTATTATTATTTATTGGGTTATTGGAAAAGACACTTATGCATAGAAAGCATACGTCATGACTCTCCCGACAACCCACTATGTTAGCGTACGCTCATCTAATTAACTTCGAACTTATTGATTTGGTCTTGATAATAAACAGAACTATGGACAAAGCCTCACCTCCCTCTCCGAGTGTAACCATGAGGTGCAGCAGGTACGGATGTGATGTCTTCCTACTTCCTCTCTGGCTTACATAAAGGAGCATCTGTGCTGCTGGCATCGGATGGCTTGGGTTTGAGTCCCAGTCCTACCATGTATTCGCTGTCAACCTAGAACAAGTTATTAATCCTCGCTGCTGCCCAGCTTATCTGCAAAATGGGGATAATAACAGTGCCCGATTTATAGTTTAGCGTAGAATAAGTTATTACATTAAAAAGAGCTTAGACCAGTTTCTGGCTCAATCAATGGTGAACAAATGTTAACTTCATTTCTATTATTATGACTATTAATGTCAGCCACTGAGGTCACACAAATGACCTTGAAGTGCGCAGTTACTGTGGCTAGGAATTCTCACGTTTGTCGAACTGTTTTCCTTCCTTCCTTCCTTTCTTTTTAAAGTTTGCTAGAAGGAATGGCATGGGAGCTCACTGGAGAGAGACAGAGACAGGGAAGGTGAGAAGGACCCCCTGGGGGATGGCCATGCTGCAACCCCTTTTTCTCCATTCTCCTCTTGTGATTTTGGGCACGCGTGTACATGTGCCTGGCATGTTTTTGGAGCTGCGGGATTGAGGACGTCAACCATTCACTTAGCCGGGTGGGATCTGGCTGCCTCAACCACCACACCATCTGCTGGCCCCAAACTGGTTTTCAATAGTAGTATGGCTCTTTTGGCGTTTCAGGGTCAATAATTTTAATAATGCTTTCATTTTAAACAAATAAATCAATAAAATTACAGTGCAGTTGTTTGCTATTCACAGCATAGGCTGGATTTTCTCATCCAAGCTAACGGGAATAATTTAGTAAGCTTGTCTTCCAAAGTTTACCTTTGTATATAGCAAATGGCAGTTCGTATCAGTAAAATACTGTGTTCTGTAACAAGAACTGTAATAAATGCTAAGGGAATAATAGTATTAGCCATTGCATTTTTTCCTAACCTGTTAATCAAAGGGGTAAAAAATACATTCACTTGAGCTTTTTTTTTTGGAGAGGTTTTTGCTATAGGGCGCGTGCGCTTGCCAGACAGAGAGAGACATAGAGACAGAAAGTGAAAATCACCCCCCAGGGGGGATGGCCAGGCCGCAATCCCTTCTCCTCCATTCTCCTCTCGGGATCTTGGGCACGCACGCACACGCGCCCAGTGTGAGTTTTAAGCCACCGGGTCCGGGACGCGAACCACGGTCGACTACGTGGGAGTCCAGTGACATAGCCATTATGCTAATTGCTGGTTCCCCATTCACTTGAGCTTTTAAGCTATGAATAAATGATATGCTGTTACATACTTTGCCCTTTTGAAAAACATCTTTTAATGCAATATACTTAGTGTGACCTTGTACATGATGCTAAAACACTTTCTTTTCAAGGTATAACCTAATATTCCCACCTTCGACCAGAGCAGGGCAGTGTGACCAAAGAGGTTTTCTTCTTAAACTCGGACAAGCGACTGGAACTGCGAACATCCCAGTGTCTGCTTAGACAATATGTGTAGAACATTCTGGCAGGATTTGTTCTGAGGGTGTTAGAAACAACAGAGAATATATACAAGCTTTGTGTTCCCCAATAACGCAAGTTGAGTAAGCTTTCCGGGGTGCTCTCTGCAGTGAACAGGTTTTCAAGGGCTTCCGGCAACACAGAAACTGCTTCCCAAAGGGCAGAGTATTTCTAGCCTGTTGCTCATGGGTGATTTAACGACCACTGAGTATGCAAACCACTCCCTCCCCTTGGCCTGCCTTTATTTTTTTGGTAAGGAACTCTACCAAGAAGATTTCTTTTGTTTCAATGTTTGAAGAGGGAGAGAAGAATTTCTCTTACAGTTTTGCATACAGTGACAGAAAATGATTACCATAAACATGTTGTTCTGATTTTTACGGTCAAGTTGCCTAATATTAGTGTTACTTTCTTTCTTTTTTCCAAGGTCATTTATTTATTTAATTTTTTGATAGAGTGCATGTGCTCACGAGAGAGAGAGAGAGAGACAGGGAAAGTGAGAAATCACCCTCTAGGGGGATGGTCATGCTGCAAAACATTCTCCTCCAGCCTCCTCTCTGGATTTTGGCCATGTGCACACATGTGCCTGGCATGTTTTTAAGGCCTCTGGGTCCTGGACTCGAACCACTTAGCCATGTGGGATTCAGCTGCCTTACCCTGTGTACCACCTGCTAACTTAACCTGTTACTTTCTTTTAGAATGCATAGTCTGCAACCTTGTCATTATTGTTGAATTGAACATTCATTGTTATAGATAGAGATTAAGGTCTACCCTCTGAGAACTGTGATGAGAAGTGATTGTTTTTTAGCTGTGCCTTAGTGGATTTTTGAAATGTTTGCTCACATCTTCTCGAATCTAGATATTCTTCCATGTGTTGAAGACAATGTTGACTTTCTAGAAATAACAGAGCTCCTCCTGAGGCCAGCTCTGTGAAGCAGGTGGTCGTGTCTGTATGTGTGAATATTTGTGTGTGCGCGCGTGCTTTGGGATATATTTTTCATATTTTTGGGGGCATATTGGGTTAAGACAATGAAATAGGATTCTGCATGAGGAATTACATGACATAGTCAAGATTTTTAACATAACTGGCATCATGTTGGAATTTATGAATGGCTTCTTTTATAGCACGCACTTTCAAAAATACTGTAGCATTACTTAACGCTATAGAGCTCAACATATGTTTTCTAGCACTCTACAATGCAGTTTTAAAAAATGGAAGCATGCAGTGTTATTTAGCATTCAAAACCCAAAGGGATTATAGCTCTGAATGTTTATAGTGTATGACGCATTCTAGTTCCAACAGGAGTTGCTTTTGTATTAAAAGGAAAAACAAGCCCCAGATTTTAACTAAGGTATTAAAACTACTCCAGCATTTGGTGCCACCAATAAGAGCTGCATTGTTTGCGGGACAAGCTCTGCCCCTGCCGTGGCCCTCCCTGCTCCCGGGAGAAAGGTGCCCCATCTGGGAAGGACGCAGCCCAGCTGAGATGTTTGCTCAATGACGGTAAATGCGAAGAAGTCAGTGATGCAGTGCCACGTGGAAACAGAGGATTAGTTAATGAGGCGTTCTTCTGTATCCCACAAACGTGTTCTCTGTATGGGGTTATCTCAAACTGTACCTCTGGCTCCCTGGGATAGCATAGCTGCACCCTCCAGGCCTCCCTTAGAGCGAGGGAAAAGCACAATATCACACTGAATTTCAGACATTCTTGGTTATAAGATGCGCCTAATTTCAGAAATGCTAAAATGCGAACACAATATGTCTTATGTTAATAAAATATTGTAGACGGGCGTCCTTGTCTCAGTCTTTGGGACACTACTAGGTCAGTGTGGTCACAGTTGACACCATTTGGCTCGCTGAGGAATTCAAACCCTTTAACAGTCACTTTATCAAAATAAAACCCAGGTGGTAATTTGTGTAATCATACCATTACCCCGAGTGTTGAATCGCTAGTATTCTCTCCTCGTGGGTGAGGAACTTGACAGTGCATTCAGGGTTAAAGACATCACCAGCCAGTCCCAGCGTCCCTGGGACCCAAGGCGCACCCCAGAGCCCCGTACTCCCTCCAAGGTGCACCCCAGAGCCCCGTACTCGCTCCAAGGCGCACCCCAGAGCCCCGTACTCGCTCCAAGGCGCACCCCAGAGCCCCGTACTCGCTCCAAGGCGCACCCCAGAGCCCCGTAAAGGCGCACCCCAGAGCCCCGTACTCGCTCCAAGGCGCACCCCAGAGCCCCGTACTCGCTCCAAGGCGCACCCCAGAGCCTCGTACTCGCTCCAAGGTCCACCCCAGAGCCCCGTACTTGCTCCGTCAGACCAGGTACCACAGTGCAGGTGGGGCGTGGCTGGTAACTGAGAAGGGAAGGGATGCTGAGCCATGCAGAGGAAATAACTGGGACGCAGCTGCCACCCCTTTGCTGGGAAGCAAGAAGAGGTTTGGATTGTCAGAGCTAGAAAGAAAGTGAGGGGCTTGCAGAGGCTGGTTCTGGGGTGCCCAAAGAAACTGCACGGCATTGCTGCTAGGGACGGTGGGCACCTCGGAAGAAGGAAGGCCATTTCCTCTCCCCAGTTCCTCAATCCCCTTCTAGCTCCCCTTTGTTGCAGCCTAGGAGGAGTCGGTGGTGGAGAGGAGCCTGGTTGCTGGTCCCCCATCCCTGTAGCACAGGGCGGAGTTAGAGGATGGAGTCCACACTGAGACGCAGTCCCTTAGTGTCCAGCGCACCACAGAGAGGACCGAGGGGGGCAGACACACCATCACACTTTGTGTGACTCATGGATTGAATTGTCCCCCCCACTAGAGGGAAGCTCTGAGAACCAAGATAATTGTTTATTATTCAACTGTATCTTCACAATGTCTGGCATTCGGTAAGTGTGCATTGCATAGGTGAATGCGTGAGTAAGTGAATGAATGAGTGAGCGAATGAATGAGTGAGCGAATGGATGAGTGAGTGAATAAATGAGTGAGTGAGTGAATGAGTGAGTGAGCAAATGAATGAGTGAGTGAATGAGTGAGTGAGCGAATGAATGAGCGAATGAATGAGTGAGCGAATGAATGAGCAAATGAATGAATGAGCGAATGAGTGAGTGAGCGAATGAATGAGTGAGCGAATGAGTGAGTGAGCGAATGAGTGAGTGAGTGAATGAATGAGTGAGTGAGTGAATGAGTGAGTGAGCGAATGAATGAGTGAGTGGCGAGGTATGAGCGAATGATGAATAAATGAGTGAGCAAATGAATGAGCGAATGAATGAAGGAGTGAAATGAGTGAGCGAAATGAGTGGCGATGAGCGTATGATGAAGCAAATGAAGAATGAGTGAATAAATGAGTGAGCAAATGAATGACCGAATGTGAATGAAATGAATGAGTGAATGCAACAAGCCAGTAAGCACCCGGAGCTTGCTGCCCATGCGGGGTGGCGTGTGTGTACGAGTGGACAGTGAAATCGGTAGACTGGGCGGGAGGGAGAATGAACATACAGCGTGAGGTAGCACGGAGTGAATAATGTGTCCACTTCATTATTTTTTTTAATTTAATTTTATTTATTTTACTTTTTTTTTGGAGAGTTTTTTGCTATAGGGTGCGTGCACTCTCCAGAAAGACAGAGACAGAGAGACAGAAAGCGAGAAATCACCCCCCAGGGGGATGGCCACGCCGCAATCCCTTCTCCTCCGTTCTCCTCTCGGGATCTTGGGCATGCATGCACACGCGCCCGGAGTGAGTTTAAGCCACCAGACCTGGGACTCGAAACTCAGTCGACTACATGGGAGTCCAGCGACATAGCCATTACGCTAACTGCTGGTCCCAATAATGTTTCCATTTTAAACAACAATGAAAAAATAAAATTACAGTGCAGTTGTTTGCTATTAACAGCATAGGCTGGATTTTCTCACCCAAGCTAACAGGAATAATTTAGTAAGCTGGTCTTCCAAAGTTCACCTTTGTATGTAGCAAGTGACAGTTCCTATCAGTATAAAACTGTGTTCTTTTTCTTTTTTTTGGAGAGGTTTTTGCTATAGGGCATGTGCACTTGCCAGAAAGACAGAAATAGAGAGACAGAAAGCGAGAAATCACCCCCCAGGGGGGATGGCCACGCCGCAATCCATTCTCCTCCATTCTCCTCTTGGGTTCTTGGGCACGCATGCACTCGCACCCAACATGAGTTTAAGCCACCGGGTCCGGGACTCAAACCACGGTTGGCTACATGGGAGTTTAGCGACATAGCCATTACGCTAACTGCTGGCCCCAATACTGTGTTCTGTAACAAGAACTGTAATACATGTTTCTAAGGGAATAAATATTAGCTATTGCATTTTTTCCTAAACTATCAAAGGGGTAAAAAATATATTTCCTTGAACTTTTAAACTATGAATAAATGATACGCTGTTACATACATCGCCCTTCGGAAAAGCATCTTTTAATGCAGTACACTTAGTGTGACTACGCATGTAATTTCTTGTGCAGAGTACTATGTCATTGTCTTAACCCAGTGTGCCTAAGAAATTGAGGAAAAATATATCCCACAGCACATGCACACTCACAAATATTCACACATACGGACACGACCGCCTGCTTCACAGCTGGCCTCAGGAAGAACGCTGAGATTGCGCAGGTATCCCACTTCCCACTCCGGGAAGCAGGAGACAGAGATGTCGCAGAGAGGCTGACAGACGGAGAAACTCTCTTCCTTTTCTTCTTTCTCTAAGCCCTTGCTCCTCCTCTTCCTTCCTCCTTGCTTTCATTTCTTCTTTTGCCTTTTGTGTGTGTGTGTGTGTTTTGCTTTTAGGTTTTTGCCTTTGGATGCATGTACTTGCCAAAGAGAGACAGAGAAAGGAAAGTGAGAATCCACCCCCCAGGGGGATGGCCACGCAACATTTCCTTCTCCTCCATTCTCCTCTCGGGATTTCGGGCACGAATACATATGCACCAGGCACGAGTTTCAAGCTGCTGGGTCTGGAACTCGAACCATTGTCAACCATGTAGTAGTCTAATACATTAACCACCATGCCACCTGCTGGCCCCCTTCCTTTGTGTTTGAACATCACTTTCACTATGTGATGGCACAGAGAGGACACGTTAGGTAAGGGCAAGTGACCCGTCGACTTTATAACCAGAAGGTCACTGGGCGCTGCAGAGAGAGGAGCTGGGGCCGGCCGTTGTGCGAGGCCAGGGAGAGGTTAGATAGCGTTTCTAAGAAGGGGGAGGCTGGCTCTGTGGGGCCGCGGTGGGATGTGAGGCTCAAGAGAAGCCGAATCCCTCATGGCGACCGCAGTAGTCCTGACACCCGCCAGGCATGCGTGTGAGGAGCTGGATCCCACGTGGAAAACTTCGTGGTTTGGGCCTTGGATCGATTGGGCGGCTTGAAAATTACTCTGGGTGCATGTGCACGTGTTCCCAAAATCCCAAGGGGAGAATGGAGGAGAAGGGATTGTGGCATGGCTGTCTCCTCCAGGTATGATTTCTTATGTTCCCTGTCTGTCTCTATCTCTGGTGTGCACAGGTGCCCTATGGCCAAAAAAAAAAAAAAAAAAAAAAAAATTCATTTTTCTTTTCTTTTTGGAGAGGTTTTTTGCTATGGGGCACATGTGCTTGTCAGAAAGAGAGACACAGAGAGATGGAAAGTGAGAAATCAACCCCCATGGGGATGGCCACGCCACAATCCCTTCTCCTCCAGTCTCCTCTTGGGATCTTGGGCACGCACGCACATGCACCCGGCGTGAGTTTAAGCCACCAGGTTCTGGACTTGAACCACGGTTGACTACATGGGAGTCCAGCGACATAGCCATTATGCCAACTGCTGGTCCCTTTCTTTTTCCTTTCTCTCTCTTTCTTTCTTTCTTTCTTTCTTTCTTTCTTTCTTTCTTTCTTTCTTTCTTTCTTTCTTTCTTCCTTCCTTCCTTCCTTCCTTCCTTCTTCCTTCCTTCCTCTCTTTCTCTCTTTCTTTCTTTCTTTCTTTCTTTCTTTCTTTCTTTCTTTCCTTCTCTCTCTTTCTCTCTCTCTCTCTCTCTCTCTCTCTCTCTCTTTCTTTCTTTCTCTCTTTCTTTTTTTTTTTTTTTTTTTTAGGTTTTTGCCATAGCATACATGTACTTGCCAGGGAGAGACAGAGCGGGAAAGTGAGAAATTACCCCCCAGAGGGGATGGCCACGCCGCAATCCCTTCTCCATACTCCTCTCTGGATTTTGGGCACGCACACACAGGCACCTGGTGTGATTTTCTTTTTTTTTTTTTTTTTTTTGAGAGAGGTTTTCACTATAGGGCACGTGCACTCGCCAGACAGACAGAGAGCGACATAGAGACAGAAAGCGAGAAATCACCCCCTGGGGGGATGGTCACGCCGCAATCCCTTCTCCTCCATTCTCCTCTCGGGATCTTGGGCACGCACGCACATGTGCCTGGCGTGAGTTTTAAGCCACCGGGTCCAGGACGCGAACCGCGGTCGACTACGTGGGAGTCCAGCTACATAGCCATTACACTAACTGCTGGTTCCTGCCTGGTGTGATTTTTGAGCCAGCCACCAGGTCTGGGATTCGAATGGTAGTCAGCCATGTGGGAGTCCGGCACCTTAATCACCACTCCACCTTCTGGCCCAAGAATATAATTTAGAGGGGGAAATTTCTTGAGGAAGATTAGAACCTACAGGAAAGTTCCGAGAGAGTATTTGAAGACTTACACCTGCCATTGAGGCAGGAGGCAGGAAGAGGGGGCAGGTTCAGAGGCAAACAGTGGAGGGAATTCTTTCCCGTCGCCTTCCTTCTCTCTGGAAAATAGAAAGGGGCGGCCTCATGAGAGTGGTCCAAGAGGTTGTTGGGTCGGATCCCTGAAGGGGAGGAAGTCAGTGGGGAGACGTGGGGGTTGCCGGGTGATGGTGCTGTCTCAGTGGCCTGGGTCTGTGCTGTTGAGAGACGGTCCTCAGCCCAGGCGTCTGCTGGATATTCGGGGAGAGCGGGGAGTTGGCCCAGTGGCCCCGCTCAGGCCCTGCTGGGCCCTTCGGCACAATGTCCCAGGACGTAGCAGAAGAGTGCAGTTGCTCAGGGAGGGCCCCTGGGATTGAGCTGCATGGGGAAGAATGTGAATGTGGGAGCGGTCACGGGTGCAGGAGGTCTAAGAACAGACACTTGTGTGTTTGTGCAGAAGTTGGTGCATGCATGTGCACACACGTGTACACACACGTGCACACATACCACCTTCGCTAGGTGTGTGCCGTAGGGTGTCGCTATTCTCAGACCTGGATTTCCGATTGTTTCGTGAGGTGATGGGTGGAGATGCCATCCTCTCCACCTTGCTTTCATTTCCTTAGTTCCCCAGTCTGATGAGCTCGTTCTGGGTGATTGTCAGGGTGTGGGGAGCCGAAGCAGGGCCCTCACTGAGCCCGTGGGCAACAAGGAGACACCGTGCACTCGCATCCTGTTGTCAGTCACACAGGGTGAGAAGCTGGGGTCAGAACTGTGCGTACGCAAGCCGTAGTTCTAAGCACAGGTCTGATTTACCCTGACGGAGGTAGTGGCAGCAGTCAGGGTGTTTTCTTATAAAAGCTGTATAGAAAATAGAAATGATCAGGGACCAGCAGTTAGTGTAATGGCTATGTCGCTGGACTCCCATGTAGTCGACCACGGTTCGCGTCCCGGACCTGGTGGCTTAAAACTCATGCCGGGCACGTGTGCATGGGTGCCCAAGATCCTGAGAGGAGAATGGAGCCCTGTGGGGTGATTTCTTGTTTTCTATCTCTTTGTCTCCCTCGGTCTGTCTGGCAAGCGCACGTGCCCTATAGCGAAAACTTCTCAAAAAAAAAAAGAAAAGAAAGAAAGAAAATAGAAATGATCAAAGCTGTACATTTCTAAAAACTCAGGAAAACACTAAGTATAATGAAAAAGCGCATGGGAGGGGCAGGGGGACAGTGGGAGAGGGACGTACAAAGATTTGCATTGACACTTACACTTGTGAAGACCTGAGTTTAACAAGTGTTGCAAATATAAAATGTAGAATATGGGCTGGCTCTGTGGCCTGCTGGCTGAGGCACCTGGATCCCACGTGACCACGCATGCTGCGTGAGTCCTGGCCCCACACCCAGGGCCTGCACGTGCGTGTCCAAAACCCCGAGATGGAGGAAGAGGGATTGTGGCATGACCATGCTCATGGCGGTTGCTTTCCTCCCTGCCCCCCCCCTCCCCGGAGAGCACACAGACTAGCAAAGAAAAAAAAATATATATGTATATATATACTATACACTGTATTGTATGAAATGCTATGGTCAAAGTATAAAGTCTTATAATGAATTAATGCATTTACTATTTTTAAAAAATTATGTATTTAAATCTTCCATGAGTGAGAGAGACAGAGAGAGAGAGAGGATGAGAGAGACACAGATAGCACCCACCACCACCCCACTCCCCCCCCCCCCCCGCAGGGCCTAGACGCCGTGACCTGCCTCGGTCTTTAGCCAGAGCCCATGCTGGGCACACTCAGGCTCACCATACTCAGGTCTCCGAACACCATCGAGAACCTTCCTATGTGGTGCAGCCTCACAGAGCATCCTCTGTGACCCCTGGGCCCCTGTCCCAGATTCCAGATGAATTTATTTAAAAAATAAAAGATCACAGGGCAAGCAGGTGGCATGGAGGTTGGGGCACTGGATCCCACATGGCCAACAGTGTGGTTTGAGTCCTGGATCCAGTGGCTTGAAAAACATGCAGGACACATATGTGTGCATGCTTGAAACTCTGAGATTGCGGAGTGGGCATTGCCCAGGGGGGATTTCTCACTTTCCTTCTCTCTCTCTCTGTCTCTCTCTGGTGAACATTCGCACTCTCTAGCAAAAATAAATTAAGTAAATAAATGATCCCTAAATCAAAAGGTTCACGTGAACTCCCAAAGGAGGAGACCAGAGCTGTGTACTCCCCGCAGTGTGGCTGGCACCTGGTAGTAAAAGCTGGGTATCCGATGTCGCTCCATTTCCTCGAGGAAAAAGAAAGGTGACGTAAAGCAGGGTTGTTCTCATTCCCTAAGTAGCTGGAGATAGCAGGAACACTATGGTACAGCAACTGGGCCTGTTGGAAATTCTGTCTTCACTCTGTGATCAAAACAATCACTGTGGGACCAGCAGTTGGTGTAATGGCTATGTCGCTGGACTCGTAGTCGACTGTGGTTTGAGTCCTGGACCTGGTGGCTTAAACTGACGCTGGGTGCGTGTGCGTGCGTGCCCAAGATCCCAAGAGGAGAATGGAGGACAAGGGATTGCGGCGTGGCCATCCCCACTGGGGGGTGATTTCTCGCTTTCTGTCTCTCTGCCTCTCTCCGTCTTTGGCAAGCACATGCGCCATATAGCAAAAACCTCTCAAACAAACAAACAAACAAAAACAATCACTTTGACCGTTTAGTGATCGTTAACTTAATCACAGGCCTAGTGCCGAATGGTGGGATGAAATGGTTCGGGACCTCTGACGGTGTCATGTCACACAGACGGGCTCTCTGACCCTGTCTTACTAGACTGTTTCTGAAGGTCACTAAAATCCTGACAGATGATCTCAAATACTCTTTCTCCTCCAAGAAATATAAGAAGGCGTGTTCATTCTTAGATAATTCTGTGCTTGTCACAGAGAATCATACCCTCCATCCGCACGCAGCCCCGCATTCTGCCCACTGGCCTATCAGGTCGTCGGAGAAGTTAGGACTTATTTTTCTATGCAAAACTGCGCCATGACTTTCCCGACAGCCCAATATAATGAATGAAAATTGATTTTTAAAAATTAGCAAGATGGACATTTGTAACGGAAGATTTTTTTTGTTGTTGAGGTCGGAAGGATGGCATGTCATCTCTGATCATAGCGCAGCCATCCATATATGCCAAGCGCTGTGTCTCCAGCTAGATTTTTGTCAGCTAAGAAGAGAACGTTGGGGGGCCAGCAAGTGCCATAGCGGTGAGGGCACTGGACTCCATATGCCTGACGGCAGTTTGAGTGCCACACCTGGCGGTTTGAGAACCACACTGAGCATGTGGACGTGTGTGCCCAAACTCCTGAGAGGAGAACGGAGAAGGGACAGCAGCGTGGCCATCCCCCAGGGGCATGATTTCTCACTTGCCCTCTCTTTCTCTCCATCTGTCTCTTTGGCAAGCATATGCACCTATGGCGAAAAGCTAAAAAAAAAAAAAAAAAAAAAAAAAGAAAGAAAGAAAGAAAGAGAGAGAGAGAGAGAGAGAGAGGACATACGAACACGACGGAAAGGAAAAAGGAACTCACGTAAAACGCGAGTCGCCCACAGCGGCCTGGGAAAACGCCGTAAAGCTCGTGGTACGGATGATCTTCGTGACCAGGACTGGAAGTGACGTGACACTTTCCTCAGGGGAGACACGAAACCACAAAACTACGGGAAGCAAGACTGGCAGTTACCGTAATGGCTATGTCGCTGGACTCCCACGTGGTCAACCACGGTTCGAGTCCCGGACCCGGTGGCTTAAACTCACGCCGGGTGCGTGTGCGTGCGTGCCCAAGATCCCGAGAGGAGAATGGAGGAGAAGGGATTGCGGCGTGGCCATCCCCCCTGGGGGGTGATTTCTCACTTTCTATCTCTCTGTCTCTCTCTGTCTGTCTGGTGAGCACATGCACCCTATAGCAAAAACCTCTCGCATTATTTTCAAAATGTGTAATAATACAGTGTCACAGTTCTCATTTAGGTAGGAGACGGAGTACTCAGTAAAAAGGGATCCCAAACAGAGATAGCCATCTGAGGAACCCTGTGTGCTCACCCTCTGAGGCTGCCAGGAAACCCCAAACTCGGGGTGCAGGCAGTGACCCGGGGCGAGCTGCAGCACTGCCACCTGCCCTGCCAGCGCACGGTGGTCGTTAAAGTGTGAGCGAGGGTGTTAGAAGAAGTAATTAGGACTCCGTTGTAGAGTGGCACCCTCATAAGAAATGTTTTATGGGAAGGAAAAAATCCTAAGCATTCACTGTGGGGAAGTCTCATAAGACTTTTGAAAATCAAGCATTTTAACCCACGAGGCTTGTATTTGCAAGAATGGCCTAAAGTAAGGTTTTTTTTTTTTTACCTTGATTTGAACACCGGGTGAGAATCCGGTCCTTTTCATGCATGGCACAGCATCTTCAAAGAAGAAGGACTAAGAAAATGGACAGGCGGGGCCAGCAGGTGGCATGGTGGTTAAGGCGGTGGACGCCTCCACATGGCTGATCAGGGTTCGAGTCCCGGACCTGGTGGCTTGCTTTTGTACTTTCCCTCTCTCTCTCTGTCTCTGTGTCTCTCTCTGATCAAATTCAAATAAATGAATGAATAAACAAAATTAAACAATTCTTTAAAAAGGAAAGGGATAAGTGGATTCCCAAAGAATTATCACCAAGTTTTTCTTTATATTCTTCTCAAGGAGTCAATTCGAAACTTCGGTTTGAAATCCTGCCAGGTGCTTCGTTTGGGTTTTTTGAGATAAATTCAGACACCGGAGAGGTGGTGACAACTGCCACGCTTGACAGAGAAGATCAGGAAGCCTTTACCCTTCGAGGTAAGGGATGCCTTGACCGTGTTGAAAACACAGACACACGCGACACAGCTCGGGGTGACGTTCTGCATTTCGCTGTGGCGTCCATACCAAGTACAGTGTCACCTACCCAGTGCTACCTAACAGGCTGAGCCTGCTTCTGTCACTGGAGTAGGACCCTGGAGGTGCGACTTGCGGGCCACCTCCCATGCCGTCTTGGTGTTCCTTTCCAGTGCTGGTGCGAGATGGGGGCGTCCCTTCACTGTCCAGCACCGCGACCATCCTCTGCACGGTGGACGATGAGAACGACCACATGCCAGTGTTCGTGGTCCCCAGGCATGACCTCGAGGTGCTGGAGAACCAGGAGCCCAAGCTGGTCTACACAGCTTTGGCCTTCGACAGGGATGCCGGCAACAACGGAGCCGTCAGATACTGCATACTCGGTGAGTGCTGTGTAGTTAAAAGCCCCTTCAGGTTACTGACTGAGTTGACCCACAGAATGAGGGGCGAGGGCTCTTCAAGCAGTTCACGGACAGTGCGTATTATCAAAACACTGCATGGATCTCAGTGGTTCTTTACACCAAAATAAGCTCGTACTTTAATTCCATTTTCCACGAACGTTTCACTCCTTTCATTAGAGAGGCGGAGAAGGAGAGGGGAGCCCCTAAAAACCCCTGCTGCAGTTCCCACCGTGTGAGTGGCAGGGGATGTGGATATGGCTTTGCCCAGGGTGTCCAGGGCAGTCCTGGCGTGCACACCGTGGACCTTCCTTGTGTGGGCCCAGATGCGTCAGCACTGTGCCACCCCTGGCCTCGCTGCACTTCTGCTGTAGGTTACACGTCCCTAAAAACGCGCACCCACCATTGGGCGTCAGGGGTTCCGTTCTTCCTCCTGCTTCCTGGATTGCTGGGATCCCGCTTCTTTACACATCTGCCCTTAAGAACTACTGTGAGCGCGAACAGGTGGGGTAGTGGTTACGGTGCTGGACACCCACATGGCCAACAGAGGTTTGAGTCCCAGACCTGGTGGCTTGAAATTCATGCCAGGCATGTGTGCATGTGTGCCCAAAATCACAGGAGGAAAAGAGAAGAGAGGGGACTGCAGTGTGGCCATCCTCCCTGGGGGTGATTTCTCACTGTCCCTCTCTCTGTCTCTCTCTGTCTCGCTACTTGCCAATGAGCACATGCACCCTATGGCAAACACCGTTAAAACAATCCTGTGGTTTTTTCCTATACTATCGTAAATGAATGCACAGATGGAATAGATACGTATAGATACGTTTTATTTTAATTTTGTTCCTTTCATACGGCTGGTTTTATCTTATTTATTAACTTTGTTACTTATACTTAATCATTGTACGTCTTTACAAGGTGCAATATGTTTTTTCCAAGCGCATGCCATGCATGTCAGTCCAGTCAAAGATATGACCATAGTCTCATTTAGAACAGATAACGTCCCATTCTTTTTTTTTGGAGAGGTTTTTGCTTCAGGGCGTGTGCACTTGCCAGACAGACAGAGAGAGACAGAGAGACAGAAAGCGAGAAATCACCCCCCAGAGGGGATGGCCACGCCGCAATCCCTTCTCCTCCATTCTCCTCTCGGGATCTTGGGCATGCACGCACACGTGCCCAGCGTGAGTTTAAGCCACCAGATCTGGGACTCAAACCATGGTCGGCTACATAGGAGTCCAGCGACATAGCCATTACGCTACCTGCTGGTCCCACCATTCTTGTGTCTTCACCTGTTGTTCTCCTGAGCCCGCTTCTCATAGACGCTCTCTTACTGGGTCCTTTCGTCTCGATCATCTCAGAGACCACTGGTACCCAGCATCTCCCTGTCTCCTCCTGCATGCTAGATCTAGGTCCCATTAAAGCATTTTTTAAGAAGTGGAATAATAACTTTCATACAAATATAAAACTGACAACTACCAATCATTTTTATTTAATTTGCTAGTGAATGAGTGAACCAAAAAGATGTAAAATCAGCTCAAGAATTCTCAGAAACACACATACACACATATGCACATGTCCACACACATGCACACATACGCTCTTGTATAAAGAGAATTGGAAATTCTTTTTCTTCTTTTTTTTTTTTTTTGAGAAAATTTTGCTATAGAAAATTTGCAAGCACTTGCTGGAGAGACAGAGAGAGATGGAGAGACAGAAAGTGAGAAATCACCCCCAGGGGGGATGACCATGCCGCAGTCCCTTCTCCTCCATTTTCCTCGGTATTTTGGGCACTCACGTACATGCACCCGGTGTGAGTTTGAAGCCACCAGGTCTGGAGCTCAAACCCTGGTGGACCATGCGGGAGCCCAGGCCTTAACTGCTGCGCATCTTCAAGCCCCAAGAATTGGAATTCTGAACGGCAGAAGCGGTCTGTCTGCGGTGCACTCCGACAGACACGATGGGCTGTGCCTCCAGACGGCCCTCATTCGCTTCCTGGTCGGTTTAACGGTTTGCGGAGTGGGTGAAGGGCTGGAAGACAGTGAAGGAGGAAGGCAGTGGGACACAGCTGGGCTGACACCGCCCTTCTGTAACCCGAGGCCCCTACTGGTCTCTGTGCCCATTTCCAACCCTTCCGTGGTCTCCCAGCCTCCGCGGCTGCCCTCCCGTCAGCAGCATCCCATCATCAGCGTGGCCGTCTGATGGCAGCGCCGCCTGCCTCCTTCTCACCCTTTCCCGTCCTGCTCTGGCGTCTCCTGGGGCTCTGCTCAGCCTCTTTAGCCTTCTTAGCTTCACTTGCTCCTAAAAGAACTTCGAAAAATTGTGACTGCTCCCCACCAACACTCATGTGTTTCTACGTTGTCAACTACTTTTTAAAAATAGTACTGAAGGTGTGTTTTCCAAAATCCCATCGTTATTGATACATTATACTATAACTGCTATGGTGGGGAAGCAGGCAGCATGAAGGTGAAGGGGCTGGAATCCCCCATGGCTGACCGCAGTTCGAGTCCCAGACCAGGACAGCTTGACAATCACTCCGGGCTTATGTGCGTGCCCAAAGTCCAGAGAGGAGAATGGAGGAGAAGAGACTGTGGCGTGGCCGTCGCCCCTGGGGGGTGATGACTCACTTTCCCTCTTCCTGTTTCTCTGTTTCCTTCTCTCTGAAACAACAAAAACAAACAAAAACTGTTATATCACCATGTAAAGTATCCAATAATATAAAAAATTCCTTTTTAAAGTAATATACAAAAGGCATCCTATCCTGTCCCCTCCCTCCTGTCCCCACGTGCCAGGCCCCATGTATCTCTTACCACCCCAAAGTCCCCGTCGGCCCTTCCCACATGGAGGGCGTCCTCTCCTCCCTGGGAGAAGCTGGGAGGGAGCCGCGCCACTCCGATGGCCACGGGCCTCAGCAGGAGCGGGGCGAGGGAGGGTTCGCTTGCCTCCATCAGCAATGCCAGATGCCTAGTCCCTGCCCAGGAGGGACTGAAGGGGACGGTCAAGGTGACAGCAAAGGGGAGGGGCGAACCCGAGGAGGTCGCGGATGCCTGCTAAACCAGCCCTGTCTGCCATTTAGCGCAGGCCTTAGCCCGGCCAGGAAAGTGCCCTCTCACACCTGCAAAAGCAAAGGAGAGGCTGCCCAGAGAGGGAGAAGGGGGGAGGACAGAGACAGCCCTTCAAATACTCGTGATGCCCCCCCAAGTGCAGCCTGAGACTGGACAGCCCTGGGGTGCAAGTGAAGGTGAAATTTGATAGCTCCACATGTGCAGTGATTCTGCTGCCCCAAATGCTGTTTCTTTTAAAGATTATAAAGGACTGGCCCCTGGGGCCAGCAGGTGGCGTGATGGTTAAGGGCACAGGACTCCCACATGGCCAATCACAGTTTGAGTCCTGGACTGGCAGCTTTCTCTCTCTCTCTCTCACTCTGTCCCTCTCTGGTCAAATTTAAATAAATAAATAAATAAATACAGTACCTCCTTTTTTTTTTGAGAGTTTTTTTTTTTTTTTTTTTTTTTTTTTTTTTTTTTTTTTTTTTTTTTTTTTTGCTACAGAGCCCATGCGCTCGTTAGAAAGAGAGAGACAGACAGAAAGCAAGAAATCACTCCCCGGGGGGGACGGCCACGCCGCAACCCCTTCTCCTCCATTCTCCTCTCGGGATCTTGGGCACGCACGCACGCACAAGCATCCGGCGTGAGTTTAAGCCACCGGGTCCGGGACTCAAATTGCGATCAACTACGTGGGAGTCCAGCGACATAGCCATTACACTAACTCCTGGTCCCCAAATAAAGTAATTCTTAAAAAAATAAAATAAAGGGCCAGCTCCATACCCTAGTGGTCAAGAGAGCCAGATTCCGCACAGCCAGGTGTGGTTCAAATCCTGGTCCTGACAGCTTGAAGAGCACGTTGGGTGTGTGTGGTTGTATGCCCCAGATTCTGACAGGATGGAGAAGTGGAGAAGGGATGGAGTGTGACCACACGCCACTGGGAGACACTTTCCCTCCCTCTTTGTCTTGTTGGCAAGCTGATGTAGCCTCTGGTCATTAAAATAAAAAGTTTATAAACATGTACAATTTTAAACAAGCTTTTTCTATTATAATTTCGCATTGTTGTTTTACTTCTTGAATTAATATTTTGTTTGTATATCCCTGCAGAATTTCATTGTAATGTGATAAACTTGATTTTTATTGCATGTTTTATAATTAAGATATGCCTATAAATTGAAATTTAAGATTTAAAAATTTTAGCAGGGCCACCAGCAGGCGTAAAGATTACGTTGCTGGACTTCCACATAGCTGACTGCAATTCGAGTCCCGGATCCAGCTGCTTAAAACTCACATGGGACCAGCAATTAGCGTAATGGCTATGTCACTGGACTCCCATGTAGTCGACCGTGGTTCGAGTCCCGGACCCACTGGCTTAAACTCACGCCGGGTACGTGTGCGTGCGTGCCCAAGATCCCAAGAGGAGAATGGAGAAGAAGGGATTGCGTCATGGCCATCCCCCCTGGGAGGTGATTTCTCACTTTCTGTCCCTCTATCTCTCTCTGTCTTTCTGGCGAGTGCATGTGCCCTATAGCAAAAATTTCTCAAAGAAAAGGAAAAAAAAATCTCAATGAGCATAAGGTCTGAGTTTTGAAAATTGTTTTAGATTAAGTTAAACGTAGTCATTGTATGCTTTCTCAGTTATATACCAAAAATTTAATAAATAGTTTTTATTTTTATTTGTCTACCACTGAGAAGCTTGAATAGGTCCTACAATTTGGTTGGTAACAAAACCCCTCTCCAGCTCCTAGGCATTCAAACCCCTGTCTCAGCCTTGAACACCAATACTGGGCGTGACCTCTCTCTTTGGCTGCCATTTATTTGGGTGAGAGATGAGCCTTCCTTTTTCAGTTTGTGAGAAAGGTGATTATAAAATTGAATATGGGGCCAGCAGGTGGCGTGGTAGACAAGACGGCTGGATCCGTGGCCAAGTGAGTGGTTTGAGTCCCGGACCTGGTGGCTTGAAAAACACATTAGAAAAACACTGTGTACTCGTGTGCGTGCATGCTCAAAATCCCAAGAGGAGAATGGAGGAGAAGGGATTGTGGGGTGACCTTCCCTGCAGGGAGGTGGTTTCTCACTCACCCCCCTCACTCTCTCCAGTGAGTGCACGGACCATATAGCAAACTAAAAGAGAAAAACAAATGTAGCAGGTGCCCACTTAATGTGGTCCTGCTACATTAAAAAACAAAAAACAAAACAAAACAAAAAAACAAAGGAACCAGCAGTTAGTGTAATGGCTATGTCGCTGAACTCCCATGTAGTCGACTGTGGTTCGAGTCCCAGGCCAGGTGGCTTAAACTCACTTCGGGCGCACATGTGTGTATGCCCAAGATCCCGAGGGGAGAATGGAGGAGAAGGGATTGTGGGGTGGCCATCCCCCCGGGGGGTGATTTCTCGCTTTCTGTCTCTATGTCTCTCTCTGTCTTTCTGGCGAGCACACACGCCCTATAGGAAAAACCTGTACAGAAAAAAATAAAAAAAGAATGTAAGAAACATAAATCCCATCATTCTGGGTGAATTCTCAGGCAGGAGAATTTTAAGGATATATACACTGACCTTCTGGAAATTGTCCGAAACCCCCGATCCCAGGTGAACTCCTCGGAAACTCACCTACCTGCAGCTGTGAGGATGACTGGCATGAGCACCTTTGCTCAGTCAGGCATGAACCTGCCTCCAGGCACCTGCTTTTCTTCCGCAGTCTCCTGGCATGTGCACACTGCCCATATGCACACCTGCTTTCAGACCTCCTCGGTCTGTAGGTTACCATAATGGCCTCATAATTGTTCTCATTGTGTAATGAAGTTTTCTCATTATCATGTCAAGACTTTTTTTTTTTAAGGTTTTGCCATCAGGTGTGTGCGCTTGCTGGAGAGAAACAGACAGTGAGAGTGAAAGTGAGAAATCACCCCCTGGGGGGATGGCCATGCTGCAATACCTGAGTCTCCTCCATTCTCCTCTTGGGATTCTGGGCACACACACACGTGCCCAATGTGACCCAATGCTGCTGGGTCCAAGACTTGAGTCACGGTCAGCCATGCGGGAGTCCAGCACCTTAACCACTCTGCCACCTGCTGGTCCCCAGGTCGAGACTCTTGATGAAACAGACGTTTGATTCATGACACCCTCCTGCCTAAAGTCTTTCAGGGGCTCCCCTTGATTTCAGGGTCACGTGTAGGCTGCTCAGCAGTGTCCCTGGAGCCCTTCATGGTCTCACCTCTCCAACCCACATCTTCCCACCACTACTGGCTTCCCTACCGTACCCACGCAGAAGCCTGGGAGCCCTCCTCTCGGATCACACAGAAACACTTGCAGCCCCTCCATCCCTCAGGCTCCTGGGGCTTTTTTTTTTTTTTTTCCTTCTTTTTTTGGAGAGATTCTTGCTATAGGGCGCGTGCACTTGCCAGACAGACAGAGAGAGACAGAGAGACAGAAAGCAAGAAAGGACCCCGTGGGGGGATGGTCACACCACAATCCCCTCTCCTCCATTCTCTCGGAATCTTGGGCATGCATGTACACGTGCCTGGCATGAGTTTAAGCCACTGGGTCCGGGGCTCGAACCACGGTCGACTACATGGGAGTCCAGCGACATAGCCATTAAGCTAACTGCTGGTCCCACCTGGGGCTTCTCACAGCCTCTTTCTCTGCGTGGGACAGTCTCTCCAAAACAGTTGGTCTGGCTTTCTCTGCTTTAGGAGTGAGGTTTTTTCTTTGTTTATTGAGTTTATTTATTGGATTGTCAGAAAAGTCATGTTTTTCTATGTAAAAATGCATCATGACTTTTCTAACAACCCAGTATTTTTTCCATGAGTGAGTTACACACAGAGAAAGATACAGAGAAGTCTGTCCTGACACCAGTGTCCACCCAGCTCAGCCAGCCCCAGGCCACGGACACACACTGCCCAGTGTGGGGGGACTCAGCCACAAACCCAGAACTTTCCACAGGGGTCCGCACCACGACGCAGTCACGTTTCACCGTCACGGCACAGTGGCGTCACCTGTGGTGGCACTCTTTCTCGTAAGCCTTTCCTGGCCATCTGGCCCCAGGGCTGTGTGCCCTCCATCTGTGCCCCCCGAGTCCCCCACAGGACGTGCACACCGAGCCTAATGCCCTGTACTGACCCGTCCAGCTCTCCCCCTGGGGGCTGGGATCTGTCGCAGTTTCAAACACACATTTTGAAACTATTCCCAGTTTCACACACACTTGGCACGCAGTAGGTGCTTTTCAGATGTTTGCTGAGTGCTTTATCAACCGCAGATGCCACAGAAATGTGGGCTTGGGACCAGCAGTTTGTGTAATGGCTATGTTGCTGGATTCCCACGTAGTCGACCACGGTTCGAGTCCCAGACCTGGTGGCTTAAACACGCTGGTGCGTGTGCTTGCGTGCCCAAGATCCCGACAGGAGAAAGGAGGAGAAGGGACTGTGGCGTGGCCATCCCCACTGGGGGGGGGGGTGATTTCTCGCTTTCTGTCTCTCTGTGTGTCTCTGTCTTTCTGGTGAGCACATGCACCCTATAGCAAAAACGTCTATGGAGAAAAAAAAAGAAAAGAAAAGAAATGTGGGCTCGTGTGACCCCCTCCTTTCCTTAGAGATCGACTGTGTCTCACAGACATGCGTGGGTTCCCCGCTCCGCCCTAGCACCTCCCGGCTCGTTTTCTGGACACCACTCCATGGGTCCCACACCATGGCCTGGCACCCCCACTTCCCCCAATCCAGGAATACGCCAGCAAGTCACTGAACCATGTTTTCCCGACCGATTTTCAGGCTTAGTTTAAAATACCTTTTTTGAAAGCATCTGTTAAGTCCTGACCTGTGTTAAATATGAACTTTATTCCATTTGGCACCATGGAAGATGGTGAAGGGCAGATTTTTTGGAAAGATACAGAGAAGACAGCATCGTCCTCGCTCAGGTTATGGGAGAAAAGGACAGTGTCCCGCTAACTGTCAGGACTGGTGTGCGGCGAGACGTGAAGGCCGACGGGGAAGCCTGCGGTGGGAGAGTCGGTAGTGAGTCCCACTGGGAATAATTGCTGCCATCACCTAACTTTTTATTAGTGCCTGGAAGTGGACGTTGGCTCCCGTTTCATATCCTTGGCTCCTGTTGTTTCACTTCGTGCGCATCCTACATTCTAATCCGCTCAAGAGGAAATACATGAACATAAGACGTTGGAGATTCAGGGCGAGCAGGTGGTGGGGTAGTTATGTCGCTGGACTCCCACATGGCAGACTGTGGTTCAAGTCCCAGACCTGGTGGCTTGAGATTCATGCCTGGTGTGTGTGTGTGTGATGTCCAAAATCACGAGAGGAGAATGGAGAAGGGGCTGCAGTGTGGCCGTCCTCCCCGGGGTGTGATTTCTCGCTTTCCCTCTCACTGTCTCTGTTTCTCTCCAGCAAGTGTACGCACCCTATGAAAAAAACCTTTTAAAAAAAAGTTGCAGATGCACAAAAGAAAACTGCAATGTTGCTACCGAGGGGAAGCAGACATTCTAATTATTGACCGAATTAAGACATATATTGTATCACATTACTGTGTTCATCCCCGTGATAGAAACGACATTGCCTGAGAGCAGGGACGGGGTCACACTCACTGTTTCCTATCCCAGTACTTAAAAAACTACTTAGACTAATAATTAGGAAGTGTATGTGTGTGTGTGTGTGTGTGTGTATGTGTTATATATATTTTATTTTTCAGAGAGTGATTTTTGCTGCAGGGCTTGCTGGAGAGACAGAGACAGAGACAGAAAGCGAGAAATCACCCCCCGGGGGGATGCCCACGCTGCAGTCCCTTCTCCTCCATTCTCCTCTTGGGATCTTGGGCACGCACACACACGCACCCGGTGTGAAGTTTAAGCCACTGGGTCCAGGATTCGAACTGCAGTCGACTACATGGTAGTCCAGTGACATAGCCATTACGCTAACTGCTGGTCCCAGGAAGTAGCTAATTTTTGAATGACCGAGAACGTACGGTGCTAGTGGAGAGTGGTATTTTCAGCTCCCACAGGTTTCGATCTGCTTTCTTCCATAGATGGGAACACCGGCGAGTACTTCACTATCGACGCCACATCAGGGGCTCTCTCAACGGCCCGCGCCTTGGACCGGGAGCACGTTGGCAGTTTCACCCTCACCATCCAGGGCTCGGACTTGGGGGAGCCGCCTCGGAGCTCTGCCATGCGGGTGCAGGTCAGGGTTCTGGACGCCAACGACCACAGCCCCTCCTTCCCCACGCTCCACTACCTGGCCTCCGTGCGAGAAGATGCCGGAGCCGGAACGGAGGTCCTGGTGCTGTCAGCTGTGGACCAGGACGAGGGCCTGAGCGGGCAGGTCGAGTACTACCTGACAGAGGAGGCTCTGGGCACCTTCGCCATCGACCCTGGGGCAGGCACGCTGAGCACCCGCCGTGCCCTGGACCGAGAGGCCCGGGCTCAGCACACGTTTGGGGTGGTAGCCAGAGACTGCAGTGCCCAGGGTCCCCAGAGCACCACAGTCCTCGTCACCGTGTATGTCACCGATGTCAACGACAACGATCCGGTTTGGGAGCAGAACCCCTGGGATGTTTTTCTTTCCCCCGGGTCACCTGTCAACCAGACAGCTGTCATCCTGAGAGCCAGTGACCCGGACTTGGGGCCCAATGGAACTGTCACCTTTAGTTTTGCAGAGACGCAGTCAGTGTTTTCTATTGACGAACACACAGGAGAAGTCCGGCTGGAGCAGAACCCGTCTCCCGAGTATTTTCCCATCTGGCTGCGGTTAAAGGCGATGGACCAAGGGACCCCAGCCAGGACAGCCACCGGCCTCCTGGTCGTTCGCATGGAAGGAGGAGAGGAACAGCTGTCCTTCAGCCACCATCTGTACGAGGGCCACGTGACTGAGGACTGTGTCGCGGGTGAGTGTCCTTCCAGGTTCTCGTGGGTGACGCCCACTTTGATAAAATGCTTGAAACTACAGGTTACCCAAGTGCTACTGCAGACTCGGATATAAACATCTATAAACACCTTTTAAACTTTATTTCTTTTATGAGTAAGAGAGAGAGAGACAGAACCCCCGACAGGGGTCTTTTTTAAAAAAAAAAAAAAAATTTAAAATCTTGCATATGCTCACCAGAGAGAGACGGAGACAGAGACACAGAGAGAGAAACTGAGAAAACACGCCCCAGCAGGTAGGGTCACTCTGAAATACCATCTCCTCCATCTCTCCCTCCTTTCGAGATTTGGGGCATGCACACACGTGTACACAGGGTGTTTTCCAAGCCACTGAGGCCTGGACTCCCACTGTGCAGAACGGTGTGGGATCCAGCCTCCCCAACCACCGTGCCATGGGCTGGCCTGGAGTCTTGACACCATGACCTACCTGAGCCTCAGCCAGCCCGGATCACAGGCATGTGTGTAGTTGTACTCAGAGGGGTCTCGGGACGCGAACCTGAGCTGTCCTGCGCTGTTTTTCTCTGCTCTACCACCGTCCACCCCTCAGGCACAAAGTTTTGAGTCCATCCAGGTTTTATTTTGAAAAGTCAGTCAGTGTGGTTCAAGCAGCGTGGTCTGAGATAAGACGTTAGGAGAGAAGACAGAGGGGACCTCATTGCTTCTTGCCTTCGAGGTGAGCCGTCCCCTTTAAGATTCAGCCGGAAGGGCCAGCAGGTGGCGGAGGTGCTGGCTCCCACGTGATTGGCTGTGTTTGAGTTCCAGATCCTGTGGCTTGAAAACGATGCTGTGTGTGTGTGTGTGTGTGCGCGCGTGTGTGTGCGTGCGCGCCCAAAATCCTAAGAGAAGAATGGATTGTGACCTGGGCATCTCCCCTGGGGTGATTTCTCACTTTCCCTCTCTCTGTCTCCCTCTCTGGCAAGTGCATGCACCCTGTGGCAAAAACAAATTATCCAGCCAGAGGGACCAACAGATGGCATCATGGTTACATTGCTGGATTCCCACATGGCTGACTGCAGTTCGAGCCCCAGACCCAGCAGCTTGAAACTCATGCTGGGTGCATGTGTGTGCATGCCCAAATTCTGGTGAGGAGAGGGGAGGAGAAGGGATTGCGTTAGGACCATCCCCCCCGAGGGGTGATTTTTTTCATTTTCTGTCTCTGTCTCTCTGGCAGACACATGCGCCCTATAGCAAAAATCTCTCTGAAAAAAAAAAAAAAATTCAGCCAGAAAAGCCAATGAATGAATAAAAGGATAGGAAGCCTTCACCCTGATAGTCATGCTGCATTTTCTTGAACTCTGATCAGAATTTCTTTCTTAGTTCCCTCGTACGTGTGGTCTTGAAAAAGCAAATGCAAAACGCGTGTTACCAAATAGCTACATGAGGGCGTGTAATATTTTTGCTCCAAAATAAACTTGTACTTTAATTCTATTTTCCACGAACTTTTTTCATCAATGTTTTTCAAGTAACTTTGTATTTGAAATCCCTTCATTAAATTTTTTTATCTGTTCAGTAGAGTCTGATACTCTAAAAAGTTATTTCTTAAATCGTACACGTCAGGACCTCCAGAAGCTCCTCTGGAGGTAATCCATGCACCTGACATCCATAAATACCAGGTGGGTCCACACTGCAAGGTATCTGCAAGGACGGGGCCCTCATTTTGCAGAGAGAAAGTAACGTGACACGTGACGAGTGTGAGGTCCAGGGTGAGAGGGGACCTAAAAGCAAACGTAGCAGGAAGGAGACGGGAAAGAGTGACAGCGAGGGGCTGTTGACTCTGCTCAGAGGCAGCTCACCTCCGTCCGGGCTGGCAGGGTTCCCAGGCTCTCGTGGGGCACAGCGATGGCGTGGGTGAACTGCTGATGGCATTTCAGGCTGGCCAGGGCTCGGCTGCGAAGGTGGATTTATTACAGACTGCCAGATTGCACCAGCAGCACCAGAAGGTGAATTTTCCTGTTTTGTTTTTTCATTTGTTTCTGCTTCTGAATTCCAAGTTTGAAAGGATTTCGAACCACTGGTCAGTGTGAATGACCTTGATATGAATGACTAGCATTTTATAGCTGCCAGTGTGACTCCTCAAACAAAATACACTTACAATGTTTTTATTTAGAGAGATTTTTGTTATCAGGCACATGCACTCTCTGGAAAGACCGAGACAGAGAGACAGAAAGCGAGAAATCACCCCCCAGGGGGGATGGCCACGCCGCAATCCCTTCTCCTCCATTCTCCTCTCGGGATCCTGGGCACGCACACACATGCGTCTGACATGAATTTAAGCCACCGGGTCCGGGATTTGAACCGCTACATGGGAGTTCAGCAACATAGCCATCATGCTAACTGCTGGTCCCCCTACACCTACAATTTTAACCTTTATTTTCAAATGAAAAATGTATGTTTATTGAAAGCTTAAATTTTTTGAGAATCACTCAAAGATCCTATCACTAGGTGCTTCTTGACCTCCTGTAGGTTATTTTTTGTATCATCGTAAGCTCTTATCTAAAGAATGTACAAATTTGTTTAAGAAAATAAAGAGTGAAAGGCAAAAATGAGTAATTCCAACACATCTGTGTGCTGAACGTGTCTTTGTGGAGAAGCCCACGGATGCAGGTTTCAGTTAGCAGCAGCCCGGGCTCCCGCCTCAACCACTGCGCCACCTGCTGGCCACCGTAAGATGGTTTTGATCATTGGATGAACACTTGGTGATCGCTAAAGCACGTGACCGTGATCATCACCAACGATTACAATTCCATGATGAAGGGATGAAAGTGCGGCCGGAGTTAGCTGGGAGGAGCGCCCCACTGCAGACAGCAAAGCCAGCAGGGAGTTTGCTCCTGGGAGGTACCAAAATCGTCTTCATCTAACCATTACGTCTAAGATAATGAAATGCCCAATTGCAGATGAAGCCAGGGATGGAGAAGGGTGAAGACGGTTGATGACAGGCAGGGTTAGTGCCTACGTGAAAGTTCAGGGATGTAAAATCAGCCCAGGACAAAAGCGCACGGCAAGCTCACCGCCCAGCCAGCCGCTCCTTTGGGACAGCTGGAACTCAGGGCGCCGAGGCTGTGTGCTTCCCAGCGGTGACGCGATGGCTGCACAGGGTCGGAATTCTGATTTTGAAGAAGGCTCGCTTTGGAGGCTGCGTGAAGGGTGGCCCGTGGAGAGAGAGCTGAGCTCCAGGGCAGTGTGGGGATCCCCGTGGGGACTGGACAAAGGGTCTGGACAAAGCCACAGAAGCGAGGGAAGACAAGTGGTCACGTGCTTCCGAGTGTTTGAGGATAGCCTCAGCAGGACCTGGTGATTACTTAAATCTTGGGTTCTCAGCCCTGGCTGCTCACTGAGACTCCTGGGAGCTTTGCAAATGACTGCTACCTGGACACCCGGCCCCCACACAGACGCTGAATGGGCATCTCTGAAGCTAGACCAGCCACTGGTGACTGGTGGAAGCTCCCAGAGGATCCCAGGGTGGAAAGGTAGCAGCAGTACTTAGCAGGAGTTGGAGAAATAACGTGTCTACAAAGAGATGGAGCAGCCTGGGAGTAGCCACCGCTGGGAGGATGGACGGGAAAGAGGCATCTAAGGAAGCTGGGTACGTCGGCCATGTTTAATTCGGAGCAGAGGTTTGGTGACAAGGGACTGGAAATGAAACTGGTTCAGTGGGGGGCTATCTCCAAGCAGCCGTGAGTGAGGAGGGGACTGCCGGCCCCTGGAGCAGGCTGCAGCGCTCAGTCCCTCGCTGTGGTTGAGTGGAGGGTATACTTACTGGGGATGGCCCAAGGAAACTGTCCTTTTTTTTTAGAGGTTTTTGCTATAGGGCGCGTGCGCTCGCCAGAAAGAGAGACAGAGAGAAATCACCCCCCGGGGGGGATGGCCACGCCACAATCCATTCTCCTCCATTCTCCTCTCAGGATTTTGGGCACACACGCACACGCGCCCGACCTGAGTTTAAGACACCGGGTCCGGGACTCGGACCGCAGTCGACTACATGGGAGTCCAGCAACATAGCCATTACGCTAACTGCTTGTCCCATGTAGAGTTTACTGTGTTAACCCCTTCTAAGTGTGAGCGCTGTTAACTGCGCTCCCGGCCGTTCAGTAGGTCTGAGGCCTGTCTCCCTGGGGAAATGCTGCATCCTTGGAGGTGGGGCTTGCAAACATTTAAACTGCCGCTGCTCGAGAGGTGGTCACACTTAACTGTATTTTTGAAAAGCAGAAGGAAAAAAAGCACATTAAATACTGTACACGTTTTTGCTGTGATGTCATCTTGAAAGGAAGCACAAGCCGGGGCTCTTTCACAGTTCATGGGAACGTGTCCTAGGAACAGAGCGGCCCCTGGTTTCAATGCTTTTGCACCGAAATGACCTCGAACTCTGCTTCCGCTTTCCCACAAACTCAGCGAAGTCTTCTCATAGCCTTCATAAACTGCAGAGCTGGAGCAGGAGTAGTGGGACCTGGGGAGCGTTTCAGCGCTCACCTCGAAGGCTCAGCGTGTGGCAGGTGAACGGCGCGGGCGCCACGGAAGTCACGGGAGCTGCAGGTCCGTGTTGCAATCCTAGTGCGCCATTTCTGCCGGGAGAGGTGAGCGGTGATTAAATTTAGCTACGGGCCCAGAGACAGGCATTTTTCCCTTTTCTTTTTGCTACAGGGTGCATGCACTTGCCAGAGAGAGAGACAGAGAGAGGGGGAGAGGGAAAACCAGCCTCTGGTAGCGCGTGGCCATGCCATAATCTTCCTCTGTTTCTCCCTCCTTTCGGCGGGATTTTGGGCATGCACACACATGCACCCAGCATGTTTTTCCAGCCACTGTGGTGGGGATTCTAACCCTGTGGTCAACCACGTGGGGTCATGGTCTCTCAACCACTGGGCCGTGGAGCAGGCCCAACAGATTTCTTAAAAAATGGTCTAGAAGGGACCAGCAGGTGCTGTGGTGGTTGAGGTGCTGGACTCCCACGTGGTCAGCTGCGGTTCAAATCCCGGACCTGGAGGCTTAAAACTCACACCAGGCATGAGTACGTGCATGCCCCAAATCCCAGGAGGAGAATGGAGGAGGAGGGATTGTGGCGTGGCCATTACTCTTGGGGGGTGATTTTTCACTTTTTCTCTCTTTGTCTCTCTCTGGTGAGCACACACATCGTATGTCACAACAAGAGAGAAAGAAAGAAAAGTACCTAGAGGAGAATGGAAGAGAAGGCATTGTGGCATGGCCATCCCCTCTGAGGGGTGATTTCTCACGTTCCCTCTCTCCATCTCTGCTCTCTCTCTCTGGGGAGTACACACGCCCTATGGCAAAAATTTGGAAAAAAAAATTATCCACGGTAGGCAGAGACCTCGAAGGAGTCAAGGCCCTTCAGTGATCTCCTTTTTCTGTAACAGACATGAGCGTAAACGTTGGCAGAGGAAGAACGTATGTGAACATGGGCAGCTCTTTGCCGACGTGACCATGTAGTTTGAAGTGTTTGCACTGAGTGAAGCTCTTCTGTGCTGCAGCCCGTCTGACATGAACATCTCATTGCAGTGGACACCGGGTGGCTCCCTCCTGAGCGCGGCCACGTGCAGCCCCTCAGGCGGCTCCCTGCACCGGCTCGCCCCCAGGCAGCGGCCTCCCTGCTGGCTTTTGCCGTCAGGCATGCTGGCGTGTCCTAATCTGGGAGCCACAGGCCGGCAGCGGGGCTGTCGCCTGCATAGCTGCTTCTCTTCCTGGCATTCTTAAGGATCGATGACAAGCCAGTTAAAGTGGAACTTCCGTGTTTAAGGAATAAATTGTGTCCGGAAGCACAGAACTTCAGTGGAGCGATGGGGCTAAAACGCACAGCTCTATGTAAAGGCCTGGTGCCACCGAATGCATGTCTCGTGGGACCAGCAGGTGGTGTAATGGTTACATCGCTGGACTCCCACGTGGCCCACTGCAGTTTGAGTCCCGGACCTGGTGACTTAAAACTCACACCGGGCGCGTGTGCGTGCGTGCCCAAGATCCCGAGAGGAGAATGGAAGAGAAGGGATTGCGGCGTGGCCATCCCCCCCGGGGGGTGATTTCTCGCCTGTCTCTCTGTCTCTCTCTGTCTCCCCAGTGAGTGCATGAGCGCTAAAGCAAAATTCTCTCTTAAAAAAAAAAATGCCTCCTGAAATGCAGAAAAGGAAGCTTAAGTACCCAATGCATTTTTTCTTTTTACCTTTTTGATTTTTTTGAGAGGTTTTTGCTACAGGGCGTGTACACTCGCCAGAGAGAGAGAGACAGAGACAGAAAGCGAGAAATCACCCCCCAGGGGGATGGTCACACCGTAATCCCTTCTCCTCCATTCTCCTCTCGGGATCTTGGGCACGCACGCACACGTGCCCGGCGTGAGTTTAAGCCGCCGGGTCCGGGACTCGAACCGCGGTCGACTACGTGGGAGTCCAGCGACATAGCCATTACGCTAACTGCTGGTCCCCTGAGATTTTTTTTTGCCTTAGGACATGTGCTCTTGCCAGAGAGACAGAGTGACAGAGCAAGAACTCACCCCTCAAGGGGGGTGGCCTCATCACAATCTTTTCTCCTCCATTTTCCTCTTGGGATTTTGGGCACACACACACACACACACGTGCCTGGCATGAGTTTTAAGCTGCCAGGTCCAGGACTTGAACCATGGCTGACTATGTGGGAGTCCAGCAACGTAACCATTATGCCATCTTCTGGTCCCAGCATGCTTTTTTTTTTTTTTTTTTTTTTTTTTTTTCTTTTTTTGGAGAGGTTTTTGCTATAGGGCGCGTGCGCTCGCCAGACAGACAGAGAGAGACAGAGAGACAGAAAGCAGGAAATCACCCCCCAGGGGGGATGGCCACGCCACAATCCCTTCTCCTCCATTCTCCTCTCGGGATCCTGGGCACGCACGCACACGCGCCCGGCGTGAGTTTAAGCCGCCGGGTCCGGGACTCGAACCGCGGTCGACTACGTGGGAGTCCAGCGACATAGCCATTACACTAACTGCTGGTCCCCCAGCATGCTTTTCAAGCTGCTGGTCCAGGCCTCAGCTGTACAGTCAGCCACGTGGGATCCAGCCCCTTAAAGCCACCATTTCAATGGGCCGGCTCTGCTTCTTGCCTTTTTCTTGAGAGAAATATTTGCTGTAGGGTGTGTGCATTTGCCAGAGAGACAGAAAGTGAGATCACCCTCCTGGGGGGATGGCACCCACAATCCCTTCTCCTCCATTTTCCTCTTCGGATTTTGGGGACACATGCACACGCACCCAGCGAGAGGTTTAAGCCACTGGCTCTGGGATTTGAACTGCAGTCGACTGTGGGAATCCAGCGATACAACCATTATGTCATCTGCTGGTCCCCTGCTTCTTGCATTTACCCAGAGTTGTCAGAGTTAAGAGCCATGCTCTGTGCTCATCTCTGACACTGTGTCAGTTCCTTTTCCCTTTTATTTTTAATTTTTAATTTTGGTATAGAGTGTGTTTGCTCACAGGAGAGAGAGAGAGACAGAGAGAGAAAGTGAGGAAGCAGTGTCCCTCCACCCCCAAAGGGATGTCCACACTGCAATCCCTTCTCCTCCATACTGCTCCCAGGATCTTGGGCATGCACACACACATGCCTGGCCTGAGTTCAAGTCACTGGGTCTGGGACTTGAATCGTGGTCAGCCACGTGAGAGCCCAGCGACATAACCACTACGCTATCTGCTGGCCCCTGCAGTATTATCTTAATTGGCATCTGTTCCATTTCTATGAGCAAGATAGACAGAGATAGAGAGGTATTTTTGGCAGTCTCCTGGTATGCCACAGCCCCCTCGTACCAGCCCTCAACTAGCTAGGGCCACAGGTATGCACCACACACTCAGCCTTAAGCTGGGCTGGAAACTGAACCCCATCTCCCACGTGGCCCAGCCTCTTGCAGCAGTGTCCTCTCGCTTGCCACTGGGCCTCTGTGCTCCATTCCATCCATCTTTTCTCTGTTCTCCAGACAGCAGGTGAAATATTTCTGTGCAGAAATGAATCATATTTTACTTCAAGTCTCATGACTTTTATTTTTTTATTATTATTCATACATTAAATCACTATACCTCATTTAGATTGTGAAGAGACTTTACCCAGCATGATATACACCTCAGTCCAGCCCAGTTGAGACCGCCATACAGATAATAGACCTCATCTGTGTCCCACAAGGGTCTTACCACTCCATTCCCCCTGAATTTCCTACACTCTTCCCTTCTCACACTCTTTCCACTTTGTCTCTAGTGTCCATTACAATTTTTAATGCTTTTATGTTCTCCAGTCTTTCATTCTCTGCCATAGAGGGTGGACAGTCAGTACATGTTAAGTGGAGACATGCAATGTCTCTCTTTCATAGCCTGACCTGCTTCATTCAGCAACAAATCTACCATGTTCGTCCACATTGTATCAAATTCCAGGGCCTTGTTTTTTTATGGCTGAATAGTATTCTATGGAGTATATGTGCCACAATTTTTCAATCCATTCATCTGTTTGTGGACATTTGGGTTGGTTCCATGTCTTAGCAATCGTGAATAAGGCAGCAATGAATATAGATGTGCAAGCATTTTTCCGACTGAGTGCTCTCCTGTCCTTTCGGGTAGATACCTAGGAGTAGAATTGCTGGATCATATGGTAGTTCTGTTTGAAGGTCTCATTACTTTTAAAATAAGATCTGTCACTGCCTGCTCTGCTGTCTTCACCTTCTGCCTCTTCCTCCACCCACTGCGCTTCTCCAGTCGAGCCCTTTCCCAGCCTACAGCCTTCATGGTGGTCACTCCTTTTCCCAGAGTCCTCTTCTCCCAGCTCTGCCTTCATCACTGTTGTGCTGCTCACAGGAAGACCTGAGGCTGAGGGACGTATAAAGAATAGAGGTTGGTTTGGCTTCTCGCTCTGGTAGCTGGAAATCCTAGAGGCGTGGGACTGCGTTTCGTGCTGCCTCACAGCACGGCCCACAGAAGGGAGGGCAGTAGGTGAGTGCAGGAGGAGAGGCCCGGGCAGCCGTCTTCCTCTTACGGCAGCCGCTGCCACGGGCACTAACCCCTCCTTATGGGAGTTAGAACTCAGTCCCTCGAGGCAGCATGAATCCACTCATGAGGGTGGTGCCTCCGTGATCCAGTGACCACCCCTAGGCCTCACCTCTTAGAAGTCTCAGCACCTCCCAAAGCCATTACACTGGGGACAGGTTCCAAGACATGAGCTTCCGGAGGATAAACCAGCACCTCACCTGTGCTGTTTCTATGGCTTCTCATCCTTTTCTGAAGGACTGTCTGCTTCCCCTAGAGAAGAGGCACCTTCTTCGCATAATCTTACTCGTCTCTTTGCAGGAAACTCAGCATCATCTGAAAACTGCCTTGATTATCATCTGTTTAATGGTCTGTGGTCTGTCTCCTACCACGTTAATAATCACCACGAGGCCTTCTCTGCCTTACCGAAGACATGTCATCAGTAATGGTTGAATGAACGTATGAGCGAAAATGTAGTAGACAAAACATATTCAATATTTACACTGGCTTTCCTAAGAAATATTCTTTTCCTGAAGAAGTTACCTTTTACCTGTTTTTTTGCAGGTACTTCAGTTGTGGCTGTGAAAGCTTTTGCTCCTGACTCACTTCGAGACAGCATTACATACTCAGTTTTTAGTGGAAATGAAGATGGAGTCATTTCCCTGTGTTCCCACTCAGGTAACTTTCTCCCCCCTGTAGTAGCTTTATTCTCTGCTTTATCGAATATTACTACACTAGCAATCAGTACTAAGGCAACATTTGAAATATAAAAATTGCTAGGAGTAAATCGTGCAAAAGGTAAATGAAAAAGTTCTTTTAATAGTAGCTGACGATAAATTATGGAAAACCAAGAACTATTTATGTGTTTATGTATACTAAGAATTCTACTCTTTTTTAAGGTTTTAATTTTTTTTAAAAAATGTTATGATAGAGGGACCAGCAGTTGGCATAATGGCTATGTCGTTGGACTCCCATGCAGTCGACCACGGTTCGAGTCCCGGACCTGGTGGTTTAAACTCACACCAGGCGTGTGTGTGTATGTGCCTGAGATCCTGAGAGGAGAAAGGAGGAGAAGGGATTGTGGCATGGCCATCCCCCCGGAGGGTGATTTCTCGCTTTCTGTCTCTCTGTCTCTCTCTGTCTTTCTGTAGAGTGCACGTGCCCTATAGCAAAAACCTCTTTAAAAAATAAATTTATGATAGAGAGTGTGTGCACATTCATTCAAGAGGGAGAGCAGAGGGGAAGGGTTGGAGAGAAGAGAGAGAACTCTTCTCAGTGTCTCGTCATGCCGCTTCCCCTCCCGCCCACACTCCAGCTGGTCGGGATTGGGCGGGCACGTGTGAGGTGAGCTGGCCGAAGACTGGGCCCTGTAGCTGGCCCAGCGACTCCCGGCACTGTGCTTCAGCATCCCCAACTGCGCCAGCAGGCTGGCCCAGAACGCTATTCTTAGAATTTCCACATTAGGCAGTACCTGTCCTGCTTTTTGAATTTTTGAAATTGGTTTCTACTTATAATTTATCCACCTGTTTGAGAACACGGGAGATAGAGAAGGGAGCTCGTTGATGTGAAGGTTGAACTGGACATGAGCACAGGGTTCTAGCCTTCGGGAATTTTCACCAGAGCGTCTTCTAATTTGCCCCTGAAGGTCAACAATGTGACACAAAGGGCAGCTGGGAAGGTTTCTTTTCTTTTATTTATTTTTTTCTTTTTCTTTCTTTTTTTATTTTATTTATTTATTTATTTATTTATTTATTTATTTATTCTTTTGAGAGGTTTTTGCTATAGGGCATGTGCACTTGCCAGAAAGAGAGAGAGAGAGACAGAAAGTGAGAAATCACCCCCCAGGGGGGATGGCCACACCGCAATCCCTTCTCCTCCATTCTCCTCTCGGGATCTTGGGCACGCACGCACACACGCCCAGTGTGAGTTTAAGCCACTGGGTCTGGGACTCGAACCACGGTCGACTACGTGGGAGTCCAGCAACATAGCCATTACGCTAACTGCTGGTCCCAGTTGGGAAGGTTTCTATGTGATGGTAGGAAATTACTTCCAAATACAGCATGAACTGCATTTAGCTTGAATAAGGCCATGATTGTGTTTTAAATGAGTACCAATTTGAAACATATTTTTTTGCCTAACAAGCATGTGGTAGATTCCTCTCTGTCCTTCCTTGTCAAACTCAGGAAGAGTGTTTTCGATCATTTCTCTATTACCATACAAGTGCCTTAGCTGATTCATACTAGTGCCCACGGGCAGACTCGGGGGGCGGGGGGGTCGTCCCTCCTGTCAGGTGCTGCAGCTCTCAGGCCCACACCGCCGTTGGTCAGCAACCTTCCTGCGACAGTCACCAGGAGTCTTCACTTCTTCACTCCAGCATGGGGTTAAAGCACGGTGCAGGAAGCCTGTGGCCAGAGCTGGCTGGTGAGTGTCACCAGGACTCCTCACGGTCCACGTGTTGGGTCTCGGAAAGAAGCTGAGCTTCGACTATTTCAGAAGAAAGGCCAGTAGCTGTCTCCATACCGTGACCGCACTCCCACATGGTGCAGTCAGTGCTGGCCTTAGTTTCTCTAGAGCCCTTCATCAACATAGACTTAAAGTCTGCCTGGGGATGGTTCGAAGTGGCCATCTGGAGAAACATCTTTATTTTTCAACTAAGTCATCATTTATGTTGAAATTCATTTTCAAAATTATTGTGAAATAGATGCAGGATGGTATGTTGAAACCTATAAACCTGCTTCGTGGGACCAGCCGTTGGCGTAATGGCTATGTCGCTGGACTCCCGTGTAGTCGACCGCGGTTCATGTCCCAGACCCGGTGGCTTCAAGTCACGCTGGGCACGTGTGTGTGCGTGCCCAAGATCCCGAGAGGAGAATGGAGGAGAAGGGATTGCGGTGTGACCATTCCCCCTGGGGGGTGATTCGCTTTCTGTGTCTCTGTCTCTCTCTGTCTCTCTGGCTAGCGCACGTGCCCTATAGCAAAAACCTCTCCAAAAAGAAAAAGAGAAAAAACAAAAACAAAACAAAAACAAAAACCTGCTTCGTGGACGAAATTAAAATGTCACCCATCTTCAGAAGCAACAATAATATAATAAAATAATATTTTATTTATTTATTTATTTATTTATTTATTTATTTGTTTGTTTGTTTGTTTAGGTTTTTGTCATAGGGCGCATGTATTTGCTGGAAAGAAGAGAGACAGAGATTCAAAGAGTGGGGAGAGAGAGAGAGAGAGATTTAGGGAGAGGGAAAGTGAGAAATCACCCCTGAGGCAGGACGGCCATGCCACAACCCCTTCTCCTTCATTCTCCTCTTGGGATTTTGGATACACATGCATATGTGCCAGGCAAGATTTTCAGGCTGCTGGGTCCAAGACTTGAACCATGGCCAGCCACGTAGGAGTCCAGCACCTTAACCTCTACACCACCTGCTGGCCCTAATTTACTATTTTAAAATGGCCTTAGCTGTTTCTGGCTAATGACTTCACTAAATGTTCTTTCTTGCTTCTCAGAGTTTCCTCTAGTACCATTTTCTTTCTGCCTGAAGGGTCTCCTTTTGGGAAGATCTGTTACAAACTCTTGGATTTTGATTGTCTAAAAACTGTGTTTATTTAAACTTGTTTTGAAAATATACATTTGCTGGCTTAGTAATTCTAGATTTGAAGTCCTTTTCTCTCCTCACACGAAGACGTTATCTTCGTGTCTTCTGGCTCCCCACTGTTGCACTGCCAGCCGCCGTGTAAACACCATCCACTTACATTTGTTTTGGAGCTCCGGATAGACAAATATTAGGTTGTTAGACTCTCTCTGGAATCCCTTTTTCATCTGTCTCTTTTCAGTCTAGGGAACTGTGTATTTCACTTCTAGAGGTTATTTGGGGCTCTTTTTTCAACTCTCTTCGTGGTCTCTCTCTTAAAAAAATGGATCTCTTGGGACAAGCAGTTAGCATAATGGCTATGTCACTGGACTCCCATGTAGTCGACCACGGTTTGAGTCCTGGACCCGGTGGCTTAAACTCATGCTGGGCGCATGTGCGTGCATGCCCAAGATCCTGAGAGGAGAATGGAGGAGAAGGGTTTGTGGTGTGGCCATCCCCTTTGGGGGGTGATTTCTCACTTTCTGTCTCTCTGTCTCTCTCTGTCTTTCTAGCGAGCGCACACGCCTATAGAAAAAACCTCTCTAAAAAAAAAACGGATCTCTTGTTCCTTGGTCATGTTTCCAAGATTATGTCTCATGTATGTAAACATACATAATAATTCTGTGTCCAGGAATATTCTGACCCCTTCAGTTTAATGCATTTTAACACACACACACATACATACATGTACCTATATGTAAGACATGCAAATACTATCAAGCATTTTAGCTGTTTTAAATTGCAGGTTATCTAAGCATGTAGTTTACCCTATTGTTGTCAGGAAACCTTTTTTAAAACTTTCATTATGGGGGCCAGCAGATGGTGTAATGGTTAAGGCTCTGGACTCCCACGTGACCGCCTGTGGCTTGAGTCCTGGACCTGGAGGCTTGAAATTCACACCTGGTGTGTGTGTGTGTGTGTGCCCAAAATCCCGAGAGGAGAATGGAGCAGAAGGGATTGCAGACTGGGCATCCTCCTGGGGGTGGTTTCTCACTTTCTCTGTCTCTGTCTCTCCGGTGAGTGCACACACTCTATAGCAAAAATCTCTCTAAAATAAAGACAAGCTTTAATTATGACATTGAATACCTTTTTTATGCTACCTGTGACACATTATCCTTCAACTTGTGTCTAAATCACTAACAGGTTTTCTGAATGTGTGCATTTTAAACCACAGATCGGTTAAAACAGAAAACTGGCCGACATATGCTAAGACAACATTATTGATCTCTAAGCCTGTGCCATTTTTCTTAAGAGAACGCCATCTTATTAGTTATTGGGTTTAGTAAGTTATGATGAGGTTGAGCTCTGATAAAAACCGGTTTGCTGAACATTCGTGTCAGAGATGGCCTCTGTGCCATAGTCACACAACACGAGTTCCTTTCTGCATTTAAGCTTCACGCCAAGTTAGATTAAAGGCATCTATTACCCACTGCCTAAAGCAGCAGGAATTTTAGAGTGTGACGAAGGCTGTGTGTGGGTAACAGATGGCAGTATTTCCTTCCATTATTTGGTAGAGGGGCACAGAATAAAACTCACCCAACGGTGAGTATCTCAAAGACCTCGTTTTAGCAGGAGAAGAGTTTAAAGCTGTGATAAATCTTCACCCCGTCCTGCGTGGGTTTACACAGGCACACACAGTGTGGACTTGACTGTAGGAATCTGTTTCTGTTATCAAGCACGTAGAGATCGAAAGACTCAGCTGCACTTTGCAGTGTATTTTATGACTTGGACAAGTGTTGCATGGACTCATCTCTCCAGGGAAGTAGTATTCAAGTCGTTACGTAACTTCCACATGGACATGGAAGCACGAATGTGAAGTTGGGATCTGCGAGGCTTCTTTTTTTTTTTTTTTTTTTGAGAGGATTTTGCTATAGGGCTCATGTGCACGCCAGAAAGACAGAGAGACAGAAAGTCAGAAATCATTCCCCCAGGAGGCATGGCCACGCCGCAATCCCTTCTCCTCCATTCTCCTCTCAGGATCTTGGGCACGCACACCCACGCGCCCGGCGTGAGTTTAAGCCACCGGGCCCGGAACTCGAACCGCGGTTGGCTACATGGGAGTCCAGCGACATAGCCATTACGCTAACTGCTGGTCCCCTGTGAGGCTTCTTACTCAAAGGGAAATGTGGGTTTCTACCGTGCAGTACTTTCCCCTCATTGCAGAAGGACATCCTGATGTCTCCGGGGAACATCCATTTGTGTCATCTGAGGAGAAATGTGGCCCGCGTAGGTGTGTCAGCCTCAAATCGTCTTGCGGACGGTCATTGTCTTCCCTCCTTGTACTGCTCACGGCATATGCCAGTCATTATGGCCCAAATAAAAACAAAGCAAGGAAAGCATTAGAACCGTACATCCATTCCAAGTGCAAAATTCCAATTATCAAAGCCTGGACACCAGTCTTTTATTAAAAATTCCACTTTGATCTGCACTGTAATTGGCACACTTTCTACTGAGCGACACTGGCATTTAGTGTTGCATTTCTATTTTAGTTTTCCTTTCCAAGCAGTAACAGAGCGTGAGAGCGAGCTGACCACCCTGTTTGGTGGAGACAGATCAGGTGAGAGCTTTGGAACCACCTGGGCTCCTGCATTTGGGGGCTCAGGAATTCCCCCCCCCAGATCACCAACATTTCTCAGTACCAGTTTTTTTTTCCATCCCCAGCCCAGCAAAAGGCATTTTGCTGCCTCTCTGGCTGCCCAAAGCTAGACTACTATAAACTTTCTCTCGAGGTGTTGATCACACAGATCGTGGTTTGTAAAAGTCATTTGATTCTAGGACTCAGTTGATAACTAAATCTGATGGCAACAAAATGATAGTGAGTTTATAAACTTTTCAATTAGGTGGTGTTCTTAATATAGAATAGAAATAATTCATGTGTCTTAATAACAGAGCATAAGCTCTGAATCCTCCCCCCAAACACTCAGTAGCAAGGACAGATTATTGTGACAGTCTGTGTTCATGTTAGATCCAAGACACAGGGGACCTGAAGGTTGTGGATTATTAGGTTGGTTATCTGGGAGAATCCACTCTGGGAGAAAAAGCGGGAACGGTGGCAGCCAGATGTAGTTACAGAATTAGTACAGGTGCTTGCTTCAAATACTCATGCCTCTGGCAGCCCACGGCTGTTCCATGTTCTCTTTCTAAATTCGGATCTCACAAAGATGTTGACCTAGGGGCAGACGAGTGTGGGTAAAACGTTGAGGGATCTACACTGCAGAGAGACAGCCGAAGTATGTCACCATGTCGCTCACTCCTCGGCCACCCTGTGATGTCATTGTCCTTTAGACTTGTTGGGGGGAGGGGGCCAGGTGTGTTCTCCGGGCCAGAGAGAGAGGGAGAACGCCCCCCACCCCCAATCAGATGTGGTCACGTCACAATCTCTTCCCGTCCGTTTCTTTTTCCTTTCGAGATTTCAGATGCACACACACAAGTGCCCAGGGTGTTTTTCAAGCCACGAGGGCCTGAATTAGAACTGTAACTGGATAAGTGGGATCTGCCTTCCTTAACCACTAGGTATGGGGCAGGCCCATGAAGTAATACTTCTTTTGTTTTTTTAAGAGAGAGATTTTTGCTATAGGGCATTTTTGCTATTGCACTTGCTGGAGAGATAGAGTCAGAGACAGAAAGTGACAAATAACCCCCCGGGGGTGAGGGGGTGATGCCCGCACCACAGTCCCTTCTCCTCCGTTCTCCTCTCGGGATCTTGGGCACACATGGCCAGCTTGAGTTTAAGGCACCGGGTCCGAGACTCAAACTGTGGTCAACTACGTGGGAATCCAGCGATGTACCCATTATGCCATCTGCTGCCCCCCCCATGAAGTAATACTAATATTCCCATTTTACAAAGGAGGATGCCCTGCTTTACAGAACCTGAATACCTACACCAGGTTACTAAGTGGGTGGTAGAGCCAGATGACTAGCCTAACCTAAGCAGCCAGGGCTGCAGTTTAAGCTTGGTCTCAGGGTCCCCACTCCATGTCAGGGCACACTCAGCGATGCTCCGTGTGATAGGACTTCTGACAGGGAAAGCCACGTCACCCTAAGGGACCAGTCTCAGCAGCATGGTGGGTATGAGTGCTCCATGACACGGAGGCCACATGGGGGTCTCAGGTTCGCGCCCCAGGGTCTCCCTGCAGAGCCAGCTGGGCACGTGCATGCAGTGGTCTTGGCTGTTTGCGGCTGGGGTTGGAGCCTCTCCACCCGTCTTTTTCTCCCTTCTTTTCATTCTTCCTCCCTCTGTCTCTGTCTCAAATGGAAGGAATAAATAAATAAACTTACTACTAATAATCACAGGGCCAGCCTCTGGCATGGCGATTAAGGCAGCTGGATCCCACCTGGCCAGCTGCGCCATTCAGGTCCCAGACGTGGCAGCCTGGGGAATGAGCCAGGTGTGCAAGCACGTGCGCGAAAACCCTGACTGGGACAGACGGAGGAGGGTTGCTGCAGGCCACGCCCCACACACTGTGCTTCCTCCTCTCCTCTCTGGGGGGGGGGGGGTGGGGGGGCATTCCAGGCGGATTGAAATGTGAGTACTTGGATTCTGAACTGAGCATTCCAGAGCAGCGTGAATGAGGGTCATGAGTGAGCAGACAGCAAAGTGGAGATGCAGGAATGAGACTGAGGCAGGAGGGGCCTAGCTGGTGGCCCCTGTGGGGTAGAGTTGCCAGGGGACCACAGACGCTGTGAGGGCTGCAGGAGGGTTTATGCAGGACAAAGACAGCCCTGTGTTTTGTTTTGTTTTGTTTTGTTTTATTTTATTTTATTTTTTTTAAAGATTATTTATTTATTTAACTCCATTTGTTGTTATTATTATTATTTTCAATTTCACTGGACAGAGACAGAGAGAGAGAGAGAGAGAGACAGGGAAAGCAAGCCACCAGGTCCAAGACTTGAACCATGGTCAGCCATGTGGGAATCCAGCACCTCCAACCATCATGCCACCTGCTGGCCCCAGCCCTGTGTTTTATTTAATTCAGAGTGGAACTTGGGTTGGTGGGGACAGCTGCCTAACTGATTGATGCAGGGGACATGGTGGGGAAAGTGGTGGCCCCGAGAGGGGCAGCGCCAGCCGGATTAAAAGAGAGGGTCTGGGAGCTGTCGGAAAGGGGGACTGTCCAGACGGCTGCTGCTCAGTGTGGAGAAAGAAGGTCCGCTGCTAAGCAGTGTCCGGATTTCGGATGTTCACTGTCCTTCCTTCAACTTGCGTGCAAACGTCTCTCCGTTTTTCTAGCTTTTTTCATACTGACACTGTTGGAGGGAAAGGAGGGCAGCCACTGGCAGGCTTCTGAGGGACTGGTGAGCATGTGAGCATATGCGTCGAAGGTGATTTGGGGACGTTCTTAAACAGTAACTATGAGGTGGCGTGGTGCTTGAGGGCGCTGGACTCCCAACTCAGCTGCGGTTCAAGTCCTGGGCTAGGTGGCTTGCTTTCTCACTCCCTCTCTCTCTCTCTCTCTCACTCTGTCCCTCTCTGGTCAAATTAAAGAATAAATAAATAAAGTTAAATAAAATAATTCTTAAAAAAAAATAACTATGACATCATCTTTTTCTCTCTCGCTCTTTCTTCTCTTTTGGAATCAAAATAGGACAACTCACTGTGCAAGAACCCAAGTTCCTTGATTTTGAAGTGAGACATCAAATACAGCTCGTCGTGTTGGCTGAAAGCGGCAGGCACAGGGCATACAGCACCGTGGCCGTCCTGATCCAGGACGTGAACGATAACCTACCACGCTTTGAGCAAAGTGTTTACCACGCATCGGTGCCCGAAGGCCAGTTCTACAATACTCGTGTCCTACAGGTAATGGAAACGTGTGTGTGTGAGAATTACTATCAACAGATGGACGCTGGACTATCTAAGGCCTATGTTTAACACACAGGTTAAATTTTCAATGTTTCCAGGGTGTGTACGATGTTGGAAGCATTGGACAAAAGCTTAGATTGCAGGGAACCTGAAATTTCACTCTTCTTCCTGTTTGTTCATCTAGAGTCACTGTCCTCTGCCTTCTCACACAATGACTAACTTCATAAATGGCACATTTTAGTGGGGAAGTCAGAAATGTAATGTAATTAAGTTTCATATTCCTGATGTTATAATAGACATGGACGTTTAATGTCATGAGAGACACAAGCTCTTCCTGGAGGAAGACTGTGAGGCTTTACAGAAGAATGGTATTTGTACTGGGTCTTAAAGAGTGAGCAGGCAGGTAGACAGATCTGCTGTGTGCAGGACCACTCACAACAACAACAACAAAAAAAACCCAGTCCTGGGATCAGGAACTTGTGTCCCCTCTGAACCTGTGCCCAGCATGTTTCTCAAGCTGCCACATTGAGATTTGAATGGCAGTCGGCCATGTGGGATGGGCTCCCTTAACCACCAGGCCATGGGGCCAGCCTTCTTCCTGTTGATCCCAAAGGAAACTGCATATGACCCTTCTGTGTGAAATACCAGCTTGTATGCCCTCCTGGTGGGGTCCTGAGTGCTCTACTTGGACCCCAGGGTTCATGGAGAATTCCGGCATTAGTTAAGTGATAGATTGACAGGGTAAGAAGTCAGATGGAAGAACCCATGAGAACATCAGTGTGATCACCCAGAAGAGGGATGACAGAGGATGTGAGCTATGGCCAAAGCTGAGAGGCATAGGATAGGAATCCCTGATACTGGTCCAGAGTCTGTTAGGAACTGGGTCACACAGCAGGAGGTGAGCAGGGATCAAGTAAGCGAAGCCGCATCTGTATTTACAGCCACTCCCCATCACTTGCCTTCCCATCTGAAAGGAGCTCCACCTCCTTTCAGATCAGGGCAGCATTAGATTCTCAAGGAGTGAGAACCCTGTTGTGAACTGTGCATGTGAGGGATCTAGTCTGCACGCTCCTTATCAGAATGTAATGCCTGATGATCTGAGGTGGAGCTGAGGCAGTGATGCTAACACTGGGGAGTGGCTACACACTCTGCATTATGGTGAACTGTATAATATATTACAATGTAATAGTAATAGAAATAAAGTACACAATAAATGTAATGCTCTTGAATCATCCTAAAACCATCCCCCTGCCACTGGAGAAATTATCTTCCACAGAACCAGGCCCTGGTGCCAAAAAGGTTGGGGACTGCGGGCATAGAAGATACAAACAAGGGAAAGCAAAGGTTAACAAGTATGTCAACATTTTTTTAAGAGCATGTGCACTCAACAGAGAGAGACAAAAAGAGAAAGAGAGGGAAAGTAAGAAATCACCCCTAGGGAGGATGGCCACACTGCAATCCCTTCTCCATTCTACTTTCAGGATATTGGGTATGTACGCACACAGGCCTGGTATGATTTTCAAGCTGCCAGGTTCAGAACCCAGACTGCTCAGTTGGCTATGTGGGTTCCAGCACTTTAGTCTCCACACCACCTACTAAACCTATTGCCTTACTCTTAAACAAAATCTTTTAGTAGTAGAGTAGTAGTAGTAGTAGTAGTAGTAGTATTTTAAGTGTTTGATCGCTATACATCATTTGACTTGTAAAGAGAATTTACCCAACATGCAATACATCTCAGACCAGCCCTGTTGAGAATACCAAACAAAATCTTGAATCCCCCAATAAAGTTAGTTTTATAGAAAACTTTTGTTTGATCTTCAACAATCCCCTGATATTTTATCAAATACATTATCTGGACCTAAATATGTTAGCACTCCATCTAAGCTTTGTTTCATTTATTTTATTTGAAGATCCCTTTTAATTTAAAATATAATTACAATTTAAAAATCTACACATGGCCTCCTTCATTTGTAATACTTTGTGTACACACACACACACACACACACACACACACACAAAGACAAATGAAAAAAATGAAAAATTACCATTCACTGTGTGGAGATTTCTTATATTTCTTTCTTTCTTTTTTTTTTTGTTTGTTTCTTTTTTCTTTTTCTTTCTTTTTTTTCTTTTCTTTTCCTATTTTTTTTTTTTTTTGCTGCTAGCATGAGTCCATATAAAGTACCAGAAATTTTCTATTTGAGCAAACTAGATCTTTTTAAGTAATTTTTTTCTGTTTTGTAAAATTGTAGCTTAAAAACCTATACCGTTCCTACTGCAGTTATTTGCAAATCCTTTTGATGAGTGTGCAATACCCTCCCTCCCGTCCTGTTGTATTATAAAGTTGAAAGTAAGCTCTAGTTGTGTGTTATTATTCTTCTAATCCTCTTAAAAAGGTGTTGGGCGCCCTGTGACTCTTCCACAATGCATTTCTCTGAAAACTAGCTTCACTCACATGCCAATGAGATCTCACCTCACGGCAGGCTCGGGTCTTCACAGGTGTTGGCTACTGACCAGGACAGTGGGTTGAACGGCCTCCTCGAGTACTCCATTCTCTCCGGCAACCGAGAAGCAGCGTTCCAGATTGACGCGCTGAGTGGTGTGATAACGGCGAATGGGATTCTGGATTACGAATCCGTCAGCAGCTACAGGTTTGTCTGAGCTTCAGATCCCTGTGGCAGCTGTTCCCTAACAGCCTTGTTGCTTTGGGTGTGGCTTCCTCCAACATTAAGTCTAGTCGTAAAATGTGTTTTCCCTTGGACGCAGTTGACGGCCGTTTTTGAGGTATTCAAATACTATTTTTTTTTTTTGAAAGAGACTTTTGCTCTAGGGTGCATGTGTTCACCAGAAAGACAGAAAGTCTCCTCTAGAGGGTTGGCCATGCCACAGTCCCTTCTCTGTTCTCCTTTTGGGATTTTCGGCATGCACACACACACACTTGGTGTGAGTTTCAGATTACAGGGTCCAGGACTCAAACTGTGGTCAGCCACGTGGGAGTTCAGCGCCTTAACCACTTCTCCACCTGCTGGCCTCATGACTTGTTTTTGAAAAAGTGTTTCAGCCAGGAGAACTGTAACGTCCCTGCAAAATTCTGAGATTACAAATGTGTGATGCTGTTAAATATGGAACGAGAGACATTAAAAAGACATTTGCGAAATGCCCACAGAACTTCAAAGCCCTCTGCAAATGTTTCTTCTTATTATTAAACCATTGAAGACGAATGACATGTCTCTCTTATTTTTATTTTGTTTTACTTTGTTTGTACAACCCTGTCATCAGACTCCTTAGTGCAATATTGTGTCTTAATAGAAATAATCTTATTAAAAGCACACACTTGACATTAAGTTTTTTTTTTTTTTTTTTTTTTGTCTAGAATCCAAGCTATGCCAGGCTTTTACAAACTTTCTATAAAGGAGAGAGTAATCATGTCATATATCTTTGAGGTATTTTTTTAAAAATCAGTGCTACCAAGTCTAGACTTGTTTACAGAGATATTTAGGACATCACAGGCTTTAAAAGCAGCAGACTCTGGGCCAGCAGGTGGCGTGGTGGTTAAGGGCGCTGGACTGACTGAAGTTTGAGTCCCGGACCTGGCAGCTTGCTTCCTCTCGCTCTCCTTCTCATCCCCTCCACTCTGTCCGTCTCTGGTAAAATTAAAATAAATAAAGATAATTAAAATATGGACCAGCAGTTGGCGTAATGGCTATGTCACTGGACTCCCATGTAGTCGACCGCGGTTCGAGTCCTGGACCCGGTGGCTTAAACTCACGCCAGGCACGTGTGCGTGCGTGCCCAAGATCCCGAGAGGAGAATGGAGGAGAAGGGATTGTGGCGTGGCCATCCCCCTGGGGAGTGATTTCTCACTTTCTATCTCTCTGTCTCTCTCTGTCTTTCTGGTGAGCGCACGTGCCCTATAGCAAAAACCTTTCAAAAAAAGATAATTAAAAGTAATTTTTAAAAGAAAAAAAAAAGCATCAGACTCCAGGTGACCTAAAACAGAATACCATGACACTGATTAGAGAGGTGCGTCTGTGCGTGCTGATGAGGGCGAGCTCTGGCACGTGGGGCGTGAAGGAGCAGCAGGTGCATGGAGCTTAGGCAGCGTGCCTGTTTGAGCACGAGCGCCTCCACGGTGAAAACGCAAGAAGCACGTAACTTTCTCTGTCTCTGGAGCAGGTCAGACAGCCTGTGGCCAAAGAGAGCCTCGTCTTTGTTTTTGTACCTTTAAGTGGGTTTCATACATGCGCTACATCTTTGTATGTTTTCCCAAAAGGCTTGGCCTATACGATGTTTTATTCATCCTCATGACCACCTCCGCGGAATGCAACGTTGGGCGTTTTCTTATTTATGGACAAAGCAGAGGATTCAGGGGCTTGCTCGGGGTCATGGAGCTAAATACTCAGGAATCAAACCGGAGCCTGAGCCAGACATTCTGGTTTGACTCATGCTGTTTCTACCACACCAGCTATCGAGCAGACTTGCTACCCAGGGAAAACAGCACCGTCTCCCGTACGAACACGTGTTTGATGAGGAGAGTGCAGGGTGTCCGTCTTGAACAGTGAGAGCTGATCCAAACGGGGGCTGCTCCTGGGTGGGTTGGGTTAAGCCTCCCAACTCTAATAAAAGTTTACGTGTTGGGAACCAGCAGTTAGCGTAATGGCTATGTTGCTAGACTCCCACGTAGTCGACCGCGGTTCTTGTCCCGGACCCAGTGGCTTAAAACTCACACCGGGCGCGTGTGCATGTGTGCCCAAGATCCCGAGAGGAGAATGGAGGAGATGGGATTGCATCGTGACCATCCCCCCTGGGGGGTGATTTCTCGCTTTCTGTCTCTATGTCTCCTCTGTCTGTCTGGCGAGCGCACGCGCCCTATAGCGAAAACCTCTCCAAAAAAAAAAAAATACATAAAGTTTACGTGTTCAGTTTTTTTTTTTGTTCAATATATTTTATTTATTTATTTTTATATAGGCCATTGTCTTTTTAAAATTACTTTTATTTAGCTTTATTTATTTATTTGCTTATTTAGAGTGACAGAGTGAGAGAGAGAGCAGAAGTGAGAAAGCAGGCTGCCAGGACCAGGACTCAAACCGCAGTTGGCCATGTGGGAGTCCAACGCCCTTAACCACCATGCCATCTGCCAGCCCCTTTTCAATATATTTTAAAATATTACTTCAGTAGTATTTTGAAAGTTGAAGACCTCCTAGGGCCTTCTTCCATAATAGCTTCATGAATTGTTTTGATTCTTGCTGAGGGGAAGGTTAAATAAAGCCTGTTCTGCGACCTCCTCTCTGTGGCAATTCCAGCAGGAACTTTTCCTCCCTCCCTAGCTGCCACAGCCCAGGGGCTCCTGGAGGGAGTACAGTTTCGGAGACTGGATGGTCTCTGCTCTGATCCCGAACGAGGGCTGGTTCCCATGGTAATGACTTCCTGTTCCCGTGTTCCCCTTACTCAGAGGAGCCTCATTAGCAATGAAGTCCAAAGTCTTTCAACTTTTTCCTATTTGCGTCATCGTGTCTATGTTCCCAGCATTTAAATTGCTCCCAATATTTAAAAGGTCTTCTTTCCAATTGTTTTTGAAGAATTTAATATAAAGCTGGGAGAAGCAAGAGGTGTTAGAACTCGGGCCCCCCCACACTGCCACAGAGGCATGCACACAGGTAACGACACATGAGCATGCACAGGAACATACACTCACATGTACACACATACATGCACACTCAGGCATATGTGCAGATAACAACATCAGGCATGCACAGGCACATACACACACACGCGTGCACTTGGGCACACATGCAGATAACACTCAGGCATGCACAGGCACATACACACACACGTGTGCACTTGGGCACACATGCAGATAACACTCAGGCATGCACAGGCACATACACACACACGCGTGCACTTGGGCACACATGCAGATAACACTCAGGCATGCACAGGCACATACACATATACACATGAGCGCTCGTACACACACACTTTCTCAAGCGTCACTAAAATTAGAGTGTGTGTGTGTGTGTGTGTATATATATATATATATGTATACATATAATTTTTTAAAGAGATTTTTGCTATAGAGCAAATGCATTTGATGGTGAGACAGAGAGAGACAGAGATAGGGAAAGTGAGAAATCACCCCCCCCCCCCCCAGGGTGATTATTGCCACACCATAATCCTCTCTCCTCTATCCTCCTCGGGATTTTGGGCATACACACACGTGCCTGACATGAGTTTTAAGCCATGAGGTCCAGGACTCAAGCTGTGGTCGACCATGTGGGGGTCTAGCGCCTCAATGACTGTGCTGCCTGCTGGCCCCACAAGAGAATTTTTTATTCCCCTGCCCCTGTGCAGCTCCCCACAGCCATGCCAAGCCCTGCCTGCTGGTGGCCTCCATTCCCCCAGGTGCTTTCCTCAGTAGTTACTGAGGTAAGAACTGTAGGGTGACTTGTCCCCCCCTGCTATACCTCTAGCCAATGCTTTGGAAACAATGTTGCTTACTTTCAACATTTTTAACATATTGCTGTTATGTCTGATGGAGGAACATATTCTCAACACTAGCTCTTTGTTTTAAAATATAAAACGAAGAGCAAGTTAGTGTCTCAGCTATGATTCTACTAAATACTTTGAGTGAAAGTCACAGATAAGAAAACTCAGAGGCAAGATAATGACAAATTATAATATAGGCATGAATTTCTGTCAGATGATATATCAAATTCATAAAAACTATTTAGCAGGGCCAACAGGTGGCATGGTGGTTAAGAAGCTGGACTCCCACCCAGCCAATCACGGTTCAAGTCCTGGACCCAGGTGCATGTGCATGTGTACCTAAAGTCCCAAGAGGAGAACAGAGGAGAAGGGACTGCAGTGTAGTCATCCTCCCCACCCTTCCGCAGGGGAGATTTCTCACTTTCCCTCTCTCTGGCGAACCCATGCATCCTACGGCAAACACCTAAAAACAAAGCAAAACAAAGCTATTTAGCATACACAAGGCTGGGGATACAGAGATAAATGAAATAGTCCTTCATCTCAGAGAGCTTGAAAATGGAGTCTGTCCCAGGGAGACCCGTGGCAGGAAGCCCGTCAGTGATAACAGTAGCTGCCGTTCGCGGAGCTCCTGCTGTCCGTCTATGATCTCATCCAGTTCTTGTTGGAGACATGATTTACAGAACGAGGAAATTGATACCCAGCAGGATCGAGGTGTCTGGCCACGACTACGGCCCCAGGCAATGTGGTAGAAGGTGACGCCAGCCCTGTGAGCGGTGTAGCAGGTGTAGCAGGACTTCCTATCGCATTACGTGGCTGAATCTCGAACATACAGTGTATATTTATAAAATGCAAAACAGAAACAACACCTTTACAAAATTAAAATAATAACAACAAACCCCAGGTTCAAATTATGAGATACCAGAGGTTTAAGTGTGAGTGTGCAAAATGGGCCTGAATCATTGCTTTCCACTGCTCGCTCGGTGATGTGGAGAGGCCGGGCTCTGTAGGTAATCTGGGTCCACTCCCAGGTCCCTTACCGATCGAGCTCTGATCTGTAATTATTTATTTAATTAATTAAAATTATTTTAAAGAATTATTTTAACTTTATTGATTTGTTGATTTATTTTAATTTGACCAGAGAGGGACAGAGGGAGGGAAAGCAGAAAAACAAGCTGCCAGGTCTGAGACTAGAGCTGTGGTTGGCCATGTGGGAGTCCAGCACCTTTAATCAACACGCCACCTGCTGGCCTCTTTATTTATTTATTTTAAACGAATTATTTATTTAATTCCATTTGTTATTATTATTTTTAATTTACCCAGACAGAGAGAGAGAAAGGGAAAGCGAGAAAGCAAGCCACCAGGTCCAGGACTCAAACCATGGTTGGCCATGTGGGAATCTAGCACCTTTAACCACCACACTACCTGCTGGCCCCCAGATTATTTTTAGAAGACATCTGGGGCCAGAAGGTGGCATAGTAGTTAAGGTGCTGAATGCCCATATGATGGACCAGGGCTTGAAGTCCCTGAACCGGGAGCTTGAAATTCAGGCTGGGCGCCAGTGCATGCATGGCTGAAAATCCCAGGAGGAGAATGGAGGAGAAAGAATTGTGAAGACGTAAATCCCTCTGAGAGGTGATTTCTCACTTTCTCTCTCTCCAGTGAACACCTGCAACCTACAGCAAAAATCCTCCCCCCCCAAAAAAAAAAAAATAATAAGACAACTGGAAGTGGATGCACTGCAGGACAGAGAGCTAGCCTACTGCAACGCTGCTGTCTCATGGCCCTGAGTTACCAGGCCCCATGTCTTCCTCTTAATTTTCTCTTTCATAGCCTGGTAGGAAAAGGTGCCAGGGAAGTGAATTCTCTTGAGTTTTTGCACATCAGTCAAATGCCTTTATTCTTCTCTCACATCCACTCTGCACAGCAGCTGGACTAGGAGTTGAAGCATCTTTGAGAATTTGAAGGCTTTGCTGCTATCCTCTAAAACCCAATTGCTTCTCTTTTAATTCTTTTATTTTGTACAATTTTCTTTTCTTTCCCTGGGGCTGTTGGGTTATTGCGTTGGTCCCTCATATCTAGACACTTGGTAAGTATATGCTCCAGGTTCTGTTTTAATAAGGAGACACATTTTCACTTTCCTGTATGACCTTATAGATAATAATTTCATTTTTCCCTTTGGCTTTGTTTTGTTTATTTCACCCTGTTTCTTTTTCCTGGATCCTATTTAATCAAGCGCTGGATTGCCTAGATCAATCCTTTTGTTAGTAATACATTATTTTCTACTTTTTAATTTTATTTTGTATGTTCTCTTTTGTTTTATTTTCCCTGGGAATTCCCTAAATTTTAATCTTTGAATCTGCTTTTTCATTTGTTTTTATGTTAGAAATGTGTGCACTATAATACCATCAGTCCTCTTTTTTAAATTAAATTAAATTTATTCTTATTCTTATTATTTTTGCTATAGAGTATGTGTGCTCACCAAAGAGACTAGAGAAAGAGAGAAAGCAAACCGCCAGGCTGAGCTTCAACCATGTGGGAGTCCATCACCCTCATTCCACCTGCTAGCCCCACCATCAGCCTTCTTAATCCGTGGTTTCACCATATGGTGAATTGCACCATATGGTGCATTGGTTGTGATTCAACCAATTGCAAATTGAAATGTTCGCTGTTGGGACTAGCAGATGGCGTAATGGTTACATCTCTGAACTCCCACACAGTTGAGCACAATTTGAGTCCCGGATCCCACGGCTTAAAACTCACACCAGGCACATGTGCGTGCGTGCCCAAGATCCCGAGAGGAGAGTGGAGGAGAAGGGATTACAGCATGGCCATCTCCCCTGGGGGTGATTTCTCACTTGCTATCTCTCTCTGTCTCTCCAGCAAGCGCACACGCACTATAACAAAAATCTCCTTAAAAATACAAAAAAAGAAATGTTTGTAGTCCCTGCCATGAGTTATATAGTTCGGGTAGGCCTACAATGGTTGTGTTTCTTGTTATCATTCCCTAGACCATGCAGTGTTACAACTATTACATAGCGTGTGTATTCGGTACTGTGAGGGATCTATCGATAGCCAGGACTTAAAGCACACGGGAGGATGTGAGTAGGTTATACGTCAGTACGATGCTGTATCATGTAAAGCACTTGAGCATCCGGGGATTTGGGTACCTGCTGAAGTCCTGAAATCAATGCCTTGAGAATACTGAGGCGTGACTGTGCACCCTTTTACTCCCAAAAGCTCTTCCTTGATAATTTCATAGTGTTCTGTTCTTGTTTTATGGATGTGTCATCTTAGATCTCTCCAGACAATTGGAATTGTCTTGCATTTTCTTTTTTTTTCTTTTGGGTAACTATTTCCACTAGGATTGGAAATAGTTTTATATATATTTATATATATATGCATATATATGCATATATACATATATATACACACACATATAATATACATGTAATATATTATATATGTAATATATAATACATGTAATATATATGTAATATATTTGAATCATAAATAAATAATATATATATAATGGAATATATATAGTGAATATATAGTGATGGAACCATTATGCCATCTGCTGGTCTCGGTTTCTTATAAGGTAACCTCGACAGCTGGCTCAGATGGACGTGCTCTGACACAGAGAGCATCTTCTGAGCTGACAACTGGTTTCCTTACACAGCTGCTCTCCTGGACTGCAGAGTCCAAGGAGGGGGACATAAACTAGTGCTTACACGAGGGTGTGCTGCGATCAGAACAGAGGCGGGCGGGACCAGCAGCCAGCGTAATGGCTATGTTACTGGACTCTCATGTAGTTGACTGCGGTTCGAGTCCCAAACCCGGCGGCTTAAACTCACGCCGGGCGCATGTGCGTGCGTGCCCAAGATCCCAGGAGGAGAATGGAGGAGAAGGGATTGCGGCGTGGCCATCCCCCCGGGGGGGGGGGTGATTTCTCACTTTCTATCTCTCTGTCTCTCTCTGTCTGTCTGGCGAGCACACGTGCCTTATAGCAAAAACCTCTCGAAAAAAAGAAAAAAAGAAAAAGAGCAGAGGCGGGCGGGGGTGCATGGTGTGTCACACCATGGAACGTGGCTCTTAGCTGACTGCGACTTGGGCTTGTCATACATACATTTCCAGCCTCGGGAAAGTCTTGAGGATCCCACAGCCAACATTAATTAAAGAAAAAACTATGGTAACAACAAGATAGTCAGCTGCTCTCAAGGAACCTGGGGAGAGGCAGACGCAAGGTCATTAAGGACCAGGAGCAGCTATTGCTGTGGCCGAAGAGTGACAGGATGCTCTGGGGATAGAGACAGGGACATCCCAACTGCAGGAGAGGCCAGCGAGCTCATAGCAGGATGCGAGTGGGGGAAGACCACGAGGGTGCAAGGACAGAGGGCAGCGCATAGAAGGTCGCGTGTCTGTGGCCAGGCGTGGACAGTGTCTTGTAGACGTGGACAGACAAGGACAGGTGTCATACCAATAGCTGGGGAAGGCCAGGCTTTCACATTAGCATTCAGCTAGAGCAGTTGGCGGTGGTGGGGGAGCTTGGCAGGTGCAGGAAAGACTTGCTGTGGGACGGTTGGTACGTTACCGAGTGCTCCAGGTGAGAAATGCACACGGCACCTACAGAGCATTCCGTGTGAAAACGACCAGGGGTGAGGTCATAGGACCGACCTGTCCCAGCACACCAGGGCTATCCTTGATAGACTGCTCAAAGTCCCCTGTCCACAAAACCTTCCCGCTCGGAGAAGGCCACACGCTTGATCACTCTCCTAAGACTCTGAGAGTAAAGTGACCCGGACAGGAACACTGGCCATGTGACCGTCGGGAGGTGAGGAGTAGGACTCGGCAGTTGGGTGTGGGAGAGTGGTGAGCAAGAGGGAGAAGTGAAGACAGGGAGGTCTGTGACGTGGGAGATAGAGAAGCCAGTTGCACACCATCCACGAGTGACCGATCCCTGCGGGCAGACTTCCAGATGTCACCTTTCCTGTATCTCACAGGCCTGGCCGGTCATCTTTTGTCTGCATGTTCGTCCTGTCCGTGTCTTTTCTTAATTCTACAATTTTGATTGATTTGCAATTTGGATATGAGAAATATCACTGAAAACAATCATAGCCAGCCTTGACGTGGGAACGTTGAGGTGACGCCTGGCACGGTGTGAGCACACGCACAGGCTGCAGGCCACCTGCTTACCAGAGGTGCAGGTGCTAACCCTGGTACTTTTTAGCTTTCAGCAGGACAGGATTGGATTTTAGTCTCTCTCCTAGAAGTGGTCCATGTTTGACATTAGCTTCTTATGACCCCTGGCAACTTGTTGGCTTTGGTTTTTTAAATAGGTTTATTAAAAAATTATATCTATATGGAGCAGGCAGGTGGCACTGTGGTTAAGGTGCTGGATTCCTACATGGCTGACAACAATTCAAGTCCTGGACCTGGTGGCTTAAAACTCACACTGGGAGTGTGTGTGTGTGCCTAAAATCTGAAGAGCAGAATAGGAGAGGAGGGACTGCGGCATGGCCATCCCCCAGGGGATGATTTCTCACTTTCCCTCTCACCATAAAAATTAAAACAAAAAAAACAAAAAAAAAATCTTAGGCTGTTATTGTTATAAAATATATTTCCAACAATGCCGTTTGGAAAAAGGGGAGGGGCTAGGCCGAGGTGCAGCTGTCACGCAGGCTCTGCAAGGCTGAGCACATGGGAAGGTTCCGAGTTTGTGTGTCCAGAGACCTCCCTAAACACGCCAGGCACACAGGCGCCCATGGCTCAGGCCTGGCTGAGGTGCCTGTCCTGCTGCCTGTCTCTCTGTGTCTCTGTCTCTCTCACTCATAGAAGAATGAAATAAATAAACTTAAGAACAGCAAGAAGAAGCAGCCATGCCATGGTGCAGCGTAAAACGCCATGCTGTTCAAGGCAGTCCCACGTGGGTAGTTCCCGGTTCAAGCCTGGAGCCCTCCCTGAGCCTGGTGGAAGAGTGTGCCCGTGGCCAGGGCTGGTTGAGGCTGGGCTGGACTGCGGTGTCGAGACCCTGTATGGGGGGTGTGCTGCCTCTTTCACTGTCTCTCTCAATCTCTGTCTCTGAAGAGATAGGTAAATAAACTTAGGGAAAACAAAGCAAAGCCAGGGTAAACATTAAAGTAGTTAATCGGGCCTTTTTAAAATTTTCAATGGGATATTTGGTATTTATGTTGCTTTCTTTTTTTTTTTCTTTTTTTTTTTTTTTTTTGGAGAGGTTTTTGCTATAGGGCGCGTGCGCTCGCCAGACAGACAGAGAGAGACAGAGAGATAGAAAGCGAGAAATCACCCCCCAGGGGGGATGGCCACGCCGCAATCCCTTCTCCTCCATTCTCCTCTCAGGATCTTGGGCACGCATGCACACGCGCCCGTTGTGAGTTTAAGCCACCGGGTCCGGGACATGAACCACGGTCGACTACGTGGGAGTCCAGCATTATAGCCATTACGCTGACTGCTGGTCCCTTATGTTGCTTTCTTTAACTCCTGGATGATAAGTAACACTGTATTCTCTCCAAACCAGCTTGATTGTGCAGGCCGCAGATAAAGGGATGCCCAGGCTTTCGGCCACGACTCTGGTCAAGATACAAGTGACCGATATGAATGATCACGCCCCTGTTTTCCTCCCCTCTGAAGCCGTGGAGATTTCAGAAAGTAAGTGTGGCAGTTTGGAATAGAGGTTTTGATCCACCTGTGCATGATTGACCGTTGTTTTCCGTCAGACACTGTCATAGGTGCACACTTCGTTCCCGACATCCAGGCGTTCTAGGTCATGTCATCGTGCCTTTGTGGGATAGGAGAGGAGTTCATGTCGAAGCTGTGATTTGCGTTCAGGTCAGCGGGAGACCTCTGCCCAATCCTCACAGCTTCTGTTTTTGCATCATTTCTCAAAGTTTGCACAGCAGGAACACGACACTCTGCAGGGCTGACCCACATGGGAAGGGCTGGCTCCATGTGTCCAGCCCATGGATCAGTGGTTAAGGTGGCTGGATCTCACATGACTAACTGTGTGGTTCGAGTCCCAGACACGGCGGCTTGAGAAACGCACTGAGTGTGCATGCCCAAAACCCCGATAGGAGAATGGAGGAGAAGGGGTGCAGCGGGACCATCCCTATGCTTTCTCACTTTCCCTCTCTTTCTCTCCTCTCTCTCTCTCTCTCTTTCCAGTGAGCACATGCACTCTCTAGAAAAGTTAAAAAAAAAAAAAAAAAAAAAACAACTGAGCTGCTAGTGGCATAGTGGTCACACGACTGGACCATCTGGGAAGGGTCCTGGGTTCACATCCTAGAACCTCCCTGAGTGCACTGGGTGTGGTGAGAGCCTTGACCGGGGTCCAGCAGGGACTGCAGGTGAACCCTTCTGGGAGTGCCTGTCCCTTTCTCGCTCTTTCTCTGTCTGTCTGCCTCTCTTTCTTTGTCTGTCTCTCTCATAGTAAATAAGCTTTAAGAAAAAATAAATCTGCTCTGTGCAGAAGCATATTTTGTTGACTGTGAGAAGAACCACGGTGAACCTTCTCTGACAAGTGGTGATAACGAGGCTCACGGCTCTGTCGGGAGTCTAATGACAACAGGAAATGAAAGTAATTGAGTGGTGGTGGCACAGGGTCATCCTTTTCCGTCGGGGTAACCTAAGTTGTGACATTGGCACCACCCTAATGGCAGAGGTTGAGAATGCAAGGCTTTAAAGCCATAGGTTGATTGATCTTCATTATTTGGGTTTGTGGGTTCTACAAGGACGCAGAGCCTGTGACCCCAAAGCTGTCCTTAGTCAGTGGCTGCAGAGCTGAGACCCAGCCTAGCTCTTCACTGCCGAAGTTGGAAATGAAGGCAGCCCCTCGGTCGCCTTTCTCCTCTCACTCTTAATACCAAATGCATCCCTGAAATGCTCCTAATATTTTGTTATATTTACGTTTCAAACAAATTACAACCAACACCTCTCAGAGAGCATATCCAGAAATCTCTATACATAGGGATAGCTAATTTTTTTTTAATTCTCCAATTTTGCTTCTGAAGGTACTTTATTTTTTTTTAATTTAAGGTTTTGGCCATAGGGCATGTGCACTTGCCAGAGAGAGATAGAAAAAGACAGTGAGAGAGAGAGTGAGAAATCACCTCCCCGCAGATGGCCACACCATAATCCCTTCTTTTCCATTCTCCACCTGGGATTTTGGGCATGTACACACACAATACCCTGCTTAAGTCTCAAGGCGCTGGGTCCAAACTTGCCCTGTGGTTGGCCATGTGAGAGTCTAGCACCTTTCACCACTACGCCACCTTCCGGCCCCTCTTCTTTACTTTTAATTTGCCAGAGGGCACGGGCGTTTGTGAGAGGGGTCTGGGACTCCACCATGCAGTCGGCCAGATGGGATCCTGCCTCCTTAACTCCCAGGCCGTGGGCTTGCCCTGTATATTTTGTTTTTCTATACTCTTAATAATTGTGAGATTTATGAGAAGGGAACATTTCTATTTATTTCTGTAAATAGAAATAAGTATCTAATTCCAACTTAAATATCTAAACATTTTCATTGAAATCTGGTCTATTTTTCAAAACGTTACGTTTTGTATTAATGTTCTGAGTAATATCCCACTTCCCACCCATGGTCCCCAAGAATAAATTGGTATTTTTCTTTTTAATTGCCAGAGGCTGCAAGCACTCACCAGAGAGAGAAATAGGGAGAGAGAGAAAACATTCCCCAGTATAGCATGGCCAGGCTAAAATCCCATCACCTACATTCCTCCATTCCGGCAGGATTTGGGGCTTACAGGCACATGTTTTTCAAGCTGCCTGGGCTGGGATTCCAACCGTGGTCGGCCATGCAGGATCCAGCTCCCTGCTCAAGGTGCTCCCCTGCTGTGCTAGGGATCAGCCCCGAGAACATGTGCTTTTGGGTAAAGAAACTAGTATCAATAAGTGGCTCAGAATGTCTCTTGGCTCTGAAGTTGGGTTGTAAGCGTGTGATGAAAAAATGTAATATAAAAATTAAACATACCCTACCTCCCCAATTCCCTGCTCAGTGGTAAATTTTCACTTTTATTGGGCTCATAAATTCTTCAGTGTTTTTGTTCAGTTCATAATGAGCTTTGTACGAGAGATCATGCCAAGAAAGAGCTAAAGCATGTTGGACTGGAAAGTAAAAATGCTTGAACTGAACTCTTAGAGAAGCGTTTCGAAGGGCGAATGTAATGGAGGCGGCCGTTGGCCTGGCTATTGCAGGTGCTGCGCCCGGTGCAGTGGTGACGCGGGTGTCAGTGCACGACGTGGATCTGAACCCAGCTTTCATCTTCAGTTTTGCCCACGAGGGCAACCCCGGAGCCCACTTTGCCATCGACCGGCGCACTGGGGAAGTGGAGCTGGTGAAAGCACTGGATTTTGAGGAGGCCGCTGAGCACGAGCTGCTGGTTCAGATTTCCGACTCTCTGCACCTCACGGAGGGGGCCCTCACCGTCCGTGTGCTGGACGCCAACGATAACCCCCCAGAGTTTCATCAGGACTTCTATCAGGTAAGGAGCTTCTGGCGTTGCTGAAACCATAGCCCAAAGTGGACTGAAGAAGGAACAGCGCGTGCCTTCCGCTGTTGACTGGCTACTCAGGGAGACTGCGTCCCCTCGTGGAAGCTGTAAGTACAGGTGGAAATGAACGTCTTCCTTCATTCAGTTTACTAAGGCTGGATCTCATTTAGGTATGCATGCATGTATGTATGTATGTATGTATTTTCGTTTTTAGGGGCTAGCTCTTTTTATTTTTTGTTTTGTAATTTGCTATACAGCACATGCATTTACCAGAGATAGAGAGAGACCGTGAGAGGGAGAGAGAGAGAACGTGAGAAAGCATCTTTCAGGGAGAAATGGCCATGCTGCAATCTTGTCTTCTCTATTTTCCCTTTGGTAGTTTGGACACGCATGTACATGCACCTGACATGTTTTTCAAGCTGCCAGGTCCAGAATGTGAACGGCAGTGACCATGTGGGATCCAGGCTCTTAACCACTTCACCACCTGGCTGGCTGCAAGGGTCCAGTTTTTTTTTTTTTTTTTTTTTTTTTTTTTTTTTTTTTTTTTTATAGGGCACATGTGCTCAACAGAAAGACAGAGAGAGACAGAGAGACAGAAAGCGAGAAATCACCCCCCAGGGGGGATGGCCACGCCATAATCCCTTCTCCTCCATTCTCCCCTCAGGATCTTGGGCACGCATGCACACGCACCCGGCGTGAGTTTAAGCCACCGGGTCCAGGACGCGAACTGCAGTCGACTACGTGGGAGTCCAGCGACATAGCCATTATGCTAACTGCTGGTCCCAGGGTCCAGTGGCTTTTTACAGTTGGAATTGGCCTTGTTTGCAAAGCTGCAGGTGAGATAATAAAGCAGTTTAGATTATCTGCAGCCAATTTGGGGATATACTTTCCTAGCCATACTTTTAGAATGCATCATTAAGGGAACCAGCAGTTAGCGTAATGGCTATGTCGCTGGACTCCCACATGGTCGACCGCGGTTCGCGTCCCAGACCCGGTGGCTTAAAACTCATGCCGGGCGCATGTGCGTGTGTGCCCAAGATCCCGAGAGGAGAATGGAGGAGAAGGGATTGCGGCGTGACCATCCCCTGGGGGGTGATTTCTCGCTTTCTGTCTCTATGTCTCTCTCTGTCTGTCTGGCGAGCGCATGCGCCCTATAGCGAAAATCTCTCTCTCAAAAAAAAAAAAAGAATGCATCATTAACATTTTATAGAAACAAGTCATGTACAAAACTTGTAAGTGTAAATTATAGTTACTAAGCACCGTGTATGTTTGCAGAAGTAAGGGCCAGGATGGCAGTTGGCCAAGTCCCTGGAGTGAACTCCAGGACTCTGAATGTAGAAATGGCAACATGCAAGTACGCATGTGGGGAATATGGTCTAGTGAGGATGCCCTGTGAAGGCTTGCTTGAGTTATGCAATTATATAACGTAATGCCACATTAGTGATCATGGTAAGCTATTATAGCCTCTCCCACGTACAAATAGTTTAGAAGAGGGCCAGCAAGTGTCATGGTGACTAAGGCGCTGGATCCCACATGGCAGACTTCATGGTTCGAGTCCCAGACCAGATGGCCTGAAAAACATGCCAGACACATGTGTGAATGTGCCCAAAATCACTAGAGGAGAATGGAGGAAAAGGGATTTTGGCATGGCCATCACCCCAGGGGTGATTTCTCACTTTCCCTCTTTCTCTATTTCTTTCTATCTTCGATGAGAGTATGCAACCTATAGAAAAAAAAAAAAAAAGAGTTTAGAAGTTAAATTTTTTCATAATAAAAATCAAAAGTGGGAACCAGCAGTTAGCGTAATGGCTATGTCGCTGGACTCCCACGTAGTCCACCGCGGTTCGCGTCTTGGACCCGGTGGCTTACAACTCACGCCGGGCGCGTGTGCGTGCGTGCCCAAGATCCCGAGAGGAGAATGGAGGAGAAGGGATTGCGGCGTGACTATCCCCCTTGGGGGGTGATTTCTCGCTTTCTGTCTCTATGTCTCTCTCTGTCTGTCTGGCGAGCGCACACGCCCTATAGCGAAAAACCTCTCCAAAAAAAAAAAAAAAAATCAAAAGTGAGTTGGGGGTTGGCGGGTGGCATTGAGGCACTGGACTCCCACATGGCTAACTGCAGTTCAAGTCCTTGGACCTGGCAGCCCCCAAATCACAACAAAGAATTAAATAAACTTAAAAATGTTCCCCCTCCCCCAAAATCAAAAGTGACTGACGTTTTAAATTTTTTGTTTTCTGAATTTAGGGTCTATTATTACCGTCTTTTAAATATGTCAGCTCTGTAAATTAGTCCATCTACAAAAATCAGTGTGGCTTTCGCAATCACAGTGAATACAGCGGGCTCCTGCTCCAGCCTCGGTCACGAAAATCTCTCCAACCTTTAACGCGGTACCTTCTTTCTCTCTCCTGCAGGGCACGGTGCCCGAATCGGCACCCGTGGGGTACTCAGTGTTGACCGTGTCGGCCGCCGACGTGGACAGCAGTAGGAACATCTCGTACAGGATCCTGCCCCCTTCCAAGGACTTCTCCATCGACGCGATGAGTGGTGAGTAGTAGCTCAGGCGCCCGTCGGTGTGAGTGTCAGGGTGAAAACCAGAAGCAGTCCTTTCCGGACGCTCCTAACTTAGCCCCGCTCTTCCGCTGCCTGGAGCTAGGGCACCCCCTTGCGCTGCGCTTCACGTCAGACTCTGCAGTAGCAAATCCTAGGTCATGGGTCTTGTTCTCCATCTCGGTGGCCTAAAGGCAAAAGCATTGAGTACCTGCTGATGACTGCTCGGAAATTCCAAGACTCCTGTGCAATAACCTCGATTCCTCCCACCCACCAAGCACAGTCAGGCAACTGTCACTGGCCCTGATGAGTATCAAAATGACACTGAAGGGCTTAACCTAGGATGGACGACCTTATGTCACTAGAGTTTAAGAGCTTTTTATTCTATGCCAAGTATAAAAAATAATTGAAAAATAGCATCCTCTGGGCTGGCCCTGTGGCTGAGTGGTTAAGGGAGCCTGATCCCGTGTGGCATACCACCATTCGACTTCAGGTCCCAGTGACGTGAAAAACATGCCAGGCCCCTGTGTGTGCATGCCCCGAGCCACAGCAGGAGAGAGAAATGAGGAGACGGGGGTGGCAACGTAACCACGCCCTTCGGGGGTGCTTTCTTCCTCCCTCTCTGTCTCTAGCGAGAGCACATGCCTTCTGACATTTAAAAAAAGAAGAATTAATATTTTACATTCAGTAAGAACAAAAATGATCAAAAAAGGAAACGCAAGCCTCTCAGCGAGGTGGAAACCATCGTGTTCTGGCTTATTTGGTGCCTTGAGAGGCTTTTGTGTTTTTATCGATGAGCTAGATATTTGTGGCTGTGAAATGCATTCAGGCAACTGGTTGCAGTGAGAACAGTTACCCAATATTTAAAAATGTAATGGTGAGGGACCAGCAGATGGTGTAATAGCTATGTCACTGGACTTCCATGTAGTCGACCTCGGTTCGAGTCCCAGACCTGGTGGCTTAAACTTGCACCGGACACATGCGCGTGCATGCCCAAGATCCCGAGGGGAGAATGGAGGAGAAGGGATTGTGGCATGGCCATCCCTCCTGGGGGGTGATTTCTCGCTTTCCGTCTCTCTGGCGAGTGCATGCACCCTATAGCAAAAAAAACCCAAAAACCTCCCCCCACCAAAAAAAAAGAAAAATGTAATGATGAGTTGCTTCTAAAAACTAAATTTGGTAGAGTGGGTCCCAAGCTTTCAGTCATTACCTACCTTTACTTAACATGTGTTATCAGCAAACGTTGCAGCTGGGTATTGATTGAAAAATTTTTAAAATATTAAATGTTATCAAGTCAATTTAATTCATGGTAGGACTGGAACTGAAATGTGGCCTTCATTTTATTTTTTTTAGATTTTGCCATAGGGTGCGTGTGCTAGCTGGAGAGAGAGGGAAAGTGAGAAATTGCTCCCCAGGGGGGATGGCCACACCACAATTCCTCCTCTGTTTTCCTCTCCAGATTTGGGGCATGCACACACACTCACATGTACACATGCCCTGTGTGTTTTTGAAGCCACCTGCTCCAGGATTCAAACCACGGAGTGGGCCATGTGAGTCTAGCACCTTAACCGTCAAGCCACCTGCTGGCCTCTCACTGTCAGTGTTCTATATTCTTATTTAGGGACCCTGCTTGAGATACATTTGTCTTAGGAGAGTGTTGTAACACACGTATTTATAAAAATTACTTGTTTTTATATTTCATATATTTTATCGATAAAGGAGAAGTCCATTTGGTGAACTACTGATAGTTTTAGAAAAGATGCCTCTATAATTAAGCAATAGTTATGTTAAGAATCAATTTATAGTTATATCAGTAATTAATAGTTATATTAATAATTATTATATTTATTGCTTTCATGTGTCTTGAGTCAATGTCAACCAGTATTTTCAGATATTCATGCCAGAATATCTCTGTATGTGTGTTTAAAGATAGTAGACTTGTATATAAATTCTACAAACAAAAACATATTTTAAAATATAGTAATGGAACAGCATACTATATGAAAATAAAAATTAGAAAAACGTGTGGCTAATAAACCACATATTTAATACAGTGAATGCCATGAATGCTATTTCTGGATTTTTAAAAATTTGTTTATTTATTTTAATTCAACCAGAGAGGGACAGAGTGAGAGAGAGAGGGCAAGTGAGAAAGCAAGCTGTCAGGTCCAGGACTTGAACCATGGTCGACCATGTGGGAGTCCAATGCCCTTAACCACCATACTGCCCGCTGGCCTCTGGATCGTAAATGTTATAAAAATTTAAATATTATAATTTTGCATTTTTGTTTGGAGTCATTGTTGGTTGCCACTTAAATAAATCTGAAAAAAAAAAAGGGACCAGCAGGTGTTGTGGTGGTTAAGGTGCTGGACACTCCCACATGTTGACCATGGTTCGAGTCCCAGACCTGGTGGCTTACTTTCTCACTTTTCCCCTCTCTCTCTCTTTTTCTCTCTCTGTGTCTCTCTCTGGTCAAACTGAAATAAATGAATGAATAAATAAAATTAAATAAATAATTATTTTTTAAAAAAAGCTAAACACCTCAGAAGATATTCAGTCAACCCTTGCCGACTAAGTAAATCATGAACACTTAATTTCACAACGCTGAACTACTATGTCTTCTTTTCAGGCACAGTATTTACTGTCAATACCATGTTACTTCTGGATAAAATCTCCACAGTTCAGTTTCTTGTCGAAGCCAGTGACGGTGGCCTTCCTGAGCTGAGGGCCGTCACGTTGGTGGAAATAGAAATACAAGATGTGAACGACCACGCCCCCGGGTTCACAGCCACCTACTATGACCTGAGCGTGAGTGAAGACACTCCGATGGGAAGCACACTCCTCACACTTTCCACCGTTGACCACGACTGGACCCATGACAACACATATGTGGAGTATTCCATCGTCAGCGGGGACCCCCAGGGCCGCTTCCGTGTGGAGGCCAGTGTCGTCCGTGCAGAATCCCCGCACAAGCAGGTCGGTTACCTGGTGTTGCTTGACAAGCTGGACAGGGAGGTGGCGGCCAGCCATGAGCTCGCCATCCTGGCGTCCGACGGCGGCTGCCCTCCCCTGAGTTCCACAGCCGTCGTGTCAGTGCGAGTGCTCGATGTCAACGACAGCCCGCCCGAGTTCAGCAGTCCGCGCTTCCACGCCCACGTCAGGGAAAGCACCCCTGCAGGGAGTCCCACCACGGTGGTCTCCGCGCGTGACCGCGACGCGGGTCCACACGCAGAGGTCTTCTACCGCATCATCTCTGGCAACGAGCAGGGACACTTCCTCTTAGAAGAAAACACCGGCGTTCTTTATGTGATGAAGGCCCTGGATTACGAAGACACGGTCAAGTTCATGTTGACCGTCCAGGCTTCGGACGAAGAGAAGCAGCTCTCTGCATTCGCCGTGGTGGTTATCCACGTCCTCGACGACAATGACCACGCGCCTCAGTTTCTGTCCTCGCGCTTGACCTGTGTCATTCCCGAGAATCAGCCTGCGTCCTCCACCGTGTGCGCTGTCAACGCGGTGGATTTTGACACGGGTCCTTACGGAGAGCTGACCTATTCTCTTTTATCACCCTGTTTTGTCACTCATGGGGTGTTGGCTGATCCCAGCTCCTTCCTCATTGACCCTTTAACGGGGGAAATTCACTCCGAGCGAAGCCTTGACTATGAACAAGGCAGCAGATACTGCCTTACAGTCCAGGCCAAGGACAAAGGTGACTTAACCGCTTCCTTAATGGTTTGGGTGGATGTTGAAGGAATAGATGAATTCGAACCCATTTTCACTCAAGAGCAGTATTATTTTGACCTTCCTGAAGGTCAAAATACAGTCAGACAGTCGATTGGCAGAGTGGAAGCCGTCGATGCAGACGCTGGGGTGGACGGCGTTGTGGTTTACTCCCTGGGAGCCCCATCCCCGTTCTTCGCCATCAATAATACCAGTGGGAATATTTATTTGATCAGAGCCCTGCCCCTAATCAGAAGTCTAGTCGGCAGTGAAGACACCATCGAAATGGAAGTCATCGCTCGTAGCCCCAAGCCGGATTCCAGGTTCGCATCTTGCACTGTTTTTGTCAACGTGTCTTTTTCCGCAGAAGGAAGAGACTTGGCCGTCCCAGCCAGCAGCTTCTCCGTCAGCCTCGCTGTCTCGTTCTTAGTGTTCCTGTCACTGGTCTGCACTCTAATTATGTTGCTCTTAAGACACAAACAAAAAGACACCATCGACAGTGATGAGCGGGAGAAGAGCTCCTCTTCGGACATCAGGCTGAGGCAGGCCCAGGACGCCAGCCTGCCCCAAGCCTTGCAGAAGACAGGTGGCTGCAGCCAGGAGGCTGTGCCCGCCGTCTCCGCGCCCGAGTGGCTGAGCTTACTGAGGACGGTGGAAAAGGACATCGCCCACCTGTACAGGCACCCCAACTCCAGTGGCCGCTGTTCTGCGGAGGCAGAGACTGCAGAAGACCAGGAAATCCAGAGGATAAATGAGCACCCTTACACAAAGGACTCGGACTCACCTCTGAGTGACCGGGAGTCCAGGGTGCCAGACTCGGGCATCCCCAGGGACTCAGACCAGCTGTCCTGCCTGTCTGGGGACACCGATGTCCTGGTCACTGGGGACATAGCAGATGCCAGCCACACGGTGGAGGCAGGAGAGCGAGGGCCGGGCTGCGGCACTACCTGCGTTCCAAGCCCTGTGTTGCCCCAGGCCCTTCCAAAGACAGAGGCCAAGGAGGGCGTCCTGGCAGGTGTCAGAAAAGGGCCGGTCTTTACCTCAGCGAGGGAGGCCACCCCACCTGCTCACATCACCCCCGAGCATGAGGCCCGGGGCGGCTATTCCTGGGATCATCTCCTGAGCTGGGAACCCAAGTTCCAGCCTCTGGCTTCAGTGTTCAATGACATCGCAGGTCTGAAGGATGAACAGGCACACAGGCCTGGTGCCCTGAAAGAGAAGGTGTTGGTTTTCCCCCCACCCTTGATAACAGCAGTAGCCCAGCCTGGCATCAAAGCAGTGCCCCCACGAATGCCAGCCAACGCCCCAAGGCAGGTTTCTCACAAGTACCCCCGCTCCCCCGTACTCTGCCCCCTCGGTGCCCAGCTGGAAGCCATGGCCCCCAGTTTTTCTCCATCTCTCTCCCTGTTGACCGTGCAGACCCCTGTCATGCCTCTCCTGTTGTCAGAAGAAGAATTCTTAGGGACCCACGTCAGGGGTACATGCCATGAGCTCAGAGCAGAAGATGAAGTTCAGATATAAAGCGATGGTGACGAGTGACTTGACAAAACGCCCTCGAGCCAGCTCCTTGAGGGTGGCTGCATTCTTACCTAAGAGCAAAAGATGTCACTTAGGGTTTTTCAAATCATCCCCTATATTTCTCAGATTTGCTACGGTCTTACTGAGAAGTTACTTCTTCTGTTAACCTTTGTGTTTGCTCTCAGACCTCACGTTTGCATATGTCACGCTGGCCGTGTTCTGCCTTATCGGTTTTCTGCGTGAGTTGACTTCCGAAGGACACAGACTGCCCAAGTGTTTGTAGGGACATGACTCAGGCTGCGCTCGGGCACCGTGACTGCTCTGTACACTGCTGGGTCTAAAGCCAGTGAGTGAGGCTGACCAGGGGCCAGTTCAGGACCACAAGCAAAAGAGAGAGAAACTCCAGAGGGAAAAGCTTATGCTTTAAGGCAGAGTGGCAGATTTGGGTCAGAGACGCACAGGGGCACGTCTCTGCCTGCCCCGATCCCACACCGTGGAGTTCAACTCTAACTTGGGAGTCCAACTTGGGAATCCAGTGAGAAATGCAGGCTGAAATTTGTCCTAACTGTACCGGTGTGGAGAACAGTAAGATAATCCTTTCTAATGAAAACGAACCACAAATGCATGCCCTTCACAGAGGGCCGGGAGGGACTAGCCAGGCAGGGGATGGCTGCCCGAGACACCTTCTTTGGCCTTCAGGAATAAAATGCTGATTGTTGCCGTACTCTGTCCCTGTAACATGGTACTGTGTAGACGTGACACTTCGAAGATTAATTTATAGAAATCCTCTCATATTTTCTTCGAGGTATGGTAACTTTTCGTATGAAATAATTTATCTACCCAGTCTTTTAAATTTGTGTAGATAAAATTATGTTATTAGCAAATGATAAATGTAATAGACGAATTTAGCTGTATATTTTTAGCTGAAGATTTTTTTATATATATAAATCTTTCTACTATGAACATTAAGAGTAGACGGCAGAAGTCTTTCTTCCATTTGTTCAGATATTTAGCTTTGACAGTCATCGGATGGAGCCGTCTGGCCAGCCAGCTAGACCTCGCTGCTCTGCACAGTTACTACGACAGAAATGCAGGGGCGTCTGTAGTGCGGTGCTCGCGGGTACTATGGCACCCTTCTCCCCCTGAGCCTGATAATCCATCAAAGATTCTTACCCTTTTAGGAAGGCAGAGCTGATGACAGTGGTTCAGAACTCATCTTCCCATGGTAGGCACCATAGTCAGGTTTTAGAAGAACGGATGAGGAATTCCAGTAGGCTGGCCCTGGAGCCAAGGTCTGGTTAAGGGAGCCTGATCCCACGTGGCCAACTATAGTTCGAATCCTGGTCCTGGTGGCTGGAAAAAACCACTGTGGTTACATGTATCTGCCTGCCCCAAATCCCCCCAGGATAGAGAAGTGAGGAGAAGGGATTTCACTGTTACCACACCCCTTGGGGGTTCTCTCTCTCTCTCTGTCTCTCTCTGGCAAGTTGGTGTGTCCTCTGACAATTGAAAAGAAATAAATCCTAACGTAAAATCTAAAAGGTATTTGGTATTGTTTTCATAGTAGTTAGGGTAGACTTCTGCCACAGAGACATTGTCTTTATTATTTTTTTGTTTTGGCATAGACATCATCTGTGAAATTACGTCAGGTAATTAATTTTCCTTTAGGGACAAACATCGCAGCGTGGAGCGTTTGATAGATGGATAATTCTGTGGTGTCCTGTGCCGCTATTATCTGTTACATGTGTTCGGTGACTCACATTAACAGGAAGTATGTGAAACCTCATTAGAAATTGTGTGAAACGTGAAGGTTGGACGAGCCTAGGACCCCAGGAAGAGTCGTGTAGCCGTGCGACATTCACGTATTGGAGGACTAACGCGTCTCCTCTTCCCTCATGCCAGCTGGGAAAGATTTCATGCCATCTGGGGAAACACGGGGTCCTCTCCCCACTCTCTATCGATCACTTCAGCTCCTTCACAAGATTTTTTTTTAAGCATAGGAAAAAATTCAATGTGCCTTTTTTTTTTTTTTTTTTGGTGATTCTATATGGAAATTTTGTTTTGCAAGAGAATTATTTCTGGAAATCAAGAACGTTTTGTTGTTTTAAATTAGGTTCTTCATTTACTGTACTTAGAGGAGTTATCAGGGCAAGTAGCATGATACTTAAGGTGCGGGACTCCCATACGGCTGACCACATTTCGAGTCCCGGACACGGTGACTTGAAAAGCATGCCAGTTGGGACCAGCAGTTAGCGTAATGGCTATGTCACTGGACTCCCATGTAATCGATCACGGTTCCAGTCCCGGACCTGGTGGCTTAAACTCATGCCGGGCTCATGTGCGTGCATGCCCAAGATCCCAAGAGGAAAATGGAGAAGGGATTGTGGCGTGGCCATCCCCCCCTGGGGGGGTGATTTCTCGCTTTCTGTCTCTCTGTCTCTCTCTGTCTTTATGGCGAGCGCACGCGCCCTATAGCAAAAACCTCTTAAAAAAAAAAAAATCATTCCAGTTGTGTGTGCTTGCTTGCCCCAAATTCCAGGAGAATGTAGGAGAAGGGATTGTGGCTTGGCCATCCTCCCTGGGGGGTGATTTCTCTTTTTCTCTCTCTCTCTCTCTCTGGCGAGTGCACACACCCTGTAGCAAAACATTAAAAAAAAAAAGTTATCATTTGCACCTCACTCATCCCCCAAGTTATCTGCCAGTGATTAGTTCTTCATTCTGGACGTGTCTCTGCATTTGTTTCCAGCTATTTTGTAAGAACAGAAGACGTGAGATATTTGAACTTCTTACCAGTGTGAACGGATTATTAATACTGTATCCAGCACCACGGTACCTCCAAGCCTCCGAGCACATGGGGCTGAGAGGAAACGTGAACGTCGGCCCTTTCACCATGGGGCTTTTTCCTACGTAACAATATAATTTGTACAGCTTTCCTTCACGTTTTCTATTAACTTGCCTCATACGTTCTGTGTTACTTTGCTGATCTACACACTGGCTTTCGCACTCTGGAGGGGGTACAGAACTTGTTAGTGGAAAATCATATTAAGCCCCAAATTCATAAGCTATAAAATAAAAGCCAGTTGTCTCTGGTGGAATTTTGGCTGCCTGAAATTCTGGACTTTCTCTTTGGCAGCCTTCAAAACCCTGGTGTAAATCAGTACCAAGTGGATGTCGGAATTCCTCGTCCCAGCAGTAATCATTGAATTGGCTTCCAAAACAGATTCCTGGGCACAGAAAGGGAAAAATGCTGTCTCTTTAGGGATTTGATCATGAACTGCTTTCAAAACTACGAGAAAGCACTCTGCCCTACGGGCCGCCTGCATCTATGCGTGTCGAGCTATAATAGGTGCCTCACCAAAGGGTCTGGGTTTCTCAGCACCGTGGCCCTTAGAACCCTCCTAGCTGTGTCTTCTAGAAGGTATGGTGATGGAAACTATCAGCTTCAAAGTTATTCCCACCCAAATGTTCGCTTTGCTATTTTTGTTTGTTTGCCGCCCATTTTACATATAGTTACGTGAAAAAAGACAAGCCATAAGTGAGGATCTAAGATGGCAGGGTACTTCAAAGGGATGAGATAGACGTGGTGGGTACCGGCCAGGGGTTCTCACATGTGGATAGGCTCACTGGGTCTATTCTCCCAGCACGTCGTCCTTGAACTCCCAGGTGTAGAGCCGTCTGTTGGGTCATAGCGGAGGAGAGTTCAGATGGATGATCATGCCATACGGGATACCAGGGCCACTGGGGTTGCAGACGCTTTGCTTAGGATGAAAACGGGGCAGTCCGGTATGAAAGATGCAGGGAGGGAAGGAGGAGGGAGAGGAGGACTGAGAGACAGAAGAGAAAACAGAGGCTTAAACCTAAAAAAGAGTACTTTGGGACACAGAGCCACGCAAGAAGGCAGAATGGTGAGACTCATAAAATGGAATTGTTCCTGTGGGAAGATTTTTCTGAATCATTTTCCCCTTGCAGATTTATTCTTTGGAGGAATCTCTTTTCTCCTCCTTCCATTCCGTCCCTCTAAGTCTCTTCCTCCATTGTCTGACAGATTGGGAACCTAAAGCTGGATGACAGCAAACCAGCATCCATTTGACCAAGAGCACTTGAATTTATTGGTTTTGTTTGGTTTTGTTTTGTGCCTAGTCTTTTTTCTTGGTGGCTACTCCTTTTTGAAAGATGAGTGCTTACCTGTAGTTCTGATTTTATATTAAAATGTTACGCTTTGGCCCAGCTGTGGTGGTGCAGTAGCAGCGCACAGCTCTTAGTTCTGGAGGCCATAGAGGAGACCAGGGTTCCGTTCCCGGGTCAGTTTTTACATGGCGGGTGCACACATACCCCAGATCCTGGCTGGCTGAAAAGGATGGCGGAGGGTCACAGCGTGAGGCCTGGTGGTGCGTGCCTTTCTCTCTCTCTCTCTCTTTCTCTCTCTTATGAAATAAACAAGCAAATTTAAAAGCATGTGTGTGTGTGTATATATTACATTTTATGTAACTTTTAAAGCACAGCATAATACACAGGGCCTAGTTGATAGTTCGTTCTCAATTTTATTTGAATTTGAGTGACATAAACCACTTCGATTCCATGTATAGCAAAGAAATTTGTCCAGCAGAGGCAGAATGGTGGAAACCCCAGAAAGACGCAGCCTCACGTGGCCCAGGGCCAACCTGTACCTTTTTCTTACAAACTCAGCCCTTGGCTCCTGGATGGCAATGGGCACTTCCTACTTCTGGGTCTACGTCACTTTCATCTTTCCACCCAGTGCATTTGCAAAACCCCAACTGCGAAGTGAGTAACGGAGAGGGGGGCACGCCAAATAAATAGCAGACGCACCAGCGCATCTTTTGAATGAGAAAGCACTATTTTGGTTATAAAACTAAATAAGTGGATTTAGTTGTTAGATAGAAGCCCTCGGGGCAAAGGCCTGGTCTCGCTGGCGTTATGAAGCGCAGCTGGTTTGTGGGATGAATGAGCGCGTGTGTGAATGGGCGCCGGGGGGAAGGGGGTGCCGTCACATGAAGCTGTGACACAGAGGCCTTGAACCGATTAAGGGGGAATTCTTACAGAGCTCCGCAACTTTAGCCAATCGTAGGGCATGGAGAACATAAGTGCAAAATGTTATGGCATCTCTTGGAAAAAGCCAAAGGGCCAAACATTCCTCCTGTAATGTGGTGTGTTTTCTCTCTCTCTCTCCTTCCTTGCCACATCCATGTATATCTAGGGAGCGTGTGACATAATAGAAACAAGCTATATGTGACATTCGAAGGCATATCGTTTGAGACAGCAACATGACATGCTCAGACATGCTGGTTTAATGTGACTTCAGATCCATAATAAGCCATGACTGCCCTGGGGCTTCAGAATGAAGTTCTGTCAGTGTGAAGGAAGGATACAGCTCAGCAGATACGCCTACAGTGGTTACATCAGAATTCATGAAAACGTTAAAGTACAAACAATGTGAGGAATTTATGACATTCTGTATGTGCATCTGCTCCGTGTGTTAAAGGTAACATGTTATACAAGGACAGATGATTTAATACGTGCATTCTGAGGAATAGGAGAAGGGCGTGAATATCTTCACACCATAAGCATAAATGAATTTTATTGGATTCTTGAACAAATGTTAAAACGATACCATCTGCACCAGCAGTGAAAGAGAATGGAAATGAGAAAGAGCATTTATAATGTAAAACGCAAAGGTGGAGGCATAGATTTGAATTTATGACAACAGAGTGTTGTAACAAGTTATGAGAAAGGAGAGTTGGGAACTGTTTCATAGATTCAAATAGATACTTATTTTAATACCTCTTGCATGAATCTGGCCTCCGCTAAGCTGGACTGTTTACAGAGCTTACATTCTGAAGGTGATAACAATAAAAACATGTTTTCAGATGCTGTAACATGTTATATTAAGGAAAAAAAAAAAGCCAGAGTAAGACAAAGAGAAGTACGGAGCCTTGATCAGGTTGTGGGGGGAACATGGCAGGAATGTGTAGGCTGAACACCTTAGGAAGGGGTCTCTGCGTGAACTGAAGGAGCCGTGGACTGCAGGTCCGAGTGTCTGGACATACGCAGGCCCTGCAGAGGGACCACCCCGAGTGTCTGGGAAGCTCGACAGCCTGCAGCTGGTGTGACAGAAGAGGAGTAGGAAATAAGGTGACGGAGGCCACCAGGGTTCAGATAAGACGGGCACTATGGGCTGTGGTAGAAGGCAGAGGAAGTCCTTGGTGGTTTCCGCACCAGGGTATGAATGATCTGATCGATACTCAGGAAGGGTAGCTGGCCACTTTGCAGGCTGGGGGAGGTCGTAAGGTCGCAGGCCGCTAGCTCCTTGGCCCTTGCGGTAATCTCAGCTAGTGGTGACTGGCGCTCGGTCTGCAGTGCTACAGGTAAAAGTGATTACCGTGGGGTGTTAGTAGAGGTAGAGTTGCTAGTTCTTGGTAGTGGGTTGGAAGGAGAGTGTGGAGAAAGTTAGACATGAGCTTGGGCTTTGGGAGAGGATTTAGAGTGATGGGGAGGAACTTTGGAGTCAACAGGGTATGTGCAGGAGTTAAGCCATGAGATGCAGGGGACAATTCAGGAATGAGTGCAGACAGAGAAAGGACCCCGGGACTGACATGGGACACTGGTGAGGAGGCTGAGAAGAGAAGAAAGGTTCAGCCAGTCATTCTCAGGAAAAAACAGCTAGTGATGTAAGGCGTGAAAATAATATCGTGTGGGAGCCAGCAAGTGGCATGATGGTTAGGTGCTAGATTCCCGCATGGCCACCTGTGGTTAGGGCTCCAGACCTAATGGCTTAAAACATAATGAGGAGTAGTGTGTGTGCATGCCCAAAATCCCAGGACGAGAATGGAGGCGAAGGGACAGCAGCATGGCCATCCCCCCTGGGGAGGTGTTTCTTACTATTGCCCCCCCTCCCCTCTCCCCGCCTCACTCCAGCAAATACACACACTCTATGAAGAAAAAAAAAAAAAAAGAAAGAAAACACAAAAGGAGGAAAGTATGTCTCCCAAAACCCTAGTAAAAGAAGTGCTTTAGAGTCTAGTCAAGGTAAGGTAATATGGCTTTTTAAAAATATTGCCAAATTTCCTGGCATAGTGCAGTAAAAATTCATGGACAATATCTTCAACAAAAAGAGAAATATATATAGATGTGTGTGTGTGTGTGTGTGTGTGTGTGTGTGTATACAACTCTAGAATGTGGGCAGGCAAGCAAAATCACCAACTATTGGCAGAAATAGGAGAAAAAGAAGAACTTCCAACTTTCTTTGAGCCAAAGAGCCAGAAAACAAGTTTTCCCTCCAGGAAAGTTCTACTGCTGGAGCAGAAGCCTAGCGTTTCTGAGGATAACTGTCAAAGCAGAGGAGGGCACTCATTTTGTAGGTGAGTATGGAAAATTAAGGTAAAATTAGGTTATGCTGGGATATTCAAGTCCCCAGAGCTCTTGGAAATACCCAAGCCAAATTTTCCCCTGGAAGAACAGAAAAGAAGCAAATTCTACTGATTGCAGAGTTCAAATTCATCTAAACAACTAAGGGGAGAGAGCCTGGGTATAACAGGGAGAAGGTACCAGAGAAAGCAGAGGGTATGGAGAGGTTGGGGTTTCTTCTTAAAGAGATTTTTGTTCTAGGGTGCTCGCGCTCATCAGAGAGACAGACAGAAAGTGAGAAATACTCCCCTGGGGAGAATGGCTACCCCGAAATTCCTCTTCCATTTTCCTCTCAGGATTTTGGACACACTCGCACAGGTGCCTGGGTGAGTTTTAAGCCACCAGGTCTGGGACTCGAACCATGGTAGACTATGTGGGAGTCCAGTGACATAGCCATCAAGCCATCCGCTGGTTTCCAAGAGGTCCTATTTGTAAATACTTTGTAGAAACAGAAGAAGAGGGGCCCTAGAGCCATTTTTTTTTTTTTTTTTTTTTAAATATCCTGGCCTTCCACCATCCATCCACTACACTATCCTAACAGGGAAGTCCATCTCGAAAAAATGTAAGCATCAGAAAATTGCAGTACAAAATATATTCTCAGCAAAGAGACTAATGCTCTGAGTGATAGCCCGATGAACAGTGAAGACATACTAGGAAAATCTGGCAAAAAAGTCTAATGAAAGTTTAATATTTCCAAACTTGCTAAAGGACATTAAGAAAATAATGAAAACTGCAAAGGTTACATAATCAGAAAAGTTCAGAGATGAAAAAAAATATAGGCAAGAGGAGGATGTTAAAAGGGAGAAGAGAGAACTTAAGAAATAAGTAAAAATTTGGGGCCGACAAGTAGCATGGTGGTTAAGGGCGCTAGACTCCCACATGGCCGACTGAGGTTCGAGTCCCAAACCTGGAGCGTGCTTTCTCACTTTCCCTCTCTCTACCTCTCTCTCTGTCCCTCTCTGGTCAAATTAAAATAAATAAATAAAAAGATGAAAAAAATAAAAATAATTCTTAAAAAAAAGGAAATAACTGAAAATTTAAAAATTCAGAAGATTGAACTAGAAGAAACAAAAAATGAATAAACACCAATGGAAGTACAGTAAGAGAAATGGAAAACGGGGGGAAATGGAAATAAAAACATAATAAAAAGAATTAAGAGATCATAGATTTAGCAAACTGGGAAAAATGATTCAACAGGTGTATAACTAGAATTCCTAAAAAAGAAAACCAAAGAAATGTGGGACCAGCAGTTAGCATAATGGCTATGTCGTGGACTCCCATGTAGTTGAATGCGGTTCAAGTCCCGGACCCAGTGACTTAAAATCACACTGGGCACGTGTGTGTGCATGCCCAAGATCCTGAGAGGACAATGGAGAAGGGATTGCGGCGTGGCCATACCCCCTGGGGGGTGATTTCTTGCTTTCTGTCTCTCTGTCTGTCTTTGTCTTTCTGGCGAGTGCACGTGCCCTATAGCAAAAAACCCTCACCAAAAAAAAAAAAAAAAGAAAAGAAAAGAAAACCAAAGAAATGTAATAGATAAAATATTTTTAAAAAAAAGAAAAGAAAACATTACAGATGTAAATAAAAAATCTAAATATTGAAAAGATATCCTGAGCTTTGGCAGTTTTGTCCTGGGGTGTGATCCAGACACAGTTGCAAAGAAACTCTTGCGAAAAGGATCCACACTAGCAAATATCAGTCATGGAAGAAAGTTCTTTTTTATTTTCAAGAGTTATGTGTTAATTTTATTTATTATTTTTATTATTTTTTCATTTGTTATAGGACACATAGACTCACCAGAGAGAGAGAGAGAGAAAGGGAGAAAGCAAGCTGCCAGGTCCAGGACTCCAGCCATAGCTGGCCATGTGGGAGTCCAGGCCTTAACCACCCACCACCTACTGACCCCAGGGAGTAAGTTCTTGAGGCAACAAAAATTGGATTACCATATGATTCTCTTTTCAAAGGTTGTTTCAATGTCTCAGTCTGGTGAGAGATATTTGACTTCCTTGTTTTTTCTGCTGTTTTAAAGGAAACACTGCCTTTGACTCTCCAGTGAATCAAACCATGCAGATAGGCCCCGTCAAGCATATTTTTCATACATTAAAGAGAATTTTAATTTCTACCACGTACAACTCCTTTATTTGACATAGGAAATTTTGGTATAGGAAAAAGGAATTTTGGCTTTGTCTTGTTAATGTGTGACATCTTACAAGCCACTAAAACTCTCTGAGCTGTAGGAGAAAAGATAATCACACCGATATATATATCAGGGAGTTTTTGTTCTTTTATAAAATGAGATATTATATGTGAAATCACTTGTAAATGGCAAAATATAATCCATAATAAATAGTCACTTGGTAAGATTCTGAGATACCAATATATCTTAAGTAGAGGATTCATTTCTTTTCTAGTTTTGAGCTCACATTGGCTGTTTACCTTCCTAAGTTCTATTCAAAATCTAAGTTCTGGGCCCAGAAGATGGCGTGGTTACAGGGCTGAACTCCCATGTGGCCGACCGCAGTTTGAATGCTGCAGCTTGCTGTCTCACTTTTCCTCTTTCTCTCTCTTGCCCTCTTTGTGTCTCTCTCTGGTGAGTGCTTGTGCCCTATAGCAAATTAATAATAATAATAACAAATAAAATTAAATAAATCTTTTTTTAAAAAAATCTAAGTTCTTTTTAATTTCTTTGGACTACACTCCTCACATTTCATGCTAATGAGAATTACCTGGAAAACTTCAAAATGCTATTTTTGTAGCCTTTCCCCCAAGATTCTGATGTAGTAGATCTAAGTTAGGACCCAGGATTCCAATAGTAGTGGGCTCTAGGCCTCAATTATAGAAACACCAGCTGAAAGTAGACCCCGGTTAACAGTTTTGCTATTAAATGACGAGCTGCACGTCTTGGAGCACAGGAGCCAAAGCGGGGAGTCTGGAGAACTACCTGGACTAGGACTGGCTATGCCAGCCTAGAGCTCGGTAGGAGGCAGACATTCAGTCAATACGTACCTATGATAATGCATGGATGAGGTCATCCATCCTGTGGCTTTAGATAAGTATTTCTCCCCCTCAGTTTCTTCATCAGTAAAGTGAAGGTATTGAACTCAATGACTTCTAATATCCTTTTGCTGTAAGGTGCGTGCGCTCACCGAAAGACAGAAAGCGAGAAATCACCCCTCAGGGGGGAGGCCACACCGCAATTCCTTCTCCTCTATTCTCCTCTCGGGATCTTGGGCACGCACGCACACGCGCCCGGTGTGAGTTTAAGTCACCGGGTCCAGGACTCTAACCGCAGTCGGCTACATGGGAGTCCAGTGACATAGCCATTACACCAACTGCTGGTCCCAGTGACTTCTAATATCCTTTTTTTTTTTTTTTTTTTTTTTTTTTTTTTTTAATGAGAGGTTTTTGCTATAGGGCACGTGTGCTTGCCAGACAGACAGAGAGAGACAGAGAGACAGAAAGTGAGAAATCACCCCCCAGGGGGGATGGCCACGCTGCAGTCCCTTCTCCTCCATTCTCCTTTCGGGATCTTGGGCACGCATGTACACGCGCCTGGCGTGAGTTTAAGCCACTGGGTCCGGGACTCCAACTGCAATCGGCTACATGGGAGTCCAGCGACATAGCCATTACACTAACTGCTGGTCCCACTTCTAATATCCTTTTGAGCTTTGAATGCCTCTGACCCATCCAACTGTGAGGCCTACTACAGAAACAGTAACAGCTTCTAGAAAGTTGGTTAATCATCTTGAAATGCTGTAGTTATTCTTGCCAGCAAATAAATGATTAATAGTGAAATAATTTAATCACCCAACTGGCATCCTGTTAACCTGAGTTAATGTAATTTATTAATGTGACTAAGTTCATGTCATAGAGTAGTAGCTACAGGGTGACTATCAGGGGTCTTTCTTTCCTTTTGTTTATTAGAGGATTTTTGCCTTAGGGCATGTGCACTTGTTGAAGAGAAAGACAGTGAGAGAGAAAGTGAGAAATCACTCCCCAGGGGTGGTCGTCACACCACAATCTCTTGTCCATTCCCCTCCCAGGATCTTGAACACACACAGCATGATTTTCAAGCCACCAAGTCTAAGACTTGCACCTCGGTCAGGCATGTGGGATTCCAGCGATGTAACCGCTACGCCATCTGCTGGCCCCATAGGTTACTTTCTTGAGATATGATAATTAAATTTTAGAAATTGAGAGATAACTCCTTAAAATGTTCCATTCTTTCGGGATGCAGATAAAAAGAAAAAGGGTATTCTATGTAAAAATCTACCCAGAACAGTTAATAGGAATATGTAGTCTAAAAATCTATCATACTTTAAAGAAGATATCCTTTGGGCCTCCAGATAAAAATGCCAAGTTACTTACAAGGCAAAGAACATCAGATTGGCTTGCTTTTCAAAAATAGTAGTTTAGGCCAGACAACTGTAGAGTAGTATATTTAATATACTCCAAGACAACATAAGCCAAATTTTTGTATCCAGTTAAACTAACCTTTAAGTTTATATGTTATAATTGAGACATGAATATACAAGACTTCAAGGATTGTTTCTGAAGAATCAACTCGAGGTTAACCACAGTGATCCAGTCATCACACAATGCTCCGTTAGCTGGAGCCACATAGACAAGCCCAGGTTTGCATCCCAAGGTCTCCCTGTGTGCTGGATGTGAGCACGTGCCTGTGATCCGGGCTGGATGGGTTTGGGTCATGGCGTGAAGACCCTGTTACGGTGCCCTTCACTCTCTTTCAGGAAAAAAACTGAATCAACTTGGGGAACCAGCAGTTTTTATGTCACTGGAAAGTCGACCGAATCAAAGATCTTTGGGCGTGACCATGATTTCTCGCTTTCATGACAACGGAAAAAAGAATCAACTAATGAGTTTCTATCTAGGAAGGTTTATCATAAGATTAAGGACATTTCACTGTAAAAGTGATGGTAAACATAAAGATAGGAATAGTATGTAAATATATACCCTAACATGTCAATTAATTACAACTATAAAAATGGGAAAAACAGGAAGAGTGTTTGGAAATAGAATTTTGTTGTTTTGCCAGAAGGCATGTGCACTCTCCAGAGAGAGACAGAGAGGGAGAGACAGTGAGAAAGCAATTCCAGTGGGGCCTGGTCATACACAGTGCCTTTCCTCTCTCTCCCTCCCTCCTTTCAGGACTTGCAGTGTGCATGGACACACACTGGGTGTATTTTTTAAGTCACTGAGTCCAGGACTCACACCACATAGTTGGCCATGTGAGATCCAGTCACCCTAGCTGGTCTGGAAATAGAATGCTTTACAGGTATTAATTAGGAGTGAAACTTATTATCTTAAATTAGAAAAAAAAGAAAGAATACATTAGAGAAAATAATAATGAATTACAAAAATAGCTCATAAACGAATAAACCTGGTTCTTTAAAAATCATTTAAATGTGAGAAAATACAAAATAAGAAAATAGCATATGAAATAAGATAGAGCAGAAGGGGAATATTATAGTCATCAAAAGAAAGAAATTTACATCAGAAGAGACTTTCTGCACAACTCTACACAAATTCATTTGAAATCCTAAAAGAAAGAAATAATTTTCTAGGAAAATTTCTTCTGAAATTGACCCCAGCAAAGATTCTTATCACATCAAATTTAAGAGAAGAATTAAAGAAGCTCCCCCACAGATAGTTGTATGTGGATTTTACCAAACCTTTATATATTAGGTTATTCAAATGCTAAAGTATTCCAAAGCATGGACAATGAAAACATATCCTTTTAATGTATTGAACATAGAAGTCATATAAAAACTTGAAAAACATTGCACAAAACAAAATTACAATCTATTCCCACTTATAAATAGTAGGAAAACAAAATTATTAAATATTAACAGGAAAATTGATGGCACATTAAAAATAATATAACATGGATTCATTTCAGAAATACAAAAATGATTTGCTATTAAGAAATTAGCCAATACAGAGGACAGCAGGTGGCATGGTGGTTAAGGTGCTGGACACTCTCATGTGGCATGCATACAGTTGGAGGCTCTGGTAAATACATCAGTCTATAAATTGAAATTCTCAGAAAGCTTCACCTTAAAAATATGGTTAACTAAGAAAGACAAGTTCTAAGAAAGTACATAGCCAAGTTTTGAATAAAAACAATAACATATTTGAATGTGGTGATCTATCCCTACTCTAATTGCCTGCAAAAAGCAGTACCTAGTCCTCTATAGAGGGTAAAATCATCCAGAACATTTGTGATTATTCATAGCAATATTTAGCATTGAATCCAAAATTGCTAGACATACTGAAGACAAGGTCATATGACCAAAGTTAAAAGAAGAAGTATAATGGAAACAAATATAAAGGAGATCCATATATCAACCTTTTCCCATGTGGACTTAACTGTTCAGGAAATTAGACGATACAATGAGGGAGATTCAGAAGAGAACTTAAAAACTAGTTTAAAATAGGAAAAGGAAATTCTAAAGCGTAAAATACAATTGCCAGTTTATACCTCCCAGGATAATCATAATAAAAAGACTGATAAGAACAAGTCTTAGTGATGATGTGGAGGAACTGGAATGCTCATGTTGCTGATAGGAGTGTAAAATGGTGCAACCTCTATGGAAACTGTCCAGGAGTTCCTCGTAAGCATAGAGGTATCATATTACTCAGCAATTTCACTCTTAGATATACACCGAAGACAAATAAAAGTTAGGTTCATGAATATCTTAACAATATCATTCATAATAGCCAAAAAGTGGAAGCAACCCAAATGTCAATTAACTGACAAATCAAATGTGGTATACCCAATTTTATTCAGCCAAAAAGTATTGACATATGCTACAACATGAATGAAATTGAAAATATGCTAAATGCAAGAATCTAGTCAGAAAAAAATGACATTCTATATGACTGTTTATATGAAATGTCCAGAAGAGGCAGAAAGGAGATTAGCAATACTTAGGAATAGGAAAATTGGAGGAAAATGAGGAATGGCTGATAATGAGTATAATATTTCTTTCTGGATGATGAAAATCGTGTCTTAACATTGATTATGGTGATGCTTGTACAATTCTGTGAATGCACTAAAAACCACTGACAAACAATTTAAGTAAGTGAATTGTGTGGTATATGAATTATATTTCAGTAAAACTATAACTATAAATATAGCTATAAATGCAATAACTGAAATTAAGAATTCAATAAGTATGTTTACATCAGCTTAGACACAGATGAAGAAAGAATTTGTAAATGAAAAGGTATGTTCAAAAGAAAGTTATAGACTAAAACAGAAAAAGAGGTCTGGAAAATACTAAAAAGAGAATTAGATGTGAGTGGAACAAAGTAAAAGGGTCTAACATGTATAATTGGAGTCCCAAACGAAGAAGGAGATAATGGATCAGAAGCAATATTTGAAGAGATGGTGGCTGGGACCAGCAGTTAGCATAATGGCTATGTCGCTGAACTCCCACATAGTCAACCGCGGTTCAAGTCCTGGACCCGGTGTCTTAAACTCGCACCAGGCACATGTGCATGTGTGCCCAAGATCCCGAGAGGAGAATGGAGGAGAAGGATTGCAGTGTGGCCATCCCCCCTGGGGGGAGATTTCTTACTTTCTGTCTTTCTGTCTCTCTGTCTGTCTTTCTGGCGAGCGCACACGCTCTATAGCAAAAACCTCTCAAAAAAAAAACAAAAAAACAAAAAAACAAAAGAGATGGTGGCTGAAAATCTTCCAAAAATTACATTAAATCACAGTTTTAAAAGTGCTGCAACCCCCAAATATGATAAATAAAAAAGCAAACCATAATCACACACAAAATTGCTGTAAAACTAGCAATAGTCTTCAAAGCGTTCAAAGAGAAATGACACATTATCTTCAAAGAACTGAGAGCACATGAAAATATAACACATGGTAAAGAAAGCACATCTAATCAGTGATTAAAAGAAGAATGTTTTTAATAAGTGGGATTGGGATACCTGGAGAGCCATATGGAAAAAAAATTAAACTGATTCATTCTTCACACCATACACCAGGATAAACCATAAAATAAATACAAGCAAATACTAAAAGAAAACTTGAGTGTGTACTTTTATAAACTGTAAGTGGAAACTCTCCCCTCTTTTTTTTATTTTAAGAGAGAGATTTTATTGCCACAGGGTATATACACTCTCTAGAGACAAAATATTTAAAAAGAGAGAGAGAGAGAGAGAGAGAGAAAATGAGAAATCACCCCCCAGGGTGGATGGCCATGCTGTAATCCCTTCTTCTCCATTCTCTCAGGATTTTGGGCATGCACCCACTTACACAAGTACAGAGCCTTAACCACTATACCATCTGCTGGCTCCTAGAAACTCTTTTCTAGTAAGACTTAAAATTCAGAATCAATAAAGACATTGGTCATAATTTGACCTAAAAACATTTTACATGGCAAAAAAAAAAAAAAAAAAAAAAAAAAAAAAATTCTAAACCAACCACAGAGTTCCAGAGGATGTGTATTGTGGTGCTATGTCAGTCTTACGTCAGAGGGCTGGGGTTGTATGACTGGTAAACACTTGGGAGAGAAGGGTCAGTGCCTGTAAGGAAGCGATGTCTACCATTTAAACACCAGGAAGAGACGTTGTTGTTTACATCAATCCCTTCTCCTCCATTCTCTTCTTGGGGTTTTGGGCATGAACACATGTGTGCCTGGTGTGAATTTTAAGCTGCCGGGTCCAGGACTCGAACCACTGTTGACTACGTGGGAGTCCAGTGACATAACCATTATGCCGTCTGCTGGTTTCTAAATTCTGTTTTTTATTTTTAAATGTATTCATTTATTTTGTGCTTTTGGTAAGTCAGATATATTTACTAAAAGTACATTTTCATCTGTTAAAGAGAAAACATTTGAAGGCACATTCGTCTTCATTTCATTGGTGAAATTAACATGAGTGTAATCTTCATTTTATGTGGTTTTGACCATAGCAATTGAAACTTAAAAAAAAATTATATTGGGACTAGCAGTTAGCATAATGGCTATGTCGCTGGACTCCCATGTAGTCTACCGCGGTTTGAGTCCTGGACCCGGTGGCTTAAACTCACGCCGGGCGCGTGTGCGTGCGTGCCCAAGATCCCAAGAGGAGAATGGAGGAGAAGGGATTGTGGCGTGGCCATCCCCCCTTGGGGGTGATTTCTCGCTTTCTGTCTCTCTGTCTCTCTGTCGGTCTGGCGAGCGTACGCACCCTATAGCAAAAACTTCTCCAAAAAAATAAAAATTATATTTAATGTACATATTTACAGTGTACAACCTTTTTCCTTTTTTAGTATCTTTTAGACAGGGCCTTGCTGTCCTGGCCCGCCCACTCAGCATCCCTGTTGCGGGTACAGGACTTGGCACTACACCGGCCCTTGAGGTTGCAGTGGGGACGGAACCGGGGCCTTCCTTGTGGTCCCAGCCTGCAGAGCTCGGTGCCTTAGTATCCTGTGCCACTGCCTCTGCCTCTGGGCCTGATTTTACCTTTTAGCTCATTTTCTTTTCTTCCTTTTCTCACCTGTCATTCATTTTCTCTTCCGTAGATGCAATGGAAATAATATACCTATTTTTAGAATATTAAAGTAATCTTTAACAATGAGTTGAAAGCACGTGGACTTTTACTACTTTATACAGGTTCACTTTTTCTCATTTAATTTGCATAAAAGAAGAGTTTCTATTTCTTATCTTAAAATTCTGTAAAGTCTCTCAACTCTATGCTAATTATGGAAAGCACATGTGGTTAATTTGATGAAATGGACAAATTGCAAGTAGTGAAAATCAAAGGCTTTAGATGATTGTCAGGTTATATGTCATATAAAAGCGAAATATATTAACTTTTGTGAACTTAAATAATAGCTCAATTTTATTGAGTGTTCATTATGTGCCAAATATTGTGCTAAATGTTTTATGTGGGTAGTATATTTTGTTTAATCTTCAAAAGAACCCTCAGGGTAGATACAAATACGGTCTCACTTTACCAGTGAGGTAACCAGCATGGCTTAAAGGACTGGTAACTGGTGGAGCCTGGAATTCAACTCAGTGGTGTGACCGGAAGCTCATCGTTTAACCCCTTAGCTACATTATCTCGCTCCTGAAAGGCTCTTAAAACTGTCTAATTTTTACAAATTATAAAATTATATTGACTCCAATTTAAAATTCTTTTATATGTACAGCTAATGTTCAACAAATGACAAATAGGCTATTAAGCAGATATTTTTTCCTTGTGTTGAAATCTGTTGTCAATAGTTGATTTATAATATTTTTTTAAAGTTGACAATTTTATTTTCACATTTTACAATACAAATGAAAACTTGACTTTCTTGTCCCACTTGTCTAGAACTACTCTTATTTATTTTTTTTTAAATAGGAAGGGGGAGAAAGTATTCCTTGTCATGATGTGAGAAAATTCTCAGAGTGAAGCTGGCAGGTGCCATGGTGGTTAAGGGTGCTGGACTCCCACCTGGCTGACCATGGTTCAAGTCCCAGACCTGCCAGTTTGCTTTCTCACTTTCTCTCTCTCTCTGTCTTCTGGTCAAAATAAATAAATAAATAAATAAAGTTAAATAAAATAATTCTTAAAAAACAAGAAAACTCCCAGAGTCACAGCACCATGATCTCCTGGCAAAGTAGAACAAGTTAATATAAAACTGACATAAGAGGCCTCCCTCCATCCTTATCTGTCTGGCCATCATTCCTGACCAGTGGGCACATCAAGTGCCAGGTGGGGGGTCCCATCATTGTGGGCCCAGGCACCGTGGTCATGTGGCCTCATGCCAGGAGCAGGAGGAGGAGGGCCCATCATTGTGGGCACAGGCACCGTGGTCATGTGGCCTTCCCGTGGGTGGCCTCATGCCAGGAGCAGGAGGAGGAGGGCCCATCATTGGCATCGTGGTGGGGAACCCATACTGGGTGCTGGCATCATGCCCTGCAGGGTGAGGAGGATCCAGGAGACTGGGGAGGTGGTTGGGCTGCCTTGATTCATCAGTCAGGCTCTGAGCCTGCTCTTCCATCCACTTCTGAGGGTATCTTTCCTGTTCTGTCCGTGTTTCCTAGCTCTGCGCTGTGTCTTTCTCACAGGTGGGGACCCAGGGGTGAGGTATGGATCGCAGTAGTTAGGCATGTTGTTTTCAGGCTGTTGGTCACTGCGTCCCACCACGCAATTTACAATAAAGAGGTCATACCACAGGTACATAGTAGGTATAATTTTTCTGCTGACAAAAGATTTTCATAAAAAAATTTAAAAATGTTGCATGATTAAGCCATGATGCAGTATATTCTGGATGGGAAGTCACATTTTGTATGCTGATGATGCTGAGGGGACGAATGAAAATTAATTCATTAAAAAAATGTTTCAGGAAAACAAAACATGAAAACTGTCTTTCTTGAAATTAAAAAAATATGCATTAACAATATCTATTTGATGACTGCAGTGAGCTATAAAGCCGTAGCTAGGTGCTACTTTATAGTATGTTCATTCTACTCACTGAGGTCTATGCCTAAAGTCAGACTTGTATTCATGGATATGTAACTATCAGCTGTGCTTGCTATTGAAAATATTTAGATTAATAAAGATCTTTAGTGAATCAACAAAATGTGGGGGGGGAAAGGCATAGAAAGCAACCATGGATACCAGAGACAGTGTGGGAGGAGGGTGGGAGATGGCAGAGGGTGAGATAGGGAATCAAGAATAGGGGAAAAAAAGCAAAAGACACAAGAAACAAGAAATGGAAAATTATTTGTTGACAATAACACGTATGTTGATGTGCTGGATTGAGCCAATATACACTGTATTCTGGGTGGAAAAATCTCATTTTGTATGCTGTAATGATGTATAGTGAATGGATATAAATAAATAAATTTAAAATAAAAAAGTTTTAATGTTTTTTATTTATTTCTACCCTTAGTGAGAGAGAAAAGAAAGAGAGAGAGAGACAACACTCCCAAAGTATCTTTTTTTTTTTTTTGACAGAGATTTTTGCCATAGGGCGCATGCGCTCGCCAGACAGACAGAGAGAGACAGAGAGACAGAAAGCGAGAAATCACCCCCCAGGGGGGATGGCCACGCCGCAATCCCTTCTCCTCCATTCTCCTTTCGGGATCTTGGGCAGCACGCACACACACCCGGTGTGAGTTTAAGCCACCGGGTCTGGGACTCGAACCGCGGTCGACTACATGGGAGTCCAGCGACATAGCCATTACACTAACTGCTGGTCCCTCTCCAAAGTATCTCATGTGGAAGTCCAGTCCAGTCTCAGCCAGCCTGGATCATGGGCTCACACATGCCTATCGTACTCAGGGAGGTCTCTGGACGTGAACCCAGAACCTTCCCATGTGGACCAGCCTTGGAAAGCATCCCATTTTACAGCGGCATCACCCTCTAGCCTCTCCTAGAAAATGACTTTTAAAATAGAACTGATGACACTTCTGGTCAAAATGTCTCTGAACATTCATATATTGCTTCAGTCTCCACTGCAGACAAATAGTGACAAGATAAAATACTTGAAGCAAAAATTAAAATTAACCAAATTTTAAAAGTAAGATCATCTTCTCTGTGATTATATCCAGTAAAGTTGAAGGTATCCTACAAAATTGGTTTATTCCATTTCAAAGTATATGCTCTAGGGACCAGCAGTTAGCGTAATGGCTATGTTGCTGGAATCCCATGTAGTAGACCACGGTTCGCGTCCCAGACCCGGTGGCTTAAACCTCACGCCGGGCGTGTGTGCATGCGTGCCCAAGATCCTGAGAGGAGAAAGGAGAAGGGATTGTGGCATGACCATCCCCCCTGGGGAGTGATTTCTCACTTTCTGTCTCTTTGTCTCTCTCTGTCTGTCTGGCGAGCGCACGCGCCCTATAGCAAAAATCTCTCCAAAAAAAAAAAAAAAGTATACGCTCTAGAAAAAACATCTCCCACGATAGAGACATGAACAGAACTCAACACACCATATGCGGCTACGGTTTGCTGCAGGCAGTAGGCACTGCTAGAACTCGTCATCCTGCATCTATGGAGTGAAGTGCTGGAAAGGTTCTGTGTCAGATGGGAGCCATAACTGAGCTAAGTGACTGAACTAGATAGGTCTTCTGAGCTCCTTTCCCCAAAGGGATAGGAAAGGGTTGCTGACCACCTGGGAACGCGAAACGCTGCAGGATATTCAGTCTCATGAGCAAGGCCTAAGTCAATCTGCCCGTAACTTAGTAATTATTCTACTCTACCCCAGTGTCACTGAGAGACAGGAGGCTTTGACAGTCACTATGTGACCTGGTTCTGGAACTAACATTCCTATTAATATCAGAAATAATAGAAGGATCTCTTTTATGACTATTTAAAAGTATGTGGGTCATTGTATAATGCAGCCAGGCCAGAAAGAAATGAGGCACACAATTTGGAAAGGAAAAGATAAAACAGTCTTTGTTTGTAGACAATATCACTGCCTAGACAGGGATTTGCTTATCAGTTATTAGAACAGGGAATTGATAAAGGTTATAAATTGATAACGTATCAATGTCATTAACGTCCTTACATGTCATCAGCTGGGAACGTAATACAAGTAAAGCCCATTATCTCATCTCCAATAACAACGAGGACAATAAGGTACCTAAGAGTCAATCGCATTTTTCTTTTTTTGAAGAGGTTTTTTTTTTTTTTTTTTTTTTTGCTATGGGGCACGTGCACTCGCCAGACAGACAGAGACAGAGAGACAGAAAGTGAGAAATCACCCCCCAGGGGGGATGGCCATGCCGCAGTCCCCTCTCCTCTATTCTCCTCTTGGGATCTTGGGCACACACGCACACGTGCCCGGAGTGAGTTTTAAGCCACCGGGTCCAGGACACGAACTGCGGTCGACTACATGGGAGTCCAGCGACATAGCCATTACGCTAACTGCTGGTCCCTCAATCTCACATTTTGAAGAACTTTAAAAATGGTAGTGCAGGAAATAGCAGACCTATCAAGTGAAGATTATAAGGTGAAAAAGGATACTCACTTATCAAAAAGATGACAATTCTCTGTGAATTCATCTATAGATCAATGTGATTCAACTAAAAGGCCAGTGTGTTTTTACAGAATTGGACAATATGATTTAAAAATTCATACAGAAAAATGAAGACTTGAGAACAATAAAAACAACGCTGAATGCAGAGAGAGAAAGAGAAAGCGTAGGAGGATCCTAGCAGATCTGAAGAGTTGAAACGGATCAAAGAGGCTTCCACCAGGTATATGTACAGAGATGGCCTAGCAAAACAAGCAGGAGGTGGATAATTTAAGAAATGGTGCTGAACTAATGTTATTGTATAAAAATGAAGATAGACATGGATATTCCTTATCTATACAAAATGAAAATGAAAACTAAACTTTGAGAAGAAAATATAGAACATCGTTATAGCCCTAGAGAAGAAAAGACTTTGTTAGAAAGACACAGAACACAAAAACACACAACAACATTAATAAATATAACTACCTTAAAATTATATTTTAAAACAAAAATACCATATGAACAGAGTTATAGAAGAATCTATAGCCTAGAAGAAGGCACTTACAATATAGCAAGAAAAAGGCCTAGTATCCACACTAATAGCAAATTAATAAGAAAGTGATAGCTTAGTATAAACAATAGACAAAGAAAAGAGACAGAAAAAGAAGTTTGTATGGGGCCAGCAGGTAGTGTGGTGGTTAAGGTGCTGGACTTCCTCCTGGCTGATTGAGGTTCAAATCCTAAACCTGGTAGCCTGGCCATCTCCCATGGGGGGGAGGGTGATTTCTCACTTTCCCTCTTACTGTCTTTTTCTGTCTCTCTGGTGAGCACATGCACTCTATGGAGAAAAACTAAAAAAAGAAGAAAAAATAAATTTTTATGGTCAATGAACATTTCAAGCTCAACGAGATGCACTATTACATACCTATCATATTGGCACACATGTGAAAATCTGACAATACTTAAGTGTTGACAACATTGTAGAGAATTAAGAACTTTCATATGACATGTGTGGAAATTCATAGTTTTCCTATACTATTAATTAGTATAACCACCAGGGAGAACAATTTGGTAATATCTAGTAAGTTGAAGATACTCTTCCTGAGAACCCACTTAATTCCTTTTCTACATATATACTTAGAGGGAAAAAAAAAAAAAAAACATTCACATATATAAGAGAACACAGAACACTTATTATGGTACTGTTTCTAAAAACAAAACAGAAATAGCCTAACTGTCCTTTCAGAAGAGTACTAACAAATATTTATGATCTATGTATAATGTTATCTAGTAATTAAAACGGAAAGGGCTAGAGCTATTTATATCAACAAGTCTTTAAAATGCTACATTACAGAGTAAAATACAGTACACCATACATTTACATAAAGTTTAAAACATGCAGAACAACGCTATGTAAATTCTTTACCAATAGATTCGCCTGTGGTATGTATACGTAGCACTAGTAAAAAGGCATACCTAGGAACAACACATCCTTCACACTGGTGCTTACCGTTGGGAAGAAAGGCACAGGGATGGTCCAAATGTGGTTGTGATAGTTTATTAATTTTAGAAATATGAAGCAAATATAGCAACATATTAAGCTATCATAGAGCTGGGTCGTTGGTAACACACACACAATTTATATATATATATTTTTGAGAGGTTTTTGCCATAGGGCGCATGTGCTCACCAGAAAGACAGAGAGACAGAAAGCGAGAAATCACCCCCCCAGGGGGGATGGCCATGCCACAATCTCTTCTCCTCCATTCCCCTCTCGAGATCTTGGGCACACACACACACACATGCCCAGCGTGAGTTTAAGCCACTGGGTCTGGGACTCGAACTGCGGTCAACTACATGGGAGTTCAGCGACATAGCCATTATGCTAACTGCTGGTCCCTAGATTTTTTATGAAAGAAGGAGAGAGAGAGAGCTACTTTGGACCAGATCTCACTCTAGTACAATTGACCCGCCCCAGCCTCCTGGCTGGCGAGGACCACAGGCGTTCACCACTGTAACTGGGCTGTTAGGGAGAGCTGGAGACTGAACCCGGGACTGCCATGTGGTGCTGTTATGGCACTCTGCTGCTTGTGCCACTGCAGCTGGACCTGTAAATATTTTTAAATTTTAGAAAATGTATATGATTATACTTTGAAAACTTGGCTGCATTTAAGTTCACGCTCATACCTCCAACTCAAGAAACTGGCCTTCTGGTGGAGCGTGCGCTTTCTATACAATTACGGCAGCACATCTCTAAGCTCGACTGCGTGGAAACGTTGTAGGCAGTTGGCTGTAAACAACATCTTTGGCAATGACTTTCCTTTCCTTTCACTCTATAAAGGATGCCAGGGCAACAAACACAGCCACCTAACTCCACATTACGAGGGGTGAACCACAGACCTGAGCACTGTCAGCTCTTCCAAAATACACATTTTACTTTTGAGCAAAAGGGCCCCTTGTTTCTGTGATGAGCGTGATCTGGGGTTTTGTGATTGGCAAGTGACCCGTAGAAAGCACGCGGGGATGATCATGTCAGAGTCCAACTCCATAATCAAATGGAGTCTCCTCCATGACCTTAATTGCATCGCTGGGAAGCGGAATCCTGCATTTCCCAATCTTGTCCACATTTTCACTGGCCTACGTAAAAGCCAGCGGGAGGAGGTACATCTCCACCACGAGACGAGCTGGGGGAATTGTTTGGAAGGGCGAGCACGGGGCTGGTTAGCCCAGCACATAGCTGCCATTTTCTTCCTTGGGAAAAGCGGGGTCTTTGCACCAAGTGGGAAATTGACAATAACTGAGAAATTGTCCTTTCAGCCAAACGCTGCTAATGGGCTACTTCTCCCTCAGCTGTCTTGCCTTAACTTAGAGATAGCTGATTTCTGTATCTAGTTCTGTGTCTAGCTCCTTTTTATAGACACAGATGTGACATCAGATGACATCAGCATGGGTATCTTCCCTCTAGAAAAATATAAAGAAGTTGAAAGATAGGAAAATGCACGTGATGGAGCTCTGCGTGTGCAGCTGCTTTGCAAGTGTGATAAACACTCCTGGGAGTAGGTGAGGCAACACGGACCTAGAATTAGATGTACAGAACTCCAGATCTCTTCCCTTTGAAAGAAAGGGGATGTGGGGCCAGCAGATGGTGTAGTAGTCACGTCACTGGACTGCCACATGGTCAACCGTGGTTGAGTCCCAGACCTGGTGGCTTGAAGCTCACACCAGGCGCATGTGCATGAGTGCCCAAAATCTCAGGAGGAGAATAGAGGAGAAGGGATTACAGCATGGCTATCCCCTTGGGGGGGGCGGATTTTCTTGTTTTTTCTCTTGCTGTCTCTGTCACTGTCACTCTCTCTCCAATGACACTTGCACCCTAAGGCAAAAACCTCTAAAAAAATAAAAAGAAAAGGGATGTTTAACACGTACTGTCTCTTTCAAGCATGAAGCTCCCTTGAAAGGACGTGGTATTCACTGTGGCCAAGCCGGCCCCAAGTTTCTCATGAGGATGAAGCGAACCCACACACAGTGCGGCCAGCATGGGTCCCCAGGGTGCCCACGGGGATTCTGAAAGCATAAGCATGCCCTTTGGCTCTGTCGGGAGGGATGGAGATCCAGTCCTTGCATGGGTTTCACAGCTGGGAGGGCCAGTCTGTGTGCAGGCGATGGGGCCCCCCTAAAAACAACACCTTCTAGGCTTGGACAGTCCAGGGTCTCCAGTTCAGTCACCAAGTGTCTGTGTGGATGAGTTTGCTCATGACTAGTCCAGTGCCAGTACCGTTGGTGGGGCCTGGGCTAGCAGCAATTCATGGTCCAGGGGTGGCCAGGGAAGAAGGCAGAGGCGCTGCTTCTGGGTATTTCTGCTTTAGGTAGAGGTGACGACATTCCTTTTTATTAACTTCATGCACTAAACAAGGCCATGAACGCTCTGTCTATGTAGCTCCTTCTCTCCTTAGCCCCAAACGATGGCGATCCTGAGGTGGTCTACTCCAGGGCCCTGTAGACGAAGCCTTGTCTTAACTCTCTCTGTTTTTCTTTTCAAAATTATTAATGATGGAATGTTTTTTGTTTAAAGAATAATAAAAAAAATCTGAAAAAATGGAAAGTTAATTTGCTGCTGATGATATGGGTAGTAATGTCTTTGTCTTGACTGATATGCACAGTAATCGTGCTGGAAAAAGAAATGTTATACACTGTAAAGATACATTTGACTAAATGTAATATACATTTTTTTTAATGATTTCTGTAAGCCTGGAATGCACCAGAAGACGTACAGAGGCTCGAGTCAAAAAAACCCAAGTCTACACTGGGTGCCAGCTTTCACAGGTAGCTCTGGTGACTCATTCGCCTCCCTTGCCCCCTCCACTCACCTCCCACCACCTCTACACCAACCTTAACTCCCTGCCTCCAGAACAGCTCTTTTCTAAGAACTGAGCCAATTGTTTTGGGGTGAAAAGAAAGGAAAACAAATGGTAAACACAGACCTTTCTGTACTCTCGGGAAGATAGAGAGGGTGTCCAGGGAAACTTGGATAGTACAGGTTAAGGATTAAGGTGCCTGGGATGGAGGAGGAGGAGGAGGTGTTCACGAGGGAAAGGTTGTTCCTTCTGTACCCTGGGAAGTGCATCGTTGGCCTCGACAAGTCAGTTTAATAACCTAAGCTCATTTACATGTCTCTTTGAAAGGTTCCAATTCTCTACTGTGATGTCATTTTTCCTTCATGGAGACGTGAATGCATGCCTCAGAGAAAGCTGGCCCTTCTGCAGTGCTGGCACCCACCAGAACCCGACCTTCATGTCCAGGCAGGACCACAGACACTCCCCTAGTGAGGGCAGGTTACCACTGGAGCAGCCAGGCCCAGCTTGCTTCAGGATAACCCCTTGGACGGCGATGGTAGGACAAGTTGTTGCTACATTCAGTCTTGTGGTTGAGTTTCCTGCTGGGGTAACTTAAATATTATTTTCCATTTCTTCAATGTGTCTATGGTCAAAGCAGAGCCATTAAATTGGCTTTACCTATACCCCCACCCCTCTGGCACACCCAGTGAGGCCAACCTTCCTCACTAGAGCAGCATTCATGGCCTCCATGTTTTCCTCGCCCTGAGGCCACCCTTCTGGGCAGTGGTCAGACCCCAGTTGAATTTGCTAAACCCATAAACACAAAATGAGGCCACGTGCTCCGTGGAATGAGAGTGATCTGTAGTGATCAATTCCAGCACCACCTAAGAGCCCAATTTTGCCACCCTCGGCATAGGGAGCTAACAGACCCACAACCTGATACCAGTCACCAGAATTTCCTGCTCAACACTCATCTCCATGAATTCAGGAGCCTCAGCACGAATAGGAGCAAATTGTTTGGTTTTGATAGGACCTCTCTCATCAATAGGTTCTCAATGACATTCATGATTCTACCCAGGTCTCAGGACCAACAGGAATTTTGATTGCTGCACCAGAATCCAAAACTTTTTGGCCTCTAACCAAGCCTTTGGTGGTTAAAGAGAACTGGAGTCAAACTCTGGCACACAACTGGGAACTCTCCACACCCTCTTCATTGTCGATTGTCTTTCTATCAGTTCTAAGTCACTTGCCTCACCAAATAATGTAGCTTCTAAGCAGATTTTCAAGGGATGTGTTTGTTTCCCTCATCTCCTTGCTTGTGTGGCAGCGTCACTGTGGTATGGCCATTCTCCTGGGGAGGAGGGTGATTTCTCCCCTTCTCTCTCTCTGTCTCTCTGTGTCTCTGGTGAGTGCACATACCCTATAGTGAAAACTTTTCAGAAAAAAAAAAGAGTTTGCTTGTTAATAGCGGAATACATTAGTAACCTAAAATTGTTATCTGTTACAGATGTTGGAAACAATGCATGGGCTCCACCCAGACTCCGCCATGTTGAACCATGTGGGTCATGAGGCTGCTGTCTTGGCCTCTAGGGCCTGGTGGGGACTCAGGCCTTCAACATCGCTATCTCAGGACCAGCTCTCACTATGGGCCACCTGGCAGTGGTCCAGCCCTCCAGAGACTATGCTGCACAAACATCACCATCCCTGAAGGCAGGTGCTACCACTGGGCACGTTGTGGCAATCGTTGGTGCAGTGGTAGATGTCCAGTTTGATGAGGGTCTACCACCCATCCTAAATGCCCTGAAAGGGCAAGGCAGGGAAACCAGGCTGGCTTTGGAGGTGGCCCAGCATTTAGGCAAGAGCACAGTAAGGACTATTGCTGTGGATTGTTCAGAAGGCTTGGTTAGAGGACAAAAAGTTTTGGATTCTGGTGCACCAATCAAAGTTCCTATTGGTCTTGAGACCTTGGTAGAATCATGAATGTCACTGAGAACATATTGATGAGAGAGGTCCTATAAAAAACAAACAATTTGCTCCTATTCATGCTGAGGCTCCTGGATTCATGGAGATGAGTGTTGAGCAGGAAATTCTGGTGACTGGTATCAGGTCTGTTAGCTCCCTATGCCGAGGGTGGCAAAATTGGGCTCTTTGATGGTGCTGGAGCTGATAAGACACTATAGATTATCGAGTTCATCAGTAATGTTGCCAAAGTCTGCGGTGTTTGCTGGTGCTGGTGAGAGGACCTGAGAGGAAAATGACTTATACCATGAAATGATTGTGTCTCGTGTTATCAACTTAAAAGATGCTACCTCCAAGGTAGCGCTGCTGTATGGTCAGATGAATGAACCACCTGCTGCTCGTGCCCGAGTAGCTTTGACTGGACTGACTGACTGAATACTTGAGAGACCAAGAAGGTCAAGATGTGCTGTTGTTTATTGATAACATCCTGTGTTTCACCCAGGCCGGCTCAGAGCTGTCTGCTTTATTGGCAAAATCCCTTCTGCTGTAGGCTATCCACCTACCCTGGCCACTGACATGGGTACTATGCAATAAAGAATCACCAGCACCAAGAAGGGTTCTACACCTCTGTGCAGGCTACCTGTGTACCTGCTGATGACTCCACTGATCCTGCTCCCGCCACCACCTTTGCCCATTTGGATGCTACTACTGTGTTGTCGGCCTATGCTATCGCTAGGTTGGGCATCCAGCCAGCTGTGGATCTTCTAGACTCTACCTCTCGCACCATGGATCCCAACATTGCTGGCAGTTAGCATTATGATGTTGCTCGTGGGGTGCAACAGATCCTTCAGATCGTTGCCATCTTGGGTATGGATGAACTTTCTGAGGAAGACAAGTTAACGGTGTCCCGTGCACGGAAAATACAGTGTTTCTTGTCTCAGCCATTCCAGATTGCTGAGGTCTTCACAGGATATATGGGGAAGCTGGTACCTCTGAAGGAGACCATCAAAGGATTCAGCAAACTGTGGCAGGAGAATATGACCATCTCCCAGAACAGGTCTTCTATATGGTGGGACCCATGGAAGACGCCGTGGTCAAGGCTGGGAAACTGGCCGAAGAGCACTCATCTTGAGATGTCCTTTTGGCAAACTAAGCACTCGCCTTCTTTGCTGTTCTCCTCTTTTCCCCTAATCCAAAAAGCTTGTTTTCCTGTGTAAGCCACAGAAGAGCCTTGATTAGAAGATATTGTTATATCTGAAGAGTTTTTAAGGTTTCCAATAAAATGTATATCCCTCAACAACAACAAAACAAACAAAACAAAACACATGGAAGTTTTTTCTGATAAAAGAAAACGTAACATAAAAAAGGACAGACTCTAGGCCCAGACCTCCTTGTGAGCTATGTAAGCTTAGCAGAGTTCTTGACCTGTTGTGCCTTAAATTCCTCAACCGTGAGGTTGGGAAAATAGCAGTGACCATCTCGTGAGGTTGTTAATTCATATAAAACACTCAGAACAGTCTCCATTCTTAAGTGAATCAGGAGTGTCAGCTGTTATCCTCATTATAGAAGCACTGACATTAAGTTCGGAAGTAAAGACAGCTCGAATCCATATTAACCCTGGCGCCATCTACGCCTGACTTCCTGCCCTCAAAGGAGTCCAATCACTTTAGAAGCTCATGATTTCTGTGGGGTCTAAAAACGTTTGACATCATTAAATGTCAAGAGGCCTCCTATCAGAAGACCTTCCGTGGTCATTGCCAGTTCGTTATTCAAGGGCCTGTCAATCTGGTTTTCCCACGTCTGGTTAAACCAGAGCAGCCATTAGCGAAGACGTCTGCAGAGGAAGTGGGATACGTAGAGAGAGCCTTTCTTTCATTTAGGAAGAGCATGGCTGTGGCGTAGATTTAATCCTTTCAACCAGAAGTCATTAGACGTTCAAGTAGAGACACAGGAGCCAGGACAGAAAGTTTTTACTGAGTTGCAAATTCTTCACAAAACATTGTAAGATGCATTCAGGGTTTGGAATATCATCAAGAGCTAATTTTTCCACAATTTGAACCTCATCAATACATTATAGTACTGCTTAAAAGAGCTTCAAATATTTAGGGTTTTACCCTTTAGGAAAGTAATAATGTATAGAAAGAAACACACTTTTGTTTCTAGAATTATTTTGTTTAATGTTATCCATTGCCATTATTTTATTTTATACTTTATTTTATTATTTTATTGAGGTTAACCAGAGAGAGACAGAGAGAGAGAGAGAGAGAGAGAGAGAAGGAAAGTGAGAAAGCAAGTTACTAGGTCTAGGGTTTGAACCACAGTCCAGATGCCTTAAACACCATGCCACCTGCCAGCCCTAAAGACACACTTTTTCTCTTTTTTTGGAAAGGTTTTTTTTTTGAGAGGTTTTTGCTATAGGGCGCGTGCGCTCGCCAGACAGAGAGACAGAGAGACAGAAAGCGAGAAATCACCCCCCAGGGGGGATGGTCACGCCGCAATCCCTTCTCCTCCATTCTCCTCTCGGGATCTTGGGCATGCACGCACACGCGCCCGGCGTAAATTTTAAGCCACCGGGTCCGGGACGTGAACCGCGGTCGACTACGTGGGAGTCCAGCGACATAGCCATTACGCTAACTGCTGGTTCCCAAGAGAGAGGTTTTTTTTTTTGCTATAGGGCGCGTAAGCTCTCCAGACAGACAGAGAGAGACATAGAGACAGAAAGCGAGAAATTACCCCCCGGGGGGATGGTCACGCCGCAATCCCTTCTCCTCCATTCTCCTCTCGGGATCTTGGGCACGCACGCACTCGCGCCAAGCTTGAGTTTTAAGCCACTGGGTCCGGGACGCGAACCGTGGTCAACTATGTGGGAGTCCAGCGACATAGCCATTACGCTAACTGCTGGTTCCCGATGTTTCCTCAATTCTTGATTTCTCAGATTTTACTGTCTCTAAAAGATTACTGTCAAAACCTTTCTTTTCCTAAGAAAACAAGCAAATGATGCTATGGGAGTTAATTAAAAAGTTGTCATTAGAAACAGGTAGAAATTCAAGAGAAGAAGTCTGCTTTGTGTTGTCCGATTTTGTATGGGAATGTAAAAGTTTATTTTTCCAGGGCTGGCAGGTGGCATGGTGGTTACGGTGCTGGACTCCCACATATTTGACTACAGTTCGAATCCTGGACCTGGCAGTTTGCTTTCTCACTTTCCCTCTGTCTCTCCCTGGTGAAATTAAGATAATAATAACAAATAAAATTAAATAAATACATATTTTTTAAAGTATATTTTTTCCTACGGTTTCCCCCATGGGACTTTTGTTTGTCGACCATCAGGAAAAATGGGCATTCTGTGCTCTCCTCCTCTGGCCCTTACTGCCATCCCTCGCCTCCAGCCTGGGAGACCCTTGGAAGAAACACTGGTTGGGATGACGCTTGGGAAACGTGGGTCTTACTCTCTCCTCTCACTTTGTGGCCTCGGGAAAGTCACTCAACCTTTCACCCTGGTTCTACCATTTAAAATGAATTAAGAGGCCATGTGGTAATCTCCAAAGTCTCCTCTTTATTTATAAACAAACTCACTATTTCTAGATCTCTTCCTTAGCTGCTCTTTATCAACTAATATTTGGCGTTTGGGGGAAGTCATGACACATTTTTGCGTAAAAATATACGTCATGACTTTTTCCAACAACCTAATAGAAAGCATTTATGTGTGTCCTTGAAATGCAGGTTTGTTCTTATACTTGAATCTGTGTGAGATGGAGTCCTGTCTACACAAATATGAAACCCTCTTCTGGGGCCCCTCTTCCAAAGACTCCTTGGCCTCTTAGAATAATGTGGTCTAACACTTGTCAAGAAGGGCCATGTTTGAGGAGACAGCTGTTGGGTTAAATGACTCCTGAAATTACACTGCATGACAGGATGGGAAAGAGTGAATCATATTTCAGAATTAATTGTTCTTATAGTTTTACAGTTTTTACAGCGGTGGGCTGATTTTACAATTGATTATTGGAAACATGGTCTACTCTGTTTCATTTTTTTTTCAGCATAAGATACCTGGAGGAAGGTAGAAGTGATTGAACACGAAGGCTGCTTGTATCTGTGAGTCTCTGAAAGTGGTTCTAGGTGCTGTGGCCACTTGGGAGCTCCCTGGGACGTCTCCGAGCAGCCGGGTGACCTGCTAGAGCCCCAGGCACAACAAGAAGGGCCTCATGGCTTGACTGCCGTCTCCTCCGGCCTGTACCGCTCTAGTCTGGGAGGCTGCAAATTCCTGCCCTCTGCAACTGCAACCTGTTATCTGTAACTGGGTGGTTTCTGGCCTCCTCCCTCATCTGGAAGCTGGTGAGGCCTGTCCTCGGGGCTCTCCCGAAGCTCAGCTGGCCGGCAGGTGTGCCTGTCCACTGCACTTGCTAGTTTGCTGACAAGTGCCGCCCTCCCTCGCGATGGGGGTAACTGCTCTTACCTTTGCTCTCAAAGTCTCCAGCTACAGTCTTCCCTCTGAGCCCAGGTGGGAAGCTGCCAGGCCCTCGATACCTGCCTTTCTATTCAAAGCACACATTTTTCTTAGCATTTTCAAATTTGTATTTATTAAAGCTAAAACTGCTTTTCTTAGAAACAAACAAACAAACAAACAAACAAAAAACTACTTAATGACCGCAGTAGCTATATAGCCTCAACTAGGTGCTACCTTCTAGTAGGTTCATTCTACTCACTGAGTTTTATGCCCAAAGTCAGACATGTGTTCATAGATATGCTTATATCAGCTGCACTTGCTGTTAAATGTGTTTAGATGAATTAAGATCTTTCGTGAATTAATAAATTATAAAAAATTAATAATAATAATCACTATTTTTTTAAAAGAGCATAAAAAACAATTGGTCTAGACCTACAGATTTAAGTGGCATCAATTAAACTATGCTGAGTCTTCGGGGTAAATTAAGAATCAAAGAATTGTTTATTCAGGCCAGGGTTCCCTGCCTATGGCCTAGGATCACTGGAGGCCCCTAGAAGACCCCCTGAACTCAGAGCATTTTCAACCACAGGGTCAATATTAGAGTCAGAGGTTCGTATTTGTGTCTGTCTGTCTGTCTGGATGGCCTCTTTCTGGAGAATGGAGCATTCACTGTCTGCTTAACACATACAATTCAGTGATAATAATGGAGATTGGAGCTTCTTATGACTCCTTTGGAAAACATTCCACAGTTAAATGAGGGCACTGTCATTTCTTTTTCATCTGTCACCCTCTAAAGAAAATACTCATAACAGTAGACTTGTGTTACACGATTAAAACGTTGTAAGTCACTTGATATATTGTCCCCAGATGGGAGATGTGAGCCAGGACGTTTGCCCACAGATCACTCCCAACACTTAGCAAACAAACGAGTGAGAAGGCGCCTCGGGGCTTGCCAATTCTCTGGATGTGCTTATTTAGTTCATCTGCTTGTAAGGCATTTCTGTATCTCATTTGCTTTTTAGAAGAGATTGACAAGGGAGTTGCACAACTCCAGTTCACACATAAAGACTTAAGGCGAGGTGAGGTCGGAGGTCTCTATGAAGACCAGGTTTGTCAGTGGCCATGCTGAAATCCGGCCTGGGCAGCTCATGTGGAGTTGGGGGTCTTTTCGGTTCTGCTTCCAGACTGTGCCTGTCCTTCCCCCTGTGCAGGCATGCTGGTCTGGAGGGTCCTTTGTTTCTGGACCCACCATGGTGACATCCAGATGGCAGGGATATGTTCATTATTTCCTCATGTTCCAAGGACACTGGGGGCATTAGGCCCTCCCACTCCCCGAGAAGTGTGGTTAGAACACTTAAGATCTTTTGTGAATTAGTAAATTACAAAGCTGCTCCCTCGGTCAGCCTCAGGACCTATGGGGAGGACAGGCCCAGACCCCGGAGCTCGTAGAACTTCCATGAGCACGTCCTGCACAGAATGACCATTTCCAGGGAGAGGACCCCACAGGTCCTGGGGTGAGGTGGGGTGGAGCAGTCAGGTAGGCACTGTCATGCCTCCCTTGGGTCTGTCCCCAACACCCACACATTGACCTCAGGGGGCACTGCCCTCCTGAACGTTCAGCTCACACCATGGCCACTGCCGCTGGGGCTGGAGGAGGAGGAGGAGGTGAGAGGAAAATGCAGAAACGAGTCAACTCTGACCACAGGTGTGGCTCCCAGAAAGAAAAGAAATTTGAGTTGTTCTTGGGAATCAACAGAAGAACGATTTATCGGTCTAATTACGGTCTTTAAAAAAGGGTGTCTCACGAATGGTTTCTTTGGCGGTCGCTCACTTGTGTTCCGTGATCTGGGATAAACGAGAAACGTGCTGCAGTCTAACAGGGTCTGACCACCGTCCGATGAACACGACAGTCCCTGCTCGTACTGTTTCACAAGGAGGTGAAGGCACCTGGGTGTTAACACAAATCATTTCTCTCATGGTTGCTTTTGTCGTGGGCATAGGAACTTGGTAAGGCATAAGATCCCAGGCAATTAATGGGAGCAGGAAGATGGGGGGACCCTCTGTGGGTCTGGGCTACATCCTTCACCCCCAGACCCACTGGCAACAGAGTCTCCCCAGAGGTTCCTCGCCCGCTCCCCAGGGCCAAGATGGGGCCAGAATCCCATGTGGGAACCAGCCGGGGGGTCTCAGCCACCCTGTGTAGGAAAATAAACCGCAAATCAGCAGCAGAAGATTTACATTCAAGGGAGGGGATTCTCAGCATAGTTCGCATTATGGGGCCGAGTGCCTCAAAGCCAGATGGTTTCGCTTGATGAGAGGAGGAGAAAACACATGATTCGGCACATTCAGATGATTTATCAAAGCCTCTATCAACCTCACACATGTCCAAGAGTTTTTAAAAAGTCTGAGGGCCAGCCAGTGGTCTGGTGCTTATGGTGGCTGAATCCCCCATGACTGACCACATGGTTCAAGTCCCAGACCCGGTGGTTTAAGAAACACACCAGGCATCTGTGTGTGCATGTCCAAAATCCCAAGGGAGGGAGAAACGGAGGAGAAGCAATTATGGTGTGGCCACGCCCTTGGGGGTGCTATCTCACTTTCCTTCTCTCTCTCCAGCAAGTGTACAAACCCCATGGAAAATTAGACCAAAGAGAATGAGAGAATAATCTGAACAGCCCTTAAAAAGTACAAAATGGGTCTTCAAAATGTTCATAGAAATGTGTATCACGAAAAAGAAGCTATGTACTAATTTAAATTTTTTTTGTAGCAAAATAACTTGTGCTTTTTTAAAAAATTTTTTTAAATTATTTTATTTATTTGCTTATTTTAATTTGACCAGAGAGAGACACAGTGAGAGAGAGAGAGAAAGGGAAAGTGAGAAAGCAAGCTGCCAGGTTCAGGACTCAAACCATGGTCGGCCATGTGGGAGTCCAGCATCCTTAACCAGCATGCCACCTGCTGGCCCCAACTTGTGCTTTAATTCCAGTTTTCCACAAACTTTCTGAAGTCCTCGTATACGTCTAGGGCAACATCAACACTTTCATCCCTTTAAGCCCCAGATGCTGTATAATGCAACTTGCAATATTTCCAGCTCAGCAGCTTTAACGCAGTGGGCCAAGCTCAGTAGAGCCAGAGATGCCAGCGTCAGAGCCGCTGGCAGGCACAGGGTCTGGCTGGCCGGGCGTGCACCTGGTTCCACTTTTTTTCTCTCCATTCCAAACAGTTATCATGCCTAGACATGCAGCCCCTCATGTCAAGGAGGTACTTGGAGGGATCATTTTTTATGACCCTTCTTACCCTCTCGCCAATTTTTTTGAGAAATGGTAGCCTAAGAGGTTTGTTTGTTTGTTTGTTTGTTTGCTTTGCTACAAGGCAAAAGAGAGATAGAGGGAAAGTGAGAAATCACCCTCCCCTTCCCCAGGGATGATGGCCATGCCGTCATCCCTCCTCCTCCAGTCTCCTCTCAGGACCCTGGGCACACACAGTCACTCAGCATGATTTTGAAGCTGCCGGGTTTAAGACTTGAATTGTGGTTAGCCAGTGCCTTAACCACCACGCCACCTGCTGGCCCAGCCAAAGAGGTTTTAAAAGCATCTCTTTGGAGGAGGGCACATGAACTCAACTTTCGAGGCAGAAGGCCATGGTAAGAGTTGATGTTGAAATGGCAGAAAGTGCAGGCAGCTCACAGAGGACTGTAGACACTATATGGACCAGTTTGTATAAAGCAGGCAGAAGGGGTGTTGGCGAATTTAACCAACTCCAAAGAAATAATAATTAATGTGGTTTATTTCTATGCACAATATGAGTGCCTAACCCGGAGAAAGACAAGCATGTTTTTTGGAGTACTGAGTTCAGTGGTTCCTTTGATATAGTTTTGAGGACAGGAGAGCATCAGGAGTCTTTTACATTGGTCTGGCCCAAAAAGATGGGACATCTGGAAGCGGAGGCTTGTAGGTTACAGGTGAGTTTGACATTCTTAAATTAGTAATTGGTTCAGGAAAAATCACAAGCAAAAGAGTAAGAAAACTATGCATCATAAAACACTATGCCTGGGACAGGATGGAGCATCCCACTATTGATGGTCTATTAATGTTTGTAGGCGAGACTCTCCCAGGTCCCCTGAGAAACAGCTTCAGAATAGGAAAAAGTCAGAATTTTGTCCTCATAGACATCACAGAGCAGGGGGGCTGGCATCTTTGATAACTCTCCCAGGAGGGGGCTATCAAAAATGACATGGAGTTTGGGTTGAGATGGGTGTTTTCATTTTTGTAAAATTTCGAAGACTGGCAATAGGATTAATTAATTAAAGGATGTAATTTTGGTAAAACATTTCCTTCATTTGGTTAATTCTGGTTTTGCTTAATAGTTGGTTTAGGAGTCCAGAAATATAATCAATTTCTCCAAAGAAACTGAAATTTAAATGTATTATTATTATTTTTAAATAATGTAATGATTATATACTTACAAGAGTATATCCTCTTTCCATCCTTTTTATGAACTTCTTTAAAGAAATAACAGTTTAAGATTCTAGTCATCTGAAAAAAAAAAAAAAAAAAAAACCTTTTTTTTTTTTTGGAGAGGTTTTTGCTATAGGGCACGTGCACTCGCCAGACAGACAGAGAGAGACAGAGAGATAGAAAGTGAGAAATCACCCCCCCCCCCAGGGGGGATGGCTGCGCTGCAATCCCTTCTCCTCCATGGGATCTTGGGCACGCATGCACACGCGCCTGGCGTGAGTTTAAGCCACCGGGTCCAGGACTCGAACCGCGGTCGACTACGTGGGAGTCCAGCAACATAGCCACTACGCTAACTGCTGGTCACCAAAAAAAACTTTTTAGAAAGGTATAAAACAAACGAATTAACCATGAACAAAAAGCCCCAAGCTTGTTAGGAATAAAAAAGGGTTAACTCAGTGTCTGTTGGCACCAAAACTAAAGACAAAAGATATGGCTGATGACAGCAGCCAGATATAGCTATAAAGCTACAAGATTTACTTTTTTTTTTTTTTTTTTTTTTGGAGAGGTTTTTATGCTATAGGGCCTGTGCCCTCGCCAGCCAGACAGAGAGAGACAGAAAGCGAGAAATCATCCCCCAGGGGGGATGGCCATGCCACAATCCCTTCTCCTCCATTCTCCTCTCGGGATCTTGGGCACGCACGCACACGCGCCCGGCATGAGTTTTAAGCCACCGGGTCCAGGACTCAAACCGCGGTCGACTACGTGGGAGTCCAGCGACATAGCCATTATGCTAACTGCTGGTCCCAAGATTTACTTTTCATAGTATTCAGTCACTAGTCCTGTAACTGAACCATGAGAACCAAAAATCAAAATTTAGGAAAGTCAGTCTTATCTAACAGCACTTAAAACTTCTTTAACCATTGTGTCCTGATTATCTGTGAAAAACAAGATATTAGAGAAGACTACTGATTAATTCATTTTTCCTGTTGGTCAGATATTCATATTGTAATATGTAGCACATAACCTATAATTACCATCTATTTTATTAAACTACATTAAGATAAATAAGACGTTGTCTTATCAATAAGCCCTGTACAAACTATATGTCACAAACTGGGAAGATTATCATTTATTAAAGTATTTTTAATCGAAGTCAGCTTATTTAAGTCATATAAACTTTAAAAGCATTTAATTTGTATGAGTGCTCTTCATTTTTATTATTTTTTTGCTCTTTTTTATTTATTTATTTGTATTATTATTCATACATTAAATCACTATACATCATTTAGATTGTGAAGAGACTTTACCCAGCGTGGTCTACACCTCAGTCCAGCCTAGTTGAGACTATTATACACATCCACGTCAACAGATAATAAACCTTATCTGTGTCCTACAAGTGTCTTGCCTTTCCATTTCCTCCCTAAATTTCCTTTCCTATACTCTTCACTTCTACACTCTCTTTCCACTTTGTCTCTAGTGTTCACTACAATTTTTAGTGCTTTTATTTTTTCCAGTCTTTCATTCTCTACCATAGAGTGTGGACAGTCGATGCATGTTAAGAGGAGACATACGATGTCTGTCTTTCTAGTCTGACTTGCTTCACTCAGCAACAAATCTTCCATATTCATCCACTTTTATCAAATTTAGGTGGTATATCATTGTGGTTTTGATCTGCATCACCCATACAAGTGAAGGATGTTGAGCATTTTTTCATATGCTTTTTGGCTGTTCATATGTCTTGCTTAGAGAGTTGTTTATTCAGCTCATTTTCCAATCTTTTAATTGGGTTAATCATATTTTTCTGGGTAAGCCGCTTGGGTTCTCTGTGTATTCTGGTTATCTGTCCCTTATCTGAGACACAGTTAACAAAAATTCTCTCCTATTCTGAGGGTTGTCTATTCACACTAATTACAGTGTCCTTTGCTGTGTGGAAACTCCTTAATCTGATTAATCACACCTGTCTATTTGGGGGATTATTGCCTGCGCTTTGGGAGTCTTGCTTAAGAAGTCTTTGCCTACCCCAATGTCTCCCAGAGTTTCCCTAGTGTTTTCCACCAGTAGTTTTATAGTTTGTGGTCTTAGGTTTAGATATTTGATCCACTTTGAGTTGATTTTTGTTAATGGTGAAAGATAGCGGTTCAGATTCATCTTTCTGCAGGTGGATACCCAGTTTTTCCAACACCATTTACTAAGAGGTTTCCCTTTTCCCTCTGGATTGGCACGTGATAAAGTTTTTTACGGTTATGTCAGAGGGAAAGTTACACTCTCAATGATCGCTTTGTTATCTACAACTGTTTCAGGACCTAATGTTTTATAACAATATATAGGGTCATTGGGAAAGTCATGACCTATTTTTCTAGGTTTTCTATGCAAAACTGTGTAATGACTTTTCTGACACACTAATGGATGCTAAACTCTTCAACTGTAAACAATAAAATAATTAAATGATACATGTGTTATATTGAAAAAAAAAAAGAGATGGGTTATCTTCATGAAAAGGGCCTGTGGTGAGTGAGCTAAAGAGAGCTGAGTAGGACCTGCAGCTTGTTGATGGTGCTGCTAAGGCTGAGGTGTCTGGAGAGAGTGCTGGCGTGGCAGGACCGTGTTTTTGCTTGTTTCTCTTTTTGGGGGGGGTGGAATATTTGTATTTACATATTTAATTACGTACCTATTTTTAATTATCAAATGAAAATGGTATATACCACGTCTTGAAATATGTGTGCATGGTGGGATGGCTAGGCTGAGCTGGTGAACACACCACAGACTTATCATTTTCTTGTGGTGAGAACACAGATCTCCCTCTGAGCAATTTCAAGAGTACAATGCATGGTTATTAACTATAGGCATCTTGTTTTACAACAGATCTCTTGAATGTATTCCTATCTAACTGGCATCTCATATCCTTCGACCAACATCTTCCTTACCCACCTAGCCACCCCTGCCCAGCCCCTAGTAATCACCATTCTACTCTCTGCATCTATGGGTTTAACTTCTGATCCCAGATTCAGTGTCTTTCTGTACCTGGCTTAATTTCATTTAATATCTCCAGGTTCATCACAAATGACTGGATTTTCTTCTCTTTTGACTCGGGACCAGCAGTTAGCGTAATGGCTATGTCACTGGACTCCCACGTAGTCAACTGTGGTTTGAATCCCGGATCTGGTGGCTTAAACTCATGCCAGGTGCGTGTGTGTGCGTGCCCAAGATTCCGAGAGGAGAATGGAGGAGAAGGGATTGTGGCGTGGCCATCCCCCCTGGGGGGTGGTTTCTCACTTTCTGACTCTCTGTCTCTCTGACAAGCTCACGTGCCCTGTAGCTAGAAAAAAAAAGAAAAAAACCGAAAACAAAAAAAAACCCAAACTGAATAACATCATCAGAGAAATGGAAATTGAAACTACATGAGATAGCACCCCACATCCATTAGCAAGGCTATTACCACACACACACACACACACACACACACACACACACACAAATAATAAAAGAGTTGGTAAGGACATGGAGGGAACCCTTGCACACTGCTGGTTTGAATGTAAGTTGTTCATCCATTATGGAAAACAGTTGGTCAAACACTGAAAATAGAACAGTCGTATGACCCAGCAATCCCGCTACTGGACGTGCGTCTGGAGAAGGGAAGTCAGTGTGTGGAAGGGACACCTGCAGCCAGGGCTCATCGCAGCAGTGGTCACAGCAGCCAGGGTGTGGAATCAACCTAATTGTCCATCAGCAGACAAACGGACAAAGGCAATGTGTGAGACACACAAGAGGGAATAATGTTCTGCTTTTGAAAAGAAGGCCTACGGGGCCAGCAGGTGGCACAGTGGTAAAGGTGCTGGACTCTCTCATGGCTGACCATGGTTCCAGTCCTGGACCCAGTGGCTTGAAAATCATACCAGGTGTGTGTGCATACATGCCCCAAATCCCAGGAGAAAGGAGGAGAAGGAATTGAGGCATGATCATCCCTTCTGGGGGTTGATTTCTCACTTTCCCTCTCTGTTTCTGTTTCTCTGGCAAGCATCCATGGTCTATGGCAAAAACCTAAGATAAATAAGTAAATAAAAGGATTATGGTTCATTTTTATTCTTTTTGTAAATTGGCTATAGGGCATGCTTACTTGCCAGACAGAGAGGGAGACAGAGAGAGGGAAAAGTGAGAACCTCCCCGCCTTGGGAGAATGTCCACATCACAATTTCTTCTCCTTCACTCTCCTCTTGGGATTTTGGGCACGCACGGCACGTGCTTAACATATTTTTCAAGCTGCCAGATCTGGGACTCAAACTGCACAGTTGGCCATGTGGGGCCCAGCTGCTTTAACCACCATGTCACCGGCTGGCCCTGAAGGATTATGCTTCCTAACTCATTGCTGCCAGCTGAATTATGAGTAGGCCTCACGTTGATTTTTTCTCCCACGTAGTTTGAGAAGAATGGAGGGAAAATGAACGGTCAAGTCTCCGGCAGCAGGAGGTGGATTTCCGAGTGCTGTTGCTCTAAGCCATTCTTTAAAACCAAGCAAGACGGTATCGTGTGGATGGTTAGACAACCATGTGCGTGGATTCAATAGCTTTAAACTGTATACTTCCAGTGGTCAAAATGTCACCCTACGTGTTAGGAATATCTTAGCGCGTGTGAGTGTGGAGAGATGGGCATGTCTCAGGCCCAGCACGAAGAATATTTTCTTTGTTTGTTTGTTTGTTTGTTTGTTTGTTTTTGAGAGGCTTTTTGCTGTAGGGTGCGTGCGCTCGCCAGAAAGACAGAGAGAGACAGAGAGATAGAAAGTAAGAAATCACCCCCCAAGGGTGATTTGGGCACACACGCACACACGCCCGGAGTGAGTTTAAGCTTCCGGTTCCGGGACTTGAACCGCGGTTGGCTACATGGGAGTTCAGCGACATAGCCATTATGCTAACTGCTGGTCCCAAGAATGTTTTAGCGACCAAAGAAGCAGAACCCAAGGGCTATAATCAGCTGGACTTGGGGTGCTGGATGAGAAACACCGTGGGGCTCACCTGGAACCACGGCACTTGCTCCGTTTACACCAGCGATGAATGCATTCTGCTAAACGTAGGTCACTCTCCTTCTCTTCCTGTGGTCATAATGGGGGTGGAAGGTAGAATTAGGGCATAAACTTCGACATCCTCATTGGAGAAGATAAGCCTATATTCTGGGTTTCCAAGAAGATGTTTGAAAAGAGTTTATGTGCTTTTTAATGAATTTCAAAATAAAGATTGATCCAAGGTCAGTTCCTCAGCAAGCAGAGTGCTTGGGTGGCTTTTAAACCTAATTGTCTAGCCTGCTTCATGCCTTATGGGTGCCTGCTGTCTCAGAGAGCAGCTAGGGGAGGGGCCGGGAAGACTGGTCCTGGCAGCAGAAACGCCAGGAGTATTTCCAGGGTAGACTAGATCCATGGATAGCCAGTGAGTCCAGCGAGGACACCTCATACGCACCGTGAATCCAGAAAGCCAGGCCACGGACATTAGGAAGTAGGGCGTGGCTGGAGCAGGAGTGTCATTGTGGAGCTGGACTCAAACACCATGGGCTCCTGCCCAGCGAGGGCTTTGCCATCCATCCTGTCAACTGAGAGAGAAGGCGATTCTCAAGATTCAGGAAAATTGCAAAGGAGATTGAAAGTCGAGGGAAACTTAGAGGCAATACAAGGAGGGTAACAGCAACAAAGAGGACCTCTGTGTACCAGCGGAGTCTGCACGAGGTGTGCATCTTCTCTCTAATCTTTGAAGTACTTCCAGGATGGTATCATTGCTCCTATTTTGCAGAAAAATAGAACAGGTTCTGGGCCAGTGGATGGCATAGTGGTTAAGGGCACTGGACTACCACATGGCTGACTGTTCGAGTCCTGGACTTGACAGCTTGCTTTCTCAATTTCTCTCTCTCTCTTCCTCTCTCTCTAAATCTCTGTCCCTCTCTGGGAAAAATTAAAATATATAAAGTTAAAAAAAAAAAACTTTTAGGAGAGGTTTTTTTTTTGTTTTTTTGTTTGTTTGTTTGTTTGTTTTTTCTTTTTGCTATATGGCGCGTGTGTTTGCCAGAAAGACAGAGAGAGACAGAGAGACAGAAAGCGAGAAATCACCCCCCAAGAGGGATGGCCATACTGCAATCCCTTCTCCTCCATTCTCCTCTTGGGATCTTGGGCACACACACACACGTGCCTGGCATGAGTTTAAGCCACCGGGTCCAGGACTCGAACCACGATTGACTACATGGGAGTCTAGCAACATAGGCATTATGCCAATTTCTGGTCCTGTTAAAAAAATTTTTAAAAATTATTTATAAAAAAAAAAAAAAGAACAGGCTCAGATGAAGAGAAGTGCCATCTCAGTGGTAAGACCTCTCATGGTGCGTCTCATAAGAGCTGCCTCATCTCATCTCTGTGATTTTCGATGGGAGACCGAGGCCAGACCACTCTCAGCAGTGTGACACGGACAGTCCCTTGTACTGGAAGTTCCACAAATGGCAGGCCAGTCAGCCTCCATGGGCCGAGGCCTGCGTGCCTGTGCACTCCCATCACTGTGACAACCTGAACACCCTTCGGGAAGAATATGAGCTTTTTTCCATCTATCTGATTTTAGCATCACAGTAATGACAGCTCAAGAAATGAACTAGGGGGACCAGCAGTTAGCGTAATGGCTATGTCGCTGGACTTCCATGTAGTCGACCGCGGTTTGTGTCCTGGACCCGGTGGCTTAAACTCACGCCAGGCGCGTGTGCATGCATGCCCAAGATCCCGAGAGGAGAATTGGAGGAGTAGGGATTGTGGCTTGGCCATCCTCCCTGGGGGGTGATTTCTCGCTTTCTGTCTCTCTGTCTCTCTCTGTCTATCTGGCGACAGAGCAAAAACCTACAGCAAAAACCTCTCTGAAAAAAAAGAAATGAACTAGGAAATGTTTCTTCCTCCTTCTGTTTCTTGAAGCCTTTACGTAGATTGGTCATTATTTTTTCTTTAAGTGTTTTATAGCACTCATCATAGCCTTGTGGGTCTGGAATTTTCTGTATGGAAAAAAAATTTTTTTTTTCCCAGAGGGTATGTGCACGTGGGAAAGAAAGACACAGAAAGAGATCCCCCTCGATGGGACGTGGTCACACCACAGTTCCTTCTCCATTTCTCCAACCTCTCAGGATTTGGGGCGTGCACACTCATAGGCCTGGTCGTTTTTTCATGGTCAGCCATGTGGGATCTGATTCTCTTAACCACTACGTTACGGGGCTGACCCTTCTTTATGGAAACTTTTGTTTTTTTCTGTAGGGCACATGTGCTCATTGGAGTGAAACAGAGAGAGACAGTGAGAGAAAAAGTGAGAAATAAGGATGGCCATGCCATAGTCCCTTCTCCTACACTCCCTCTTGGGATTTTGGGCATGTACACACATGCATCCAGCAGGATTTTTAAACCAGTAGGTCTGGCCCTGTGAGAGTCCAGCATCTTAAACACTACGCCATCTGCTGGCCCCAGAAAAAAATTTTAAATGTGAATTTCACTACTTTGATTATGATTATAAGAACAAGTAAACAGATCTTTTGTTTTCTTTTTTCTTTCTCTCTCTCTCTCTCTCTCTTTGTTTTTTCTTGACAAGATTTTACTATGCCGTAGCCACTGTGTCCAGCTTTTAGGGTGGGCCAGGAATCAAACCCACCCTCTCAGTGTCAACCAATGTGCACTACAATAACTGGGCCCCTTGTTATCCTTTTCGGGCCTGTAGGATCTGTAGTGAGGTCTTCTTTCTCATTTCCGATATTGGTAGTTTTTTCTCTCTCCCTTTCTTCATTCTTTTTTCTTTCTTTCTTTTTTTTTTTTTTTTTTTTTTTTTTTGGAGAGGTTTTTTATTCTTATTGGGCATGTGCACTTGCCAGAAAGACAGAGACAGAGAGATAGAAAGCCAGAAATCACCCCCCAGAGGGGATGGCCACGCCGCAATCCCTTCTCCTCCATTCTCCTCTCGGGATCTTGGGCACGCACGCACACACATCCGGCGTGTGTTTAAGCCACTGGGACCGGGACTCGATCCACAGTGGACTACATGGGAGTCCAGCGACATAGCCATTACGCTAACTGCTGATCCCTCCCTTTCTTCATTCTTAAAAAATATGGATAGAGTAGAATTTCTCCATCTCAGCACCACTGATGCTTTGGACCAAATAGTTCTTGGTCGTGGGATCTGGCTCGTGCATGACGGAGCACTCAGCGCGTCCCTGACCCTCACCTGCGAGATGCGAGTAACTAGTGCAGCCCCTCCACTCGTGTCTGTCCAAACTGTCTCCAGACACCGTCAAATGGCCCTGGGAGCAGATGAAACCAAGAACACAGTGCTAGAGGTTTGTAGGTTTTCGTTTCATTGATGTAAAAAAAGATTTATCTTCTGGGTTTGTAGATTTCAGTGTTTTCTGCTTTTTTTACTTTTAAAAATTTTGTTATAGGGGCACATGCTTTTGCTGGAGAGAAAGGGAGAGAAGATAAAGCACCCCCGGGGATGGCACCCCACCGTCCCTCCTCCTACATTCTGCTCTCAGGGTTTCGGGCAGGCTGCAGAGGTGCCTGGCATGACTTTCAAGCCAGTGGGTCCAGTTGGCCATGTGGGATCCCGTAGTCTTAACTCCCACACCACTGGATGGCCCTCCGCTTTTGTCTTTATAAGTTTCTTCCCTTTATTTCTTCTGGGTTTAATTTTTTTTTTTGAGAGGTTTTTGTCATAGGGCGCGTGCACTTGCCAGAAAGACAGAGAGAGACAGAGAGACAGAAAGCGAGAAATCACCCCCAGGGGGGATGGCCACACCACAATCCCTTCTCCTCCAGTCTCCTCTCGGGATCTCAGGCACTCATGCACACACACCCAGAGTGAGTTTAAGCAGCCGGGTCTGGGAGTCGAACCACGGTTGACTATGTGGGAGTCCAGCGACATAGTCATTAGACTAACTGCTGGTCCCCCTCTGAGATTAAATTTTAGTCTTACTAGTTTAAGATCTTTCTTCTTTTACTAATAGAAGCATTCAGTTCTGTATGTCTCCCTCTTTGCACTGACTTAGCTGCATCGCATAAATCTCATATGTTGTGTTTTCATTATAGTTAAAGTTATTTAATAATTTCCATTTCAATAGCTTCCTTGACTCTGAGGTTTAGATGTTTTTTTTTTTTATATCCAAATATTTAGAAACATTGTCAGATATCAGTCTATTACTGATTTTTAGCTTAAATTCATGTGGCAACAATACTTTCAACAATATTTATGATTTCAATATTAAAAAAATTATCAGAACTGGTTCTTTTTTTTTTAATAGATTTTTGCTATAGGGCACATGCACTTGCCAGAAAGACAGAGAGACAGAGAGACAGAAAGCAAGAAATTGCCCCCCAGGGGGCTGGCCGTGCCGCAACCCCTTCTCCTCCATTCTCCTCTCGGGATCTTGGGCACGCACGCACATGTGCCTGGTGTGAGTTTTAAGCCACCTGGTCTGGGCTTCGAATCATGGTCAACTACTCAGGAGTCCAGCAACATAATCATTATATCATCTGCTGGTCCCTAGGACTGGTTCATTTTTAAAAATTCAAGAATATGGTCCAAATTAGAGTGTCCTACACACACTTAAACATGTATTCCAGGGCCAGCAGGTGACATTTTGGTTAAGGCATATGGCTGATCGCAGTTCTAGTCCTGGAGCCAGCAGCCTGAAAGTCATGCAGGGCACATGTGAGTGCATGCCCAAAATCCCGAGGAGAGACTGGAGGACAAGGGACTGCAGTGTGGCCAACCCTGCAGTAAGTGATTTCTCACTTTCCCTCTCTGTCTCTCCAGCTAGTGTACACAACCTATGGCAAAAATACTACATATACAAACATATGTGTGTATGTATTCCACTGGCGTTGAGTGGGGTATTCTATACATGTCAGTTAGGGAAAGTGATTGTATTCTCCGTGTCTCATGTAGCAGCTCCCATTTTCTGGGTTTTGTCTATCCATTAACATGGGAGACTTGTCCAAAGCTTTGTAGGGATGGCCTATTTCCCCTTGGAGTACTGCTACTTTTTGCTTTGTGTGTTTTAAATTTGTATTTTCTGCTTACACCTTTACAACTTGTTGTTTTGATGAATTGGCCCCATTATGACCTTTGTTCTTGACAGTACTTCTTGTTCCAAAGTCTATTTTGTTAGGTGTTCATGTAGCCACCCCCACATTTTTATCATTGTTTCTATTTTACAGCTTCCCCATCCCCCATCTTTTTAACTTTGAAACTATTTGTGCCTTTATATTCCTAGTGGGGTTTTTTTATAGTAGCATGAAGGTTTTTTTTTTTTTTTCTTAAATAAAAACAGACTCTCTGTGTTTTTATTTAGAGTATTTTTGACTTAAATTAGAAACTGTCTTGCCTATTGTGTGGAGCAGCAGAAACCTCACCTGACTGGTGACTTGCAGCCTGCCCTGTGAGTGAGCTGTTCAGGAACCAGCCAGAGATCTGAGCAGACCTGCGAGTGGAAGGCGGGACTCCTGCAAGGTGTTCTCTGACATTCCCTTTCCCTACTAGTGATAGGATTCTCCTGAAATCTGACCTCTGCTTCTTCAAGCCAGTAGGACTGTGGATTTTCTACCCCCGATCTGGTAATGAACTAGGGCTTGCTGCCAGGTTAAAAGAAAATATATATGGAGAGAAAAATGAGAAATTTTTCCAGAGGCATTTCCTCTTTCCAGGGGTACACTGGTGTCCAGTTTCTGCCTGATTTTAATCGCTCTCCTGGGCCTGAAAGCAGTTGTTATCATTTCCCAGAGTTCATAGTTGTTATTTGAGGGGTATTTGATAGAAAAGCAGCTACTTCCTCATTACCAGAAACTAGAATCCCACCACTCTGGCTTGGACTGTTTCAATGTATAAACACGAGGCCACTTCTCTGTTTGTTCTCACAGATAAACAATCTCTCAGAGGTCTCTTCTCCTCGTAACTCCCCCAATGACTTGGTGCCAAACCATATAAGAATATTCTGCTGTTTTCTTTCTTCTCTACATCATTGATTAATTCATGAAGTCTTTAAAGAACTGTCTTACGCCTAAAGTCAGTCACGTGTTCATAGATATGTATATGTCAGCTGTGCTTGCTATTGAAAGTTTTTAAATTAATTAAGATCTTTAGTGTATCAATAAAATGTCAAAAATAAAAGGCATGGCAAACAATTGTGGATACCAGAGGCAGTGTGTCTGTGTGTGTGTGTGTGTGGGGGGGGGACTGACAGACAGTGAAAGAGAGGGAATCAAGGGGAAAAAAATGCAAAATATTTAAGAAACAAGAAATAGAAAATTATTTGTTGACAATAACATGTATGGTAATATCCTTGATTGAGCCAATATACGGTGTATTCTGGATGGAAAATCTCATTTTGTATACTGCATTGATGTACAGTGAATGAATATAAATAAATAAAACAAAGAACTGTCTTATTTAAACATTTCTATTCAGAGAAGAGTTTATCTACCCCCTTGGTTTCTTCTTCAAACCCTTAACAAGGTAAAGAAGTCTTCACTGCACTTTGAAAACAGCTTGTGTGGAAATTTGTGAAAGGCTTTTTGAGATTCCCAGGAGGCTACATCAACTGATCATTTATCTTCATACTTTTTTTTAAATCTCTTTAAGGACATCAGTAATTTATTGATAACATATTTAAAAGATGTTCCTCTGGGAACTGAAGTTACCTCATAGATTATTTTATTTTTAAGAGCTTGAAGTACAATCCTGTATTAATTATAACTTGGTTTCAGGCTGTCTGGAACAAGATGTAGTGTTATGATTTAAAGTCCTTGGGTTCCCCCCCCTTTTTTTCTTTCTTTACTTTTTAAAATTATGATACTTTTTTTTGGGAGGGAGAGTTTTTTGCTATAGGGCGCATGCACTCACCAGAAAGACAGACAGAGAGACAGAAAGCGAGAAATCACCGCCCCAGGGAGGTTGGTCAAGCTGCAATCCCTTCTCCATCCTCCTCTCGGGATCTTGGGCATGCACACACATGCGCCCAGCGTGAGTTTAAGCCACCGGGTCCGGGACTCGAACCATGGTTACCTACATGGGGGTCCAGTGACATTGCCATTACGCCAACTGCTGGTCCCATGATACATTTTTTTAATCTTTGGTCTTCTGCCATGGAGGACATGGCCAGTCAATCTTGACGTTTTGGCCTCGCGTCCGTAGTTTCACGGTTCAGCTGCTTTAGGCGCGCCATCTGCTTTTGGAGATTTAAATTTATTTTGCTAATAGTAACAACTAATATTTATTGTGCATGTACTAGCTGCCAGAGAGTTCTCAGTGGATGATCTCATTTTGTCCTCCAATAACCCTACAAATTGCCTTTCTTCCCATTTGCAAATATAAATCTGCTGGGGAACATCTTTGGTAGTGAACGCCATTTCTCATACTGCTCATTTTTTTCAAGTTAGAAACAATTTTGTAACTGCACATTTTTCCCCCCTCTCAGGAAACCTTCAAAACCCGAGATTCCTTGACCCATGATTTAAACCGGTTCTGGAAGAATAAAGTAAGGTGTCCCCTGAGGAGGAGGACTTTAAAGTGTGGAAGAAATGTGGAAGATAGGAGCTTGTCACTCAAAAAAGCAGAAGTGCCCAGGGGGGCCAGCTTGGATAGACGAGCGTGCTGTGAGGTAATAAATAATATTTTATTACTTAAAAAGCCTCGCTCGTTTATTAATGTTGAATGGAGCAGGCATGTTTCATCATTTTTTTCATGTGTTTCTGGCTCAGTTTACTTGCCTCATCTGTTTTATGTCTCTGTTTTCCTGTCTCAGGTTATCACTTTCCTCGTCTCTGTCAGTCAGCTTGAGGTATTCCTTCGGGCCCCTTTTATAAAACAACAGTAACTTTTTCTTTTTTTCGTTCGGAGAATTGTTTGCTATAGGGCATGTGAACTCGCCAGAAAGAGCAAAACAGAGAGACAGAAAGCAAGAAATCACCCCCCAGGGGGGATGGCCACGCTGCAATCCCTTCTCCTCCATTCCCCCCTAGGGACCTTGGGCACGCACACACATGCGCCCGGCGTGAGTTTAAGCCACCAGGTCCGGGACTCGAACCGCGGTCATCTACATGGGAGTCCAGCGACATAGCCATTACACCAACTGCTGGTCCCAATCACTACCTTTTTTAAAAAGCCATCTTATTATTTTACATTCTGTCCCTCCATTGTCATTTGCCTAGCCAGTTGTGACTGGTTTTCATCCTTTCTGGCCTTTTTTTTTTAGGTTTAGCCTTAGTGTGTGTGAGTTTGTCAGAGAGAAACAGAGAGAAGGAAAGTGAGAAATCGCTCCCCAGGGGTAGGTAAGGCCATGCTGTAATCTCTTCTCTTCCATTCTCCTCTTGGGATTTCAGGCATGCCAACACACGTGTCCTGTATAATTTTCAAGATGCCGAGTCTGAGACTCGAACTGTGGTTGTCCATGTGGGAGTCCGGCACTTTCACCACCACAGCACTCACTGGCCCCCATCCTTTCTGTTTTTGAAGATAGGTTTTCCCCTTGGTGCTTTTTCTCTGCTCCCCTTCATACTTTTTATTTATCTCTTCACAATTTATTATACTTTTTCTTTCTACAATTAACTGGCGGCTTACTTAACTACATAATTTTTAAAGCTTATTTGCTTTTTTAAATTTCATTTTTTTATACAATCAATCACATTATTTAGCTTACAAATGTTCAACAGTGAACATTTCTCCCTAGTCCAGTTGATAAAACTATAGAATATCTTCAACAGAGAATACCACATTTCTTTGTCCCGTTAATGCTTTGCCTCCCCATTTTTCTTCTAAATGTCCTTCCTCAGTCCCTACTCCATCACACACACTGTATCTGGTATTTACATCCATTTACTGTGTTCCTAAATCCTTTAGTCAATCAATTTCAGCTTATTTGTATGTGTTTATTTCTTCCATGATGTAGGAGGAGGGCCCAATAGGGTCTTCATGCCATGAGCCACCCCTAATCTCCGGGAACCTAGATGAAAAACACATGTGTACACCCTATGTGTTCAGGAAGGTTCTGGGTTCACATCCCAGGATGTTCCCATGTGGGTCCAGTTAGTTACCCCTGAGCCTCCACCTAGCCCCTGCCCCAATATTCATGGTCTCCCCTAGGGTGCTCCTTCTCCTTTCTCGGCCTTAGCCTCTTCCTCTTGGTAATGATTAAGTTGAAACAAAGGATCCCATGACCTTTCTGTTTCCCTACTTCCTGCTTTTCAGAAACACATTCATGAATAATTGCATTTCTTACCCTGCTTCGAGGCTATGGCTCCTGTGTTGGCCTAATAAGACTGTGGCAGGGACCCTCAGACGTCACCTGTACGTATCACACAGATGGAGGGTCCTCAGAAGGTGGGCGTATGAGTGCAAGAGCTCTTCCAGACAAAAGCAAGGTGTCCGTGTGTAGAGGGGCCAGAGAGCGTCCTCTTGCCCAATGATGTGAGAGACGAACCAGAGTTGTTTTTGTTTCTCTGAAGTTGTAAATCATGGAAAAATAGTTAACAATGTTTTGGGGACTCACCATCTTCCATTAAAGGCAACTTTTGAGAGGCCAGTAAATGGCGTGGTGGTTAAGGTGCTGGACTCCCACGTGGTCAACCATGGTTTGAGTCCTGGACCCAATAGCTTAAAAATCATGGCCAGAGCATGTGTGTGTGTGTGCCCCAAATCCCAAGACGGGAATGGAGGAGAAGGGATTGTAGTGTGGCCATCTCCCCGGGGGAGTGACTTCTTGCTTTGTGTCTCTCCAGCGAGTGTACACGCCCTATAACAAAAATCTCTCAAAAAGAAAAATAAAAAAAGACAACTTCTGAGGCCACGTTGCATGTGTTTGATTCTTATTTTCAAAAGGCTTTGCTAGGACCTCGTTTAATCCTGTTGGTAGGTCCAAGAGGAAGGCTCTGCAGGAAATGGTGCCAGTTCCCGGGTGAGCTCGCTCAGGTGGGAGCTTTGCTTGTCCGCCCACACTGACCTTTAGGGACTAGTGGGGTTTCCATGTACACGGCCTACTCCTGTGTGTTCTCAGCTTTTATCTCCCCACAGGCCCCTCACCCTGGCACTGCACTCACTGACCTGGACCTCCCACTTTCTCTCCTTTTATAACTCTGGGAATCTTTCACGCTAATCACTGGGAGAACTAGGACGACATAAAGTCACCAAGGAGAAGGAAGTAGTCACCATTTCCCCATGTTCAAGTGAAACTGTACTAGATGTATTTAAACCTCATCTAATAATGAATCGGGATTAAAACAAGTCACTATTCCTGAGTGGTTTTTTTTTTAAGGTTTTTGCCATATGGTACACGCACACATCAGTGATAGAGAGAGGGGAAGTGAGAAATCACTATCCCCTGCCCTGCCCCCAGGGGTGTGGTCATGCTGAATCCCTTTCCTCCATTCTTCTCTTGGGATTTTTGGGCACACATGCAGATAGGCATGATTTTCAAACTGCTGGATCTGGGATGCAAACCATGGTTGGCCATGTGGGAGTCCAACATCTTAACCTCTATTTCACTTGCTGCCCCCTTCCTGAGTGATTTTTAAGGCTATTCTGCAGAGATCTCCTTGTTTGCTCAATATATGTGGAATGTTTGCACTCTATGGCAGAAACTGAGGGACTGGAAGGTATAATGGCAGGGAGGGCAACTGGAGGTAGAAGAGATAGTATAGGAGGGGGTGAGTAATAGAAGCAGGAGAAAGGGGATCAGGGAAAGAAAAAAAAAAAACAATTAACAGACCCAAAAATGAAAAACCATCATCTATGATAATGTATGTGGTAATATCTTTGACATGACTGACATGCACTGTATTCTTGCTGGGAAACACCATTTTGTATGCTGTGAAGATATACCGTGATTTGTGGAGGGCATTGCATATGGGAGCCATCTTGGGAGCTTCTTGAGAACTGTCTGCCATCTTAGAAATCTTAGGCTTCACTTCCTCATTGAGCAAACCATATCTCAGAAATCATGTAACCAACTGTTGCTAGGTAATGGGAGATCCACCCACATCAATGATTGGCTCATACTGTTGTATCTCATTTTTGGGCAACCAACTGGTGTGCCCACCAGCCTGTATATAAAGCACTGTTTGTTCTGCAATAAACGGAAGACTTGATCAGCACCTCATCTTGTCTCCACTCTGTGTGTCAGTAAGAACTTCACCAGCCTAAACACAAAGGATCCCGGTTTTCACCATCCTCACCCAGGTACCCGTTCGACTGTCCTGCGGGTCAGGGCAGTGATTAATTGTCATTTTTTAAATATGTGGAAAAAAAGAGATTGTGCGGAGGAACCAGGTGGTGGATCAGCTATAAAACATGATGATCTGAGAGGCAACCCCGCATGGAAGGTTCCAGGTTCACCTCCAGAGGCCTCCCTGTTATAAAGCACATGTCTGGCCATGACCCAGGGCTGCCTGAAGCCGGGGCAGATTGCAGGTTCAGGACCCTGTTGGGACTCTGTGGAGATATTGTGTCTCTGTCTCTCTCACTCCAGAAAGAGATGAATGAACAATCATAAAAAATCCGCAGAGGGGCCAGCAGGTAGTGTGGTACTTAAGGCTCTGGACTCCCACATGGCTGACCATGGCTCAAGTCCCAGACCTGGGGGCTTGCTTTCTCACTTTCCCCTTTCTCTCTCTCACACTCTCTTTCTGTGTCTCTCTCGGGTGAGCACACGTGCCCGGTTGCAAACTTTAAAAGTAAATAAATAATTAAAAAATAATCTGCCAAAGGAAAGGACAGATGAACCAAGGGTGAAAATGACTGGGGGAGCCGCCTTGGACCACAGTCCAGTAGGAGAAGCCAAGTATTCCTTATGGAGAGGAGACTGAGGGGCAGAACGCCAAAGGCCAAGCCCGTGTTTTAGGTTTTGCTTTTGCTGCTCCGGTTGCTCTTACCCCTGCGACTTTCTCACAGCAGCAGCAGCTAGGACCCTCCCCTGGTGTGGGGACACAGGAGCATTTCATGTTGCTTCTGTGCAGAGAGAACCACGCCAGCAGTTGGCGTAATGGCTATGTCACTGGACTCCCATGTAGTCAACCACAGTTTGAGTCCTGGACCCGGTGGCTTAAACTCACGCCAGGCGCGTGTGCGTGCGTGCCCAAGATCCCGAGAGGAGAATGGAGGAGAAGGGATTGCAGCGTGACCATCCCCCCTGGGGGGTGATTTCTCGCTTTCTGTCTCTCTGTCTCTGTCTTTCTGGCGAGCGCATGCGCCCTATAGCAAAAACTCCCCCCCCCAAAAAAAAAATAAGAAAGAGAGAACCACTGAAAATGCCTACAAAAGGGCTCCTTTTCTTACCACAAGCATCCAAAAATTCTTTCGATTTGCTCCCAAGATATTCTGCTTTGGGTTAGTTTCCTTGTTTAATTTCTCAAAGCCTTGAGGGACTGAGGGCCAGTGTTTTCTTAAGATATTTACAGTCCTTTCCCCTATCATTAGGAACAAGCTCGAACTCAAGGTCACCCATTTTGCTGCTCACGGTCAAGTCCAGCTGGGCCTGAAGAGGGATATGATGTCCAGCCCTGCCCCAAGTGAAGGGCTTAGTGCTAAAGGGGGTGCTGGGGTGGTCCTGCTCAGAGCCCCATGGGCCTCTGTCCATCTGGTCGACTCCCACACTAAGAACCGCCATTGTAAACATTGACTTTATCAGTCTCTGGTCGGGGCTGGGGTGGGGAGTGTGAGAAGTGGAGAGAAGAAAACGAGTGGATACGCTCCCTGGCCACCTGATGCGGGTAAAATACTTGATAGTCCCATTGCACTAATTGATCGGAGAGGCCAGCTGATGGCAGGGGTTCTGCGGTGTGTGGTCGTCATTCTTGGTCCAGTCGAAGTTGTTGAAAACTACCTTGGAAATACTTAGTTCTGAAGCTAACTTGAATCACAAATCTGGTGTGAAAATAGGTCTTATCCAAATGTTTCCCTGCCATCTGTCGCTTTTCAGATTTCAGCCTGAAATACAAACAAGCCAGATAAATTTAGCTTGTCTAAGGAGATGCTCTGTATATCGTTAAGGGCCAATACCGATTTATCTTGAGAAGTCTGTGTTCCTCTTCCCTACGTAGACGGCTAATGCATGGTTTCTTGCATAGCCAAGGAATTTCACTTAGTGGTGCTTTTCAAAGGAGTCACCCAAACCAAGAAAAATACATCATGAATGTCATTGAAAATAAGCTGGCTTTTGAGACAATGAAAACATTTTATCCATTTAAATTAAAGCCGAATAGCAGTGGCCTGCTTTTAATTCACATTGCCTGTGAAACTGAAGCAATGTATTCATCCTGACTTTCCTTAATTGTCCCACTTCTAAAATGGTCAGCTTCAATTGCTATCCTTACACACATTGTTGAACTTGGAGTCTGTTTCTGACCAACGATTAAACACGTGCATTGGAATGCCATCATTTATCACGGGTCAGGAGTCTCCTTCAGAAAAGCCATTTAAGTCAGAGAGTAATTAGAGCTTCAAAGGATGTTCTTTTCTTTGATAATAAAAGTACTGTGCTTAGGAGTTTGGGAATGGGGAAAGACCATTTGCGAGTTCTTCCGACAAAGTGGAGATTGAAAGAATTCTTGTGCAGTCAGTAGACGCCAGCACATGCAGTCACTAGAATAGGGGATGTTTGTTACAGACGTGATTTCCCCAGTCAGTTCCATTGTTACAGGCAGAAGATGCCTGATTAATACATTTTCCAAGTGATGCTGTAACTGATCCTAATCACTTCTAAAATCATTAAACCCCACACATTTGAGATGTGAAAAGGCACATAGGAATATCTTCATTTTGGAGATAAAAATCTTAGTAATATTTTCTATTCCGAACTCTCTTTAAATCCAACTGAAAGCTTATGTTAAAATGTCAGGCATGGAGACCAGCAGATGGCATAATACTTACACTGCTGGACTCTCATATAGTTGACTGGGGTTTGAGTCTTGGACCTGGCACTTAGAAGTCATGCTGTGTGCATGTGTGTGCGTGCTCAGAATCCTGAGGAGAGACTGAAGGAGAAGGGATCGTGGCATGGCCTCCTCCCGGGGGGTGATTTTTCTCACTTTCTGTCTCTCTGTCTCTGTCTCTCTGGCAAGCACCCTATAGCAAAAATCTCTCTCCCTCTCTAAAAAGAAAAGAAAAAATCAGCTTTTGCAAGCACAAAATAAGAAGCATTCTAAATACCTCAGAACCAAGGATATTGACAGATAGTTGTGTCACCAAAACTGGGATTGTACAGACATGTTTTCTAAGGGTTTCTTGAGTTATACATGTCAGCAACATTATTTATAATTACTTTGTTTTAATTACCAGAGGGCACATGAACTCACCAGAAGGCAAGGAGGGAAGAAAGCACCCCCAGTGGGGTGTGGTCATGCTGCAATCTCTTGTCCTCTGTTTCTGCATTTAGCAGGGACTCGGGACATACAAGCAGGTGCATCTGGCATGTTTTTCAAGCTGGAGAGACCCAGAATCTTTTTTTTTTTTTTTTTTGATGGTGGTATCTTTTATTTTATTTTATTATCATTATTATTATTTATACATTCAATCACTATACATCAGTTAGATTGTAAAGAGACTCTACCCAGCATGATATACACCTCAGTCCAGCCCAGTCGAGAATACTATACACGTCGTCATTAAAAGGTAATAAACCACATGTGTCACACAAATGTCTTACCTATTTTTTTCCCAAATTTACTTTTCTACACTCTTTCCCTCTCCCAATCTGCTTCTACTTTGTCCCTAGTGTCCATAACAATTTTCAATGCTTTTAAGTCCTCCAGCCTTTCAGTCTCTGCCATAGAGTACAGACAGTCGGTATATTAGTGGAGTCATACAATGTCTCTGTTTCATAGCCTGACTTGCTTCACTCAGCAATAAATCTTCCATATTCATCCACTTTCTATCAAATGCCAAAAGTCTTGCTGTTTTTTATGTCCGAATAGCATTCCACGGAGCATATGTGCCACACTTTTTCAAACCATTCATCTGTTTATGGACATTTAGGTTGGTTCCATGTCTTAGCAATTGTGAATAAGCTGCAATAAATATAGATGTGCAAGTACTTTTCCAACTGACTGTTCTCCTGTCCTTTAAGTAGATACCCAGGAGTGGAATTGCTGGATCATATGATAGTTCTATTTGAAGGCCTTTGAGGAACCTCCATATCGTTCTCCATAGTAGATGGACCAATTTACATTCCCACCAACAAGGTAGGAGAGTTCCCCTTTCACCACATCCCCCGCCAGCACTTATCTTTTTTTTTAATCCTCGCCATTCTGACTGGAGTTAGGTGGTATCTCATTAAAGTTTTGATCTACATCTCCCTTATGATCAGGGATGTTGAGCATTTTTTCATATGCTTTCTGGCTGTATGTCTTCCTTAGAGAGTTGTTTATTCAGCTCATTTTCCCATCTTTTAATTGGGTTAATCATTTTCTTCCATTTGAGTAAGTCATTTGAGTTCCCTGTGTATTCTGGTTACCAGTCCCTTATCTGAGGAATAGTTTACAAAAGCTTTCTCCCATTCCAAGGGTCGCCGATTCACACTAATTACTGTGTATTTAGCTGTGCAGAAACATCTTAATCTAATGTAATCCCATTTGTCTATTTTTGGGATTATTACCTGTACTTTCGGGGTCTTGTTTAAGAAGTCTTTGGCTACCCCAATGTCTCCCAGTGTTTCCCCAGTGTTTTCCACCAGTGGTTTTATAGTTTAAGGTTTAGGTCTTTGATCCATTTTGAGTTGGTTGTTGTTAATGGTGACAGGGGTTGAGATTCATCTTTCTGAAGGTGGATACCCAGTTTTTCCAATACCATTTACTAAAGATGTTTTCCTTTTACTACTGGATCGACTGGTACCTTTTTGTCAAAAATCAGTTGACTGTATGTTTTGGGGTTTATTTCTGGGTTCTCTACTCTGTCCCATTGGTCCTCATGTCTGTTTTTGTGCCAATGCCATGCTTTTTTGATTATCACAACTTTCTAATATATTTTGGAGTCAGGAAGTGAGATACCATCCACTCCACTCTTTTTGTGTAGGATTGCTTTGACAATACAGGGTCTTTTATTATTTCAGACGAATTCTATGATTGTCTTTTCTAGATCTGTGAAGAATGTCTCTTGTAATGTTACAGAGGCCCAGATTCTAACAGTAGTCAGCTATGTGAGAGCTGGCTCCCTCAACTGCTAGGCTACAAGGCCCACCTATAATTAATTTTAAGCATAATTTACATATTTTTCTTTTGTAGAAAAAAGTCATCTGGGGCCAACAGGTGGAGTGGTGGTTAAGGTGCTGAATTTCAAATGGCCAAATCCATGGTTTGATCTCTGAACCTGCTGGCTTGAGAAACTTGCTGGATGAGTGTGTGTGTGCATGGGCCCAAAGTTCCAAGAGGAGAATGGAGGAGAAGGGATTGTAGGGTGACCATCTTGCCTGGGGATAATTTCTCACTTTCTGGGACCGGCAATTGGCATAATGGCTATGTCGCTGGACTCCCATGTAGTTGACCATTGTTCGAGTCCCCGACCCGGTGGCATAAACTCACGCCAGATGCGTGAACATGCGTGCCCAGTATCCCGAGAGGAGAATGGAGGAGAAGGGATTGTGGCATGGCCATCCCCCCTGGGGGGTGGTTTCTCACTTTCTGTCTCTCTGTCTTGCTCTGTCTTTCTGGCAAGCACATACGCTCTATAGCAAAACCGCCCCCCCCCCCCAATTTTTTTTTTCACTTTCCCTCTCTGTCTCTCTCTGTCAAGCACATATGTCCAATAGAAAAAATCTAAATAAGAACAATAAAGAAAGTAAAGAAAATGAGAAAGGTCATCAAACCACAGCCCAGATTAATGAAGAGTTTAATTCACAAAATATTTTTTAAATCTGATTTTGAAATGAAGAAATGAAGTTCTCAATAGACATTGCACTTAAAGCCCCAAATACACTTTTCTTAAGGGGACTTGCGAGTCCTGAGAATTAAAGGCAAGCTAAAATAGTCCTTACTTTTCAGTCTTTATTTTTGAAACTGCTTTGAAAATCAACTCTTTTATTCTTAATAGCCCCAAAGATTTTCAATAAGGAAATAGTTTTCGATTTTCTATTAAACAGGAACGACAGGAGTGTTGTTTAAAATTATATAAACTTCTGGATTAGTGGAGTAGAATTAAAGAGGCATTATCATCAAATAAAAACAGATTATATAAGCTTAGTTCTAGGAGCACTTCAAAAATTGAACCACAAAGCAGGATCTGGGAACATGCTGTGATTTTTGAGTGACTACGTGGGTAGTGTCTGTCTTTTAAGTTTGGAAGAAGCTAAACATCTGAGTTGTCAGGACTTCAGTTCTCATAGGTCACTGTGTTGAAATAGCTTAGCAATCATTCCTCGACATTTAGTTCAGGAGGAAGATGAACATGAACTTCACAGTAAAAATGAGGGGAACCAGCAGTTAGCGTAATGGCTATGTCGCTGGACTCCCACGTAGTCGACCGCGGTTCGCGTCCAGGACCCAGTGGCTTAAAACTCACGCCGGGCGCGTGTGCGTGTGTGCCCAAGATCCCGAGAGGAGGATGGAGGAGAAGGGATTGCGGCGTGACCATCCCCCCTGGGGGGTGATTTCTCGCTTTCTGTCTCTCTGTCTCTCTCTGTCTGTCTGGCGAGCACACGCGCCCTATAGCAAAAACCTCTCAAAAAAAAAAAAAAATGAGCAGGTGCGCTTTTGCCATGTGAGAAAGAAGATTTCTAAGTGGACACAAATGATAGCCATTTACTTTATTGCTAATACCTTTGATCTTTGTATATCTAGCATTACAGACAAGCATGAAGAGACCATTCTTTGGTCTAGAATAAGCTCGGAGAAGGGACCCAGGGATGTCTCTGGTGAATTTGGAACACGCTGGACAATTTCTCTATCGCTTGCTATGTTGGCCTTCTCGACCTCTAGTCAGTGTGAGTGACACAAGGTCACCTCAGGGATTTAGGAGGAAAGAAGACCCTCCCATCTCAGGCTAAGATCTGAACTAACTGAGAAATAAAGTAGGACGCTTGCAAGCAGATATCCAAGGGTCTGATTTAATGACCAAATGATCTGTTTAATACAGTTTAGTGTGGTCACAGGTGGGCTTGAGGCCAGCCATGGCAGTGGCGCAATGCTCCATGATGTGGAATGGTCCTGGTTGCTGTCCCAAGGTCTCTCTGTGCGTACTGGGCAGTACCCATGGTCCTGGCTGGCTGAGGCTGGGTGTGGACGCTGTGTGGCTCCTGTGGGTGGTGCTGTCTCTCTCACTCGCTCTCTCTCATGAAAGAAATAAATGTATAAACTTAAAAAGATGGACTCAATTGCATTCTTCTGAATTGAACACGCACCCTGGAACATAAACTTTCTGCAGGAAGACAGCACCCCAAAAGAAAGCAGAAACCCAGACTATCTCTCAAATGCACCAGTCACCCTAAGCAGTAAAGAGAACTCAAGAAGGGCTGGCAGGTGGCATGGGGGTTAAGGATGCTGGACTTCCACATGGTGGACCAAGGTTCGAGTCCCAGACCTGTTGACTTGCCTTCTCACCCCCCTCCCTCCCTCTCTGGTCAAATTAAAATAAATTTAAATAAAGTAATTCTTTCTTAAAAAGAGAGAGAGAGAGAACTCAAGAGTGTTACCATAATTCAGCGGTTCTCAGATGCATCTCAGGGCCTGGGGATCACAGACCCTTTCCAGAAATCCACCCTTTCCAAAACCACTTCTATAATAACGCCATTGTTTGCCTTTGTCACTCGCATTGCCTTGTGATTGTACAGTGGGGTTTCTCAGGGATGGCACGACAGCAGCATTGCAACAGATTAAATGCAAAGTCTGGGACCCAGCTGACTTCTTCCCAGACATTCATTAAATAGACTTCTATAAAATGTTAAACAATGCCACTTTTTTCACTAAATTAACAACAACAACACTTTTTGTTTTGGAAATCATTTTAAGTGTAACAGAAAAGTTACAAAAAGAGTAACCCCAGGATACCCTTCACTCAGTTTCTTCTGCCAACATTTTACATGACCGCAGAGCAATTAACCAAATTAAGGAATTAACGCGTGTATAGTACTGTCAACTAAACTACAGGATGTGTTCAGATTTCATGAAGTTTTATGTTAATACATTTATTCCGATCCAAGATCTGACTGAGAATCTACGATAGCATTCAGTTTCATATCACCTTAGTCTTGCGTGATCTGCGTCTTTCCTTGTCTTGCATGGCTGTGGCTTTTTTAAAATTTTCTTATTTAATTTATTTTTATAATAACTTCACATTTATGAGATTTAAAAATTATAATGATAAAACAGTATCTGTTTTAAGAAGTCTTGGTCCTGTCTTTGTCTTCATTTGCCCCATTCTCCTTTATTCCTTGTTTATAATTTTTTTATTAATTTTTTTCATTTCATTTTCTTTTATACATTCAATCACATTATTATGTGTCTTACAAAATGTATATTTCAACAGGTGAACATTTCTCCTTAGTACAATTGATAAAACTACAAAATATCTTCAACAGATAATACCACACCTCTTTGTGCCATTAATGTGTTGTCTCCCTATCCTTCCCCCAAATGTCCTTCCTCAGACCCTCCTCCTTCACACACACTATTTACAGCTATATACTGCATTTCTATATCCTTCAGTCAATTAGTTTCAGTCATAGAGTGAGGACACTTGGTATATATTAAGTGCCTCTCCTTCTCCTTCATAGCCTGGCTTGCTTCACTCAGCAGTAAGTCTTCCATATTCATCCACTTCCTGTCAAAAGCCAGGTTTTTTTATGGCTGAATAGTATTCCACTGAGTAAGTGTGTCACAGATGTTCTATCCATTCATCTGGCCGTGGCATTTTTTTAAAAACAGTAGTCAGCTGTTTCGTAGAATGGCCTTCAATTTGAGCTTGTCAGCTCTTTTCTCATGATTAGACCGGAGTTACAGATTTGGGAGAAGAATGTCACAGAGACGGTGATGTGCCTTTATTTGGGACTACATGATAACATGCCTTGTCACTGGTGATAATAAATGTGAGTGTTTGGTTAAGGCTGGGTCTGCCACATTTCTCTACTGTAAATCATTACTTCTCTCTTTGTAACCAGACAATATTTTGTTTATGCAAATATTTTGTTTCTTAAACTTTGTTTAATATTTTTATTATTATTATTCATACATTAAATCGCTATACATCATTTAGATTGTCAACACTCCTACAGTGTAGGTGGGAATGTAAATTGGTCCAACCACTGTGGAGAACAATATGGAGGTTCCTCAAAGACCTTCACATAGAACTACCATATGATCCAGCAATTCCACTCCTGGGTATCTAACCAAAGGACAGGAGAATGCTTGGAAAAGCGCTTGCACATCTATATTCATCGCTGCCTTATTCATGATTGCTAAGACATGGAACCAACCCAAATGTCCACAAACAGATGAATGGATTGAAAAATTGTGGCACATATACTCCATAGAATACTATTCAGCCATAAAAAAACAACAAGGCCCTGGAATTTGATAGAAATTGGACAAATATGGAAGATTTGTTGCTGAGTGAAGCAAGTCAGGCTATGAAAGAGAGACATTACATGTCTTCACTTAACATATACAGACCATCTGCACTCTATTGTAGAGACTGAAAGACTGGAGGACAAAAAACTATTAAAAATTGTAATGGACACTAGAGACAAAGTAGAAAGAGAGTGTGGGAAGGGAAGAGGGTAGAAAAGTTGGGGGAGAAATAAAGAGGTAAGACACTTGTGGGACACAGATATGGTTTATTATCTGTTGATGAGGTTGTGTGTGGTGGTCTCAACTGTTTCTCAAACTTTTGCCAGCTAATTTTAACATTCACTGGTGGATGGTCTGAAGCAATTTTTATTTGGTTGTTTTTAATCTTTCAAAGTCTAGCTCACTTCACTCAATATTAAGTCTTCTATATTCACCCATTTTGAGTGAAAAGATAGGCTCTCATTGTTTCTCAGAGCTGTGTAATATTCCATCATATGTCTGTGCCACAGTTTTCCAAGCCAGTCATCAGTTTTTGAATACCTGAAGCAATTAGTATGGCCGTGTTCTAATGGTGATTTCCATTCCCCTCATTCCATCGACATTTTTAATTTAAATAATTCTGTCAAGTGTTGTCCTTTATACCCCATTGATTAATTTATCCAGTCATTCATTTATATCAGAATGAGTTCATGGATATTTATTTTCTTCTTTGGATTACATAAATTTTCATTGATTAACTTATTATCAAAATGACTCTATCTTTGGTCATTGGGAATTTCTCTTATTGGCTCGTGTGTCCTGTTGAGACTTCCTTACTTTCTGACACCACAGAGTGTTCCAGCCTTATCTTACACGTTTCCTGCTCCAGCCCTGAATCAGCCAGTTCTCCAGGGAACCTGGGCCCTTTTACTGGAGAAGGCATTTTGAAAGGAGGGTCTCTGAGTACAACATGCACTCTTTACTGTGGGTGTTCGCTGCACTGAGACCCTGGAGCACAGACATGTACATGCATATACTAACTCACCTATGTCTGTCTATCATCTACTAGTTAGAAAACATGATAATACAAATACCACCACACTCAGTCAACACCACACAGTTCTTTCTAGAATCTCCCCTTCATCTATTTTGAGTGTCTTTCTCTGACAAAAAAAAAAGGCGGGGTATTGTTATCTACAACATATTTACTTATTTGTCAACTCTTGTCTACATACAAAGAAATTTCAGAAGTGCTAACCCCAAATCCCTGTGAGAAAAGACTTCACCAGATGACGCATACATTTACCAACTAAAGAATAACATTCTTGGAACCAGGCGTAATGGCTATGTCACTGAACTCCCATGTAGTTGACTGTGGTTCGAGTCCCAGAACCAGTGGCTTAAACTCATGCCAGGCACGTGTGTGTGCGTGCCCAAGATCCCGAGAGGAGAATGGAGGAGAAGGGACTGCGGCGTGGGCATCCCCCTGGGGGGTGATTTTTCTCTTTCTGTCTGTCTGTCTCTCTCTGTCTTTCTGGTAAGTGCACGTGCCCTATATCAAAAACCTCTCCAAAAAATAAACGAACAAACAACAACAAAAATTCTTATTGTCTTTAGCCTCGAAGTATCCAGTAACATAATTCCCAAAGTCGCCATTTCAGTTCCTTTATTCCTTACCCTCCATCATCATTCTGTTGTGTATATTTGAAGTTATCCTGTAGTTAGAGTTTTCACAGTCTTAACTTCCATTTCGAGCGCCTCAATTTTCTCCCCAATATTTCTTTATTTGCATAATATACAATTTACTCTTTGTGTTTAACAAATGCAGAGAACATGAGTTCACCCCTAGGAGACTGTACAGAACAGAACCCCTGCCCCAGCTCCCTCGCTCTGTCCTTTTAGAGCCAAGCCTTCCCCATACTTGGGCTTGGCTACCCCTGACATGTTTTCCATCCCTATCATTTTGCCTTCTCCAAAAAGTTCTATCTGGGGTTTGACTTGTTGTTGTTGTTTTTTTGTTTGTTTGTTTTTGTTTTTTTGTCTCTTTACTTTCTTATTTTTTTTAAACATGTATTTATTGGGCATCTTTACAGCATACAAAACGTTTTCCCAGAAGTGATATGCTATGCGCTGTGTATTAGTCCAGGTAAAGATCTTACTCTTCACATTATCCTCATCAGATTATCTTCCATTTTTGTGTCCATTGAATATTTGTTTTTACTTAGCAAAATGTATTCATATTGTAACATGAATCAAGTTTTTTTGGGGGGAGTTGAAGTTCATTTATTTCTTTCATGCAAATAAGAGAGAAAGACAGCAAGACAAGCCCCCTCCACAGGGTCTCATTCCATGGTCCCCACAGCCATCCCACTCCCCAGCCCCCTAGGATCGTGGGCACATGCCCAGTGTTCACAGGTTCACTGGGGCTTCCACTCTCTTCCACGTTGAAGTAACAGGGACATAGATACCCTCCTACCTTAAACAGCTGGGAGTAAATAAAAGACAAGATATTTGGAACGATGGTTTCAGATACTGGCCAACAGCACAGAGCTGTGATCCCAATAGGGGGGAAATAAGGTGAGTCCTGCAAGTGCCCCGATGACTTCCTGGAGAGGCTTTCCAGGTGAAGACAGGAGGACTGTGAGCCTGTGACAGCACAGGCCACCCAGCAAGACCCCACCTGAAGGGCCAGGTGTGGTGGCAGGACCCGCAGTCGGCTACTCGGAAAACCGAGACATGACACCTTGTCTTAAAAAGAGGAAAAAAGGCAACAGCTAGAAACAATGAAAGGCGGGATATAGCGAACAGATCCCTTTCCTAGTCCAGCTGTGACAAGTTACCACTGTTCTAGTGGCTTACAATATACAATGTATTTTCTTACAGTCCCGAAGTTCCAAAGTCTGAAATCAGTCTTCTGGGCTGTGTTTCCTCTGGAGTTCTAGGGAATCTATTCCCTTGCATTTTCTGGCTCACACCCCTTCCTTCACTTGCAAAGCCAGCAGTGGAGAATGCTATGTCCTCTGACCTCTGGCCTCCCTCACAGAAGCAGCCGTGTGATCGCCTCAGAAAATCCAGATATCTCACGTGCACACGAAGAGGGCAGCCCAGCTGCATCTTGGGAAAGTAAACAGACATTTCATTCGAAAGACCCTTTCTGGGAATCTGCAAGGTCAAAATTATTAGTTGGGGGACCAACAGAGGGCATAATGGTTACGTCACTGGACTCCCACATAGTCAACTGCAGTTCGAATCCTGGACCTGGCAGCTTAAAATTCATGCCAGGTGCCTGTGCAAGTGTGCCCAAAATCCCAAGAGGAGAATGGAGGAGAAGGGATTGTGGAGTGGCCATTCCCCATGGAGAGTGATTTCTTGCTTCCTGTCTCTTTGTCGCTCCAATGAAAGCATATACCCTGTAGCAAAAATCTGGTAAGAATGATCATTTTATAATATTTAGTCATTATTTCACTTACACTTTTTCTTATGTGTGTACAGTGAAGTTTCTAGATGCTACATTGATGGGTGGCATTGCAAAAGCTACAGGCTACAGAACCAGGCATGAAAATCTGTCTTCTATTAAAGCCAAACATTGAAGAGATTTGCAAAAGTGCAAGACATTATTATTCTCACTAAATTATTTTTTGTTCTGGGAAATACAGTTCATCTTCATAAATATATTTTATGTTAACATACAATGAGTTTATAACTGGTATTGTAAATGAATCGACAAATATTTTCAATTGATCAGTTTTCATTTCTAATATGATCATTGTCAATAGGTAGCTCTAATGGAAACAAGACCTCTTTGGAGGAACCGACAGTTTTAAGAGTGTGGAGCCATTTTTACATTAGAAGGCTGGCTCCAAGGCCTGGTGGATAATGAAGCTGGATCTCACATGCCCAACCCCATGGTTCAAGTCTTGGGTCCAGCAGCTTGAGAAACATGCCAGGTACATGTGCACACATGCCCAGAATCCCGGCAGGATGGAGAGATGGAGAAGGGATTTGGTATGACTGTTCTCCATGGGAGAGACTTTCTCCCTCTCCCTCTCTTTGTGTGTATCTCTCTCTCTCTAGGAAGTGCATATGCCCTCTGGAAAATGTTTAAATAATAAAAAAGAGAAAAGAGTTTGAGAATCACTGGGTAATAGAAACATGTAAAGTTGATTAAATTGAGACCTATGGACTGGGAAAAAAATCACCTGAAGAACTGCCGCTGAACACAGACTCACGGCAGGCGTCACCCTTGCCCCTGAAGTCTCCAGAACACTACTCTGACCTTGTCTCTTTGTCCCTAGTCCAGTGAAGCCTGTCCACTTCTGCACGTGACTGTCCACCTGCTCTACTGTCACCAAAGGTGTACCACCTTCTGCTTTTATGCAAACACATGTGATTCCAGAATAAAGGGCCACGACTTGTCGCCAGCCACGCTGACCTGAGCCTGCTCACAGATGGCCTCTCCACTCTCACCTAGTAGGGTCCACTCTAAATACAACCCCTTCTCCCAGGAACCAGTAACTGGATACAGGTTTGAACCTCCACACTAATTCCAAGGTGTCCTCACAGAGCTTTTTCCTGCAGCTCTGTTTCCAAATTCTGTTTCTAGACTTTAATTTATTTGCATGATCCTGCATTTGCATGGATTGAGAGTTGCAGTCAATCCTCAACTCTGGGAAGATCAGCCAGTGTGGAGGTCAGTGAGAAAGCAGAGGAAGGTGTCTTCTAGTGAGGGCAGGTGGCAGGAGGGACCCCACATCCCAGCCTGTTCACGTACCAGTAGAGAATGTGTGCACTTAGAAGGAAAACTCACGCCCATTGCTGTGGGTGCCAATGGGGAGGGTCTGGACGCACTGCAAAAGATCTCTTGTTTTCAGTTGGTGCCCAGAAAAATAAATGTAAATGTAAACGAATCAGAAAAGAACCCCACGATGTCATTTTAAAAGTTAAAAATATTATTTTTTTAGTTTTTGCTGTAGAGCACGTGCCCTATAGAGAGAGAAAGAGGGAGAGAGGGAAATCACCCTTCAGCAGGGATAGGCTGAGGCTACTTAACATTACTTAACACTTGAGACACCTCCAGAGAAAAGTCAGGCATACCATTCACAAAAGTACTGCTCTGTCAGGGAAGGGACCTCCCAGAGAGAGCTGCTATGCACCTTGCCCCCTCCCCCCCACACACTGCATCAGCATCCTGCTCCCCACCGCCCCCCAGCACACACCCACACACACACACACACACACTGCATCAGCGTCCTGCTCCCCACCGCCCCCAGCACACACACACACACACACACACACACACATACACACACACTGCATCAGCATCCTGCTCCCCACTGCCCTCCAGCACATACACACACACACACACACAGACACACACTGCATCAGCATCCTGCTCCCCACTGCCCCAGCACACACACCCACACACACACACACACACACACTGCATCAGCATCCTGATCCCCACCGCCCCAGCACACACACACACACACACTGCATCAGCATCCTGCTCCCCACCGCCCCAGCACACACACACACACACACACACACACACACACACACTGCATCAGCATCCTGTTCCCCACTGCCCCAGCACACACACACACACACACTGCATCAGCATCCTGCTCCCCACCACCTCCAGCACACACACACACACACACACACACACACACACTGCATCAGCATCCTGTTCCCCACCACCCCCAGCACACACACACACACACACACACACACACACTGCATCAGCATCCTGTTCCCCACCACCCCCAGCACACACACACACACACACACACACACTGCATCAGCATCCTGCTCCCCATCGCCCCAGCACACACACACACACACACACACACACACACAATGCATCAGCATCCTGCTCCCCACCACCTCCAGCACACACACACACACACACACACACACACACACACACACTGCATCAGCATCCTGTTCCCCACCACCCCCAGCACACACACACACACACACACACACACACACACACTGCATCAGCATCCTGCTCCCCACCGCCCCAGCACACACACACACACACACACACACACACACACACAATGCATCAGCATCCTGTTCCCCACCGCCCCAGCACACACACACACACACACACACACACACACACTGCATCAGCATCCTGTTCCCCACTGCCCCAGCACACACACACACACACTGCATCAGCATCCTGCTCCCCACCACCTCCAGCACACACACACACACACACACACACACACACACTGCATCAGCATCCTGTTCCCCACCACCCCCAGCACACACACACACACACACACACACACACTGCATCAGCATCCTGTTCCCCACCACCCCCAGCACACACACACACACACACACACACACTGCATCAGCATCCTGCTCCCCATCGCCCCAGCACACACACACACACACACACACACACACACAATGCATCAGCATCCTGTTCCCCACCGCCTCCAGCACACACACACACACACACACACACACACACATACACACACACTGCATCAGCATCCTGCTCCCCACCACCTCCAGCACACACACACACACACAATGCATCAGCATCCTGTTCCCCACTGCCCCAGCACACACACACTGCAGCGCATGTTGCAGGCTGAGGCTGTGTGCAGCCGGGCAGTCTGGCCACCTCTGGCCTCAGCACTCCATCTTGATTGCTTGGGAGCTGCCTCAGGGCTCTGAGCAGTCATCAACCCTGACCAAATGGGACTGCCCACAGGTTCTCTCTGGTGGGTCCTACGCCCTACACGAAATATCTCTCATGAATCATGCACCAGATGCTTTTTTGATAATTCTTTGGATTTTATCCTCTTCTGACTTTTAAAGTTTTTTATTCTAAGTTTTTAATTGTATGTAGACATTGACTAAAGGGAAGTTCTTTCAGGACTTGTGGGCAATAATGCCAACGCTACAGAAACATTTCCACTGACATGTGAAGGCTCTGAACCCAAGGCCTGGTTCACCCTTTCTCCCATCCTCAAGATGGCTCAGGGCTGGTTTGAGGAAGTAAGCACCAGTCTGGGAGGAAGCTCTCATATCTGCGACTGCTTAGCTCTGTTTTCTCCAATGCTTAGATTCCTCCTACAAGAATCTCACAGCAGGAGGGAACAGCGCTCCATCAAGCGAAGCTTCACCTGCATTTACAGCCGCTCCCCATTGCTCCCACTGCTGCCCGAGCCCCATCTCCTGTCAGATCAGCGGTGGCATTAAGTTCCTGTAGGGGCCCCAGTGGGACCGTTTAGTTGCAGGAAAGCAAGCTTAGGGTTCCTGTGGATTCCGCATCCCAGCGAGTTGTATAACCATTTCATTATAGATTACATGCAATAATACTGAAGTGCACAATAAATGTAAGGCACTCGAATCACCCCAAAACCATCCCTCCCACCCTGCCCCAGTCCACAGAAAGACTATCTTCCACAAAACCGTTCCCTGGTGCCACAGAGGTTGGGGACTACTGTCCTAAAGAATGGATCCCTGGCCAAGTGGTGAGATGTGCTCCTCACTTCCCTCGGGACATTAACGATTCTGTGCAGCTTTGCCTTGGGAACCCAGAGGCCTGCTGAGGAAGACTGCTCTCCCAGGGCCACTTGTGCAGAGCCCACACTAATTCTGCGATGAAAGACAAGGGGAGAGGCATCTTTGCACCCCCCCCCTCTGCTGGGAACGGTCAACTGCCCATCTGTGCTTGTTTTTCTTTTTAATTTTTTTATACATTCAATCACATTATTTAGCTTACAAAGGGAACATTTCAATATGTGAACATTTCTCCCCAGTCCAGTTGATCAAAATATCTTCAACAGATAACACCACACCTCCCTGTCCCGTCAATTCTCTGCCTCCTTATCCCTCCTCCAAATGCTTGTTTGTCACTAGACTTTCCAATGCTGTTTCACTGAACAGGAAGCCCTTAGTACGGTGGAAACAGAATGAATGAAATGTAACAAGGCATTTAAAAAAAACAAGTATTTAGGAAAAACTATTTAACGATTTGCATACTCGAAAGTCAACAATCAGACAAAAGTCAACAATCAAGCAGAAAGCACTTCAGGGGACATGCTGTACCGTGACGGACCTGGGGGCACAAGGCATTTCCAGGGAAGCCACGTTTCCGGGAACAGTCTACACTGAAGGGTGTAAAGATGGGGGTTAGAAGAGCCACAGGCGGAAACTGGATTACACAACACGGAGCTCCTTCTGCAGACGTGGAGACAAGGGCGCTTCATCCTCAGGCCTACTTCGTGTATCACTTTGAGAAGGAAAACGCTGAGATGACCCAAATTCAGCAGAGTTTAACTGCAAGAGATTGGTCCCAGAACCCAGCAGCACCCCTGACCAAGATCAGTTCACAGCGGTCTGCCTACCACAGGGTTAGTCCAGCTCGCCTGTCCACCACGCTTGGTAGCAGCTCAGCACGCAGAGACTGCTCTGGACCCATTGTATGGCCCACGCATGGAGGCCTGCTCAGGCCAGTTCAGTTCTGTTTGATAATCCTATCAAAATTGTTGCAAGCTTCTTAAACCCCATAGTAATTCAGGACCATGTACAAAAACATACTTGACAGAAAAGTTACCTTGCATCTTTATTTTAAAAATGTACTGATGTAAGGTCAGTCGGTGGTGTAGTGGTTAAGGTGCTAGGTGCTCATGTGGTTGACTGTGGTTTGAGTCCCCACTTAGCAGCTGGAAACTCACACCAGGCATGTGTGTGTGTGTGTGTGTGTGTGTGTGCCCAAACTCCAAGTGGTGAATGCAAGAGGAGGCATGGTGGCGTGGCCATCCCTCCCATCGCCCTGTGGGGAGAGGGTGATTTCTTGCTTTCTGTCTCTCTGTCACTCTGTCTCTATCTCTTTGGCAAGCTCACACGTCCTATAGTAAAAACTCTAAAAAAAATAAAAAAAATGACTGATGCAATGCCTCTGAGAATACCGCAGCTCCCTAGGCGGCCCGTGAGTGACACATGAGCCATGGTGCAGCAACAACCCTAGAGAGCCTGCACAAGCACTTGAGAATTGGCTAAAAAGGGGACAGCAGTTAGCGTAATGGCTATGTCGCTGGACTCCCACGTAGTCGACTGTGGTTCAAGTCTCAGACCCGGTGGCTTAAACTCACACTGGGCATGTGTGCGTGCGTGCCCAAGATCCCAAGAGGAGAACGGAGGAGAAGGGATTGCGGCATGACCATCCCCCCTGGGGGGTGATTTCTCGCTTTCTGTCTCTCTGTCTCTGTCTGTCTGGCGAGCGCACGTGCCCCATAGCAAAAACCTCTCAAAAAAAAAAAAAAAAAAAAAAAAGAATTGGCTAAAAAGTGAAGTGCCACGGATGGACGGTGACCCTCAGGCCTTGGCACGTGCCTGGTGTGACTACCTCGGGGGGGGGGGGGGAGGTGGGAGGAGGGTAGGGTGAACGAGCTGGGCAGCCCTGCCTTGCCATACGCTGCAGAGCCTAATGACTGAGACCCCAAAACGAAACGTCAGTACTCCCCTTCCCTCCAGAAAATAAGCTCACTTCATTAAGCTCCCTTTGAATTCTCTTTATCGTACTGGGGGAAAAAGGTTAAAAAGAAAACATTTGTTAATCCTGGGGTAACAGCGGGAAAAAGTAGCTTCCTCCCCTCAATCACAACACGTTTACCATGTGTGTTTTCCTTCGAAGTGGTTCTGTGCTTTATTCACAAAGAATTGTACATAACTTGAGATTCCAGTAAATTTGGGGTGGGAAAGGCTGCTAGCGTTTCTGAAGCAGGAAGCACGTGGGCTTTTGCAGCCGTTTCTGTTTCTTGCATACCTTTGAGTTTCGGCTGAAAAGGCAGGGCTGCAACGTGGGCCGGGTGTCCGAGGAGAGAACTTAGCAGCTCTAATGATGAGAGCGTGCTGACTTAGAGCCTCGGTGCTGGGGTGCTGGGAGCTCCCTTCTTAATTCTCACAAAATCGCAGCTGCTCGCTGTAGATTTTAATGCCACTTTACATCTATCAAAAGATTTTATCCTGGCCTCAAAGAGTTTTGCTCAAATTAGATTTGGAACTAACTCATGGTATCTTTGTGCAATTTGGAAACAGAAGTGAAAGGATATGACTTTTTAGACCACCTCGTGGGAAAACGTGTATCAGAGAGGCAAGATTTTCTTCTTTCATTTTTTCTCTCTTTTTTTTCTTTCATTTTAATACATGGGAAAACAGAGGGGCTTTTAAGAATACAAAAGGTATCCTCAATATTCTTTGCTAAGCTTGAATAAAATTGGTTAACAATGAAAAAATTTATCAATAAATCAAAATAGCATAGGACACATGCATTGTTTCCTAATTAAAATCTCTTTAAAAAATTAATAAACACCAAATGGGAAAGTCTACGTGGGGACACACACCAGCACAAACGCCCAGGCATGCTTGAGTGTGGAGCACAGAAGTCGTTTTTATGGTGTGAGCACTTCCTCATTTCCTCCCCGGGTATGTGACGGACCTGCAACAGCTAACGATGATAGCAGTCATGTGTTAGATGTCTCTGTTTAAAGTTCACGCCTGACCCGTAGGTTATTGAAACACGGGTAGGGAATATAAGAACCTGGCAGCCTTGTTTGAAAAGGGATATTGAATTTTTCTATGGTGCTTTTAGAGCAAAAGGGGGCTTCCCAAGTGCTGTTAGCTAGTTCTGGGGCTCAGTCTTGAAGTTAAGGCCTTGTGGGGAGACTGAATGGTAGAAGCTGTTCCTGGAAACGGCTGAGAGTAGAGAACCAAAGAGGCAAATGGGAACCACAGACGAGGATAGAAAGCCAGAGAGGGTCCTTGGGATGAGGGTTAGGAATCGAGTTTGAGAAATCGTACAGATTCGAGAAATCGGTACATACTGGAGGTGAGGCCAAAGATCAGGAGCCTAGGGAGCTGGGTGCAGACACAAATTGGTCCAGAGAAGATAAAAATGGAGGGTGGTCGTCTTAGTCCACCTAGGTCGTTATCACAGAAGGCCTCCCTGAGACGGGGTAATTTATAAAGAACTGAAATTTATTTCTTAGCACTTCGGAATCTGGGAAGGGCCAAGCGCCAGGTGCTGACATTGGATGTCTGGGGAGGACCTTCTTGCTACATACTCACATGGCAGAGACAGAAAGGGGAAAGGGGGTGAACTCTGCGTCCTTTTTTGTAAGAGAGAGAGAGATGTATCTTTTTTTTTTTTTTTGAGAGTTTTTTGCTATAGGGCGTGTGCACTCACCAGACAGACAGAGAGACAGAGAGATAGAAAACGGAGAAGAAATCACCCCCCAGGGGGGATGGCCACGCCACAATCCCTTCTCCTCCATTCTCCTCTTGGGATCTTGGGCACGCACACTCATGCGCCCTAGTGTGTGTTTTAAGCCACTAGGTCCGGGATGAGAACTGTGGTCGACTACATGGGAGTCCAGCAACATAGCCACTACACTAACTGCTGGTCTTGCGAGATGTATCTTTGCCAGGATCTTACCACGTCCTAATCCTCCCGCTGCAGCCTCCGAGTTAGCGAGAACCGCAGGAGAGCCCCTGGCCTGGGGAGGCTGGGCTTGGAGTGGAGGCTGGGCCTCCACAGTAGTATACGTGCGGCTGCAGTGAAGCCCCAGAGCCCCTTCTAAGGGTGGAATTCTCGTGACTTCGCCACCTCCTGAAAGATCCCAACTCCTCATACCACTGCGATGGGGACTGAAGCTTCAGTGTGAATTCTGGAGGGGATCCCGTTGTGCCAGCTACAGCAACGATGCCGAAAAGTTCAGGATAGAGGTTGTACATGAGGCTGGGAGGCAGGGAGGCAGGGAGGCAAGGAGGACGCGGCAGTAGGAAAGCTGATTCTGGGCTGAGCGCTGAGGGGCTCAGGCTGCTCCACATGGGAACCCAAGATTTAGGCCAAGGACCTGCAGAGCCCTGCTTGCTCTGAGGAGTCAGCCCGCGAAGGCCCCTCAGCCACGTACAGGAGACTCCAGAAGCAGAGGCGAGGCCCAACCGTGTAACAAGCCCTGCCAATTTCTGTTTATATCGTTTTTGACGGTGGTTTATTTAAGCTCCTGTAACTTTTTTGAAACCCTGAAGAGAAAGTGACGATAAAATATTTACCCAAATGGATGTAACCATTTAAATATTCTACTCTTTCTTTACGCCAGACACATCTTCAAAACAAACATGCAAGTAAACCCAAATTGGACGTGAAAACCATTTAAAAGCAACATGCATCTTCCCCGAAGTTGTCCTGGGGAGAGGAGGAACAGATTGCATGACACATTTTTGGAAAGCAGAATTCCCTCACAGTTCTCCCATCTCTTTTCCTCCAGGAACCGTGATCTCCTAGGTAGTTCCCGTCTCCACACCTCCTCCCACTCTGCCTCTCCCCTCCTCCCCTCTGCCTCTCCCCTCCTCCCCCTCTGCCTCTCCCCTCTTCCCTCCCTGCCTCTCCCCTCCTCCCCCTCTGCCTCTCCCGCTCCTCCCCCCTGCCTCTCCCCTCCTCCCCCCTGCCTCTCCCCTCCTCCCCCCTGCCTCTCCCCTCCTCCCTCCTGCCTCTCCCCTCCTCTCCCCCTGCCTCTCCCCTCCTCCCCCCTGCCTCTCCCCTCCTCCCCCCTGCCTCTCCCCTCCTCCCTCCTGCCTCTCCCCTCCTCTCCCCCTGCCTCTCCCCTCCTCCCTCCTGCCTCTCCCCCTCCTCCCCCCTGCCGCTCCCCTCCTCTCACTCTGCCTCTCCCCTCCTCCCCCCTCCTCCCTCCCCCTGCCTCTCCCCTCCTCCCCCTCTGCTTCTCCCCTCCTCCCCCCTGCCTCTCCCCTCCTCCTCCTCTGCCTCTCCACTCCTTCCCCTCTGCTTCTCCCCTCCTCCCCGTCTTCCTCTCCCCTCCTCCCCCTGCCTATCCCCTCCTCTCCCTCTGCCTCTCCCCTCCTCCCCCCTCTGCCTTTCCCCTCCTCCTCTCCCTCCTGCCTCTCCCCTCCTCCCCCTCTGCCTCTCCACTCCTTCCTCTCTGCTTCTCCCCTCCTCCCCCTCTGCCTCTCCCCTCCTCCCCCTGCCTATCCCCTCCTCTCCCTCTGCCTCTCCCCTCCTCCCCCTCTGCCTCTCCCCTCCTCCTTTCCCTCTGCCTATCCCCTCCTCTCCCTCTGCCTCTCCCCTCCTCCCCCTCTGCCTTCCCCTCCTCCTCTCCCTCTGCCTCTCCCCTCCTCCCCTCTGCCTCTCCACTCCTTCCTCTCTGCTTCTCCCCTCCTCCCCCTCTGCCTCTCCCCTCCTCCCCCTGCCTATCCCCTCCTCTCCCTCTGCCTCTCCCCTCCTCCCCCTCTGCCTCTCCCCTCCTCCTCTCCCTCTGCCTCTCCCCTCCTCTCCCTCTGCCTCTCCCCTCCTCTCACTCTGTTTCTCCCCTCCTTGCCCTGCCCCTCTCCTCCTCACCCTGCCCTTCCCCTCCTCACCCTCCCTCTCCCCGGCTTCTGCTCTCGGCCTTCTCCCTTTCCCCCACTCTCTCCATCCATCACCTCTTTCTACAGGAGAACAAATATAGGTGCCGAATGGGACAGTGTCTTCTCGTTAGAGGACGGAGAAAGGAAGGGTTTCAAACGCGTACATTTACTTTTCCCTGTCGCATAAGGAATTCGGGTCAGCACTCCGACTTCTCTGCTCAGTATGGACAAACCTGAGTCAGGGGCCTCAGTTTAGATGTTGGGATGGAAGGAAAAAACACAGGCCCAGCTGGGACTCCGAATGAAATTTTCATAATGAGTTAAAATAGAATCATGGTGGGACCAGCAGAGGGGTGTAATGGTTATGTCACTGAACTCCCACATGCTGACGGGCAGTTCGAGTCCCAGGTCCGGCAGCTTGAAACATGCTGGGTGCATGTGTTTGTATGCTCAAATCCTGAGAGGAGAGAAGAAGGGGTTGCTGTGTGGCCTCCTCCCGGGGGATGATTTCTCACTTTTTTTTTTTTTTGAGACATTTTTGCTATAGGGTGCATGCACTCACCAGAAAGAGAGAGACAGAAAGTGAGAAATCACCCCCCAGGGAGGATGGCCATGCCACAGTCCCCTTCTCCTCCATTCTCCTCTATTTTTCTCTCGGGATCTTGGGCCCACACACACGTGCCTGGGAGAGTTTAAGCCACTGGGTCCGGGACTTGAACCGCGGTGGACTACATGACAGTCGAGCAACATAGTCATTAGGCCATCCGCTGGTACCAGTGATTTCTCTCACTTTCTGTCTCTGTCTCTCTCTGTCCTTCCAGTGAGCACACATGCCTTATAGTAACATCTCAAAAACAAAACAAAACAAAACAATGCTGCTCTTGTTCAGAGCCTCCGGGCCCCTGGAGCCACGGAGTGTTCTGAAGCAGCGCCGTTGCCGTCATGAAGCGCTCTGAGACTGTAGGGAGATGAAATCCACCTCTCAGCTCTGGGAGGTTATTAGCTCTGCCGTGGCGCTGGCAGTCGGGAGTTCTATTTTAAAACCTTTTCCCCCCTAAGAGGGCGTTTTCCTTTAGGGAGAACAGTAAATGTTCATGTTATTGTGAAGTAGTCTATGCAGATGGAAAAAACGAAATTCTAGAGCTCAGGGAACTTCCAGATCTGGAACGGCAGGAAGGCAACCCAGGCGAGAGGACGAGTCAGGTGGAACGAGGGACTCCGCGGGCGAGGCTGGTGGCGGGCCCTGCGCCTGACTCCCCGCGCGCCTGGGGGTTTGTAGCGCTCTGAATGCCCTGGCCCCAGCGCCGGGGACATCCATGCGATTGCTCCGGGTGAAGTCTGAGCAGCGAGAGTCTTAAAAACTTTCCGGATGATTCCAATTGCAGACGAAGTTGAAGACATAGCCTTCGAGGGGGCCCTGCTTACCTCTGCTTTGCATGAAGAGGTGAGGTTTGTGTGGGAGTGAAAAATGCGTCCTGTGACGGAGCACCCAGGGAGCCCGAATGGGACCACAAGCCCTCATTGTCCATGGTACTACCGTCCAGGGACAGAGGAGTTGCCGATCTGACCAAAAGGCAAGGAGTTGTGTTGTTGTTGCTGTTTCTGCAAAAAATGAAATTAAAGTAGAAATTTTTTTTTGAGAGGTTTTTGCTATAGGGTGCGTGCGCTCGCCAGACAGACAGACAGACAGAGAGACAGAAAGCGAGAAATCACCCCCCAGGAGGGATGGCCACGCCACGATCCCTTCTCCTCCATTCTCCTCTCGGGATCTTGGGATCTTGGGCACGCACACGCACCCCGGCGTGAGTTTTAAGCCACTGGGTCCGGGATGCGAACCGCGGCCGACTACGTGGGAGTCCAGCGACATAGCCATTACACTAACTGCTGGTCTCTTGCACTTCGGCTTCTGATGGCATAGAGGCAACTCAATAGATCTAGAAATCGTGACACGCTCGCAAGTCCTCTGGTGTTTAATGTGCACATAAAACTTTATGGTTTATTAAAATGTGAACGAGCGAGGGGTCTCCCACTGCACAGTGGAGTATTTAACGGCTCGCAGGCCCGATGCGGACAGCAGAGGAGGTGGCTCTCTTTCCTCTTTGTGTTGTGGGAAATGGGACTGTGAGTTTTCACGAGCTGGGCGTCCGGAAAACCTTGGCCTTTGCACTCCCCCGGTGGATCACAGTCGAGTGTGCTGGCGTGACTGCCAGCAACGGGCCCCACACTGCTGAAGTCTCGCTGTTTGACACTGACCTATAAAATGTGTTAGAACAATCTAAATGAAGGAAAGGGAGGAAAGATAAAGCCAGCCGCTAAGGCACTCTGAGATGAGGTAAGATTTGGAACGCTGTGGCACGTGTGCTGTTCTGTCGGCCAAGAGTCAGCCGTTCTTTCACTGTGAGAGATGGTTGCAAACGGCAGTAATCTGGATGTGCTTAAAGACAGAGATTACACATCCGTAGCAAACGCTGTCCTTGCAAAGAACCAGGGGTTTGCCCGTAGTCTACCTCAAACGTGTGATAGGCAGATAGATCTAGAAATCGTGACACGATCGCTGGCAGCAAGACTCTGCAGCCTGTGCCTTCACCATGTGGCTACTAAAGGTGTCGGAGACAACCTGTAACCTGGAGGGTTCAAACACTCCGAGTGCCCTGTCCCAGCCTCGCAGCCCCCACTACCAAACACCTAGTGCCCACATGTTTGGCAACCAGTGAAGGGCCAGCATAGGTCTCAACATTCTTCTGAGGAGCAAACTTACACGGGACAAATTCAGAAACTACATGGACTGGCTCAGCCACCCCCTCCCACCAGACCAGACCCCAGGGCCACCTACAGGGAAGATGCCTCTTTCAAGCCCAGGAGACAACTCTCATACTTGGGCATCTCGCAAACTTTGCTTTTGGTGTTTAAGGTGAGAAGCTGAACAGGGCAGTGATTGAGACTCAGTTTGGAGTCAGGTGAGGTTGTTCGACTCCCGGCTCTGTTCTTTTCTAGTTGTGAGTAAGTAAGCTCTCTCAAAGTCAGTGCTCATTTATAAAGCGGAGATATGTGACCCAGTACACAGGAGGGTTGTGAAGACCAAGGGGAAAGTGGGCAGGAAGAGCCTAGTTAAAGCATGCTGGTTGGAGCAGAGCGGCTTGCCCGTGGTGGGCAACTGCAGCCATTTTGTAACCATGTGGTCACCCCAGAGCTGGCATCCCCTGGATCCTGGACAGCAAAGAGAAAGAGCAGACGACACTCAAATGTCCTGCTTAGTAGTTGTCCCTCCTTCTCTCTATCTTTGTCGTCTTTGCCAGGATTCTCTCTGGGTTTATTTTATGTGATGCATTTTTACCCAATTTATTTCTTTTTGGGGGGAGGTAGGGGAGCCATAGGGCGCATGTGCTCACCAGAGAGAGAGAGAAAGAGAGAAATCACCTCTCGAGGCCACACCGCACCCCCTTCTCCTCCATTCTCTCCTTGGCTTCTCTGCACACACTCCGCCATGTTTCTCAAGCTACTGACCCAGAACATGGGCAAGATTGGCCGTGTGGGATTCATCCACTTTAACCACTGCACCGCTGGCTGTTACCAAAATTTTAATAGTAAATTTGTGACACTTGTATTTTACCAGTTATCTTCATTTATTAGTTAGCCTTCAAGTAGAGAAGCACTATATCAGCCACACAGAGAGAGTGAGTTCTTGGGTGAAAGTTTAGTCAAGTGAAATAAGTGCAACTTCACAACCCCCATGCTCGGCTCGAAGCTGGACGCTGGGCTGGGGAGCCGGGGCGGCTGTCTGTCTCATAACTGAGCGCATTGACACTCTTGCCCTGAATACTCACTTCCTGAGAAGGCCTCACCGTTTATCCTGCAAACTCTGCTTCGTGCCGTCGGAAGTCCCCAGCGCTCCCTGCATAGTTTACCCAAGTACACGCTGTCACAGAGTGCAGGCTGCAGATGTCATGGTGAGCAGGGGACAGCGGTAAGACATCGTGGTGAGCAGGGGACAGCGGTAAGACGTCGTGGTGAGCAGGGGACAGCGGTAAGACGTCGTGGTGAGCAGGGGACAGTGGTAAGCCTTTTCTGACCACCACCATTTCAGGCCCGTTCTCATGGCTGGCAGCCTTCCAGTGGGTGGGTCTCAACTCTACTGAACACCCTGGTCCTCCCAGACCCCTAGCAACAGGCAGGGACCCAAAGTCAGCGTCACAGATGACTGCTGCAGAGTCCCAGGGACCAGACTGAGGGTGACCCGAGGGGCAGACAGCTGCCCACACCTTCCAGAGTTAGGGACATACTTGTCTCTGGTCTGCAGCCCCTAGAGAGACATCCGTCAAGGCTAGTGGTGCAGCTGGCTGCCTGTGCTTAGGTCGGCCCATGTGTTCAGCCTCAGTTCTCACCTGCTACCCCCTCAGGGCGCTGCGACTTCCTAGACCTGGTTCTCCAGACTGTCGGGTGAGCCTGTCGTCTTCCGTAAGTCCCTTCTCTGCCCACGTTACCCAGAATAGGTGTGTGCCATTTTCACCAAGAACCCCTGATAACCACAGTGAGGGGGATGGGCTTTTGTGAAACAATCCTCTTAAGACAATCTGTAAGCAACCATCTATTATACCTTTATTTAATAACATTAGTTAGGGGACCCTCTTCCTTTTTATATCACACAAACTATCCAATGCCTTGCACGTAGTGGGCACTCAGTAAATATTGTTGAATGAGTGAATGAAGAATCTAATCATTGAAATGACGAAGTCACTAAATAGGACCAGCAGGTAGCGTAGTGGTTAAGGTGCTGGACTCCCACATGGTTAACTATGGTTCGAATCCCAGAACTAACAGCTTGAAATTCATACCAGGTGTGTGTGTGAGTGCCCAAAATCCCAGGAGAAGAATGGAGAAGAAGGGATTGCAGCATGGCATCTCCTCTGGAGAGGGTGACTTTTCACTTTCCCTCTCTGTTTCTCTCTCTGTCTCTCCAGCAAATGCACACGCCCTATGGCAAAAAACCTTAAAAAATAAAAAGGAAAAGAATTAAATGATGGGGCCAGATGGAGGCACAGTGTTAACATAATACTCTGTGATGCTAGTCCCATGTGGGAAGGTCCCTGGTTCATGTCCCGGAGCCTTCCTGTACACACACACTCACACACGCACACACACACATATGTGCACACATGCTCACACACATGCACACATGCACGACAGTGATCCAGGCAACTGAGGCTGACCATGGATCATGGCATGAAGACCCTGTGGGGGGAGGGACTTCCTGCATCCCTCTGTTTCTCAGGGAAGAAATGAACAAGAAGAACCGACGACAGGAACGCGACACCAGATCGGACACGCAGCAGCCAGGGGTGAGCTGGACAAGAGCTGGGTCGGACCCCTCCAGGCTGCAGCAGCCACAGAGAAAGAGAAGCCTGGGTTTTGTCCCGTGAACTTACAAGCTAGCCAGGAGGAGGCTGACATCCAAGGGGCCGTGGATGAACAATGGAAGACGCAAATGCGCATAAATAAGGGCTAAATGCAGCCAAGCGAAGGGGGAATATACTGCGGCGTGTGCTCGACACGCCTCCTTCGGTGTCTGTCAAATTACCCCTCATCTGCCAGGCAGAAGACTGTGGGCAGGGGACGGTCAGAGCAGAGCACGGTGTGCTCACTGAGCCAGTTTCGAATCATGGCAGCCCACGCAGTCACTGTCCGGGATCTGCGCATTGACAGAGCCATAATAGCAGGTTCGTCTGAGGCAAAATTGAGGTTTCGTTCAAAAACATGTGTTGTGTAATTATAGACGATAAGGAGCCAGCAGCCCTGTGCAGTCGCAGCCCTGGTCCCAGCCGGCCCCTGTGGGAGCCTCTGAGTCACCCCAAGGCCTCCTCTGCCCTCTGCTCCAGCCAGGCACACTGGAATTCGGACACCTGAAGGGGATCTAATACAGAGATGAATTTCAAAGGGCATAGAGAAAACCGGAAGCTTGGCGGCTTGAACACCGTGCCAGGCATGTGTGCGTGTGTGCCCAAAATCCCAAAAGGAGGGAGAAACGGAGACAGGATTGCCCAAGATCCCGAGAGGAGAATGGAGGAGAAGGGATTGCGGTGTGGCCATCCCCCCTGGGGGGTGATTTCTCACTTTCTGTCTCTCTGTCTCTCTCCGTCTGTCTGGCGAGCGCACGCGCCCTATAGTGAAAACCTCTCCAAAAAAAAAAAAAAATGTTATAGAGTGGGCAACAGCTAGTTAAGTCTAAAGTTATAGCACATGAGGAACTGAAGTTATATAAAATGACTAGGGAGGAAGTAGAATGAAGATACGGAAATAAGGGGACCAGCAGTTATCGTAATGGCTATGTCGCTGGACTCCCACGTAGTCGACCACGGTTCGCGTCCCGGACCCGGTGGCTTAAAACTCATGCCGGGCGCGTGTGCGTGCATGCCCAAGATCCTGAGAGGAGAATGAAGGAGAAGGGATTGTGGCGTGGCCATCCCCTCTGGGGGGTGATTTCTTGCTTTCTGTCTCTCTGTTTTTCTCTGTCTGGTGAGCGCACACGCGCTATAGTGAAAAAAAAAAAAAAAAAAAAAAAAAAACCTCTCCAAAAAAAAAAAAAAAAGAAGATACGGAAATAAACCAGTTCAAGGAACAAAAGAAGTAGTATAAGACTTCCAGTACTATTGATTTGTTTTCTTTCTTTCTTTTTAGCTTTGCTATAGGGTACATGCGTTTGCCACAGAGAGACAGAGAGAGAGAGAGAAGTGAGAAATCACACCCCAAAGGGGATGGCATGCCACAGTCTGTTCTCCATCCTCCTCTCCAGATTTGAGGCACCACACACATGTGCCCGTGTGTTTCTTAAGCTGTCAGGTCTGGGACTTGAACTGTGGAGTCAGCTGTGTGGGATCTAGCTGCTTTAACCACCATGCCACCTGGCTTACCCGGTACTTTAAAAAAATAAATAAAAAGGTAACGGTGTTTAATAAATCACTTTCACGTTGTGCTAAGATGTAGCTCTTAGCAGATCACATGTCTAATAAAACAACCTGAAAAGCTAGACACCCACCAAATGTATGGAGATGAAAGAACTTTTTAAAAAAGAATTATTTCATTTTATATATTATTATTTTTAATGTGCTGTAGTAGGGCACACGCAGTCACCAGAGAGAGAAACCAAGAGAGAGGGAAGGTGGGGAAGCAAGCTGCCAGGTCTGGGACCTGACCACCGTCAGCCATGTGGGAGTCCAGCACCTTAACCACCACACCACCTGCTGGTGCCCCGAAGAACTTCTACTTAACTTTTCTAAGTAGCACATGGGCTTCAGAGACATTTTCAAATAGTTTGGATTAAATGAAATTTAAGAAAAAAGAAAATTTGTGGAATGTAGCAAAAGTTGTACTAGGGAGGAAATTGTTACACTAAATGGATACATTAGGAAAGATCTAAAGCCAATAATCTAATCTTCCAGCTTAGAGAACTAAGCAATAAATGAATAAATGCAGTCTGATCGTGAGAAAAGCATCAGACAAATTCCAGTAGAGGGACATCCACTATGCCTGTACTCGGCCCTGCCGAGGCCATCAAAAACAAGGGACATCCGTGAGATGCAACAGCTGAACGTGACAGGGTCCCCCGGACAGAGGCTCAGAGCAGGAAAAGGACGCCAGATGAAGACTCAGGAAGTTTAAATACATTATGGATCTGGCAAATAATAATGACCACTCGTTTACTGGTTGTAAGAAATGCACCATGCTAATGTGAAATGTTAACAGCAAGAGACATTATGTGTGGGGGTCTATGGGAAGTCTCTACAGTCTCTGCTCAATTCTGTAAATCTAAAGCTATTCTAAAATATAAAATCTATTAATTAAAAAAGAACGATCCAGCCCTATAGCCTAGTGGTCAAAGGATCCAGGTCCTACATGCCGACCCTGACAACTTGAAAACCACACTGAGTGTATGCTTGCCCCAAATCTCCAAAGGGTGGAGAAATAGAGAAGGGATTGTGATGTGACCACGCCCCCTCAGGAGGTGCTTTCTCCCTCTCCCTGTCCGTCTCTTTGTCTCTGTCTCTCTGTCTCTCTCTGGCAGGCACATACACCCTCTGGCAATTAAAAAAATTAAATTAAATTAATGACTATTCCAAGATATTTGTAAGTTTAAATTAGTCTACAAATACTTGATAAAACATTGCTTACCAAAACCGACACAAGGAAACCAAATGAATATTCTATATCCATTAAATAAATTAAATCTGTTTTTAAGAATCGTCAGACAAAGGTATCTGTAATCCCATCTGATTTTACCATTCACTAAGGTTAGGATTTTGATAAATTCTCCAAAATATTTTTTTAAAAGTGACCATAACACATACTCATACAGGGAAGAAAATAATTGCTTTTTAAATAAGGGCATTAAAACTGATTTCAAAACTATAATGAGGCCATAAAAGAAAATAATTACAAGCAAATCTCTTAAGAACGAAAATCTGTGCAAGTATTAGTAAACTAAACTCAGATGTATAACCCATATACATACCTTTATAATGACAATGTGATTACAGGGAACAAGAGGAAAATTTTATAATAATGTCAATAAATACATAAAAATATTTCATAGAATTCAATACTAATTTATGATTTAAAAACTTCTAATAAACTAACATCAGAAGGGGATTTTATTACTTTGATAAAAAATATTTACAAAACCTATAGCAGATATATTTAATTATTACAAACTTAAAGTAATCGCCATGAAATTATGATGAATTAAAGTTGTCATCTTTTCTATTCAACATGATATCTGAAGGCTTATACATTTTAAAAAGGCAAGAAAATGGAGTTTTAATAAATGGAAAGAGAATTAAAACTGTCATCAGATGACATGACTGCATGCACATAAGCCCCCCAATTTAAATTATTAAAATTAATAACTAAAGAATTCTATAAGCTTACTGAATATAAGATTAATATACAAAGTTAAATATATTTTATACTTCAACTCTAAGGAAAAGTTGGTATTTATTGGTTATAAGTCTAAATGTAAGCCCAAATATGTTTACACCTATTCCTCCACACTAAAAACTATAAAACATCGGGACCAGCAGTTAGCGTAATGGCTATGCTGCTGGACTCCCACGTAGTTGACTGCGGTTCGCATCCCGGATCCAGTGGCTTAAAACTCATGCTGGGGGGGGGACCAGCAGGTGGTGTGGTGGTTAAGGCGCTGGACACTCCCACATGGCCAACCAGGGTTCAAGTCCTGAATCTGGTGGCTTGCTTTCTTACTTCCTCTCTCTCTCACTCTCACTCTCTGTCTCTCTCTGGTCAAACTAAAAAATAAAATGAATGAATAAATAAGATAAAATAAATATTAAAAAAAAAAAAAAAAAAAAAAAAAAACTCACGCTGGGTGTGTGTGTGTGCGTGCCCAAGATCCCGGGAGGAGAATGGAGGAGAAGGGATTGCGGTGTGGCCATCCCCCCTGGGGGGTGATTTCTCGCTTTCTGTCTCTCTGTCTCTGTCTGTCTGTCTGGCGAGTGCATGCACCCTATAGCAAAAATCTCTCAAAAAAATATAAAACATCAATAATAAAAACTGAACAAAAATCTAAGTAAATTATAAACATACCATATGCATGGATTAAAACAATATTATAAAAATTAATCTACTGCATAACATATATCACAATATATATCAATCCATGATCTCAATAAAAATTCCAGCTGGTTTGTGTGCGTGTACACATGTCAATAAGTGGATTTTAAATTATATGTAGAAATTGGGATAGTCAAGAATAATCAATGTAATGTTGAAAAAGGATAATAAATATGTGGAACTTGTACCACAAAAACCACTTTATAAATCTGTAGTGACTAAGATAACATTGAATGAAATGTAATAAAGAATAAAGGAATGGAAAGCAACTGCAGATACCAGAGAGAGGGTGGGAAATGGCAGAGGATGAGAAACAGGGGGAGCAATACATATACAAGAAACGAGAAATGGAAAATTATTTGTTGATGATAACATGTATGATTAAACCACTTTACAGTGTATTTTGGATGGGAAATCGCATTTTGTATGCTGTGGTGATGTTCAGTGGAGGTGCAGAGAGCTCCATGGAGATTTCCAAGAATGTCTTGGGCAGAGACTGGTTACCTGGGCAAAGTCACCAAAGTCAGGTGAAAATGTGGGGCAGATCTGCTGTAGTCACTCACACCAAACCAAGCTGAGTGGAGCGACAGGGGCGGGACTGTCCTTGCACCCCCAGAACTGTGAAGCTTTCAGCATGCAACACTAGCCCAAGAGAACTGTAGCTCTATGAGTCTACATGGGGAATGTGAAGTGTAGACTGAGCCCAGGGCCGGGACGAGGCTGCCTGATGCGTTGAGAGCCCAGTCCCCTCAGTGCATCCAGGGACGTGGTACAAGGAGCTTTAAACTTGAACGCCTGCCCTCCTGCTTTTCAGGTTCACTCAGGGCTTGTTACTCCTTTTGTGCTGTGACATGGAAACGTCTATCCTGGGCCTGCTTTGCCCTGGAATTACTATTTTTTTATAAGAGAGATTTTTGCTACATTTATCACCGAAAGTGATAAATCACCTCCCAGGGGGGATGACTATGCTGCAATCCCTTCTCCTCCATTCTCCTCTCGGGATTTTGGGTGCACACGCACCTGTGCCCAGTGTGAGTTTTAAGTCACCAGGTCTGGGAGTCGAACCGTGGTCGACTACGTGGAAGTCCAGTGATGTAACCATTATGCTATCTGCTGGTCCCCTTGCCCTTGTATTTTAAGGGTATCTAATCTATTTAAGATGAAGCTTTGGGCTTTGAAGTTGGTAATAGAGTAAGTTAAGACTTTTAGGACTGTTAAAATGGATTGATTATCATTTATATGTGAGAAATAAATGGATCTACGGGCCAGGAGTATCTACAGTTTAGATAATGGTTTGTCCCCCAAAAGCTCATGTTGTACAGTTGGGTCTCCTCCTATTGGGGTCAGGAATGCTTGGATCATGGGAGTATCAGTCTCATGAATGGGTTAGTGTGAGTCGTAGTCTGATAAGAAGCCAATCTTGGGAGAGTGGGAAGATGGCTGCCTCCGTGTCTCTGTGTGCACCTGACACCTTACCGGCTTCTGTCAGCTGTGTGATGAGGGTTACACCTTTAGACTTTCCAGCCACCAGAATCATGAATCAAATAAATCTCCCTTTTATTTTTTTTTTAAAGTGAAATTCTTGCTATAGGGCATGTGCGTTCACCAGAGAGCGAGAGACATCCCCCTGGGGGGATGGCCACGCTGCAATCCCTTCTCCTCCATTCTCCTCTCGGGATTCTGGGCACACACACGCACACATGCCTGGCATGAGTGTCAAGACATCGGGTCCCGGATTGGAACTGTAGTCTGCTGTGTGCCTTAACCATTATGCCACCTGCTGGACCCAAATTTTATACATCACCCAGTGCCTGGTATTTCTGTAAGTAACAGTCACAGACTAAGATAGATACTTAAGTCTCTTGGTTACTTTTGAGGTGAGGCAATGTCTTGGAAGGGGCAAAGGGGGAACTTTTTTTAACCGTTCGTTTGCTGGTTACGTGGGCATGTTAATGCCATAGAAATCAGTGAGATGCACTTATAATTTGTGTGCAGTTTTAAATGTTATACTTCAATGAAAGCTTTATCACTACGGGGACGAGCAGGTAGTATGGAGTTTGGAGTGCTGGATTCCAAATGGCTGGCTGTGCAGTTCAAGTCCTGGGCCTGGCAGCTTGAAAATCATGCCAGGTGTGTGTGCCCCAAATCCCGAGAATGGAGAAGTGATTGTGGCACCGTCATTCTCACTGGGGGATGATTTCTCGCTTCCTCCCTCTCTCTCTCTCTCTCTCTCTCTCTCTCTCTCTCTCTCTCTCTCTCGTCACTGTCTGACAAGTGGATGTGCTCAATAGCAAAAAAAAAAAGGAAAAGAACAAGATCACTAGATTACTATGGTATTTTGCTGCCTTTATTACCTTTAAAGGAATGAAGTAATGGCTTTATTGTTAAGTGCCAATTTTTACAACACTGGGAAGTGGTATCCTTTGTAACTACTTACAGTTTTAGAGAAAATGTTTAGATGTTAACTTTAAAATGTATACGAGAATATATCATTTTTCTTCAAAGTATTGCTATAAATACCTGGGAACAGCGTCTGGTTTCCACTACTATAGTGTGTGAAACTCAGACAAGGCTGTTTGGCCGGGAGACTGTGGCCTGCGTGCGCTCCCCAGAGCAGGGCTTCCAGTGACCCCGACGACCAGAGGCTCTTTACAGTCAGGGGTGTAAGTCGTGTGATTCTCTCGCTAATCTGTCCGCTCACTTGGTGGATACACGTTACACCAGCAGTTCTGCCGTCACACACGTCTCATGAAGGGGGGTCACGTGTGTGCAGACGTCCTTGCTAAGCTGAGCGGCATCTTCCCCCTTTCCCTTCGACATATTAACAATGGCAAAGAGTGCGGCAGAAACCAGAGGAGAGTCCATCTCAGCCCCGGGAACTGCTTGCTTCCCAGGAAATCCTTTCTTTGTGTGCAGGCGAGGCAATGTCTCAGCTCCAGCTCTGGGCGTATTTGGAGGGAGGGCCAATTGCTTGTTCTGATTTTTCTGCTTCTAGAACTGTCTGAGTCTAGCTCTAGGATCTTGTTGCTCTGTTTCTTTTCTCTTCTTGCACTTGAAACTGTCAAGACAGTCTCCCCATAAAATAAGAGTTTTATGTCTTCCGTGCTGACCCCGTCCGCCCCTGCAACCTGAGTATCACCTCGCCTCCCCCAGCACCCCTTCACTGAGGTCGGGACTCCCTCTCTCCTCCCCTCCCCGCTCCATCCATTGGGACCTTCTTCTATGATCTCCAGGGCCCTGCTTCCAATCAGTCTTTCCCTTTCAGTTTAAACACAGGCTACGTTTTATTTTTCCCCCAAATTACCTCCTCGCATACCAAAATTGGATGTAAATCTTTCTGCGAGGAATAATCTGGTCTTCGAAACACCACTTGCATTCCAGCCATTTGCGGTGTAAACTCCCGCTGTCTGAATCCTGCCCCATCATTCCCCAGAAACTCTGATGAGAACGTTGATGGCGCCAGCCCTTAACTGGGCAAATCCAACAACCTATGCCAGTCTCGGTCTTCGCTGACCCGCCTGGGTCCTTCTCCGCCATGGACCAGCCTCTCCTGCAGAGGACGACACGGCCTCAGATACCCGGGCCTTCACTCCCCTGGTTCCTGCTCTCGCTGACCCTCGTGTCTCCACTGCTGCCTCCGTCATCCGTCGGCAGGAGACCCTCCCGGGGCGCTGGGCTGAGGTCGTCACTCTGCGTCCCACCCTCTCTCTGTCCGTCACCTCACTCATTTCTTGGTGTTGGTCCTACATGTAAGAGCTCCAAGTACATGCCACAGGGCACATGTGCTTGTCAGAGAGAGACAGAGAGAGGAAAAATGAGAAATCACCCCCCAGAGGATGGCCACACAGCAATTCTTTTTTTTTTTTTTTTAAGAATTATTATTTTTATTTAACTTTATTTATTTATTTATTTTAATTTGACCAGAGAGGGAGAGAGAGGGAAAGTGAGAAAGCAAGCCTCTAGGTCTGGGACTAGAACCACAGTCGGCCATGTGGGATTCCAGCACCCTTAACCACCACGCCACCTGCCCCCCCCCCCCCCCCCACACACACACTACAATTCTTTTTCCTCCATTCTCCTCAGGATTTTGGGCACACACTCATACACGCCTGGTGTGATTTTCAAGCTGGAAGGTCTGGGACTTGAACCATGGTTAGCCATATGAGAGTCCAGGGCCTTAACCACCATGCCACGTGCCAGTCCCTGTTTATTTATTTTTAATTAATTAATATTTATTTATTTATTTTGTAGAGGTTTTTTTGCTATAGGGTGCATGCGCTTGCCAGAAAGATAGAGAGAGACAGAGAGACAGAAAGCGAGAAATCAAACCCCAGGGGGGATGGCCACGCCGCAATCCCTTCTCCTCCATTCTCCTCTCAGAATCTTGGGCATGCACGCACACGTGCCCAGAGTGAGTTTAAGCCACTGGGTCTGGGACTTGAACTGGTCAACTACATGGGAGTCCAGCGACATAGCCATTATGCTAACTGCTGGTCCCTAATATTTACTTTTTAGGCAGGTCTCACTGGCATGCTCCTCCTGCCTCAGCCTCTCCAAGTTGCACAAATTACCAGTGCATGCCGCTGTGCTTGGCCTTAGGCTGAACCAAGAATTGAACCTCCATGTAATCCCAGCCTGCTGAGCCCAGTGTCTTAGCAGCATGGCCCATTACAGCTGGGCCTGTTTTCAGTGTTAAGGTACCCGAGGGAGGGGGCCATGCACAACCAAGGGCTCACATTTTGGAAGTGAAGATGGGAGTTCAAAGCTTCGTCGGTCTTACCCTGGGACTCCCACAGTCTGAAGGAACATTTTCCCAGCCGCCCTCGCTCTTCACCAGTGCCCTGGACCCTGGACGTAGTGGAAACACATGGAAAGCCAGAGTCCGAAACCGACAGCGCCTCCCTGGGAGTGTGTGAGTCAGCAGCCACAGTTTGCATTTCGGAAATAGTTCTGGCAGGTCGGGGGATTATCCTCTCGCGGAGACTGCTATCTCTGAGTGGAAAGAAGGCGTCCTCTGCGGGTGAGGGGGTGCAGGATGGAATCAGCGCAGGGGTGGCACTCAGGCCAGCTCCACCGCAGCCCGGGAAGGATATGGGCAGATACTCTGCGGAAACAGAGTGTGATCTGGAGTCAGAAAATTCCGGGGAAACCACAGGAGCCAAACCTCTCATTTCACAGATAAGGGGCCTGGAGAGGGTGTTATTTAGTCAGTTACGCAAGTAAGTCAGCGGGGGCAGGCACCAGCACCCCAGAGCTCCAGTCCAGGTCTGGGGCCTGGGCTTCCCTGCCCTGCCTCAAAGTGCTGCCCTCACAGTCTGCTGAGGGCCGTGTGCTGGTCTTCCCGGGTGCGCCTTCTGGACTCTTAGGATCCTTTAAGGCCCTTGCCCACAGAATTAGCAATGCACACACAGAAATGGGGACAAGGGCAGCCATTGTTCAGGAGGCTAGCCCTCATGATATACAGGCTTCTCTCCTCAGCCTGACCTCCAGGGACACCTTCCATGGGGCGATGCATACGTTGTCACCGGTGTCTTCCAGCCTTGAGGTTCCTTGACGTTTCCTCCATGACCCGGGCCGCCTCCTAGGGCCACAGTCTGGACATGGGCACTACCAGGGCTTGTCTTGTCTTAGTCTGTAGTGGCTTCTGTGAGAAAATATTGGGTTTGGGGCCAGCAGTTAGCATAACGGCTATGTTGCTGGACTCCCAGTAGTTGACCACGGTTCGCGTCCCGAACCCGGTGGCTTAAAACTCACGCCGGGAGCGTGTGCGTGCGTGCCCAAGATCCTGAGAGGAGAATAGAGGAGAAGGGATTGCGGTGTGGCCATCCCCCCTTGGGAGTGATTTCTCGCTTTCTGTCTCTCTGTCTCTCTCTGCCTGTCTGGTGAGCGCATGCGCCCTATGGCAAAAACTTCTCCAAAAAAAAGAAAAGAAAATATTGGGTTGTAGGCAACGTGACCATGTACTTTTCTATGCAAAAATGCATCATGAGTTTTATGACAACTCAATACCATAGACTGGTAGCTTATAAACAATAGAAATGTATTTCTCACAGTTCTGAAGGTTGGGATGTCCGATATTTGGGGCCGTCAGGTTCAGTGTCTGGCAAGGGCCCACTTTCCTGTTAACAGATGACACCTTCCAGCTTCCGGCTGGGGAAGGAGACAATGCAGTTGGGGCCTCCTTTATAGAAATGCTGATTCCAGGGCTGGCAGGTAGTATGGTGTTTGAGGCGCTGGACTCCCACGTGGTTGACCATAGTTGAAGTCCCAGACTTGGCAGTTTTCAACTCAGCCAGGCACGTGTGCATGCATGCCCAAGATCCTGAGAGGAGAATGGAGAAGGGATTGAGGCATGGCCATCCTCCCTTGGGGGTGATTTCTCGCTTTCTGTCTCTCTGTCTCTCTGGAAAGTGCACCTGCCCTGTAACAGAAATCTCTAAAGAAAAAAACAAAGCACTGATTCCATTAATGAGGGTGAAGCCCTTGTAACCCAGTCACCTCCCCATCTCCAAACTCACTACATTTTTTATTTCATTTCCAACATGCAAACCTTCAATCCACAGCATGTTTCCTCGGTAATATCTCACTCTCCAATTCCTGCCATAATCTATGTCTATTCCATGACATCTCCAGGCCATCGTGCCTCCCTCCCCTCCCAGATTTCTCATGGCCTCAATTTCCTCATCTAGTTTGGATCACATCATCAATCACTTTAGCCACATCCTGGTAACTCTGAGCCCCTCAGCCCCACAGTCTCTGAGTGTTGGGTCCAGAAATTCCTAAACCATACTTAACTGCATCACATCCATTTTCTCTGCTCCTGACGTGCTGAAGAAAAGAGCAGAATCGTAACAGTGGCCGCTAGTATGTGTTTGCTGTGTCTGCCCTCACACGGGCCCCTTCACAGCTCATCACTCTCTTTCTTTTCAATCTCTTTTTTGTTTCCCGTGTAGCAGCCGCATCAGAATCCTCAGATTCCCTGCTCCATCTTACTCACATGACTTTCAGAAAGGACCCCAATTCTTTTTTTTTTTTTTTTTTTTTTTTGAGAGGTTTTTTTCGCTATAGGGCGCGTGCGCTCGCCAGACAGACAGAGAGAGACAGAGAGACAGAAAGCGAGAAATCACCCCCCAGGAGGGATGGCCACGCCGCAATCCCTTCTCCTCCATTCTCCTCTCGGGATCTTGGGCACGCACGCACACGCGCCCGGCGTGAGTTGTAAGCCACCGGGTCCGAGACGCGAACCGCGGTCGACTACGTGGGAGTCCAGCGACATAGCCATTACACTAACTGCTGGTTCCCGGGACCCCAATTCTTAGGGCTCCAAACAGGTAAGAGCCCATCATGGTAGACTCCTTCAACTCCACTTCTTCACCTCCAAGTAACAACATCTCCATTCACTCATGTCTTCTTTAACTCTCACTAAAACCTATGGAACTACTCAGATTCAAATGCCTTGCTTTCTCTCGCTCATCCACATTTCCTACCCTGTTTATTGAATGGGGACATTAAAGAATAATCGTTAAAAAATAATTATTTCATTGGGAGAAGCCATACGTACATCTTTCCCTCTTTGTACTTGCTACTTGAATGTCTCAGCCTAGGTTTCTCCAAGTTTCACACACACACACACACACACACACACACACACTCACACTCACACAGATACAGAGACACAGACATAGAATCCATGTGATTTGAAGATGTCCATAAAGCCAGTAAAATCAACGTCTTTATTTAGTATGGGATCATCTTAACAGCACTCAGAGGAAACTAAGCGATGGTGCATGTCAGGGTGGGCATTGTATTTCAGGGCAGTCTCCCTGTAGGCAGTTCATACTGGTTCTACCAGTAATGAAATACCAATCCTCAGTGGTTCGAAGCACATAGTTAACCTACTGACATCATATGAAGTGGGAGTTTTCCAAAATCCCAATCTTTTTATTTCCAAAAATTTTACATCACAAGTCAACTCTGGGGCTACTTGGTTAGGTACTTCTGATAGCTTGAGCTCTAAGTATGTTTCCCAGAATTTATTTGAACTAAACAGCAACTGCACACGTATTTCCCCTGTAAACACTACTCTCACTGCAAGCAACCACATGCACAGCCTTCTGAAGATGAGGAAAATAGACACTTTGATGGCTGAGGATCTTGGCAGAAGCCACACTCATCTTTCACATATGAAAGTTGAGAAAAATACAAAAGCATGATACCCCCAAATAAATCTCAGAATTTGTCTTTCCCTGTGAAATAATCGTTGAGTGTATTTCAGTGCTTCTTGACTTATGTCTAGGGTACATCTGGGTTGTCATTAAACCAAAAACTTAGAGATTAGGAGAAAGGATATATGTAGAGATTTCAGAAAGTTCATGGAAAAAATGGAATCGAAGTGTGAGTTTACTTTGGTGCAAAAAAAAATTTTGAAATCAGGACCAGTAGTTGGTGTAATGGCTATGTCGCTGGACTCCCATATAGTCGACTGTGGTTCGAGTCCCGGATGTGGTGGCTTAAACTCACGCCAGGCGCGTGTGTGTGTGTGCCCAAGATCCCGAGAAGAGAATGGAGGAGAAAGGATTGTAGCGTGCCCATCCCCCCTTCCTGGGGGTGATTTCTCACTTTCTGTCTCTCTGTCTCTGTCTTTCTGGTGAGCGCATGTGCCCTATAGCAAAAGAAAAAAAAAAAAAAAAAAAAAAAAAAAAAAAAAAAAAAAAAAAAAAAACACCTCTCCAAAAAAAGAAAAAACAAAATTGAGATCTATGAATAGTTTTTTCTTTTTAAAGAACTATTTATTAGACCTCAGAAACACTCGGACAAGAAGCCATTTTAAATCTGAGGTGTGTCCTGGTGTGTTTAGGGACCAAGGTGACTGAAGTTAGGCTCTAAATCCCATCTTCTAGACCCCCGAAACACTCAGACAAGGTAGGTGATCTCTGTCCTCTCTCTCTGTCTCTGCCTGTCTCTCTCTCTCTCTTTAAATTAAAAAAAAATTTTAAATCACTTCTCACCTCAGGCCTTTTCCTGCTCTTGCTAATTTCAGAAGCTTTTTAAAGTCTGAGGTGTGTCCTGGCATGTTCATGTGGTGCACTAGCATGCTGCATGGTTTTCATTTTTTGTCTTTTAAAAAGAAAAATTCTTTTTTCTTTTTTAGGAGTTGTTTTTGTCTAGTTGTTTTTTTCTTTTCTCTTCCTTTTGTTTTTTGTTTTTATTTTTAACCTTCATTTCCCACTCTGCTTTTCAGTCTCCACACACTGAGTGTCCAGAAAGGCCTAGGTGCACAGTAGCCAAGCATCTGAATACTTGGGGTCACTGAAATCCTCAATGCTCTTGAACCTCCTGCTTTAAGGAAGAAACTTCTTTTTATAAATCTGAACTCATAATCTCTTTCTGTGGATGTCATGTTGCAAAACAGTAGAGGAAAGAGTTTGTCACAGAATGACCAGAAACCACCACAGAGGCACAAGAAACATGAGAAACCAAGAAAACATCTCTCCTCTAAGGGAAAAGAACAATCCCTCATCATCCACAGTCAGTATAGTGGAATTCCTGAAAATGTATGATAGAGAATTCAGAATATTCATAGCGACAAAACTAAATGAGATGCAAGAGGTGAGAGACAATGAACTCCAGAAGATGCAGGAGACAACGAGTTCCAGGAGGTGAGGAGGTTCTTGCACAATCTGAAAGAGGAACTACACATGTAGCTGTTAGAGTTGAAGGCTGCAATACAGGAACTCAAAACCTCCCTCGAAAGTATTTAAAGCAGATTAGTCCATGCAGAAGATCGAATCTCAGATGCTGAAGGCAAAACCTCTGACCTAGAATAAACAACTAGAAACACTGAGAAAATAATCCCCCCCAAAATGAGAATACTCTATGAGAAATACTAGATACCATTAGGCACCCAAATATCTGGATAATTGGTACTCTAGAAGGTGAAGGAATTAATAAGGGCATTGATAATCTATTCCATGAAATCCTAGAAGAAAACTTTCCAAACCCAGGGAGACATTCAAATATCCAGACCCAAGAAATACAAAGGGCCCCTCCCTAATAGAATCAGCTCAAGAAGATCTTCTCTAACATATCACAGCCAGGGGGCTGGCAGGTGGCGTGGTGGTTAAGGGCACTGGATTCCCACATGGCTGATCATGGTTCAAGTCCTGGATCTGGTGGCTTGCCATCTCTATCTCTATCTCTGTGTCCCTCTCTGGTCAAATTAAAATAAATAAAGAAATAAATAAATAAAGTTAAATAAAATAATTCTTAAAAAAAAAATCATAGCCAGATTGACCAAAATCACAGACAAAGACAAGATACTAAAATTGACAGAGAAATGTCAGGTTACTCGGGTTACTTACAAAGGTTATCCCATCAGGCTAACATCAGACCTCTCATCAGAAATAATGTAAGCATGGGAAAATATATTCAAAGTGTTAAAGTGAAAAACAGTTTCAACCAACAATACTATACCTGGCAAGATTATCCTTCATATGGGAAGAAAAGATAAAAACATTCTCAGATAAACAAAACCTGAAAGAATTTACCTACACCAGATCAACTCTCCAAGAAGTTCGAAAGGAGTACTTTACCAAGAAAACTAAAGACAGACACACAGAAATAAGAGAACAGAAAGTAACCAAGAAAATGACCAACTTAATGCTAGAGACAAGAAATATCAATAGTAACATTGAATGTTAAATTTCAGGATTTAAACAGAAAGATCAGACCACAATAACACTGCCAATTCAAGAGAAGAAAAATTAATTACATAAGACTGAACTGGTGAAATAGAATTTTATGACTTTGGAGTAAAACATTACTGATTTTTTTAACTATGCTTTGTTTTTCCAATGTAAGGATTTTGCTTTCTTTTGAGTTATTGATAGGTTCAGGAATTTGTAAAGGTGCCTTTTGGGGACCAGCAGTTGGCATAATGACTATGTCGCTGGATTCCTATGTAGCTGACCGCTGTTCGAGTCCTGGACCTGGTAGCTTAAACTCATGCCCAGTGCGTGTGCGTGTGTGCCCAAGATCCTGAGAGGAGAATGGAGGAGAAGGGATTGATGCATGGCCATCCCCCCTGGGGGGGTTATTTCTTACTTTCTGTCTCTCTGTCTTTCTGACGAGTGCACGCACCCTATAGCAAAAACCTCTCAAAAAAAAAAAAAAAAAAAAAAGGATGCCTTTTCTTTACATTTGTTTGTTTCTTTCAATGGAAACATGAACTTTTCTCCCTTATTGGCCCCTCTGGAATTGGAAAATATTTAGGAGTATTCTTATTTTGTGGCAAAATGGTTATTTCCATAAGTTCGATAATACCTTTTGCCTTGAATCAGAAATTGGAAATACTCGTTATTGGACAGGGCTTTGACTGGAAATCTTCATACCTGAAGATTAAACCAGAAAACTATGAACTAAGGTTGATCTCAAGTAAGCCAATAGAAGCTTTTGGAAAGATGGTCTGGCATCATAAACAGTTCTGCCTGGCAGAGAGGATTAGAGAAGCCATATGAAAGAATTCGTACCATAAAATAACCTAGACTTTTCCAGCTCAGTATTGTAATCAGTAGAGATTGCAAAAGAGCAGCCACAACCAGAGGATTATCTTGAAGAAGACTTCGAAGGTAGAAAAAGAGACTGATGTTTGCTAGCAGATGGTATATCACAGAATACTTGGTAGGCAGGGCTGAATTGAAAAGATTTATGTGTGAATTTTGTGCTAGGTGTTTGCTTTGCAACAATTTGAGTAGTTGACATGTAAATATTTTCTCAAAAATCATTTAAAACCATACTGTGTCTGTTGATATAGAGTCAAAAACAAAATTATACAAATATTTCAAACATTATCTTTAAAATTCAGTTTTGAAATTTTTAAAGTTGTTTATTAACTGTCAAGAACTATGGAGTATGAGCAAAAGTTTTTTGATATGCAAAGTAAATGTTTACGGGAAAATGTAAAAAAAATTGAATAAATAAAAAAAGAAGAAAAAAATTTTCACAAGAAAAAAAAAGAAATACTTATTTATTTAATTAATTTATTTATTTATGATTATTTTAAATTTGACCAGAGAGAGAAGGCATGTGAGAAAGCAAGCTGCCGGGTCTGGGACTCAAACTGGGGCTGACCATGTGAGAGTCCAGTGCCTTAATCACCATGCCACCTGCTGGTCTCCATAGTTTTCTCATAATGTACATTTTTCGTGAACTTCATGAAGATCCCTTGTACTTGGGGCCAAATTTCAGCATTTTCAATTTCGGTGTTTCCAGCTCCAGGCTAGGTAACTGCAATGTTCTGCCTTTCATAAAGTTGGGGAAGACAGACACACTCCGATTTTCTAAGTCTTCCCTGGAGAGTTGATTCTGACTTGGAGGCCCTTAATCCACAGAGAGGGACAGAGTAGAGAGAATAAGGGTTTTATCCTGTTTTATCCTGAACTTGTTTTATCCTGACTTGTTCATAACCTACTTATCACATGTGACACGTGCTATGGTGTCCACAGCTGAACTTCTCTTCTGGATATGTTGGAAGCCCGAGAATGGGATGATGGTCCATGAACCAGGGCAGGAGAGCCTCATGAATGGTACCTTTTTTGCAGTTATTTTTCCCTGAATCAGAAATAACTTCGCATTATTCATTAGTTTTCCTCAATGAGTCTGAAGTCACATGTCATCTGATTGCTTATAAAGAAAGTATTGTACACATGCTCTTCATATGGAAAGCAATAGCACAGAGCTTGGAGAAACTTAAATGTTCAACTAAACATTCCCCCAAAAAAGGAAAGAATAGGGGAAAACTATTTTAAGTGGGGGCTGATAGGCCACTCTAGCAGTGTTTAGGGATTTTCGTGTGTGTGTGTGTATGTGTGTGTGTGTGTATGTGTGTGTGTGTGTGTGTGTGTGTGTGTGTTTGATCTTTTAAAAATAACTCTAAGATAAAAGCCTTTGGGAAATCTCCCTGAGTTGAGGAGGGTTTATAAATACTTAGTAACGGGGACATTTGAAGACTCTGAAAAGGAACCTTTCGTGCTTGCTGTCAGTGTTTCCTCCACTGAGTTGCAGTGGCCCTGAGCTCCTCTGTCTACCAGATTCTCGAACATAAGCACAGCAAATGAAATGTGGCTCCAGTGGTTTTTAGATCTGGATCAACAAGTTACCTTTACTAATACATTCAGGGAAAAAGCCTCATTTTTATTATGTTGTTTCCTTAAAAATAAAGGCAGTCACAGCAAAAACACACCAGCGAAAGCTCAGTCTTTTGGCAGCCCTGTTGATTTCCCTGTGTGTTTGGTACAGAGTGGGGATTTGGCAGAGACCAGCTCACCCGCTCCCAAGTTACAAAAAGCAGCCCTCCCCCCATTTCTCATGCTGCCTCTTTTTTGCTTACTCTGACATTTTCTTGGCTTTCGTTAAAATTTTGACACATAAATCCCACTTGTCCAACGATATTGTAAAACAAGCATCCAAGTGTCAGCACATGGCCCGATAGTCTGGGGACCAGAGAATAGAACGAGGAACACCTCTGTGGAAGCTTTCATCTGCCTCCAGCATCTGCAAGTAATTTCAAACCATTGGCTTGGTAACATATGCACAGTGAAAAGAAAGGCCGGAGTCCTCAAAACCTGTTAACTCTGTAATGAGTAGATAAAACCGTGTATTCTTAAAACTTGCCTCAGACCCATCCATTAGCATCCAGTCAGATGGTCTGAAATCTCTTTGTAGGTGCACATCCCACCTGACAGCTTTGGCCCATTTAAGACATTACATTTGCCAGGCAGCCCCAGCTCCTCAGCCTCCCATCTCTCGACTGGCAAGTGGTAAGGCCCCGAAAGGACCTTTTTTTTTTTTTGAGAGAGGTTTCTGCTATTGGGCGCGTGTGCTCGCCAGAGAGAGAGAGAGAAACAGAGAGACAGAAAGCGAGAAATCACCCCCCCCCCCCGGAGGGGGGGTTGGCCACGCCACAATCCCTTCTCCTCCATTCTCCTCTCGGGATCTTGGGCACGCATGCACACGCACCCGGCGTGTTTAAGCCTCCGGGGTCTGGGACTCGAACCACGGACATGGGAATCCAGCGACATAGCCATTATGCTAACTGCTGGTCCCCCGAAGGGACTTCTGTGATCCTTTTGGAGTCTGAATCTGAGATGTTTCCCTCTCATCTAAGAATAAAACAGACTCAAAGTCATGATACAGAAAGTCTTTTATAAAGAAGTGAGTACATTCTTTGTCTAGCCAAATCCACAAAATATTTGCGATTGCTCTTTGCTATTAGCAGACTTACAGGGCTTCCCGAGTTCAGATTTTGTCTGCAAGAAGGAATGAGGGGTGTAGGGAGAGCATGATACCCGGAAGATTCTCAGTGAACGGTACCAGGATGGCCCTCACTTGGCCAAAGTCAACCTTACGGAATACCAGTTTGCTTCTCTGTAAAATGTGGATCCTAACGGCTACCTCACAACACGTCCAAATCTAACAAGGCCAGTTTGCTAAACTATTTCAACTGTTCAGCAAAGGTTATTCTTCTTCCACTTTTTTAAATTTTTTTCCTGCAGTAAAGGACAAGCATGTGAATGCTTGGAGGGTAGAATGGAGGGTAGAATGGAGGAGAAGGGATTATGGTTTGGCCATCTCCACTGGAGGGTGATTTTTCACGTTCTCTCTCTCTCACACTTTGTCTCCAGTGAACATGTGTGCCCTATGGCAAAAATCTGAAAAAAGAAACAAAAACAAACTTACAAAAAAGCCCTTGAAACACAGCTGGCTTCATGGAGCAGTGGTAATGTGCTGCTCTGGAGAAGCCAGATTCCATATGGTGACGGCGGTTCGAGTCCTCACCCAGGCAGTCTGCGATGTGCTGGGAATGCAGGAGCCCAGGATCCAAAGGGCTGAGAACAGAATCACGGTGTGACTAAACTCCGCGAAGGGTACTCTTGTCTCTCAGGTGCACACGCTCACACTTTATCACGACTAAAGAATAAAGACTTGAAATAACCGGGACTCTTACAGTCGTCATGTTAAAAAAAACCCTGGTCCAAATTTGACAATAATCCTCGGCATTTACATAACAATACCATCAACAAGTTATAAAACTGGATAAATGTTATTAAACAATAATTTAAAACAAATTTTGTCAGCCATGTTAGAGAAAATATTAAATTCTTCTTTGTTTCTCTAAAAAAAATTTAAAAAGAGGCATCATGAAAGAACTGCTATAGGAAGAGATACTTAAAGAGTATGCAGATGAGAAATGAAATGTAGGAGAAAGTATTTTATGGGCGTGTCATGAAGCAAATTCATTAAAATATCATAGAATTTTAAGGAGTTTGTAAATGGGATAGTTACATTGTTTTTAAACAATGTGCGATTGCTTCTCTCCTTATAAAATAGCATTCTTTATTTTTAACTGTCCACAGTATTTATTTAGCAAGAGAAACTATTGTTTAGCCCACATATTCACTATTCACGTTTCACAGTGGAGGAACATGGCACCAAGCCCAACGACATTACTGACATTCCAAAATCACTTTGTTCTCTGAAAGATACCAGCCTTCCTCATCTCCTCAAATCTTCCATGGAACCATCATTTCTGTAGAAATCTGCATATGTTTTCTGTCTGGGTTTGGCCACAGCACACTTAGAGAAAGCTGTAACGCTCAGGGAGACAATGGATGCTCCATCAATGTGACATCGCAGACGCTCGGCCAGAAGGCCACACCTCTGAGTCTCGCCATGGCGGTTACTGCGCCCCAAAACCAGCGTTTTTCCAGGCTGCAGAAGAAATGCAACACAGCATTCATTTTTTTTTTCTTTGAGAGATTTTTTCGCTATAGGGCGCGTGCGCTCACCAGACAGACAGAGAGAGACATTAGAGACAGAAAGCGCTAAGCGCGAAATCGCCCCCCAGGGGGGATGGCCACGCCGCAATCCCTTCTCCTCCATTCTCCTCTCGGGATCTTGGGCACGCACGCACACGCGCCTGGCGTGAGTTGTAAGCCACCGGGTCCGGGACGCGAACCGCGGTCGACTACGTGGGAGTCCAGCAACATAGCCATTATGCTAACTGCTGGTTCCCAGCATTCATTTTTCATATCGTAAGTTTTCATTCTTTTTCTCCAAGGGGAATTCCTAAATTCTATTAGCTTCAGGCTCCAGAAAAGCTGGATCTGCCCTGGGGCCCAGGAAGTTTGTGAATGTGAGACGGATGAACTCCTGCGGTTTCAGGCAGGCTGGACAACCTCCCGGAAAACCTGACACTCGCTTAGTTTTGGACTGGCCTTGTCCCTCTGTCCCTGTTTCTACTTCTGGCTTCCACCTCCTACCTACAGCCACCCTCTTCTCCCCGTGTCATCCCAGGAAGACCCAGAAACCAGCCTTTTTCTCGACATCACCCTCTTCTCTCCCAGCGTTCCCGTGAATGCTCAGGTCCTTGGTGCACAAACTCACCCTCCAGAGCTTTGCTTTAGGTCAGGAGAAAAGAATGGTTCAGATTTTTTATTTTTTAAAGAGAGGTTTTTGCTATGGGGTTGGGCACATTCCTACCGTGGTCCCCTTTGGTGCCACCTTCCACTTCTGTCACCCTGTGACCCAGCCTGTCCCTCCTCAGCTCATCAAATGCTCTCCAGAGAAAGAGAAAGACAGAGAAATAGAAAGCGAGAAATCAACCCCTGGGGAGATGGCCACGCCACAATCCCTTCTCCATTCTCAGGGTTTGGGGTACAAACACACAAATGCCTGGCGTGAGTTTTAAGTCACCAGGTCCAGGACTTGAACTGCGATCAACTATGCGAGAGTCCAGCCATGTAACCTTGTACCATCTGCTGGTCCCACGAGTCATTCAGATTTTACTACGTAATTAACTGCTGGGTTAACTGCCTAACACCAGACTATGTGGGTAAACACACGTGTGTCCACAGTGAGTCCCCCAGCTCTGCAGGAGCGCGAGCGTGTCTGACAGTGAGGAGGTGGGGCTCCGTGGGCTGGGTGGGAGCTTTTTCTGCACCTGGGACACTGGTAGCTCTTCCAGCTTGACGTTGGGTCTCAGGCCAGGTGTCTCCAGCACATCACAGACTGCGGCTGAGGTGGAGGGTTACGTAAGGGCCTCTGCTTCTGCTGTTTCCATCGCTCTGAACTTCCACAATGATTTCCAAGGTGTCTGTGGGGACCCAGAGGACACACCTATAGGCTTTGTTTTGCACAGTGTTGCGACTTCCCACTCTACCCTGAGGCCCAGAGCAAGCAGCCCCTGCTCTTCCTGATGGCCTGGCCCTTCCCTGGGCAGCCTCGCCCCGCCCCAGATGGTGCACTGCTAATCCAGCCTTAGCTCAGTGTCCTGGCTCCTTGGGAGGGGCCTCCAGTCATCTTTTCAGCTTACCTCGGAGATTCAAATGCCTCAGTGGCCCCAAACCTAGCCGATGGACAAGGTCACTGAAGAGCACCTTGCCTCACCAGGAGAGCTCAGCTGAGTTTCCAGGAGGTGGCACTGCGGATGTCGGACCTGTCTCTAGGTAATGTCAATAATTCGCATATTCCTCATTCTCTTTTGTTGTTGTTGTGTTTGGAGAGGATTTTGCTATAGGTCTCTTGCACTCACCAGAAAGAGAGACAGAAAGTGAGAAATCACCCCCTGGGGGGGTATGGCCACGCCGCAATCCCTTCTCTATTCTCCTCCTGGAATCTTGGGCATGCACACGCACATGCCCGGCATGATTTTCAAGCCACTGGGTCCGGGCCTCGAACCGCAGAGTCATCTGCCATGTGAGGTTCCAGTGATAAAGCCACCATCCCCTCTGCTGGCCCTCGGGATCCTTTTCAAACAACGCCTCACTCTGTCATCCTGACACAGCCTGCAGACTGTCACCCACTCTGGACCCATTTAGACCAGCCACACAACAAGCACATAGACCTTTGCAGAGTAAAAATTTGAATACCAGGTTGTCGAGAAAGTCATGACCCATTTTTACATAGAAATACGTAGAAAAGTACGTCACGACTTCCTGACAGCCCAGCCCTGGCCGGGCGGTCCAGCCTTTTCCTGCCATGGTCCCCTTCAGCACCGCCTTCCATTTCGGCCACAGTGACCCAGCCCTCCCCGCTCAGCTCATAGAATGCTCCAGGGGTTTCTCCTGCCCGCGACCTTCACACAGGCTGAGCTCCCAGGGCTTGTCGTCTGGACGGGGTCCAGGCATACTCTTAAAGCCAGCAAAGCCCAGGCAATGCAAACCAAGCAAAGACCCTTAGAATCTCTAGGGACGGGTGGTCCCCTCAGGGGAAAAGGGAAGAAAAGCAGATGGAAAAATCGAGAATTGTCTGCGTGTGCACGCCAAAGGGCCGACTTGCCAGGAGGCGCGGCTGGCCCCCTCACCAGCGAGTGTTACCTGCCCAGAGGAAGGAAGCTTGAGTGCTGAGAGAACCCGTTTTCTACAGGAATAAGGGGAGCTACTGAGCTGTGCGTACCTTTTTGCTTCCTGTGGTTTCAAAGTCCTTACCTTTTACACTATGTAAGAGGGAGGACCATTCGCTGTTTCCCGATGAGAGGAACCTTTCTGCTGAATAAATTCGCCCTCTGTTTGCAAGGAAGATGCTGGTACTCATTTTCAACTCAAAGGGCAGTGCCCCACCAGGGAAGGTGACACAGAGCTCTACCAAAAGGCTTCGTCACTCCTTGCCCACCCCATCTGCTGGGTGTGGGGACACACAGACCCTCACCCCTGAGTGGGAACAGCAGCTCACCTGTCTGTCAGCAGGTGTAGCTGAATGCGGATGAACACATGCATATTCTCGTCACGTGGTCAGCCATCTTCCAGAGATGGAGCCCTGCAGGTGAGTGAGGGAGGCCCCAAGTTCAAAGGCCAAACTTCAGAGCACCCAGACAATTTGCAAGGTAAAGAAGCCACATTTGCTGTGTGGCCTGGAGTTAGTCATGGGATTCGAACTCTTCCTTTAGCATTCTCCCCACCCCCCCCCCCCGACACCTCCGGCCCTGCCTCCACCTTTCCTGTTTGTACATTGATGGACAAATGGCTCCTTAACCCAAACCTGATGCCAGCTTGCTTCCTGGTGTTGAGAAACATTCTGATCTTTTAATTTTGTCTGTACTACGTGCACCATGTAATTCCTGAGGTATTGATTACCAAGGGCCCTGTAAAGTCACTGAGGAACAGGGTAGGGATGGAGGGGACTTAGGTGCAGCTAACCTAGACCAAAAATGTTTTGCTGATGTATGTGTGGATGGAATTTGATGGTGCTGAAGAGCAACAAAGTGGATTAACTCATGGGACGTGTTCTTTATTTGTCATCCACTGGGGGCGCTGTCCTCCCCGCCTGCTTTCTGGCATTGGGATTCTTTTTTTTGTTTTGTTTTTTGGAGAGGTTTTTGCTATAGGGTGCGAGCGCTTGCCAGAAAGTCACAGAGAGACAGAAAGCGAGAAATCACCCCCGGGGGGGTGGCCACGCCGCAATCCCTTCTCCTCCAGTCTCCTCTTGGGATCTTGGGCATGCACGCACATGCGCCAGGTGTGAGTTTAAGCCACCGGGTTCAAGACTCGAACCATGGTCAACTACATGGGAGTCCAGCGACATAGCCATTATACCAACTTCTGGTCCCTCCCCACTGGGATTCTTGACCAGCGTGAAAACAACGCTTTCTCCTTCCCTTAACCAAGCTTTGGAGACCACCTCTGCTCACAGTCGTCGAACCTCCAAGAGAAACCAACTCAGGAGAATAAATTGACTTCATGGGCTTCTCCTGATCCCTATTGGTAACATTTTGCTTAAAAAGGACTTTGAAAAATGTCCTCGTTGAAGCCTTGTGAAAGAACACTCTAGTCTTAGATCACAAGACTGACTATGATTGCACACTGATGTGTTAGTCTAATCTGCGGTGACAGCCTACTCTGACATGGGTTTGGGGACATCAGAGAGCCCGTCATGTATAAGTCATAAGAGTCACAAAAAATAAAGCACTTTCAAACCAACCTAACAAAAAATGTGCAAAATATTTGTGAGGAAGATTTAAAATCTGCCTGAGAGACATAAAAGTAGACATGAACAAATAAAAAAGATAACCTGTTCTTGGGTAGGAAGACTCAACTGTATTAAAATGTCATAGCTTGGCAAGGAAAGTGTGATATACAGTGATGAATATAGCAGTTTCTCTTTTTTATTCCCACCTGAAACTTGATAGTTTGAGTCTAAATTTCTTATGAGAAATAAAGAGGCAATAATTTCCTGGAGTGGCTCAGCCACTTCCATGGGAAGGTCACTCTGCTTATACTCCTCAAAATCTTTGAGCCCCTAAGGAGACCCTAAGGAGAGACAAAAAATTGCTCTGGCTCTGGGCTCTCTTGTTCCTGGAAAGGGAGAAAAGAGGAAACCCCCTTTATCCCAGCAAAGGGGCAACGATCCACCCTGATCCCTGATAGGTTCACATTGACAACATCATAGTACTCCTGTCTCTGTGGGGGGCATGGGGAAACCCCCAGTCAAAGCTGCTACAGAGAGGAGGTAGTGTTCTGGAACATTCCAATGATCTTATCACAGTCAAGAAGAGCAGAGCATTCCACTGCTGAGGCCTAGGACACAGGGTCACCTGTGACTAAGACCAAACCAGAGCAACAGAGAACTCCCTGGGCTTCCAACTTCAGCAAGAAATGATTAATAGGAAAGAGGAGCCCACCATGGGGTGGTGGTGGGAAGTGGAAAAACCATGGAAAAAGACCCCCTCTGTGACTCAAGTGGACAGAGATGTCTGAAAACACAGGATGGAGCAAAATACTGAGAAAGAACCTCCAGCTCTCCTGTCTGCACCTCAGCACAAGGCACCACTACAGACAATGTCACCACAGCAACGAAGCACTCAAACCTGGCATGCCTCTGGCCACACTGACTCCATTTTCTGCTTTAACTGCCTGAGAGGAGATATGCTCCCCTCCAGGTATACATGCTATTGGGTCACTGGAAAAGTTATGACACATTTTTGCGTAGAAAAACATAGGGCCAGCAGATGACATAGTGGTTACATTGCTGGACTCCCACATGGCCGATAGTGGTTTGAGTCCCAGACTCAGTGGCTTAAAACTCATGCTGGGCACATGTCTGTGTGTGCCCAAGGTCCCAGGAGGAGAATGGAGAAGGGATTGCGGAGTGGTCACCCCCCTGGGGGGAATTCCTCATTTTCTCTCTTACTGTCTCTATCTTTCCTATGTTGAACGCACGTGGCCTATGGCAAAAACCTCTTACAAAGAATAGGTCATGACTTTTCTGACAACTCAATATTTGCCTCAGTCTCTTCTTTTATGTAAATTATCTAGTATTCAGTAAAAAATGATGAAAAACACAAAAAGACAAGGAGAGGGTGGGGGAGTGGGTAAAATCCATTGCCAAGAGATAAAGCAATCAACATAACTAGACTCCAAGTTGACCTGAAAGTAGAATGTCTGACAGGATCTTTAAAATAATATGGAAGATTTACTGCTGAGTGAAGCAAGCCAGACTATGAAGGAGAGACATTGTATGTCCCCACTTAAAATATACCAAGTGTCTGCACTCTATGACTGAAACTGATTGACTAAAAGATATACAAACACAAGAGATGGGTGTGAATGCCAGATGTGGTGTGTGTGGAGGAGAGGGGCCCAGGGAAGGTCATTTGGAGGAGGGATACAGAGGCAGAGAATTGATGGGATGGGGAGGTGTGGTGTTATCTGTTGAAGATATTTTGATCAACTGGACTAGGGAGAAAAGTTCACATATTGGAATGTTCACTTTGTAAGCTAAACAATGTGATTGAATGTATATAAAAATGAATTAATTAATAAAAAAGAAGCTAAAAAAAACCTTTTTTATATTGAAATGTTTTTTTAACCTTTTTTACTATAAATATATTTTTATATCAAAAAAAAAATTAACTGTGACAGGGGCCAGCAGGTGGCATGGTGGGTGAAGCATTGGACTCCTATGTGGCCAACTGCAGTGCAAATCCCAGACCTAGTGGCGCTCTCTCTCTCTCTCTCTCTCTCTCTCTCCCCCTCTCTCTCTTTGGTGAGCACACATGCTCCATTACAAATTAAAATAATAATAATAATTAATAACATTAAATAAATCATTCTAAAATAAACTGTGACAAATACACACAAAGATGCAGTGGAAAAGATGTACCACCTGTGGAAACATCATGAACAGAAGGAAACTACAAGAAGAACTCAGATAGAAATCTGTAAATAAAAGCTATGGCATAAGAGATGAACCTAAGTAAGGGATGAAGAATGCCATGAGTGTGGTAGTCAGGGGACACAGAGGAAAGAAGAGTGAGCTGAGGAAAGGGCCAGTGACCTTGGGTTCCAACAGAATCACGAACATGAAACACTGACAACAATACAAGCAAAAAACGATCTTCCATAGACATCTGCCCTCAAGTCTCCCAAATGATCAGTACGTCAAATTCAGCAACGGATAAAAAAGATAAGAGACCGTGACAAAGCAGGAGTTTGTTACAAAATGCAAAGGTGGTCTGGCATTTGAAAACTCATATAATTCAGCAAATCTTTAGACTAAAGGGAAATATTGGGTCATCGTAAAAGTCATGACACATTTTTGCATAGAAAAACATGAAAAAATGTGTCATGACTTTTACAACGGCCCAGTATGATCATTTCAATAGATGCATAAAAAGCGCTTGAACAAAATTCAAAACCCATTCGTGATTTTTTTCAAAAAAGAGATAAATATTTCTCTCTCTCTCTCTCTCTCTTTTTTTTTTTTTTTTTTTTTTTTGGAGAGGCTTTTGCTATAGGGCACATGCGCTCGCCAGAAAGATAGAGAGAGAAAGAGAGACAGAAAGTGAGAAATCACCCCCCAGGGGAGATGGCCACGCTGCAATCCCTTCTCCTCCATTCTCCTCTCGGGATCTTGGGCACGCACGCACACGCACCGGTGTGAGTTTAAGCCACCAAGTCCAGGACTCGAATTCTGGTCGACTACATGGGAGTCCAGCGACATAGCCATTATACCAACTGCTGGTCCCTCAAAAAGAGACAAATCTCTAGCAAACAAGAATTTAAATGAAAGTCAACTTTTGGTAGATGTCATCAGTGACAACCTACAGTTAACATCACACTTCAGCCTGACAACCATCCACAACCCTCAGACCGTTTCTTAATATATTTCACAGCGAAGGCCTGAAGTTTAAGAGTAGCTTAAGATCAATAGTAAAGCAAGAATATATCTTTTTTAAAAAGAATTATTTTTTGATTATCATGATTTTTTTCAATTTGACCAGAGAGAAACAGAGACAGAGAGAGACAAAGAGAGCAAGCCACTAGATCTGGGATTAGAACCACAGTCGACGATGTGTGAGTCCAGTGCCTTTAATCGCCATGCCATCTGCCGAGCCCCCAGTAATATATCTTCTTATGTCTCCTATTCAGCATCAACCTGGAAAGCCTACCAAGTCTTATAAGGCAAGAAAAAAGAATAAATGACATACAAATTTAAAAAGAAGAAATAAAACTTTTCCTGGATGACACACGATTGTCTACATAAAAATACCTGAGAGTCTACAAAAAAAGCTACTAGAACTAATAATTGAGTTTAGAAATCTTAATATTCATAAGTTCATTCATTTGTGTTTATAACTTATATACAGAATTAGGAATTGAAATCAGAAAATAGCACCACAATTATCTGACAAAATATGTGGAATATTTGTATTGAAAACTAAAATATATTGATGAGAAAAATCAAAAATCAAAGATCAATAAATGTCTCAGTTTGTTACTAAGTAAAATTCTCCCTCAAATCGGTATGTACATTGAAGTCATACCAACCAAACTTCTAGTAGGCTATTTTTGTAGATATTAACAAACTCTGTATCAAATTATTATGATAAAGAAATGAACAACCAGAAAACCAGAGTTTTGGGGAAAAAATAATTAAATTGGAAAATTACTGCTGTCTGATTTCAAACTTCTGTAAATATGTAATAATTAAGACTGTATTATACAATATTAACAATGGACCAGAATAAAAATTTCAGAAAGGATTCTCACATATATTGTCGATTGCTTTTTCTTTTTTTTTTTTTTTTGAGAGATTTTTGCTTTAGGGCATGTGTATACTCACCAGAATGACAGAGACAGAGAGGTAAAAAGTGAGAAATCACCTCTCAGGAAGGATGGCCACACTGCAATCCCTTCTCCTCCATTCTCCTCTCTGAATCTTGGGAACCCACATACACGCACCCGGCATGAGTTGAAACCACCAGGTCTGAGACTCGAACCACAGTCAACTACGTGGGAGTCCAGTGATGTAACCATTACTCCATCTTCTGGCCCCTCTCAATTGCTTTTGATAAAAGGTACCAAGTCTATTCAATGGAAAAAAAGATATTCTTTTTAATATATGATCATGGAAAAATTTAATTTTTTAATTTTATTAGTTTTTTTAAGGTTTCTTTTTTTTTTTCTTTTTGCCATAGGCCACATGTGCTTGCTTGAGAGAGACAGAGACACAGAGAAATCATCCCCCTGGGAGGGATGGACACGCTGCAATCCCTTCTCCTGAGATTTTGGGGATGCTCACACATGCACCCAGCATGAATTTCAAGCCAATAAATGACTCTTGGCCCAATCCCATACTATATACAAATAGTAACTAAAAATGGATCATAAACCTAAATGTAAAATCTACAAATATAAAATTAGTGTATAAAAAAACTAGGAGAAAGTATTTGCCATCTTTTTTTAACCAATATTAAAAAAATTTTGCACTTTCATTTATCTATTTTTTAAATAATTTTTATATTACATCTAATCTAATCACAAATATCTTTTCAGTGTACAACATTTCTTTTTCCAGCACAATTACCATGCATATCAGTCAAGACAAAGACAATACTATCCACATCATCATCAGCAAATAGCTTTTCTTTTTTTTCAAATTATTATTTTTTAATTCTTATTTTTTTAAGCATTCAATTGCTATACATCATTTGGCTTGTGAAGAGAATTTAGCTAACATGTAATACTTCTCAGACCAATCCAGTTGAGAATAGTATACATTTTATCATCAACAGGTGACAAACCATTTCTGTGTCCCAATATTTACCATCTTAAGCAAAAACTCATATAGGACAGAAAAAGCACAGATCACTTAAAAATTAATTAATTTTACTTCATTATAATTAAAAACCTTTATCTTCCCAGAAACATGGTTAAAAACCTAAAATATACAAATATTTACCAAACACGTATCTGAGTAAGAACTGAGATCCAAAACATATACCCAACTCTCAAAACTCAAAAGTAGAAAATCAGACAATCCAATTTTAAGCCATTAGGATAAATATTTGAATAAATTCTTCACCCCAGAAGACACAGAGATGGTAAGTAAATCCATGAAACAATGCTTAGTATTACTAGTCTTCAGAGTAACACGAGCTAAACCCACCATGAAATACCACTTGTATAAGTATTATCATGGCAGGAAGAAAGAAAAAAGGAAAAAAAGAGAAACATGGCAATGTTGACACTATTAAGTGCTGGTAAGGATGTGAGAGCAACTGGAACTCACACTTGTGGGTGGAAATGTAAATTGATACACTTTAGAAAATAATTTGGAAATGTCTTATAAAATTAAAAATACACTCAAATTCTACTAGCTCTTTACCAAAGGAAAATACAAATCTATGTACCTATAAATGTTGGTAGTGGCTTTACTCAAAATCATGCCAAAAGTCTAGACATTGAATAAACTTGAACAGTTTATGGTAGGTACATCAATACCATGGACTACTGTTCACCAAGAAAAATGAATGAGCTGTTGACTTGCACAGCGACAGGGACCCATAAGGGAAAGGAACCCCATGCAAAGGCTACATGTTTTGTGATTCCATTCTGAAAAAGGCTGAACTATAGAAATGGCAGGCAGCTCAGTGGTTGTCAGAGGCTAGGTGCTGCAGGAGGAGATTAAATGGAACAGAAGAGCCAACTTAGTGAGATGGGGGAAATGCTCTATCGTTCGATGGTCTTGTGGCTACATGACTATATGTAATTATCAGAACTCATGGATCTCTACAAGGCATGTGTTATCAGGTACAGATTATACCTTAGTAAACTGACTTAAAAATTATAGACATGGGCCAGCAGATGGCATGGTAGTTAGGGCAGTGGACTCCTACATGGCCAATGTTTGTTCGAGCCTCAAACTCAGTGGCTTCAAAAATCACACTGGGTGGGGACCAGCAGGTGGCGTGGTGGTTAAGGTGATGGACACTCCCACATGGCTGACCACGGTTCAAGTCCTGGACCTGGTAGCTTGCTTTCTCACTTTCTCTCTCTCTCTCTCTCTTTCTGTCTCTCTCTCTATATGGTCAAATTAAAATAAATGAATGAATAAATAAAATAAAATAAAATAAATCTTATTGGGCAAATGTGTGTGTGAGCTGCACAGATTACCCCATCCCCTTCTACACGGGCATAAGCAGTGTGAGAAATAAGCCCTCTGCTATCACCCTGTACTTGGGTGTGCCGTACTTATGTTTATCCTGGATCACCAGGCACTTCTGAGCACAGCAATCAGTTTTTCCCTCTGGTCATCTTCTAACTTTCACTCGGTATCCCTTAAAGTAGGCCTGATTCTTGATAACTGTAACGAACCCCGTCCTGGGGAGCAGAGACCATGGCCGCAGCTCGACACAGACCTGCAGGCCCGCAAGCTCCACAGGGGAGAAAAACGGTTCTGTTCTTCTCATGACGGTGACTTTCTGGGACTCTTGTGAGGCAATACCTCGACTGTGTGGCTAATCTGTTCCCTAACAATCTTCCCTCTTAGATTTTTATAATCACTCACCTGTCACACCCCTGTCGCCGGGGTTTCTCAGTCCTGGAGTGATCAGCACTGTGAACGGGTAACTCTGAGGCAGCTCCTCTCCTTTGGCTCCTACTATTTTTTTTATTGTGATAAAACACACATAACATAGAATATCATCTTAATTATGTTTGAGAGTACAGTTCAGTGGCATTACGCACATTTACTTATGGTGTAGTCATCCCCACCATCCATTTTCAGTTTTTGTTTGTTTGTTCAGAGATTTTTGCTATATGGCATGTGTACTTACCGGAGAGACAGAGAGAGAGAGAGAGAGAGAGAGAGAGAGAGAGAAATCACCCCCCCCCGGGGAATAGCCACATCACAAACCCTTCTTCTATTCTTGTCTTGGGAATTTGGGCATGCACACACATGCACCTCATGTGAGTTTCAAACCTCCAGGTCCGGGACTCAAACAGCAGTTGGCCACGTGGGAGTCCAGCACCAACCATCACGCCACCTGCCAGTCCTATTTTCAGAAGTTTTTTGTTTGTTTGTTATTTTGTTTTTTTGTTTGTTTCTTTGTTTGTTTTTGAGAGTTTTTTGCTACAGGGCACATGCACTCTCCAGAAAGGCAGAGAGACAGAAAGCGAGAAAACACCCCCCAGGGGAGATGGCCACGCTGCAATCCCTTCTCCTCTTGGGATCTTAGGTGTGAAGGCTGGCCTGGCGAATGATGCTGCACGTGTTGGACTGGCCTGCTGCAGGCCCGTGGGCTTCTCAGTAGGTCTGGCGTGGACAGGATCTATGAAGGCCAAGTGGAAATGACCGGAGGTGAGTACAATGTACTTACCGGTGACCATCGACGGTCAACCTGATGCCTTCACCTGCTATGTGGGTGCAGGCCTTGCCAAAATCATCACTGGCAATAAAGTTTTTGGGGCCCTGAAGGGAGTGGGGGATGGAGGCTTATCTAACCTTCACAGTAGCAAACGATTCCCTGGTTATGGTTCTGAAAGCAAGGGATTTAATGCCGAAGTCCATCGGCGCACATCCTGGCCAGAACGCCGTGGACTACGCGTGTTACCTAGTGGAAGATGAAGACCTTGTGAGAAACAGTCCTCTCAGTGCGGAAAGAACACTGTAACTCCAGACGTGATGGACATGTACAGGAAAGCTCACGCTGCTATGCGAGAGAGCCGGTCTGTGAAAAGAAGCCCAAGGAAGAAGTTAAAAGGAAGAGGTGGAACTGTCCTTCGATGTCCCTTGCCCAGAAGAAAGATCGGGCACTCCAGAAGGAGGCGAGCTTCCTCGGAGCTCAGGAGCGGGCTACAGAGAGCTGGACCCGGCAGCCTTCTACGACGGTGCCCCAGATAGACAATAAATATCACAGCACCACAGCAAACGGAGAAAGGGCGAAACAAAAATGTGAGAAACTTATTTTAGATTTTAAAGAAATGTTCCCACAATGAATGAACCTTGACTGAATCCTACAAGAAATAAATAAATAACACATAAGCTATTTAGAAAATAACTGGGGAAATTTTAATATGGACTCTGAATAAAAAACGCATTCATTTGGGACGTGGTTATGTCCTTCTCTCAGGAGACGCAGGATGAAGAACACAGAGGTGAAGTGTCACAGTTGTCTACAACCTACTTGAAAACAATTCAGCAAAATACAGAAACAGGTTAATAAATAAGAGATATTAAATGAAGATATGGTAATATGTGAACCATTGATACATCTAGATGTAACAAATACGGATTTTCTTAAATCTTCATACTTTTTATCTCTTCTGTAAATTTGGAAACTTTCAAAATAAAAAGCTTGGATTAAAAGTGAAGCAAAGGCGGAAGCACAGGCCTGAGACAGAGAAATATCACCACCATGCACAATACTGCGGCTGTAGAAGAGAGGAAAAGGTTCACTATCGAGTCTGCTGACCTGGGTGGGGCGTTGGTGCAGGGAAAACCCAAGCCACTGGTTTCCACTGGTTCCAAGCCCAGAGTGCATTTATCAAGCCAGAGTGCAGACTTCGCATTTTTCTCCGCGGAGAATCGGGAAGACTCATGCAGCTTGCAAGGCTGAACAACGGAAGTCTGGGCTTCCCAGCAGTTTGAGCAGAGGCAGTGAGCCCAAAGTTAGTAGCTTTCATTCTAGATAAACCACTGGCAAATGGGATGGCGCCCCGAAACGCCTTGAACAAGCATGGGAAGCGTAGGCTTGCTTGGAAACCTGCAGGAGGGTTTCGGTGAGGTTGCTTTGGGGAGTCGCAGGGATGCCATGAATCAGTTTAACAAATACCCGTTTCTCGTCACTCAGTTTGACCTAATCATTAGCATCACATCTCATCCCATTTAGGTCTAAGAGGAGACAAGGGCGGGATATGAAAATTCCTTTGCTTTTAAAATTATTATTATTATTTTCTTGGTTTTTTTTTTTTTTTTGGAGAGGTTTTTTTGCTATAGGGTGCATGCGCTCTCTAGACAGAGAGAGACATAGAGACGGAAAGTGAGAAATCACCCCCCAGGGGGGATGGCCATGCCGCTATCACTTCTCCTCCGTTCTCCTCTCGGGATCTTGGGCACACATGCACACGCGCCTGGCGTGAGTTTAAGCCACCGGGTCCAGGACTTGAACCACGGTCGACTACGTGGGAGTCCAGCAACATAGCCGTTACGCTAACTGCTGGTCCCCTAAATTATTATTATTTTGACAAGCCTTTGTGAGACGACAGTGTTCTGGATGTGGGTTTGGTTTCTCTCTCTCTCTCTCTCTCTCTCTCTCTCTCTCTCTCTCTTTCGCTAGATGTTTTATGGAGAGCTCAATGTTCTTCAGAGAATATTGGGAGACAGGGCTGTGGCCGGACAGAGAGATGAAAACAGCGAGTTTTCCAATTAAACAAATGAAGGAAGTTCGCCACGCCATGCATGTACGCAGGGCCCGTCCTGAGCAAAGGACTCAGTCCCGTCCACCCCTGTTGTTAAGAGTATGCTTTTAATACTCAGTTTCTATGAAATTCAGGCCAGGCTTTTGTTGCTCAATCTTTTTAACCAGGTGCCAAAAATCTGGCCAAATGTATGGAAGCAGATTCTTTTTCTGTGACCCAACACCAGAACTTTGATGTTTATGCCGAGCAGAAAGAATCTAGTTGATTACCCTCTCTTCCAAAAGGCCATCCTTTTCTTGGTAAAGAGCATTGTTCTGATTTATCCCGTTTGGAAGGACACCATGAACTTGGCCTTCCAAACCACTTATTAAAAATCCCTTCCTTTTTTTTTTTTTTTTTTTTTTTGGTCAGTCTTAAGAATCACAAAGATTCTCACACAACAAAGTAACTAACTTTGGCGATTTTTTTTCTTCCCCAGAAATGTATTTTTAAAATAATCGAAGTATACTACATATTGGCATTTTCTGTTTATTATTTATTTCTTTTTGGAGAGGTTTTTGCTATAGGGCGCATGTGCTCGCCAGACAGAGAGAGACAGAGAGACAGAAAGCAAGAAATCACCCCCAAGGGGGGATGGCCACGCCGCAATCCCTTCTCCTCCATTCTCCTCTCAGGATCTTGGGCACGCACGCACACGCGCCTGGCGTGAGTTTAAAGTGCTGGGTCCAGGACTTGAACTGCAGTCGACTACGTGGGAGTCCAGCGACATAGCCATTACACTAACTGCTGGTCCCTGTTTATTATTTCTTTTTAAAAAGCAATGAATCAAAACTCTATCCCTTTGATGCTAGATTTTATTATTTGAAAAGTCACTCAGTCTATGTGTCTCAATTCACCTGAAGTTTCCCCTGACAAACTCTAGTACCATGTACAGCCTGCTGTTCCTCAGGCTTAACTGTATCATTTATAAATAGAACTAATTAACTAAACTATTCCTATGAAAATTCACAGCAATGCCTCAACGCAAAACCTTTTTTAATGAGTTTCTATATAGAGCACCCCATGGTCAGAGCCCCGATTGGGGCAAATATCGTGTCTTCCAATGAGCAACTTCAGTTTCCTCCAGACCTGAACACCCTGGATTGATTTCTGAATCCCTGCTGACCAGGTCCTAGAAGGGTGAAAAAAAGGAGTCACTCTGATTTCGTTGCAGATAAGACGAGCACAGGTTTTTAAATGCTTGTTTGGCATATGGACTGGAATTTAAGACATCCTGAGTGCAAAATTCTTAACCAGCAGTGGGGAAGTTAGTCATGGATCCAGGCGCACATAAAGCATGTTTATTGATGCCTCGGCAAGGTGAGTGGTATTGTTCTCTAATTAAGGGTTCTATGTGGCAGTTCCACAGCATCCACTGGTGCGTTGTTTTTGTCCTGCGCAGGGACAGCCAACCACACGCGCGAAACCACTGAGAGCCGTGTAGGAGCACTGGTGGGAAATGATTTAGAAAAGCAAACGACGCACATCACGTCTTACAGAGCACTCACGGTTTCCCCTCCCTCGACATCTCTTAAGATCAGCTTTCTACATTGAAAACATGTCAAAATTTGGGAAGCCACGAGCACTTAAGTTTTTAGGTTTTTTTTTTTTTTTTTTTTTTTGTCTCCTAAAATTTTAACTGGGTTTATGTGCCAATTTCAAACAGTGTATTTTTCTTTTTCTTTCTTTTTTTTTTTGAGAGGTTTTTCACTATAGGGCGTGTGCGCTCACCAGAAAGACAGAGAGACAGAGAGACAGAAAGTGAGAAATCACGCCCCAGGGGGGATGGCCACACCGCAATCCCTTCTCCTCCATTCTCCTCTCGGGATCTTGGGCACGCACGCACACGCGCCTGGAGTGAGTTTAAGCCACCGGTTCCAGGACTCGAACCGCGGTCAGCTACATGGGAGTTCAATGACATAGCCATTACGCCAACTGCTGGTCCCAGTGGATTTTTCAATTCAATTGATTTCACTCATTCAAGATGGGCAAGTCTATCTGACAATGAACATATGTGTGTGTGTGTGTGTGTGTATTAGGTTTTCATATTGAACTAATGAGCAGAAAGAAATACAAAGTTTTGTACAGGACAGTTTTATAATCACCAAATTTCCAGGCAAAATAATCTACTAGTAATGCCATGCACTCACTGGGTTTTACTTTTTGATCCAAAAACACAGTTAAAATTGATACACAAGAAACATAAAGTTAGCGTCCAGGTGCAAGTGCTCGTATACACAGATTCCGAGGACAGCACACGGATTTCGGAGTAGGGGTTGTTACGCGGCACAGCCGTGTGTGATGCGGCTAGTATTCCAGTACGTACCTCGCTGCCCCAGCAGCTTTCCTCGGTGAGCATTTTGGCATGGAGGCATGGTACGGGACCTCCCTGGATTCGGCCTTCAGTTTCCTAGCTCTGTGAGGCTGGACGCATTCATTCAGCGTCTGCGAAGTGGGGATACCAGCAGCTTCTCTCAGGGGGACCCCCTGGAGAGTGAATGAGGAAGGCGCTCAGTGCACCGTGAACCATGACAGGTGGTGATTTCTTTTCAACTCTAGCAGCTTTCTCTCTAAAATGGTATTCGATCTGCTTTATGAACCAACACGTCACCCTAACTGCACTTATTTATGTATTTAGTTTTAAAATGATTTTTTTTTTAGGTTGGCTATATGGCATGCAGTTGCCAGAGAGAAAGAGAGACAGAGAGAGAATGAAGGTGTGAAATCGACCCCCAATGGGCATGGGGGCGTTAACCCCTTCTCTTCCGTTCTCCTCTCAGGATTTGAACACACGCACACACATACCTAGAGTCATTTTACAAGCTGCCAGGTCCAGGATTCAAACCATGCAGTTGGCCATGTGGGATCCAGCCACCTTAACCTCCCCGCCACCTGCTGACCCTACCTCATTCTGATTTACCAGCAGACAATTCTTTGAGAAAACTTGATTTTTGCTGAACTAGTCCGAACCCTGTTTTGCTAAGGCTTCGGATCAGAAAGGTGTCCCTGTGGGCCAGTGTGTCACACTTGACCTCGTCCTTCTCACAGTCACGCTAGGAGGCAGGAGGAACTGGGGTTGTTCCCAATCTCCAGGTAGAGGAGCTGACGCTAAGGAAAGGGGTGGAGGTGAGCTCTGCTGAGACACCCATTACTAGCTTAGGGCCTGGCAGACTCTATAGTAACTTATTTTAAATTACATGGTGGAGGGAGGGGCCAGCAGCTGGCATGGGGGTTGGGGTGCTAGATTCCCACATGGCTGACCATGGTTCAAGTCCTGGACCTGGTGGCTTGCTTTCTCACATTCTCTCTCTCTCCTTCTCTTTCTGGTGAGTGCGTGTTCCCTATAGCAAATTAGAAAATGGTGATAATGATAAATGCAATGAAATGGATGGTTCTTTTAAAAAATTACACAGCAAAAGAGGAAGCGGTATTTAGAGGGTGGGAAGGGGGCACCATGTACCTGGGCTTCATGCAATAGAGAGTACAGAGGGTGAGCCCACTGGAGGTCGGAGGCTGCACCTAACATCTGCTGGGTGACAGAGACACGTCACAATCCGAGAGCCTTGGGTCTCCCCACTGAGAGTCAGCAGCAGTCATGTTTATACTCACAGCATGAACACGAGTCGCATTCCAAGCCTGTTACTGATCTCACCTTCTGATCCTGGAGTGTGAGAACAAAGTCCAGATTCACGTGGCTAATACGTCACACTCCCGGTTAGACACCGGTGAGTGTGGGGACAGTGCAGGGGATGACTGTCAGCAGGATCTCCTCGAGATTTCAGGCCACGTGTCAGCAACTGAGCTTGTGCTCCTCGTCATGCACATCCCAGACCTGGCAGTGTGAATGAAGCACCCCCGCCGCATGTGCATGTATGCCAAAAGTCCCGAAAGGAGAGACAGGGAGGAGAAGGGGTTACGGCGTGATCCTCCTCCATTGAGGATGGGTTCTCCTTGTCCCTCTCTCTCTGTCTCTGGTGAGCACATGTGCCCTGGCAAATTATTAAAAAAAAAAAAAAAAAAAAAAAAAAAAAAAAAAAAAAAAAAAAAGAAAACGTAAAAAGAACACCCACACACAGAACAGGAAGAACTCAGTATCCTGGCTCTGTTACTTAGCGACACACGTTCACACATGCACACCCACCCCTTCGCTTCACTTTTGCCTTGAGGGTTTGTGTAGATTTAGATTAAAAATTAATATAAAAAGTGGTTCCCAGGGGTTGGGGGATATAGTTGAGAATTATGGTTTAGAGGGTACAGAGTTTCAAAAGAAGATGAAAACTTCTGGGGACCAGCAGTTAGCAGAATGGCTGTGTCGCTGGACTCCCATGTAGCCGACCATGGTTCGAGTCCTGGACCTGGTGGCTTAAACTCACGCCGGGCACGTGTGTGTGCGTGCCTAAGATCCCAAGAGGAGAAGGGATTGCGGCGTGGCCATCCCGCCTGGGAGGTGATTTCTAGCTTTCTGTCTCTCTATCTCTGTTTGGTGAGCGCACACGCCCTATAGCAAAAACCTCTCAAAAACAAAACAAAACAAAACCAAAAACAAACAAACAAAAAAACTTCTGAAAATAGGACTGGCAGGTGGTGTAATGGTTAAGGTGCTGGACTCCCACGTGGCTAACTGCTGTTTGAGTCCTGGACCTGGAGGCTTCAAACTCACACGAGGTGCATGTGTGTGCATGCCCAAAATCCCAAGACGAGAATAGAAGAGAAGGGTTTGTGATGTGGCCGTTCCCGGGGGGGGTGATTTCTCTCTCTCTCTCTCTCTCTGTCTGTCTCTCTGGTAAGTACACATGCCATATAGCAAAAATCTCTAAACAAACAAACAAAAACTTCTGAAAATGAATGGCAGGGATGACTACATGTGCGTAATGCCACTGAACCATACACTCAAACATAATTAAGATGATAGTCTATGTTATGTCTATTTGATCACAATAAAAAAAAAAATAGTAGGAGCCAAAGGAGAGGAGCTGCCTCAGGGTTACCCAGTTCACAGCGTTGATCACGCCAGGACTGAGAAGCCCCGGCGACAGGGGTGTGACAGGTGAGTGACGGGACTGGCTTCATTTTCAGAAGTGGACTGCTGGCGTCTGGCGTCTGCTCTTTCCCGGAGAAACACAGGACAGAGGTCCGTTACGCTCTGGGAAACTCAGCATGCGCTCGCGGTGGAGCGGCTGTTCCTGTAGCACTCTGAATTTCCATGGCTCGGGAGGACAATTTTCATGGAATTCGATTTCATTGAGTAATGATGGTCATTGTCCCAAGTGGCTTCCGGGCTGAGGTGGCCTTGTCATCAGTGCCTTTCAGGGAGAGTGATAAATGTCCAATATTATCTCTGTTAGATCATCCTGAATTACAGAACCACCTTCAAGTGAGAACAGATTTTCAGATTTAAAAGATGTTTTTTTATCCTCCCACTAATCAGTAAAATGGAAAAGAGAACAAATCCTTGGAAATAACGAAAACCCCAAACAGGCATTCGGACCTTCTGTCTACAAGTATCTCATCTCTCAATGAATCAAAACCTTACCCGGGAAGGCGGAGATTTTTCATACTGACCAAGATAAATAAAACTATTACATTTTTTTTCAGAATGTCTGTTAGAAATATAATTTCACATACCTGCTGGTTTTAAAAAATCCCGTCTTAAAAATGGAAAATAGAATTTAATACCCTGTTATTACTTACAGTTGTCATTGGCAAAGCTTCTGGCCGCCCTCCGAATCTTCAAGCACCACCCAGAGTTGTTTTTCTTTCAAAAAGGATTTTTTTCCCTCAAGATTTTATGAAGATGTCTAAGTGAAATTGCATGCAGTCCTGTGAAGGGTAGATTTGTATTCTTTGTACTCCCAGTTAGTTTGTTTTTCTTTTGAAGCAAACTCTGAATTTTTCAGAGAGAAAAAGTTGTGTGTAGTGTGATTTGGGCATTATGTTGCATTATGTTTTTTTAAGACTTTTGCCGTAGGGCACGTGTGCTCACCGGGAAAAGAGAGACAGATACAGAAAGAGGGGAAGTGAAAAAATCACCTCCCCAGGGAAGATGGCCACTCTGCAATCCCTTCTCCTCCATTCTCTTGGGATTCTGGACATGTGTGGACATGTACCTGGTGTGATTTTTTTCTTTTTTTTTCTTCCTTCCTTCCTTCCTTTCTCTTCTCTCTTTCTTTCTTCTTTGTTCTCTCTTTTTCTTCTTCTTTTAGCTTTCTTTCTTCTTTCTCTTTTCTTCTTTCTTTATTTTCAGAGAGAGATTTTTGCCATAGGGTGTGTGTGCTTGCCAGAAAGATATATAGAGAGAAAGTGAGAAATCACTCCCCAGGGGTCATGGCCATGCCAATACTTTAGCTCTTCCATTCTCCTCTTGGGATTTTGGGCACACATGCACATGCGCCTGGTATGAGTTTCAAGCCTCCAGGTCTGAGACTTGAACCACCATCAACCATGTGTGAGTCCACCGCCTTAACCACCATGCTATCTGCTGGCCTGTATGTTGCAGGATTTACACTGGATGTGTTGGTATGGCCCTGGGCCTGGGATCTTAACCTAAATCCTTTATCCCTACAGATTGCACTTTATCTTTATCTTTGGAACCAAACTGCTGGAAAATCTGTTGTAATATTTAAAGTTTTATACTGTAAAGCTGGTGTTGGTGATAATAACAGCAATAAGCAAGGAAAAAAGAGTCTGGGTAACATTGTTGAAAGGCCTGCATCATTTCTGGAAGTCTTGGTGACCTTTCCTCTCATTCATTCATCCAGTATATATACATATTGACATTCTGAGCACCTTCTGTGTGCCGGATGCTGTTTTAGGAACTGGAAATACAGAGGTTCATAGAACAAGACTTGGTCCTATCCTTCTGAGGCTGACTTCAGTAAGGGAGTTAGATCTGACACCACCAGTTTTCACACGAATTCATTAAACTGTGGCTAATTCAATGATCTTTGTAAGTATCTCAAAGAGAATAGAGGGGGGAACCAGTAGTTAGCGTAATGGCTATGTCGCTGGACTCCCACGTAGTCGACTGCAGTTCGCATCCCGGACCCGGTGGCTTAAAACTCACACCGGGCGCGTGCGAGTGCATGCCCAAGATCCTGAGAGGAGAATGGAGGAGAAGGGATTGCGGCGTGACCATCACTCCTGGGGGATGATTTCTCACTTTCTGTCTCTATGTCTCTCTCTGTCTGTCTGGCGAGTGCACGCGCCCTATAGCAAAAATCTCTCCAAAAAAAAAAAAAAAAAAGAGAATAGAGGGTGCTGTGAAAGGTGACCTGAGGATGCACTTGGAATTTACTGGAGAAAGGGATGTTTGAGGTTAGTACCGCCCATAGCCCCCGGCAAAAGTCCTCTCTCCTGCAGTTGAAAGAGCCCAGGGTACCCCGAGACCCTCAGTTCCTGTACCTCATTTTAAGACTTGTGCAGGCCACTTCCCTGGCCTACCATGCCAAGGGGACTACCTGGAAGTATGCACAGCCCTGGGCTTCAGGACAGGGGCCACTCAGTGCCACTTACAGAGTGCATGTGTGTGTGTGTGGGTATGTGCGTGTGTGGACTTTGGTGTGCACACAGGGATTTTTTTCAAGATCTTCCTTTCAGGATGTGAGAAAGAAGCAGGGATGGAGAAAGAAGCGAGGGCATTGGCCGGGAGCCTATGGGCCTGTTCTCACACCATGACGTTCCCATGTGGAACTGAGTCTGAGACGTCTGAGGTCAGTCTGTACGTGCAAACCTCCATTTGCACCCTTGATTTGAGTCCAAAGAATGCTAAAAGGGGAACATTTGATCTGGGCTTTGCAAGTCATGTTGGAATTAACTGAGCAAGGAGTGGGGGAGTGTTCACAGTAGAGGGGGCCATGTGTGCCAAGGTTCCCGGGGGAAGGGAAGTCCTGCCTTGGAGGAACCGAGCAGAGGCCCTGGAGTCTGCGACACAGAACATCACTGCAGCTTGACCAAAGAGCTGTCCAGGGACCTGGAAGACCTCCTCCCAGAACATCCTTGGAAAGATACACATCATGTGTCTGTAAATAGCTTTGAATAAGGTATTTTTGAAGAAGTATAAAAAATTATGGAACGACTTATGTTGCTATATAATTTATATGTAATACGTTAAAAAATTGAGAGAGATTTAAAAAAAATACTTTTCTTTCAAATACAGACTTATCAGCATTCCTTATCTTAGTCCTTTCAAGCTACCTAACAAAGTACCATACATGATGGCTTATGATGAACTGGAAGTCATTCCTTACAGTTCTGGAGGCTGAGAAGTCCATGATCAAGGTGGCAGCAGATTCAGCACCCTGTGAAGGCCACTTCCTGGCTCACGGGTGCCACCTCCCTGCTGGGGAGGGCAAACAAGATCTCCCAGCCTCTTTTGCTCTCATGACTTAATCACCTCTCACAACACCTCACCTCCTAACATCATCTGGAGATTAGGTTTTCAACAGATGGATTTTGGGAAGGACACAAAGACTTGAACCGTGGCACCCAGTATCTTCATGAGCTTACAAAATCTTAACAGTCATTCTCCTCATCCGTCCCTTAAGTCTCAGGTCTAAGCAGCTCCCCACAGCTCCCACAGCTCAGATTTTTACATTTAATAAATATTCATAATATTCTTTCATCTGTTTACTCATTTTCCTCAGCCGTGTTTGCTCAGCAGCGATAGGGAAATAGGAATAGTGAAGGAGAGATGTCAGGATGATAGACTACATTGATTTATACCTGAAGGGCTTAAAACAGCGCTAGGAAACCACCAGGCATATAATAGAATGTCACGCTTTCTATACCCATAGCAGCATCTGATTAGCAGGAAAACAAACATAAAAGTAAGGCTGTGATAAGTATTATGAGCACAGCAAGTTCTCAGACCACGAGAAGAGATCCACACATTGCACTTACAGAACAGGGGGAGGTTTCACAGAAGAAATATTTGATCTGGACCCATAAGGAGAGGGAAGATTGCAATAAGCTCAGAGAGGGGAAGAGAGCTACCCTGCTTGCCCAAAGGGACGAGGGCACGAAGCTGAAGGGTGTATCAGGGAATGTGGGTCCTCCGTGAGACAGAATGGCACTGAGAGTTGAGCCTGGTGAGAGGCAGCTTAGGGAGGGACTTGTATTCCACGGTAAGGAGCTGTCCTTTTATTCAGAAGGGTAGTGTTTCTCAACGTGCGGCCCTAGGACATTAAAATCTTTTATAATGCTTGTTAGAAATACTAATCCTGGGGGACCAGCAGTTAGCATAATGGCTATGTCGCTAGACTCCCATGTAGTCAACCACGGTTCAAGTCCTGGACCCAGCAGCTTAAACCCATGTCCACCCCGTGTGCATGCATGCCCAAGATCCCAAGAGGAGAATGGAGAAGAAGGGATTGTGGTGTGACCATCCCCCCTGGGGGGTGATTTCTCGCTTTCTGTCTCTCTGTCTCTCTCTGTCTTTCTGGCAAGTGCATGCATCCTATAGCAAAAAACAAACAAACAAACAGAAAAGAAATAATCATCCCGGGTCAACAAGTGGCATGGAAGTTAAGGCACCTGGATCCCACATGCCCGATTATGCTATTCAAGTACTGGACCCAGAAGCTTGAAAAACACACCGCGTGCATGTGTGTGTGTGCGCCCAATATCCTGAGAGGAGAATGTAGGACAAGGGCTTCTGGCATGGCCATACCCCCAGGGGGTGATTTTTCAATTTCTTTCTCTTTTTCTCTGGAGAGCGCATGTGCACTATGGCAAAACTAAAACAAATAAAAATAAGAAAACAATGATTCCTGATTCTTCCCCAGAATTAGGGAATTGGAATGTAGGGCCTGGAGCATTTTAACAAGCTTTCCAGGTGATTATTTTTAAATTGCCCAAGTGTGTGAGCGCTTGCCATAGAAAGACAAAGAAAGGGAGAAAGCATCCCCAAAGGGACATGGCCGTGTCACACTGTCCTCCATTTTTTCATCCTGTCAGGATTTGGGGGATGCACACATGATCAGTGTATATTTCAAGCTGTTGTGGCCAGGATTCAAATCCCGGTCAACCATGTGGGATCCGGCTCTCTTAACCACTGTGCTCCAGGGCCAGTCCTCCAGCTGACTCTTTTTTATAGTCACAGGTGAGATATTATGAAAACAAAAGGAGATTTTGCAAGTGTATAATCTGTATAGCAAGCTTTGTCTCAGACAAGTGGCTGGCTACATGGATACTGCCGAGAAAACCAAAAAGCTCCTCTTTCGGAAGAGTATGTATTCAGAAATGTGAGTTTTCCTTTAAGAATATAAATTAGTGTAAGACATCTGCCTGCTAGTTAAGAGAAAAAACATCTCAAAGCAAATGTATTTTTGCTACTAAAGTATATTCCTTCCCTTCTCTAAGATCCTGACTTTCAAGAGAAAAAAAAGATACAAATTCTCCTAGAAGTACTAAGACTTCTTAGAAGACCTTTAACCTAAATTAGCCTCAAGTGAAATTAATCTCAACAATGAAAACAGTGAGTCACAAAACAATGACTAGCGTGAATAAGAAACGATGATGTTCCAAATTTCTATGGGTTAATATCGATGTTGTACATTGATTAGCAGAGAAACAAACATGAAAGTATTATATGACATTGTAATGTAAGAGGGCTTCCACAAGTTCATGGAAAATGTGTATTATAAAAGAAATCATGCATGGATTTCAAAATATTTTGCACCAAAATGCATTCATACTTCATTTTTCTGTGGAAGTTTTGAAGCAATCGCAGCCTTTTGAACCTTCCTCCTTAAGGTGTATTATCTGGAAATGTTGCATATTGCTCCTTGTGAGCTGCTGTGTCGAAGGTCTTTACGCTTCTCTTCTCCTCGAACCTAAGAAAATATGAAGTCATTGGGAAAGTCATGACATATTTTTCTATGTTTTTCTATGCAGAAAATGTGTCATGACAGTCCCGACGACCCAATAGATTTCACAGAAACCTAAACAATCATGCAGATTTATTCTGTCGCTTCTCCCTTTACTATGGAGCATAACATTTTCAACATGTGTTTAACAACATGGGAAAATTCTTGTAATGCAACAAGTATATAGATTTAAATGTACACATGCAGAGGCTTAAAAAAGTGTGTGGGGAAAAATGGAATTAAAGTATGAGTTCATTTTGGTGCGAAAGCTTTTTGAAATTTGTGCATAGTTTTTTTCATAATACGCATCTTCCATGAACTTTTTGAAGGCATAGAGTAAATGATCGTTAATTTATTCAAAATAAATCCTTAAGTATGAAGATCAGAAGTAGTGTTTTATGCTGTGATTTCAGGGTGGTGGATTCCCCATGGAATCCATGATTCCCGATGGGACTGGAGGGTCTCTCCATTGACAGTTGAGCACTGACCAGGGGGCGGAGAGGGCTGCAGGGGCCACCAAGTCTCAGGCACAGGGGCCAAGGTCAAGGCCAGGTGGGGCATTCTGTTTTCTCCTTGTGCTTTCATGAAAATTTGAAAACTTCTAAAATGAAGGTGCCTTAGTTTTATAACTGAAAAAAGCCCCAGAGTGGGTAAGGGATGGGGGAACAGGGTCAAGGAGCAGGGGCGAGACAGCAGCAGGCGGTGAGTAGTGGGGGTTGGGGGAGAGTTGGGCTCTCCCAGCTCACAGCAGAACTGCCTGCTCCTGCCCTTGTGCTCTGGTACCTGCGGCGGTTCACATCCTCCGGCTGCAATGAACTCCCACTGCAGGTCAGCTCCTGCCCAGATGGGATGTCCCATCCAGGTTCAAGGAGGGGGTCCCTGGTTCTTCAGAAGCTTCTATTGACATTCTGAAACTGAGCAATACATTACCCCTTAATGTATTTTCTAGGATTCCTGAAATATAAAGTCCATTTGCATTGTAATGGCCCAGAGTAAGGAGTAATTCTTCAGACTTTGGTTATGATAATGACCAACATGAACCTTGAGTGAGGGTCATTTGACCTCTAAAACTCTCACTTAAAGGAAAGAAGGTTTTCATTTCAATGTGTAAGATGTTTTGTAGGCTGGAAACTGCTGGTTGTGAGCTCAAAGACTCCAGGCTAAATGGCTCCAGACACCTGAAGAGGAATTTGATTGTCTAAGGTCTCACCAATCAAGAATGCCCACGAGATGATCATGCCCTCTTGAACCAATCACTGAACTGATCATGCGCCTGGGACCTCTCTGGGACCTCTGCCCCTAATTTTGCCCTTAAAAACGCATGTGGGGAACATCTCCGGGACACGGGTCTTTTCAGCATGAGCTGCTGGCTCTCCTTGTTTTGCGCTTTGCAATAAAGCTGTACTTCCCTTCACCACACCATGTGCCTATGGCTTGGTTTTATAGCGCTTGAGCGGGAGAACCTGATTTGAGTTCGGTAACAGTTCCAGCAGGCAGTGTTCAGATGTGTGGGACTGGGTTCTGCGGTTGAGAGCTGCCCGCTTCGCTTTGGGAGCTGGCCTCCAGTCTAGGCAGGAGAGAGAAGTGGTTTGTGTTCCACTGCAGAGAGCGGTGGGAAGGCCAGCTCACCAGGTGTCCGGATGGAAGCAGAGAGAGGGCTCCCGATCTGTAACACAAGCTCTGGCCTGGCATTTTACCATCAAAACTTCATTCCTTCAGGGCTTGCATTCTTGTAACAGTCCCCTATTAAAATGCAAATGCCTCTGGGAGGTGTTAAGCCCTTGTCAGCAAACACCTTGCTTATTAGCCTACACCTGACAGCAGTGCCTGCTGGGAAGCCAGTTTCCAGAGGGGAGGGAATCAGTGTGGGGCCCTCTGAGGACAGCTGCAGACCTTAGGCTGACCTGCTCACAGGTCACAAGATCTCCAGGTCTGGAGCTGACAGGACAGGAGAGCGTCCAGACTGTCAGAGAGCTCTGACCAGGTGGTAGAAAGGGCTGTAGGGACCTCCGTGCTGGGTCATGGCGGTCAAGGTCAAAGCCTGGAGCAAGGGTGGGGGTGAGAGGGGGGATATTTGGCATTCTGCTCTCTGGCCTCAGCGCCCCCAACCTTCCATGTAATTTCATTTTCTCAAGTTCCACTGCACCTGGGACTAGATCTAGAAAAGTTATTGATAAAGGCTTTTTGTTTGTTTCTTTTATAAGAATGGAGCCCAGTCTGGTGGCACCACGGCTGGGGAACTGAACTGCAGTGTGGAAGCCATATGGCTGACCCTGGGTTCGAATTTCCAGGTTGGCTTAAAAATGCACTGAGTACATGCACACATACCCAAGAATCTGGAGAGCTGCAGGCTGGGCCCAGGGGGTCACAGAGTGAACAGTCCCCATCCAGGTCGTGCCTCTCTTGCACGGGCACACACATTCTCTATAATGAATAAAGGACAATTCAAAAAGGTTGGTTGTGACTTTTTGAGTCATAAGCATTTTTATTTATTTATTCATTCTTTTGTTCCATGAGTGAGAGAGACAGAGAAAGAAAGAGAAAAAGAAAGAGAAAGAGAAAGAGAAAGAGAAAGAGACAGCGTCTCCAACAGGGGCGTGGTACCGTCCACCCCAGCCTCTGGTAGCATTGTTAGGGCGCCGGCCGCCTGGCTTGGCGCGCTTTCCGTCCAGAGGGTATGCGACCCCCAATCAACCACAAGAGTCGGTTCTTGATGCAAAATGCAAGAGGTTTTATTTTTCCAGCCGGCTGGGGTCCAAGCAAACACCTGACGCAGCAGGCCTGAGCGAGGACCCCGTTTTTAGGGTTATAGGTCTTTTTATAAGCAGGAGAAGGTATGCGGAAGTTTAACGGGTAGTTCATTTCTAGGGGGAAGAGTGGCAGTCTTGTGACACACGTGCATGGGTTGTCTTTCTAGTTCCTTGTCCACATTCCATTTGCTCCGTTTCTGGAGGTTTGCATAATTAAGTCTGTCGGGGCAGTTTATCACAAGGGCGTCCGGCAAAAGCAAAGGTTAAATTTTATCTCTACAGAGCAAAAAGACATAATTTAAAGTTATTCTTACAGCATGAGTCATGGTACGCATGTTCCTGGTGCACTCAGGGAGGTCTGTGGACAGGAATCCGAAACCTTCCCAGGGGCAGCCTCACAGAGCATGGTGCTACCCTGCATCGCTGTCTGGCCCGTGAGTTTCAAACATTAACCTCAGAGTTTGTGTTCACCCAGTGCACATCATCCCTTAATGAATAATATAGCTCCTATTTTCTCCCTGTCAGCCACCAATTGGTCACACATATTTACCTCCTCTCATTTCTCTTCAAAGCTCAAAACCTTCATTTCCTAAATATTCAAAACACTATCCTCTGAAGGCCTCCCTATGGGTCTGTGTCTTTCTGAAAATGCATGACAAGAGGAAGATGCTGAATCCCCTCCCCCACACTATGATTAGTCACCACGGGAGAGCTGCCTGGCACCACGGATTGAGTAAGATCGCCTGAACAGTTGTCAAATATTTTGGGTTCGAGAAAACCCAGAATGTGTTTTGCCAAAACATTTGCTTTCCCCCTCATTTTTTTTTTTCTAAATCTATGTTTATTTCAAGGAGCATTCATCCCATGTGTTTTTAATACATTTACACTCAGTGCATTAAAATGCTACTCTGTAACAGTTCTCAGTATCTGTGGAGGCCCAACAAGCCCTCCTGCGGGATGGTAAGGTGAGTCGGGGCTGCCCCCCTGGAATGCCCTGGGAAAGGCCACAGAGTCCATGGAGCCCAGGACGTGCAGGGCTGGCCATGGCCCACTCCCGCCCCAGGCCCTCGTGTTGTGGTACCCAGCTGGCCTTGGCAGGGCACAGGGGTGTGGGAAATGCACTCACCTGTCCAAGGCCAAAGAGCGGCCACAGAGACCCGAGGTATGGCCAAGGGCAATGCTAGTTGTGGTCTTGCAAGATCGGTGTCTGATGGGCAGCCATGCCTGCAACAGTTTCAACGAGCACTTTATTCACCAATGTACAAGTCCCCCTCCCAGTTTCTCACAGGCTGAGTACTATGGGGTGTACAATCTTACTGGTTGTCGCCCTAAGTGTCATTATTCCCTTCTATGGCACCTACTGTCCCTTTCCCTCTCTTGTCTGACAGAAAGGCTGTCGCTTAGAATAAGCCAGCAAAGAAGGCCCTCCACATGTCCTGAGGAGAGAGAACGAGGAAGTAAAAGGAGCAAAGGCTGGTGACCCGCCACTGTCCTGAGAAGTCATTTCTCAAGGCTGACCTGTTGTTGCTGGGTTTTGTTTCTTCAGGAACTTTCTAAAAACGGGAACTTTCTGGGGTTGTCACATTAGCAAGTTGGTTAAGTAACTTTTGTTAAGCTATTCTTGAACATGAATCACTTAGGCTATTTTCTTACAAGGGGACTGTCAATAGTCAAAAGATCCTTGACATTCTAGCACTGGTCAGGATGTGAGCGGTTGGGAGTTCCACCCTACTTTTGAGAACTGGGGTGAGGCTGAGGTGGGAAGTGCTAGGCTGCCTGCAGTCCACACACCTTATTAAATGTCAGTGTGTGCTCCGGCCAGTTAGTGGGGGCTCAGCAGTAATGCAGCTCTGCAATGCTGGGCCGGTATGGGAAGGTCCCAAGTTTGCACTCTGAGGCCTCCTGTACACATCTGGCATGTGCGTGCAATGATCCAGGCCAGCTCGGAAAACCCACTTGTTAATGTAAGGAATGGGCCGACCATGTGAGAAAAGAGAAATGTAGAGCCTTTATTGGGAGCTCCTGGGAGAAGTTCACTGGTCCAAAAGAGAAAGAGAGAGGGGACTAGAGAAGTCACATCCTAGGGTGAGGTTTAGAGATTTTTATAAGGGTACAAGGAGGGAGAGTGTCTTAGAAGTTGAAACAGTCCATGTATGGTAAAGGTTTAAGGGGAGAGCAGACTGCTGTGCCATGTAAGGCCTGGTGACATGTGCAGAGTAGAGTGCATGTGCAGAGTAGTCCCGTGTGCAGAGTAGAGCGCCATGTGCAGAGTAGAGCGCATGTGCAGAGTAGAGCGCACGTGCAATAGAGCACATGTGCAGAGTAGAACTCATGTGCAGAGTAGTCCCGTGTGCAGAGTAGAGCGCCATGTGCAGAGTAGAGCGCCGTGTGCAGTAGAGCTCATGTGCAGAGTAGAGCGCATGTGCATAGTAGAGCGCATGTGCAGTAAAACACATGTGCAGAGTAGAGCGCACGTGCAGAGTAGTCCCGTGTGCAGAGTATAACGCCACGTGCAGAGTAGAGTGCCATGTGCAGAGTAGAGCGCCATGTGCAGAGTAGAGCACCGTGTGCAGTAGAGCTCATGTGCAGAGTAGAGCGCCATGTGCAGAGTAGTCCTTTGTGCAGAGTAGAGCACCATGTGCAGAGTAGAGCGCCATGTGCAGAGTAGAGCACCATGTGCAGAGTAGTCCTTTGTGCAGAGTAGAGCACCATGTGCAGAGTAGAGCGCCATGTGCAGAGTAGAGCGCCATGTGCAGAGTAGAGTGCCATGTGCAGAGTAGAGCACCATGTGCAGAGTAGTCCTTTGTGCAGAGTAGAGCACCATGTGCAGAGTAGAGCGCCATGTGCAGAGTAGAACGCATGTGCAGAGTAGAGTGCCATGTGCAGAGTAGAGCACCATGTGCAGAGCAGAGCGCCATGTGCAGAGTAGTCCCGTGTGCAGAGTAGAGCGCCATGTGCAGAGTAGAGCGCCATGTGCAGAGTAGAGCACCGTGTGCAGAGTAGAGCACCGTGTGCAGTAGAGCTCATGTGCAGAGTAGAACGCATGTGCAGAGTAGTCCTTTGTGCAGAGTAGAGCGCCGTGTGCAGTAGAGCTCATGTGCAGAGTAGAACGCATGTGCAGAGTAGTCCTTTGTGCAGAGTAGAGCACCATGTGCAGAGTAGAGCGCCATGTGCAGAGTAGAGTGCCATGTGCAGAGTAGAGCACCATGTGCAGAGTAGTCCTTTGTGCAGAGTAGAGCACCATGTGCAGAGTAGAGTGCCATGTGCAGAGTAGAGCACCATGTGCAGAGTAGTCCCGTGTGCAGAGTAGAGCGCCATGTGCAGAGTAGAGTGCCATGTGCAGAGTAGAGCACCATGTGCAGAGCAGAGCGCCATGTGCAGAGTAGTCCCGTGTGCAGAGTAGAGCGCCCTGTGCAGAGTAGAGCGCCACGTGCTAAATCCAGGTTAGATCCAAGTGTAGCACAGGTCTGATGTCAGACTAGATCTGGGTTGTATCAGCCGACTGTGGCATGGTGTCCAACCCCCACGTCCAAGCTGCCCAGGCCTCTAGCCTAACAGTTACATGGGTGTCTCTTTGAGCTGCTACCTCCTATTGAGTTCTCAGTGAGCAAACACACTTAATCCTTGTCATTCATTTATTTCCTTATTGCTTTCTTTTCTCATTTTCCAGATGGATGGTGGTGTGAAGGCCCAATCAGGGGTGCTGTCTCTCTCTTGCTATCTTTCATGGAAGACATAAATAAATATCTTAAAGAACTGCATTGGTATTACTGAGACTGAGGTGTGATTAGGAGCTGAGAATGCCCCCACTATCTCTACCTGTGGTGCTGGAGAGCGAATCAGATGCTAGAAAAGTTAATGCAGTCCTGGTAACTGACATCACTTAGGAGGTAGCAAAGGACAAACTGGATCCGACTCCTCCTGCTTCTGTTCTGGCCGTACTACATCTTCTCCCCCGCACTGGACCTGGGCTTCCAAAAGGAGTCCATATAGAGCGACAGTCACAGGAAGGATGCTGGTGTTGGTGGGCCAGCTCGGGGTAGGTTGTTTCCCAAATAAAACATCTCTTTGCATGTATCTCTCAGCTCCATTTACTCAGTCTTAGCACATGTCAAGCCCCGGGCTACACTCCCTGTCTGTGTTCTTTAGTCCTCCCCACAATCTGGGGATAATGCTATTATGCCCACTTTGCTGATGAGCAAAATGAGGTGCAGAAAGGATCACCTTGTCTCAGGTCACATAGTGCAGCAGGCATCAGTGGTGGCTTCTCTCTGCTCTCCAGGGCCAGGCCCCTTCTACCATCACAGGGAAGACCCGAACCACTCCTCTGTAGTGGATACTGGCACTGGAGGAAAGGTGATTATTCCCACAGGACTTGAGAGAGCTGCAATGCTAGAGAGGGACGCGGGTTTTCAAGCACCACTCCGTCTTAGCATTAGAAGGGACTCAAGGGCCACCTGATGGCATGATGGTTAAGGTGGTTGGATCCCACATGGCTGACTGCATGCTTCGAGTCCTGGACCCTGTGGCCTAAGAAATACTTTGGGTGCATGTGAATGCATGCCCAGCATCCCAAGAAGAGGTAGAAATGGAGAAAGGCTTGTGATGTGACCATGTCCCATTGGGGGTGCATTCTCACTCTCTCTCTCTCTCTCTCTCTCTCTCTCTTTCTCTTCCTCCTCAGTGAGCACACATACTCTGGAGCAAATTTGAAAACAAAAACTGTAGGGACATGTTCGGAGAGAGGCCCTGAGTGAGGTGTGGGGACATGCTCTGAGCAAACACCACCTGTCCCTTTGGACTTTGGCAGAACCTTGCAACTTGTCCTTTCCTTGACCCTTCCTGCAGGCAGAGCAAAGGGTGGAAATTGCTAGGGGCATTCCAACAGACACATCTGATGGACTCCAAGAAAGATCTTGACCCCAATTAGTGAAGTCCAATCTCTGCTCTGCCTCTGTGAAGTTCTTTAGCCTTCTCTGGGCATGGTGGTGCCCTCCCTATAGAGAGATTCTTTAGCTTATGTTTCTTCCCCACACCTGCAGCTAGGCTTCTCTCCATTAGGAAAGAAGATAATGGGATTTCCCCTTGATGGGATTATCACCAAGGGATACACCTGGCCCAATACTCTAAGCCCTTATAGATTTGTTACCTGCTTCTTATTGTCTGTATCACATCAACATATCTATGGAACGTCATGAAATACACATATGTAATGTCACTTTGTCCTATAAATATAGGCGCCCACTTTGTCTGGGCAGCACAAGTTGCTTGGGCTACCTAGGCTCAGGCTGCCTGTGTCCACTGCTCCTCTGTCTCTCTGTCTCTTTCATTCCATTTCCCCTTAGATGAAGCCAAGCCCAGGGTGGACACCGACAAACTATAATAACAACACCACCCCAGGGACTCAAGATGATTTTATCTATCTTTTCTGAACATCCTTAATCTGTTTTCGATCAAGGGGTGAGCTCCAGTGTCTCTTGGTCCGCCTTACAGTGTGGGTCACAGAGAGGAACACTGTACCCCAGAGGGGGCCTAGCAGCGCCAAGGGTGGGGTGCCTACCTCCTTCCAACACGGCCTATTAACAAAGCTCCACTTTGACTACTTCCTGAGCCCCTTGTTCCACGGGTGCCTCTACTATTTCCTCATACTGAGCTACCAGTCAACACGCGCTTAATCCCCAGTCATCACGTCCTTACTAGTTTACTTGGGCATTTCCTCCTCGTGCCCACCCTGGCTAGGCTCGAGGTGGTCTAGACCGTCTTTCTGTCCCAGCACTATCCATGTGAAGTCCCAGGGGGATGTGATTCCACCACGATCCCTTCTTCTCTATTTCTTCATAGAGAAACCCCATTTTTGGGATTGGGGACATGCATGCATACACACCTGGCATGATTGTCACGCTGCCAGAGCCAGGACTCAAACCATGCAGTTGGTCACGTGAGACCCAGCTCCCTTCACCTCTAGGCTCAGGTCAGCCCGAGTTACCCAGGTCTTAGAGGGGGCAGGGCTGCTGCGTTTCTATCCTCAGTGCAGGTTTTCGGATGGCCTCTCTTTATTATCTTCTGCACGCTGTCCAAAATTCTTCCCTGTGAAATCTCGCAGAAACATAGATGTCCAGTGAAAATGGCCCAGCGTTTGAACCAAAGATCTGGGTCTACAACCCCTGGCAAAGGCAGCAGGGAGCAAACGCAGGTGCTTCAGGTATACTGCAGAGCGAGCATGCCCGTGTGCACACAGGCGGGTGCTAAGGCTTCAGGTTTGCAGGAGCTGGGAGCATGCTCCACCCAGGCTCCTTCTTTAGAACTCACCACCTCGGGACCAGCAGTTAGCGTAATGGCTATGTCGCTGAACTCCCATGTAGTCGACCACGGTTCAAGTCCCGGACCTGGTGGCTTAAACTCACACCAGGCGCGCGTGTGTGCATGCCCAAGATCCCGAGAGGAGAATGGAGGAGAAGGGATTATGGTGTGGCCATCCCCACTGGGGGGGTGATTTCTCGCTTTCTGTCTCTCTGTCTCTCTCTGTCTTTCTGGCGAGCACACGCACTCGCCCGGAAGAGTCTCTCGTGTTTGGAGAAAGTGGTCTTGTCATGTGCATGCTTTCATACCAGTTTTTAAGCCACAGCTTAAATTCACCAACAAAGTTTAGCTAAGAAAGTTCAAAGTGTGGTTTGTGGGAGACTGCTTGAATCTGAATCGGTGAGAAATCAACAGGTGCAGAGACAGGAGAGCGCTTCCCAGTCCGCTTCTTAGAGCAATCCCTGCTTCCAAGGAAGGCACTTTGCTTCCTATAAACGCACCACCTCCTGCTCGCCCGGCCCCCAAAGCAGTTTTCTGTGAAACTCTCCCGTTTGCCTGGATGAGACAAACATCCTTAATACAGTCGTACAAATGTGATTTCCTCCCTGGCAAGTACCACATTTTTGTGGGTTCACAAAAAATAAAACTGCTTTTCCTTTTGGCTGAAAATTGCTTATGAGAAGGAAAGGCAGTTTGGTTTGGGTGCTTTCATTCCCAAGCAGGACATGGATTTTTGGTGGTGAGAAACCGCGCTGTGATACGTACTCAATTTTCACCTGCAGCTAAATCGGTTTCACACTAAATTTTCCATTTGGACAGGGAACGCCAGAGCGAGCCTGGTGAGCTAGCAGAGTGCGGTCCCAGACCAGATTCGCCAGGGCCTATAAAGCTGTCAGGCAGAGCTGAGCTTCCCCCAAACCAGGAGCCACGAGCGTAGGAACCTTTTTGCAAGAAAATAAGTAGAAAAATCATTCAAACGCTGAAACTGAGGGGAGACTGTGTCTTCTTGGGCCTTCCTGTCTCTGGTGGCCTCACCGGCTCCCAGAGAGTCATCCTTCAACCTTTTCAGCCCAATATTCCAGAAATCTTCTGGTGGGAGGAAGGGCAAGGTGGCGAGTTCTCACTTAGGACCCAAAACCCTTCATCAGACCTGAATTTACTGGACATTTTGTCTCTCTTATACAGGACCCCCCCCCTCCCCATAGGGCATGTGTGCTCACTGGAGAGAGACAGAGGGAAAGTAAGGGGGGGGGGATGGCACAGCACAACCCCTTCTCCTTCATTCTCCTCCCGGGATTTTGGGCACACACAAGTGCCTGGCATGTTCTGAACCACTGTTGGCCAGGTAGGAAGCCAGCACCTTAACCTCCACATCACCTATTGGCCCTAAACTATTTGATTTCCGAGTTTTTTTAAATTCCTTTTTTCACAGATACCTTTACTCACTGGGATCTACCTGACATCAGTGATACAGTCTTTGTTACCACCCTCCGAGGTGCCCATCCACTGGTGACATCGAGGGCGTTTGCTGCATGCCACCATTGTATAGTGACACTGACCGGAATGCCATGGTGTGACCTGACTGGACGCCTCAGGGCTGCTGTGCCAGGCGACTGGCCATTTCTGAGTCCCTGGCTTTCTCCCCTGTAAAATGAGGGTCAGCAGTGGAGCTGCTTTTGAGAACAGTGGTGAGGGAGCTCCGTCTCTAATTCTGTACATAAAGCAAAATACACGTATAGTCGAAATTGCCCTCGAATCTCCAGCGTGGAGCAGACGTGTTCTGTGAGCACCACGTGATGGTGGATTTGCATTCAGGGGCGTCATGAAGGAGGCTGTGTCTCCTGCCGGCGTGAAGCTCTCACCCTGTAGAAACCCCGCAGAAGCGAGACCCTGGAGGACACAGGAGAATTCTTTACCTCTCAGGCTGAGCAGGGACTCACCAGAGCGAAAATGCTGCTACCCCATCCTTCCTCTTCCCTCACCCACCTGGCTGGTGGAGATTGCTAATGGAGTTCAGCTGGGTAAATGCCCACACATATAAAATGATGCTGCTCATTGGTGTGAGCATAGCAGGATGGCAATAGGGCTCACATTTGTCTAATGTTTAGAGATCTGAGACACTGGTACGTATCTGTCTTCGAGTTTATGTTCAGTGTCCACATGAGTAATTAGTGTTCATTTTCTTTCCATGGTCAGAGCGGTGGGGTTCAGAAAGTCAGGCTGGGATGGGTACCACCTATCACCCCCTTGTGTGATAGGAGACCCAAGACCTTTTCCTGGCTCGCCAGCCTTCCACAGGAACGTACCTGGCTTCAGCTGGATGCAGAGAAAGGGGTAAGAGTCCAAGCAGCCACCACGAGCTGTCACACAGCCTGGCACGGGGTAAGGCAGCCCTACACATATTCTATTTAAAGGTTTTGTCCTTATGCTTGAAAAGCGATCAAGTATATCATTTGTAAGCGTAACTATAAATAATAAACTACTTATGCCTTTCAGATTTATTCGTTGATATAGAACATCAGTATAAAATACATTTTCTTTTTTATTAAGTTTTTAAAATAATTATTTAATTTATTATTATTATTATTATTAATTTGCTTCAGGGCATGTCTGCTCACCAGAGAGAAAGAGGGAAAATGAGAAGAAGGTAAGCCACCATGTCTGGGACTCGAACCATGGTCCACCATGTGTGTGTCCAGTGGCCTGACCACCATGGTACTGCAGGCCCCAAGAAGGCTTTTCATACCTGCTTTAGTAGGGAATCAATTATCCTCAAGAACAATGGTTTGGCAATTAAGAGCCTGGGTCTACTGCTTTATTCTCTGGCTTGTTTGTTTGTTTGTTTTTGTATTGATTGCCAGAGGGCACATGTGCTTGCCAGGGAGAGACAGAGGGACAGAGAGAGAGAGAGAGAGGGGAAGAAAGCACTCCCCCATGGGGCACACTTACGCTGCAATCCCTTCTCCTCCATTTGCCCAGCCTGTTGAGATTTGGGGCATGCTCACACAGGCTACCATGTTTTTTTTAAGCCACTGGGAGCAAGATTCAAACCATGGTCGGCCATGCAGAATTCATCTCCCTTAACCATTAGGGTATAGGGTTGGCCACTGTGGGCATTTTTAAATGCTTTTGATTTTTATTGTTATTTATAATTACAAAAAATCCTGGAAACGAACTAATTCCAAGCATGAGAGATAAACAAAATAAGTTACGATGACTACGTGCAGTGGAATACAGGTACTGACATCTAAAAATCCTATTATACAAGGTACTCATTGGCATGGGACAATCTTCATGCTGACACCAGAAACAGAGGCTATCAGTCATAGAAACATTGTAAAAGTACGTGTATTGTGTGCATCTAAGTCCATGTTGTGCTAGTATAACAGAATACCTGAGGCTAGGTAATTTATAAAGAATATAAATTTATTTCTCACAGTTATAGAAGCTGGGACATCCAGGATCGAGGCGTGGGCTTCTGGGCAAGGCTTTCTTGCTCAGTTCCCCTGTGGTGGAAGGTACAGAGGAAAGAGAACCAACCCCTCTGTCAAGCCCCTTCACAAAGGCAGCGAAAACCATTCACTCAGGAGGAACCCTGCCAAGCCCCACCTCTTAATACCATCACATGGACAGCAGCTGCATTTCAGAGGGGACACGTGCTAACTACAGCAGTAATGCCAGAAAAGTCTAGAAGGCTGTCGTATCAGAGGTTACCACCAGATAGTGAACGCACAGGAGATTCTTGTTTGTTTTTTACTCTTTGTCTTTTTCTGTCTTTCTTGAATTTCCTACATTGAAGAGTCTTCATTTTGGAATGGAGAAGGGAGTGTTGTTAAACACACAATCGACAACTTTAACTGGAACAAATCCTTCGGCACATTGGAAAAGCTCTCTCCTCAGATCCAGGTGGGTTCAAAGACAGCCTGGCCATGGTGGGGACATGCCGATGCCACAGGACAGGGCCCAGGTCTCCTGGTGACTGGTCTCCCTGATGGGAGACACTGAGAGAGTCTTTTCCCAGGTGGTGGTTGGAATCTTCCTTCTACAGAAGAACAAGGTCAATCTAGACCTTCCATGGAATGGATTAATCCATTTTCATTCTACTGATACATCTTTTATTTATTTATTTATTTATTTATTTGGAGACTTTTTTTTTTTTGCTATAGGGCGCGTGCACTCGCCAGACAGACAGAGAGAGACATAGAGACAGCGAGAAATCACCCCCCCGGGGGGATGGTCACGCCGCAATCCCTTCTCCTCCATTCTCCTCTCGGGATCTTGGGCACGCACGCACACGCGCCCGGCGTCAGTTTTAAGCCACCGGGTCCGGGACACAAACCGCAGTCGACTACATGGGAGTCCAGCGACATAGCCATTACGCTAACTGCTGGTTCCCGACTACTGATACATCTTTATCCTTTGGTAAGATGAAATGTGCATGAGAAAATGAAGCATTAAAGGATTAAGAAAATCACGTGATGAGTGTAAAATTATGAGCTATTTGTTCCTGTGTGTGAGAAGGGATGGAAAAGAGAGTGTAGAAGGAGTTAACACGAATTAACTACAAAACTAATTGTTTCCCCTTATGATGAATGGGCCACCATTAAAGTGTGAGGTAGATTTAAAGCATCGTGCCTTTTCTAATGGTATGAACTGAGGAAGTGAAAATAAATGAATAAATAAAAACCCTAAGTATCTGTATTTTTATAGTGTGAATTGTTAATAATTTTTTTTTTTTGAGAGATTTTTGCTATAGGGCACATGCACTTGCCAGAGAGACAAAAAGAGACAGAGAGAAAGAAAGTGAGAAATCACCCCCTGGGGGAACGGCCGCACTGCAATCCCTTCTCCTCCATTCTCCTCTCGGGATCTTGGGCACGCACGCACATGTGCCTGGCGTGATTAATAATTCTTTTAAAAGTCACTTGTAACATCTATTTTGTGAGCCTAAAATTTAAACAATTAACTTCATTAAAATCATGTTGACTTTCTTATTTTGTAGAACTTTGAACATAGAAAGGCTTCTATAGATGCCCCAAAATACCCTCCTGTCAGAAGTCATCATGATTTCTAAGGCCATGGAGGGAAATGTAATATGTAATATGACTTTCTGATCTTTTTAAAATGGGATTGAATTTGAGAATTAGCAAACTAAATTTCGTGTTTCAGTCTATCAAGTTTTTTCTTTTCCTTTTTCTCTTTTCCTTTTCTTTTCTTCTCTTTTTTTTTCCTTTTCTTTTCTCTTCTGATAGATACAGAAAACTTCTGGACCAAGCACGGCAGTGCAGCGGGAATACAGCGCTCCACGAGGCTGGGGCCACGTGGGAAGGACCTGAACTCACGGCGTCAGCCTCCCTGCACGTGCCAGTCATGCCCCAGCCCTCCACCCTGGCTGGCTGGGACCAGGGGCGGCTGTCATGATCCTTTTGAGGGGATTGCTGCCTCTCAATTTCTCTCCTTTGTTCAAGAAAGAAAGAGAGAGGGAACCAGCAGTTAGCGTAATGGCTATGTCGCTGGACTCCCACGTGGTCGACTGCGGTTCGCGTCCCGGACCCGGTGGCTTAAAACTGACGCCGGGCGCGTGTGCGTGCGTGCCCAAGATCCCGAGAGGAGAATAGAGGAGAAGGGATTGCGGCGTGACCATCCCCCCGGGGGGTGATTTCTCGCTTTCTGTCTCTCTGTCTCTCTCTGTTTGTCTGGCAAGCACACGCGCCCTATAGCGAAAATCTCTCCAAAAAAAATTTAAAAAAAAAGAGAGAAGGAAGGAGGGAAGGAAAGAAGGAAAAGAAAAAGAAAGGAAGAAAGAAAAAGAGAAAGACATTTTAAAAAAGAAATGCTTCCATTCTGACAACTCTATTACTATCAAGACTATTTATTTATTTATGACAGGGTCTTGTTTTGTTTTGTTTTCTGCCATAGGACGCATGTACTTGCCAGAGAGACAAAGAAAGACGTGGCAGCAGAAAGTGAGAAATCACTCCCCCAGAGGGAATGGTTGCACTCCCAATCCCTTCTCCTCCGTTCTCCTCATGGGATCTTGGGCACACACACACACACACACACACACACACACACACACATCTGGCATGAGTTTCAAGCCTCCAGGTCCGAGACTCAAACCGTGGTCAGCCATGTGGGAGTCCAGCACCTTAACCACTACACCACCTGCTGGCTCCTCTATCCAGACTGTAATGTTCCACTCAAGTCATAAAAAAAAAAATGTTGTTCCTTCAGGAGAAACGACTTGAATATGAGCCTTCCAAGTACACACGAGGTCTCTACGAGCCTCCGTCAGAAGCTCGCGAGACTCCAAGGAGCAGCAATTTCACTGTAGGAGGAATTTTGTGAAGACATTTTTCTAAGCCCATGGCAGATATTTTACACGTGTCTATTTTACACAGTTTAAATCTCCACAGCCTTCGGAGGTGGCCACCAACTCCCACCTTTCAAGAACCAGGATAGATCCAGGACACAGAACGTAGAACTGGCCCACAGGTCTAGAAGAGCAGGAGTCTGCAGTTCGAACACCACCGGCACAGAGTTGAACCTTTTCAAATAAATAGCGCTTTTGTCTTTCCCACTGTCCGGGTTGACCCACGTGGGCTTAGAGAGGGCCGTGTTCACGTGTAAATGTGATTTAAACTCCATCTGTGAAAGCAGTTACCAGTGGTCCTGGCTGTAAAGTCTCCTGCTGGAACCGCAGTGCCTCCTTCCCTTCTGCGAGGTTACCAGCTCTTCCTTTGTTGCTAAGATGCAAAAGAAGGGCCCAAGAGCCCTAAAGAGCTGAAGACAGGGAGTAGGACTCTTTTTTTTGGGGAGAGGTTTTTGCTATAGGGCGCTTGCCAGAAAGACAGAGAGAGACAGAGAGACAGAACGTGAGAAATCACCCCCCAGGGGGGATGGCCACGCCGCAATCTCTTCTCCTCCATTCTCCTCTGGGGATCCTGGGCACACACGCACACGCGCCCGGCGTGAGTTTAAGCCACCGGGTCCGGGATTCAAACTGCAGTCGACTACATGGGAGTCCAGTGACGTAGCCATTATGCCAACTGCTGGTCCTGATGCATCTATTTCTTGTTCCTTCATCAAGGATGACCAAGATCACTTGTGTCTTTTTAGTTTTAAAAGTTATTCCTAGATTAAAAATAACCCCCAGAATTTCATTTATGAATGATCCTGGCAGGGTGGCTTTCCCTCAGTCCAAGGAGCTTCGAGCGGAGTCTCCGAGTCCGGCAAGAAGGCCTTGCCCGGGGTCTGACCACTCAGAGCTTCTGCTCATTCAGTCGCTGAAACATGGGAGCACACAGGAACCCCGTCCCCTCTCTCCTGGTCCAGTGACCATGACATGCTTTCCTGCCCTTGACAACTTAGGTCCCCACACAGGCCCCGGAGGTCTCCCACGCCTGGCCCCAAGCCTTCAGTTCCTTTAAGTCCTGCTCAAAGGCTCAGCCTCTGTTCCCCATTCCAGAATGAGGGACCCTGTGCCTCTGGGCAAGATGCAGCAGCCACCATCCACCCTGGGGCTCCTCGGCCTCACGTGCAGTGGACTTCTGAGCATTCCCTTACCTGGATTTATGATCATTTATGTAGCCTTTCCCATCTTCCTGAATGTGTAGGGCATTTAATTCCATTTTTAAAAAATAATTATTTATTTAATTTAATTTATTATTATTTTTTAATTTGATCAAAGAGACAGAGAGAGAGAGAGAGAGAGAGAAAGAGAAGGGAAAGAAGGGAAAGTAAGCTGCCAGGTTGAGGATTCGAACTGCAGTCAGCCATGTGGAAGTCCAGCACCTTAACCAACACGCCATCTGTCGGCCCCTATTTTTATTTTTTTAACTAATGTCATTATAATCATAATGAGTATCTTTGTTCATATATCTTAGAACATAGCTCTGGTTACTTTCTAAAAAATAAAATTAGTGGGCACAGTATGTACATTTTTTTTTGTTTGTTTGTTTTTAAGGTTTTTGCCATAGGGCATGTGTGCTTGCTGAAGAGAGACAGAGATAGTGGGAGAGAAAGTGAGAAAGCACCAAGGGAGATGGCTGTGCCGTAGTCCCTCCTTCTACCTTTTCCTCCTGGGATTTTGAGCACACATGCATGAATGCCTGCTGTAAATGTCAAGCCACCAGGTCTGGGGTTCAAATCGCACTTGACCATGTGGGAGTCCAACGCCTTCACCACCATGCCACCCGCTGACCCCGGGTGTAAACATCTAAAAGCTCTTCTACACAAGCTGTCACATCGCTTGGGAGAATTGTCCAGACAATGAACGGAACTTGAGAGCGTCCATCTCCCCCACCTCCTCACTGGCATTCAGTTTTAACATGAAGAGCAAATCTTACTAATTAGATCTTTGGAAATGTCGTCTTCTTGTTTTGATCTGTATTATGTAACTTTGGACTTAAAAATACATTTGTCCACTTTACATTTGTCTTTTTTTCTATGACTCACTTTTTTCCTGAGAAAAGGTCAGTGTCTCGTGCCCTCTAGAATTCCAGGTAGAATGGTTCGAGCACCGCAGTCGGCACTCTGAGGAAAGCACAGCGTGCCCTGGAGAAGTGGTAGTACCTGCTTTCTGTCTTCCCCGCCACCTGGCTCAGCTGCTTGCTTTGAATTGCAAGAAGTTATTGAAATCCTTACCTCGAGATTTAGGTTTCTTTTTCTTCCTGTTTGTTGTTGTTGTTTTTTGCCATCCTTGATATTTTTCTTGGCTTTGCCTTCTGATAGAGATAAATGATCAGAGTTACTACAGCCCAGGTGATAAAACGACCCCCCTTCTCACAGGGAATCAGAATTCAGCCCGTTTTTTTCTTTTTATTTGTTTCCGACACAGAGAGAGAGAGAGAGAGAGAGAGAGGAGAGAGAGAGAGGACAGCTGGGTTTGCACTACAACCCATCACACCACTTTCCACTGGCCCAGATCACGGGCACAGACTGCCCCACCATGCTCAGGAGGGTTCTGGGTGCAAAACAAGCTCCTTTCCCACACAGGTCGGGTCGCATCACCACTTGACCACTGCCTGGGCCTTCTGCCACCTATATTAATCCCCACTATCGCAGCTAACCTACTTCACAGAGCGCAATGACCCGAACAGCCGGCGCTTTGCCGGGTACTACTCAAACAGTCACAGTCAGTCTGCAAATATTATTATTATTTTTTGGGGGAGAGGTTTTTTGCTATAGGCGCGTGTGCTCGCCAGAAAGACAGAGAGAGACAGAGAGATAGAAAGTGAGAAATCATCCCCCAGGGGGGATGGCCACGCCGCAATCCCTTCTCCTCCATTCTCCTCTCGGGATCTTGGGCACGCATACACACACACACACACACACACACACACACTGGCGTGAGTTTAAGCCACCGGGTCGGGACTCCAACTGCGGTCGACTACATGGGAGTCCAGCGACATAGCCATTACACTAACTGCTGGCTCCCAGCCTGCACATAGTTTGGTCCTGGCTTTTCTGTCAACAGTTATGTAAAACTGTTCTGAGATGTAGCTCTTCTGGGATCATACGCTGGTGTAAATCATCAAGTCTGTAATTGCTTTTAATGTATGCATTTTTTTTTTTTTTTTTTTAGAAAAAGTTATTCAACATCCCCATCCCCTGCCCTCAACTTCCTCAGCCTCCTCTGGTAGTCATTTTTCCTCTCTCTGCTTCTACGAGGTCATTTTTCCCCCCCACTTTCCACGCATGAGGAAGATCATTGCTCTTTTTGTGCCTGGAGGTCTAAGTAGTCTACTCATGGAAGTATAGTAGATCTCAACCAGATCATCTGTTCAAGTCCTTAAAGCTTAGCAATTCCTAGGCCAGCAGGTGGCACAGTGGTTAAGCTGCTGGATCCCACATTACCAGCTCTGTGGTTCAAGTCCTGGACTCCAGTGGCTTGAAAATTCATGCAGGGTGTGTGCATGCATGCCCAAAATCTAGAGAGGAGAACGGAGAAGGACATTTTTGCATTTCCTTTTCTTTGAAAATACAATTTTTGGTTTTAAATATAGACAACCATCACCTCACACAAGCAATGCTTCCCGAGCTATTGAAAGGAATGGATCACTTATAAAACCACTTTTCCTCTCTGTCTCTCTCTAGTCAAATTTGAAAAAGTAATAATAAATAAAATTTTAAAATAATTTAAAAAATAGTATAACTTTGAGTGCACAAAATCTTTCTATTGTGCGATATAAGCCAAGGTCGTAAATGGATGCGTAGAAAGATAATGGATGACTCACACTTTCCCTTTCTTCCCGCAGCATTGCAGTTCCCTCAGTAACACCTCCTATAGCACATGGTGACTTTCCCAGGGAGAGGCAGGGGAGGTGGGAGGCGCTACCGGATATTCTGAACACACACTCTCCAGGGTAGAGGCCTGCTCCTTCCCCTTAAGGATGTCTGGCCAGCTAACTTCTCCATATATGGTTGTTTGGCATCTTAGTTGCTCCGTTTTGTCTTAATGCCAGAGGTCCAGGGGCTTGTCAGAGAGAAAAAGAGAAAGCAAGCACCAAATGGCCGCTGTGAGGCCGCCAACCCTCCTCCTCTCTCTTCACTCCTTTAGGGTTTAGAGCACACACACACACGCACGCACACACATACACACACACACACACACACACACACACACACGTGCCTGGCATGGTTTTCCAGGTGCTAAGGCCATGACTCGCCCTCAGCCGGCCATGTGGGATCTGGTTCCCTTCGCCACTCTGCTATAGAGCCAGACCTCAGCTCAGTTTGGGAGGAGGAGAAGACTTTTTGAACTTGTTTTCTTGGATGGATGGGGAGTGCCAGCTAAAACACATCCCCCAGAGAAGGCCAAATTGCCAGGAAAACACTGACTGTCCCACCTGAATTCTCACCGGAAATAGATCACACCAAAGCTGGGAGTTATTTGTGTGCTCTGGTATTCAGGGGGGAGATCCAATTTAGTCTCCCAATTCTTTGGTTCTAAAAATATGCAAAGATTGTCTTTGAACTTTGTTCTTCAAAGTGCGGAACTGCTGTCGCAGAGAACCCCCAGCAGTGGCCCTGTGGTGACTTCCAGGACAAGGTCATTTCTATAAAGGAGTGGGCTCCATTTCTCTCCATGAGGAGATCTAGCTTGGAGGGGCGTAGGTACCCGCAGGAAGCTTGATGAACAGCCCTCAGATTATTCCAGATGGGTTTACCCAAAACCTGCACACGAGAGGTTTTAAAAATTTGTTACAGGGGGAGCTGGCAGGTGGCATAATGGTTAAGGCACTGGACTCCCACATGGCTGACCATGGTTGGAACTCCAGACCCAGCAGCTTGAAATTCATGCCAAGCATGTGTGCATGTGTGCATGCGTGCCCAAAATCCTGAGAACGGAATGGAGGAGAAGGGATTGCAGTGTGGACATCCGCCCCGGGGGATAATTTCTCCCTTCCCCCATCTCTCTCTCTCCAGTAAGTGCATGTGCCCTACAGCAAAAATCTAAAAAAAAAAAAAAAAAAAAAAGTTTTCCGACATTCAGTCACCTGGGAACCTGAGCCGCAGAGCCCAACACTGACAGATGGTAACGGCTGGATAAAATTGGATCCAAGGAATAAAGACATGAATCTGAATGGGCACCCCTGCCTCTTGAAGGATTTTATTTATCTATTTATGCATTTGGAGAGGTTTTTGCTACAGGGCACATGTGCTTGCCAGAAAGACAGAGAGAGACAGAGAGACAGAAAGTAAGAAATCACCCCCAGGGAGGATGGCCATGCAGGCGACTACATGGAAGTCCAGAGACAAAGCTATTACACCAACTGCCGGTCCCAGGATGGGTACTATTTATACCCACCCTTCAACTTGATCTCTTCTGCAACCCAGGGAAGGGTGACTAGATAAGTCAGGATAGGGGGAGGCCTTGAGCATGTTTCTACAGAAGAAGCAAAGACGTCTCACCTGCCCCACGGGGAGACTTTGGGCACGGCAGATATCATAAACACGACGTCTTGGCTCTGAGCAGGCATTAATTAAAGGAACGACGGCTTCTTATAAGCTCAGAATATTAAACAAACCCATTGAATATAAAAGTGCCTAATAAGGGCATGTCCTTTGTCATCTGCTAGGGAAGCGTAGGTGTGGGACAATTTTTATTGACCTGTTTTTATTACCTCAATCCATTACATTTATGAGATGGGAGAATGGTGGGAGAGGAGAAGAAACCTTAGTCACGGACGGTTGAACTTGACCGTGATTTACTTGACTCAAGAGAGCTGCCATCTTCTCACTGATTGTCAGTAGTTTCCCCTCGTGTTGCTTCCTATGTGCCCGGGTGTGAGGACCCAGGTTCTCCCTGGGGAGCGTGTACCTCCGAGCAGGCAGGAGCACAGACGTGGGCAGCATCTGGAGGAAAGGGATGCAGGCCAGGAATGCCCACGCATTGCAGCCTCTGCCCTTCCCTAGGTCCCTCACCCAACCAGCACCCAGTTGCCTGGCCGCCTGCACGCTCAACCTCTAGGAGACACGGACTCTGCTCAACACCAGGCTCTGGCTTCTGCCCGTCGGTTCCTCTCTGGCCACTGCAGTGACGTTCCAGCTGACCCTCAGCTTCCTCTCCAAAGTCCCCTTTTCACTTCATCCACTGGGATTAGGCTCACAGATATAAATGCAACATTTAGCTCGTTAAAAAGCCTCGATGGATAGGGTCAGTGGGTGCTGTGGTGATTAAGGCACTGGACTCCCATATAGCCAACCATAGTTCAAGTCCCAGACCTGGTGGCTTGCTTTCTTTCTCTCTCTCTCTCTCTCTGGTGAGTGCATGTGCCCTCTAGCAAATAAGAATAAGTAAGTAAGTAAGTAAATAAATAAATAAATAAATAAATCAACTACTAATAAATACAATTAGGTAAATATTAAAAAAAAAAAAAAAAAACTCGGATGGCTTTCCATCATGCTTGGGATTAAAACACCCACACACCCACAAACACACACATGCACACACACACCCCACATACACTCCCCTAACCAACGAAAGATTGGGGACCAGAGGCCTCAACTTTCCGCCACTTTTCTTCCTACCCTGAGGATTCACGTGTCACCGCTTCTTCTTGCCGACTCCCGTGGCCTCGACAACACATCTTCCAGGCCTCAGGTAAGACGTCATTTCCTCCATGACTCCTGTCTTCTCAGACTCCCCGCTCTGGCTCGTTGGTCTTCAGCAGTCCCTGCGGCTTCTAGAACTTCACAGTTACACTCAGCACACTTTGAGCTACTGTTCAACTCCTGTCTCCTCTCATTTTTTTTCTTTCAAAAAATACATCTTTTATAATTTTTTACGTTCAATCACTGTATGTCATTAGAACATGCAAGATGAATTTTCCCATCATGAATACACTGTGTGTCAGTCCAAAGATATCCCCATACACATTATCGATGACTTCCCACTTCGGTGTCCCTTAAAGTTTTACTTCTTTCTTTCCCCCTGATTCTCTCCCTCTCACAACTCCCGCCTTCTGACTCCTGAGAGAAGAAGCAAGGTCCTTTTGTTCAAACTTGTAGCTGCAGATTCTAACCTAAGATGCTTGTTTTAGAAATGAGAACACTGGGGATCAGAAGATAGAGTAACGGCTACGTCGCTGGACTCCCATGTAGTCAACTGAGGTTCGAGTCCCAGACTTGGTGGCTTAAAGTCATGCCAGGCACATGTGCATGCATGCCCAAGAGAGAATGGAGGAGAAGGGATTGTGGTGTGGCCATCCCCCCTGGGGGGTGATTTCTCGCTTTCTGTTTCTCTGTCTCTCTCTGTCTTTCTGGAGAGTGCATGTGCCCTATAGCAAAAACTGCTCCAAAAAAAAAAAAAAAAAAAAAAAAAAAAAAAAAAGAAAAAGAAAAAAGAAAAGAAAAGGAAAGAGAAAAGAAAGAAAGAGAACACTGAGGCTTTAAGATGTAAAATAATTTGTCCCTTATCATTATACTAGTAAGCACCTGACACAAAAGATATTTATGTACATAGATTTCACCTGCCTCATTACCCATGGTTCATGGACAAAGAAATAGAAACATAAAAATTAAGTATGAGTACCTATAAATTCTAAGAGATTGATATTGTCTTTATTAATCTTTACTACCCTAGGTATGATCCTCCTAACTTGTCCAGATGACTAGCTATAAATCCTTTGATGTGAGCAAATTTTCCCTCTCTCTTTTAAAATTTTGCTATGCAGCACATGCACTCAGTAGAGAGAGAGACAGAGAGAGAGAAAGGGACAAAGCACCCCCAATAGGGATGGTCATGCTGAAATCCCTTCTCCTCCATTCTCCTCTCAGGGCTTTGGGTGTGCACGCACACATGCCTGGCATGTTTCCCAAGCCACTGGGTCTAAGACTGGACCTGCACAGTCGGCCATGTGGGATCCAGTCACCTCAACCTCCACGCCACCAGCTGCTCTAAGAATCTCATTTTTTATGGTACCTACGTAAGATGTGCCCTTAGGTCCTAAGCATAGGAGCAGTGTGGTTCGTGATGAGGAGCTTCTACTGGTTGAGGAATACTGACTTGGAACACCACCAACTGGAAGAAAGGGATTAGAAGAGTCTGCACAAAGGAATCTGATAAAAATGAATTCAGGCTTAAAAACACATACTTAGGGCCAGCAGGAGGATGGAGGTTATAATGACTGGATGTCACACAGCCTCAGGCACAAGAAATCCACAAATCCACAGTCATGGTAGAACCTATGGCACATCTGTGTAAGATAATAATAGATCAGGCAGAGAAAACAGTAACAAGGACTTGAAAATGCAAGAAAACTAACAGGCTTGAGCTAATGCATTTGCAAAACTGATCATTCTAGTCACAAAAGATACCTTGACAGATTTCAAAGACAAAGAATCATACAGGCGACCTTCTCAGAACATGAATTAATGAAACAAGAAGCCAAATAAAACTTTAAGATCCAACTCTCTTATCCTGGGAAATCTGAAGCTCAAATCTTAAATCACTCATGAGATAAAGAAGAAGCACAGTGGAAATGATTTAAAATGAGATGGTAACAAAATTAGTGCACATCAAAATGTATAGGAAACAGCTATAAAGAGGTGCTTGCATGAATTTTTTTATTTTTAATTTTTAGGTCTTTGACATTGTGTGTACTCACTGGAGGAAGACAGAGTGACAGAGAAAGAGAGAAAGAGAGAGAGAGAGTGAGATCACGTCCCCCCCCACCCCGAGGGATGGCTACGCCTCAATCCCTTCTCCATTTTCCTCTTAGAATCTGGGCATATATGCACATGTGCACACATGTGCCTAGCATGATTTTTAGGCCATAGGTCTGGGCACCTGAACTGTTGTCGGCCATGTGAAAACCCAGCACTTAACCACCATGCCACCTTCCGGCCCCTTGCATGATTTTTTTTTTTTTTTAAATAAGAAAAAGTGAAAATAAATGCATTAATTTCAAGCACCTAGAAAACATGTTGAAACTATAGAAATAGAAGAAAGAAAAGATATGAAAGTAAATATTAATAAAAAATGAAAAAAAGAAACAACTAAAGCATCAGAAGGTGGTCTCTGGCAAAACCTAATAAAACACACAATTCTCTAGTAAAAGTGATAAGAAAAATAATGTGGATATACATAAACATTATCAGGAAAAGAAGAGACAAAAAGTTAGAAGCAGTGGAAATTTTTAAATGCATAAGAAAACATTAAGGAGCCAGCAGGTAGCATGGTGGTTAAGGGTTGGACTTGCCTTCTCACTTTCCCTTTCTCTCAGCCTCTGTTTCTCTCTGGTCAAATTAAAAAATAATAATGCTAAATAAAATTAAACAAGTAATTCTAAAAAAGAAAATAGAATATTAATACATGGGGCCAGCAGGTGGAGTGGTAGTTAAGGCACAGGACCTCCACATGGCCAACTGCAGTTCAAGTCCTGGACCCAGTGGATTGAAAATCACACCATGTGCGTGTGCATGTGTACTCAAAATACTGAGAAGAGAATGGAGGAGAAGGAATCGAAGTGTGGCCTCCCAAACCCAGGGGGGAGGAAGGTGATGTCTCACTCCCGCTCTCTGTCTCCCTTTGGCTAGTGCACATGCCTTATGGCAAAAACTTAAAATAAATATATATAAGAAATACATATTGCCTTTTATTTTTAAAACTTAGATGAAATAGGGCAATATCCCATGAAAGTAACAACTATTAAGTTATTCAAAAATAATTATAAAACCTGAAATATCAATAAGCATTAAAGCAGCTACAGAAACAAATAATCTCTATTTTATAACAAATAATCTCTATTGTTCAGAGAATTGAAAATAAACGAAAATTTTCTAATCCTCCTAGAAGGCCATTTGACCCCCAAATTAAAACAGACAATGCAATTATAGTCTGCATTTATTTAGAGATGTAAAAATATCAGTTGGTCAAATTTAGCCATTTTCATTATGACCAAGTCGAGTCTAAGGATGCAAACATGGCCATACACTAGAAAATCTACTGACTTTTTTCATGACATTAACAGATTAAAGGAAAAATATTTGTTTCACTGGCAGAAAAAAATGGACAAATTTTAATAATTGTTCATTCACAATTAAAAATCTGGGTAAACTAGTTATGGAAGAAAACTTCTTTAACCTAGAAGAAGATCTGTATCTAACAGCATATTCAGTTGTAAAACCGTTAATCTAGTTCCCTTAATTCAGGCACCAAATGCCCTTTAATTTCCATTGCTATTCCATTTCATTTGAAAAATAAAACTAGAAACTCTGCTCTCATATTCGATTTCCCTCTTTTCACCCAAAGTCATCCATATGTGCTCTTACTTTCTCTTTAGAGGAATCAAGTCCCCACTCCTCTCAGCTTTGAATGACATGCTCTTCTAATTGTTACATAGAGGGGAAAGTGGCTAAATTGATGTTCTGTGGGTAGGAGAACTACAGATATCAAAGAATTTTCCATTCTGACCTATAGTTTTCCTATAAAAGGTTAGGAGATTCTGATACACATCACAGGGTAAAAATAAGCTTTCTCTATAGCCACTATGGAGAACAATATGGAGATTCCTCAAAAATTGACAAATAAAACTACCATTCAGTCCAGCAATTCTACTCTTGGGTATCTACCCAGAGGATAGGTATACACTCAGAAAAATATTGCACATCTCTGTTTATTGCAGCATTATTCATACTTCCTAAGACATGGAATCAATCCTAAAGTCCAAAAACAGATGAATGGATTGAAAAATTGTGGCACATATACTTTACAGAACACTACACAGCCATAAAGAACAACGAGACCCTGACATTTGATAGAAAATGGATGAATATGGAAGATTTACTGCTAAGTGAAGCAAGCAAGACCATGAAGGAGAGGCATTGTATGTCCCCACTCAATAAATACCAAATGTTTGCACTCTATGGCAGAAACGGAAAGACTGGAAGCTATAAAAGCATGGAAAGCGACTGTGGATACTAGAGACAGTGTGGGAGGAGGGTGGGCAGTGGAGGGCAGGAGGGAATCAAGGGGGGAGAAAAGAAAACATTTAACAGACACAAACATGGAAAATCATCTGATGAGGATGATGTGAATCGTAATATATTTGACTGAACTAATAGGCAGTACATAGTGTACTCATGCTGGGAAAATAATTTTGTACGCTATAAAGATATACAATGATTAAATGTAAAAAATAAAGAATAATCAACAAAAAAATTAAGAAAAAAATGAGCTTTTTCATAAAATCCTTCATCAGGTGTACAAATAAGGCTTTACCCAGTTACATTTCTTTGTCTTTATAGTTATTTGTTCTTCCTAAACTCAGGATTATAAAACAAACCTTGGTAAAGAAGTTTGCCATATAATCACCTTAACCTAGTTTTCTGATTTTCCACTGATCAGCAGACAGAGGATGTTATCCTAAAATATGATTATCTCAACATATCAGTCTTTGAAAAATGAGACTATTCTTTACCCAGGGATTATACCTTTAGGGAATTTATTCCAAAGAAATGATAAGATGTTGTAAAAGAATATCTATCCCAGTATTACTTACATCATTAAAGATTCAAATAATACAAATGTTTAACAATGTGGAATTGATTAAGTAAATTATAGACCATTAATCTCATGGAACGTCTTGCAACTAATAAAAAAATTGTTGGAGGACAATATTTGTCAAAATCAGAGAGATGTTCTTGATATCTAAGTGATGCTAAGTGAAAGAGTAGGCTATGCAATTTTATTTAATAAATGTTACCTTTATTTTGATGATGCTACATGCCTGGAAAAAATAGTGAGCAGACCTACAAAAATTTAAATGTTCTTATCTTAGAATGGTATGATTGCAAGGTATTTCTGGTTTATTGATATGTGTTGTTTTTCTTTGTGCTTTTTCATGTGTTCCAAGCAAAAAAGCAAAAAGTGTTCTCCCGGGCCAGCAGATTGCATAGAGATTAAGACTCTGGATTCCAAATTGGCCAGAGTGGCTTGAAAATTATGCCAGGCACGCATGCATGTGTGCCTAAAATCCTGAGAGGAGAATGGAAGAGAAGGGATTGCAGCATGGCCAACCCCCAGGGGGTGATTTCTCATTCCTTCTCTCTCTGGTGATCCCATGTGCACTATAGAAAATAAAATGAAACAAACAAACAAGTGGAATCCGATAGCTACCAGCTGGAAGCTAGAATGGCTCTAACAGAGCTGAACCAGCATATTCTGCTGCACATACACGATTTCACATGCCAACAATGCATGGCCTATGTCTGTGACCGTGATGAACCCAAGACCACTCTGAAACACGTCTAAGCACAAACGAAAACACCATGCAGACCACAAATGGTCCAACATGAGCAACTTTAGCTTCTTTGTACATATAGTGTTAGCCCACTTGTTCTTCCATCTCCTGATATAGACATGATTAAGATACCCAATCCAAGAAGCCCCCTCCTCCCACTTTCTCAGAGCCTCCAGTCTGCAGTCCCGGAACCCTACCCAAAATGGCGTGCCACAGGCTGACCCTGTAACAAGCTTCACAGCACACTGTGCTTCTCAACAGCTTCCCTTGAGACCAGAGGGTCTGAAACTCTAGGTTTGTTTTACTAGAGGTGTATTTCTGGTGGTCTTTGGCCAGAGATGGTCATTGACATAAGTTGTATGCATGGAGGATGTATTTCTTTTAAAATTAAAGAGAAAGGGGCCTGCAGATGGCATGGTGGTGAAGGCAGTAGACTCCCACACAGTCAACCATGGTTCGAGTCCCAGACCTGGTGGCTTACTTTCTCACTTTCCCTCTTTCTCTTTCTATCTCTCTGTCTCTCTGGTCAGTGTATGTGTTCTATAGCAAATTTAAAAATAATAATAAATAAAAATTAAATAATAGTTATTTTTTAAAAGTAAAGAGAAAAATATTGTGGGAAATTAAATGATCTCCACTCTTTAAGTGTCAAGTGACTTTCAACCTCCAGAAAAGACATGGCCCCTCAGCTACTGCTAGGTTCTTGCATTTCCACCCAGGCGGCCATCTAGTCGACCACAGGAGCTTAGCAGCTCAGGAACGAGTAGCTTCGGGATCCATCGAGGTACTTGAGGCACTGGAGAGCCGGGCTTCACGGCAGCAACACGGTTGACATTTGGGCCAGATAATTCTTTGTCATAGGGTTGTCCTGCACGGGGGGGAGGAGGGCTTCAGAAAGTTTATAGAAAATACGTACAAAGAAGCTAAAAAACCATGCATGAATTTCAAAAATGTTTGCACCAAAATAAATGTAATTTCATTCCATTTTTCCATGAAATGTTGAAGTCCTCTCATATTGACATTGGAGATATTTAATGAATATCAGTCACACCCTCTATGTGACAACCAAAATGTCTCCAGCGACCCCTGGGAGGAAGGAAGAAATAAATGATCCTAGCTGAGAATAACAGATGGAGACAGAGGCAATGGGAAGGGGAAGATCAGGGACAGGTTGTCAGGAGGCGTTGGTGGCTTCTTTCCCTCCCTGATTGGGATTCACTGTCCTTAATGGAGGTGGTCACCCCTGCTTTACTTTCCTCACGGGGCAGTGCAGAAATGCGAGAGGAAGCCTATAAGCAGGCTCGAAAGTAGCTTAAGAGCTAACTACTGGTCCATAAGGATTTATTAAATGCCTCGTGAGCGCTAGACGTATGTAGAGGTATTCTAGCAAATAACAGCATCGTATCCAATAAAAGGCATTAGGACTCTAAGTCTGATTCCGTGAGGACAGGAAAATGACCAGATGGAGCTATTAGGGAGCTTTTAAACTAGGAAAACATAACAAAGGCAACAATTAGTCCCTTAGAAATAATCACATAATTAAGGCAAATTTGTTTAATTGAATGTATCCAATATAACGTAGTAGGAAGAGCCCATTGTCATAACAAAAATTAAAAAGAAAAGAAAGAGAAGACAAAGAAAGCAAGGAAGACTCAAACTGTTCATCTTCAAAGCCATCCTTCATAAAGATTTCTAAACCTCAGCTTCACTTTAGTGCAGGAGTGTGAACTGCACTCCATAGGTCTGACGGTTTCTTTACTGATTGTTCCGAATTAGCAGAAGGAGGGAAGACAAAAGACAGAGAGAAACTTGACCCAACACATCAATGAGTATTAACGTTACCCAACCAGGCCAGTCGGCAGGCAGGCAGTGAAAAGATTGGCAGCAGAGAAAAGCATTCTTCACAAGGCGGCCCATGAAGGGCTTGAGGGAAAGAGAGAGAGAGAGGGATTCAAACCCACCTGCTCTCAGAGAGGACACTTTGGATATTTAAGGATGGTAAGGAGGCATCTGGGACGTGGGCAATTGTGACTGGTGAGAGGAAAAGGTGACGTCATGGCTAGTGGGCACGGGTGCCGTTAAGTCATCATGCCTCTGTAGACAGTGTTTGATCAAGCTATGGGACGTGAGCATGAGTTGGAGGTGGGGAGTTAGCACCGCTCCCATCAGAAGATTGCCTGCAGTTACCCAGACCTGCTCGGTAGGGGGGACTGTGCTCTCCACCGGCGGGAACCAGCTTAGGCCGCCAAGGGGCTGACTCAGGCCCCTGAAGCACACCTGGAATAAAGCACCCAGTGCTATTGTGACCACTGCCACGCCACCTCCAGGAGCAGTTCAGGTCCCAGTGGTGGGTTAACTAAGCTCCCGTAGCTCTACGTCCTAGTCACTGCTCACAGAAATAAAATGAGGGACAGTTTGCTAGACTTTGACCCTGACAGGAAATACCACGGCTTGGCTTGCGTGCTGCCAACCATGGCTTCTGAAGCTTCTAAATGAATAAGAATAACAGACCTTGGTCAAAATGAAGAAATGTGGGGCCACAGAATAATAATTTGAATTGCTATTACACGAGAGCAGCCTAAGGCCAACGCCACTGGAGTAGAGGCGAGGATGACCCCAAAAGGAGTGAGCTCCCTCTAACACTTGCAACCAGTTTTTCAGTTGTTTAAATAATGAAATTAGCCTTGGCCTCTTGATGGACATTGGGGATTTCATAAAGTGTTTCATAAATAACAACAGTTTTTTATTTTTCTCTTTTCTGTTTTTTGAGAAATAGAAATAAAGGGAAATGTGTTACAGGGACCTTTTTTAACCAGCTCTTGCACAACACTGGAATACTTGCCCTTTGCAAAGGGTCAGATGTTTATCTCACTTTAAAATGTAGACAGAACAGGTCTGGGGTTATAAAGAAGACTTCACAGAAGTGAGATACCCAGATTAAAAATCTTTGTCCTGCAGTAAGTACTATAGGACAACAAGGCAGTTAAAAACTGGATTCCAAGGGCCAGCAGGTGGCGTGGTGGTTAAAGTACTGGTCTCCTACATAGTCTACCGCAGTTCAAGTCCCAGATCTGGTGGCTTGCTTTCTCACTTCTTCTCTCTCTCTCTCTCTCTGTGTGTGTGTCTCTCTCTGATGAGTGCATGTGCCCTATAGCAAATTTTAAAATAATAATAATAAACAAAATTGAATAAATAATTATTTTTTAAAAACTGGATTCCAAGGGTTGAAAGATGTAACACTTGAGCTGTGTAAGGGACTCCAGGGCCTCTTGGGTTCCATGAGTAATTGTTGGAGCTACAGGGATTCTGTTTAGTTGTGGTGAATCAGTCAAACAAGCCCCGGGGACAGAGTCCTCTGTGACCACCTGTGGCGCTTCCAGCAGAGGTACGTAACTCCTCCCCCAGCTCTCCCAGAGCCCGAGTCACTGGCCCAGTCACTCCCCCGGCCCCACGTCTCACAGAAACTGCACCCCGGTATGGGAAGCCAGTGCAGGGTTGCTTTTTTTGCTTTTGTGCTTGCTCACTGTTTAAGTTTCACATTTTCCCATATGGAAGTATCTCGGGGTGGGGTGGATGATAAAATAAATGAAATGAGGAGAAAAGATTTGGGACGATTTTAAGATACAGAATGATTGGGGGGAGCAATCTCATCATTTACTGTTTGCATCTAGATAGAAAAGTTTTCACCATACTCTGAGCCCCTCCCCCCTCCTCTTCCTCGCCTCCCTCCCTCCCTGCCTTCAGTCCTTACACAGCAGACGCCTGTATGCAAACTAGTCTCTCGGTCAGTACCAGGTCAGTATCACAGTCAGTAGCTTGGGCCTTCGCTCAGCAAGTTGCATGGACACTTGGGACCTCACGATACCTTCACGTGGAATTACTTTCAGAGCGCAGGCGTGCCATTCTGTGTACTTCTACCCCGAAGCATCGGTAATGGAGAGTAGGGAGTGTGCTGTTACAGCTGCATCCTTGCACTAACCCTTCACTTGAGTCGGTCTTCCTATTTAGGTACTCCCACGGCAAGTGCAATAGCTCAGAGTCATCACACCCAGGCAGCGGGGACTCTAAGGAGGGGCTCCTCAGCATGAAGGAGCTGGTGACGATGTGTCCTCTTCCTCCAGAGGCCTCTGCCTGCTTGTTGCTGAGTCACCTTTCTCCTTTGCACCGTCTAGCATGCTAGATATTTTACCGTAGCTTCCTGGCTTCTGTGCCTGTAAATCCTCCGCTGACCCCTGATGGTGGCCATACGATGCCGGAGGACAGCTGGGGCCTGAGGACCTGAGCTGGGCTTCTCTTGGTCAGGGCTGCAAACGCTGAGTCCCAGCCCGCCAGGCGCCCTGGACAGCAGCCATGGGCCCTGAGCTCCTGGACATGCAGACTCTGGTGAGACTGAGGAGGAGGACTGCAGAGCTCCTACCTTAAGTGTTTGTCTGGTCCGTCAACAGTGTCTACACCACTAAGGATTTTTTATTTTGAATATTTTTAAGTTTTTACTATATAGAGCATGTATGCTTGCCAAAGAGAGAGAGAGAGAGAGAGAAAGAGAGAGAGAGAGAGAGAGAGAGAGAGAGAGAGAGAGAGAGAGAGAAAGTGAGAGTCAGCCCCAGGGGTGATGGTGACACTGCAATCCCTCTCCCTTCTCCTCTTAGGACTTTGGGCATGTACACACATGAGCCCAGTATGATTTTCAAGCAGCTGAGTCTGGGACTCGAACCACGCTCAGCCATGTGGAAATCCAGTACCTTAACACCATGCGACCTGCTGGTCCCAGCACTAAGGACTTTTATGTGTTAGTCAATGCTCTGTTCCCAGAATGTAGAGGAGGCCCTAAGGAAATAACCATTGGACACTGACGCGCTCACCTCTGGGTAGCAGCTCTGTCTAGGCCCGCCTTTTCCAAGGGCCTGCCCTGGCAGCTCCTCCACTACCCAGTGGCCAGCCCGGCCCAGCTTCTAGCCCCTGCTTGTCTCTATCATGATTTGAACCCACTTCTGCTGTTGAGCTGCCTTTCGGGTGTATGATTAACATGGAAAGGACGAGGCACAGCTGTGGCAGTCTACTTCTGTGAGGGGCACCACGAGGGCGCACCAAGAGGAGACCACAGGCATGCAGGCCTCTCCCAGGGCCGGGGCCCTGCTGCTTCCCTCTCACCTCCTGGGTCCCAGAGACGAACTCTTCCTGGAGGCAGGAAGGGGCCAGGAGCTCCACCCGCCACAGCCCTGCCACAGCACAGGAGAAGGCCGTGCTTTGGCCTGGCGGGGAGGAGGCCTTCCAGATGTGTGGTTCTGTTTTACAGAGAGTTAGGGAAAGGCTTTATTTTCTCCAGAGGTTATATTGACATATTTGCAGGCGTTTCGTTGAACGATAATGAAAACGGCAAAAAAAAAAATGGGCTGTAGTCGACCTAAGTTGAGACAAGATCAAAGGTCCCACTAGCAGGCTCATGGCACCCTGGGCCCACCAGCAGGAGCAGGGAGGGACTCCATGGGGTACGAGGCCAGTCGGCACACCCCGTCAGTGTGTGCGATCCGAGTTCCAGCGGGAGAACGTCCAACCCCTTCCATCCTGTGCCACCATTGTTAGTGGAGGCGGCCGGGCTGGGAACGAATACCACCCAAGGCGTCCACACTGCCCTCTGAGCACACCCTTACATAATCGTTTTCATGCCGCCAGCAACGAGGCGTCCTCGGAGGACCTGGGGCCGCATTCCTGAGGACAGTGCTGGACAGTGATTGATTGCTTGCTCCTGTGTGCCGAGCTACCTGGCGGAATGTGCTCACCACAAATGTGTGAAAGCTAGCCAGTCCTCCTGAGTCATCGCCTGCCCGGTCTCGTCCACACCCTGCACCTCGCTCGCCGACGCTGTTCATTTGGACTCCCTAATTCGTGCTTCCGAGGGAATGCAGCGCTCTGTAAGTGCCCCTCCACCTGCTCCATGAACTCTGGACAGTGCCACCACACGTTTGGAGAGTAGGGACTCCCTTCTGTCTCATCCTCACATCTCAGGGAGGCCAGCACACAGTAGGAGCACACCGGCTGGGGTTAGAGCCCCACTGGCTGGACTCACCACTCGCAGCACCGGGTGGGCTCCTCCCAGACCAAGTTCCTGGCCTCCGACATGGAAGAGAAGCCCAGGTGATGCTCCGGTGTTGCGTGGCAGCCCGAGGTGGCAGTACCGGAGCTCTGAGGAATGAGGCACCCGTGGGCAGCAAGTCAGAGCGGCCTGTCTGGGCAGGGCCTCACCTGAAGGCAGCTCCGGCCCTGCTCCTCCTGGACGTCTTTCCCCAGCGGAGGGCATGATCCTGGAGGACGAGCCGCGGCCCCTCCTGGGTCATGGCGCCTCTCCAGCACCCTCTGCCTTCCCTGCGTCTTCCCTTCCGTCCTCCTTTCCTCACTCCTCTTGCTCTACCCATTCTTCTTTCCACTTTTCCTGCCTTCCCCGGGCATGTGGCATTTCCCACCAGGCTTTGCTTTCAGCGCTGTGCGGATTCGAAGGTGGGCCAGGCTTGAGCTCTGCCGTCCAGGACGCCAACTCTCCTTCGTGAGATGAGGCCTGAATACCGGCAGGAACCGGGCCAGGCGGACGGTGGAGAGTTAGCGAAGGGACACTTTACACAGACGAGGACGGTGTTGGGGGGACCACGGGAGACGGCAAAGGACCAGCAGTTAGCAACGGAGGGAAGCAGTCACCCGCCCTGAGCCCAAAGGGCAGAAGAGCAGACTGGACCCCAGAGCCGAGTCAGAAGTCCACATGAGCAGACCAGACGGAGGTCCCCAGGGTGCATCCCGCTCCCGGCCTGAGTCTGCCCCATCAGCCACCCCCTCCAGCCTCCTCCTGGCACTGGTTCAAGCTTCATTCTCTACTGTCTCTGCTTCTCTCTGCAGGAAACCCCACTCTCAACCCAGAGCCGTGGATGTGAGCTCCGGCCCATGGCCCTTTCCTGCGTTTTATAAGGGGGCATCTCGGTGTGGGCCAGGGAAGGAGGAGGGACCTTCACAGTTGGTTTTCATCTGTGAGGCGCAAAGGTGTGGGAGGGAAGACAGCCTAGCGCTGTCCTGCTGACACTGAGAAGTAATCCCAGAATGTTTGCCCTTTCTGATCCAACCTGCGTTTAAAACCACCTTATTGAGAGAAAATGGGTCTTCTGGACCAGGGCTGTGTACAGCTCCGGCTCTGGGCTGACAGGCCCTAGCCCTTAAAGCTCTCGCCTCTTGGCTGAGGGTAAGAAAAAGACTCAGTCCAGTCTGCCACAGGCAGATGAGGAAGGAGAGAAGCAAATCGGGTAGAGAACCATGTTTTGCACCCATCGAACTGAAACGTTGTGACCTTGGAAGGTCCCAGGCAGCATGGTGGCTATAGTAAATACTGTGCATTTGAAAGCAGCTGCAAGAATTTCAGGGGCCAGCAGATAGCATAATGGTACATCACTGGACACCTACATGACTGACCGTGGTTCGAGTCCCAGACTCAGAGGCCTGAAACTCATGCCAGGTGCATGTGCCTGCATGCCCACAACCCCAACAGGAGGACGGAGAAGAGATTGTGGATGGCCAGCCCCCTGAGGGGTGATTTCTCGCTTTCTGTCTCTCTGTCTGTATGGCAAACACACACACCCTATAGCAAAAACAAAACAAAACAAAACAAAAAAAAACAAAAAAAAACTCTCTCTGAAAAAATAATAATAATAGAAAGAAGAAAGGAAAGAAGAGAAAAAAGGAAAAAAGAAGGAATAAAAGAAAAAATTAATTTAAAAATATTGGAGGGGGACCAGCAGTTAGCGTAATGGCTATGTCGCTGGACTCCCACGTAGTCGACCACGGTTCGAGTCCCGGACCTGGTGGCTTAAACTCACGCTGGGCACATGTGCGTGCGTGCCCAGGATCCCGAGAGGAGAATGGAGGAGAAGGGATTGCGGCATGGCCATCCCCCTGGGGGATGATTTCTCGCTTTCTGTCTCTCTGTCTCTCTGTCTGTCTGGCGAGCACATGTGCCCTGTAGCAAAAACCTCTCCCCAAAAAAGGAAATAAATAAATAAATAAAATAATTTTTTTTTTTAGATTTCAAATGTTGGGGTCCAGCAGTTGGCATAATGGCTATGACGCTGGACTCCCATGGAGTAGACTGCAGTTTGAGTCCCGGACCCGGTGGCTTAAACACACCAGCATGTGTGTACATGCCCAGGGTTCCAAGAGGAGAATGGAGGAGAAGGGATTGCAGCATGGCCATCCCTCCTTGGGGTTGATTTCTCACTTTCTGTCTTTCTGGTGAGTGCAAGTGCCCTATAGCAAAAACCTCTCCAAAAAAAAAAAAAAAAAAAAAAAAAAAAAAAAAAAAATTCAGATGTTCTCACCACAAGGAAATGATAACAAGGTGAGGTGATGAATATGATATCAATAATTACACTGATTTGCTCATCCACAATGAATACGTGTGTCAAAACATCACATTGTATCCCGTAAATATACTTACTACTCAACAATTTAAAATACAATGAACCCTCAGGCCAACTCCATGACCTACTAGCTTAACTACTAGGGAGAGATTCCACTAGGAAGAAGATTCCACAGGCCAACCGTGCAGTTCAAATCCCAGCCCCAGCAGCTTGAAAAGCTTGCCAGGCCTATGTGTGTCTGCATGCCCAAACTCCTGACAGGAAAGAGACAGGCCGGAGAAGGGGCGTGACGTCCTGGCATGACCACGCCCCCCAGAGGATGCATTCTCTCTCTCCCACTGCCTCCCTGTCTCTCTCTCTCTCTCTCTCTCTCTGGCAAGCACACACAGTCTGGCAAATGAATAAATAAGTAAATAAATAAATAAATAAACTTTAAAGGAAATTAATATTCTGTAAACAAAACACTTCATTTTTGATTTTTACGAAAGCGTTTTTAAAGAGAACTTATGTACTGGAGTCCCTTCCCTTACTTCACACCTCCACGCTCTAAAGAGAGATCTGTGTTGTGGATTGAATTATACCTGACCCTCACCTCCACCTCCCCCCATTTATAAGTTGACGTCTTTGCCTTCAGAATGCAATCTTATTTGGAAAAACGGTCGTCATACATGTCATTAGCTAAGATGAGATTATATTGGAGTTGGGTGGGCTCCTAACCCAATCCAGTATCCATACGTAAAGGGACACTGGGACATAGACACACACATAGGGATGACGTGATGTGGGGGAAGGGGTGGAGGTCTGAGTGACGGGGCCACAGGCCAGCAGACGCCTGAGACGTCCAGGAACCTCCAGAAGCTGGGGGAGAAGCCCAGGATAGGTGCAGCTCTCACCTCAGAGGGAATCAACCCTGCCGACACCCTGGGTTTGGATTCCTAGCCTCCAGAATCAGGAGACAATACATTTCTTTCTTTTTAAATTTCTTTAAAATTTTTTAAATTTATTATTGTTTTAAGTTTGCTATGAGGCATGCATGCTCACCAGAGAGAGACAGAGAGAGAAACAGAAAGTGAGAAAGCAAGCCACCAGGTCTGGAACTTGAACCATGGTCAGCCATGTGGGAGTCCAGTGCCCCAAACACCATACCACTGCTGTGCTCAATACATTTCTTTCTTTTTTTTTGGGGGGGGAGGGTGGTGGTTGCTATAAGGGGCGTGTGCTCGCCAGAAAGACAGAGAGAAACAGAGAGATAGAAAGCAAGAAATCACCACCCGGGGGGATGGCCATGCCACATCCTTTCTCCTCCATTCTCCTCTCGGGATCTTGGGCACGCACGCACATGCGCCTGGCCTGAGTTTAAGCCACCGGGTCCGGGACTCGAACTGCGGTTGGCTACCTGGGAGTCCAGCGACATAGCCATTACACTAACTGCTGGTCCCTCAATACATTTCTTTTTAATCCACTAGGTTGGTGGCACTGTGTGTGCAGACTACACCCCTTAAACCTGGCGGTGCTTTCACGGTAACCCAGAAGGCACCTCACTGCAGGACGCATGAGTTGTCAGGAGCCACCGCCTTCTCACGGGGAAAGTGTCGCCGTGTGACTCAGCACTGCGGAAAGCAGCATAGGGAGGAAAAGGCCAACCTGAGCACCTCCTCTGTGGAACCACCAGGATCTGGGGTGGCAGTCATGCGAGGCTCTCCGTGGGGACGGCTACTACAGGATTCACTTATAAATGCCCATTACCTGGGGGGTGAGGGGCTCAGAAATACTGAGGATGGGGACTCTAACATTTCTGTCTCCAGGGGCTGAACATGAGCAGTGAACGCGATGGTCTGAGCGGCTGACTCCCATGGAAGGGGCAGGTTCTCATGCGGTAGACCTCCCGTGTACGCCGGGCACGCGTGTACCCATGAGCTGGGGCGGGCTGAAGCTGGGGTTGTGTGTCAACACCTGATCGAGGTCTCTCTCTCTCTCAATCTCTCTCTCTCTCTCGATCTCTCTCATGCACGGGGGAAATAAATAAACTTTTTTAATAAGGAATTATTTTATTTAACTTCATTTATTTTTATTTTATTTTTTAAAAATTTGATCAGAGAGAGAGAGGAAAAGAGAGAAAGGAAGCTGCCAGGTCCAGGACTTGAACCGCAGTTAGCCATGTGGGAGTCCAGCACCCTTAACTACCACATCACCTGCTGGCCCCAAATAAATAATCTTTAAGAACTCTCACTTCCCACGGGTGAACAGAAGAGCTGTCATTAATATGAGTGATGCTATGCCTGCACTGGTGAAGGATAACCTGGAATACTCAGGGACCTAAAATGTGTTGTTGGCATGAGGTAACTGTACGTAGTTGTGAGGTACCATGTGACTTTCCAGTACAAGAATGCAGTGTGTGTCGATTAAATCTGGGTAATTAGTATATCCACCTTCTTGGCCACTTGTCCTTCGTGTGGGAACATTCAGAATGCTCTTTTTTAGTGTGTCCGAGATGCTCAGTAAGTTGTTGTTGACTGTGGTTGCCCTACTGTGTGTTATAAAGCTGGACATTATTTCTCTTATCTGTCTGCGATTGTGTCTTCATTATTCAACGCCCCCGCCCCCTTGCCCTCATCTTCCCCAGCCTCTAGTAGTCATTTCTTCACTTCCTGCTTCTACCAGGTCATTTTTTTCACTTTGCACCTATGAGGAAGACCATGTGGTAATGTTCTTTCTGTGGTTGGTTTATGTCACCTAGCAAAATGTCTTCCAGGCTCACTGATTTAACCTCAAGAGATAGGATTCTAGTTATCAATTATCTACACACACAAACACACACACACACACACACACACACACATATATCATTGAATTATGTGTGTGTCTGTGTGTATAATATGTGTATGTATACATATATGAAATACTGGTACATATACATTCACCTTTCTCCTTTTTTTAAAGGTTTTTTTGTCATAGGGCATGTGTGCTTGCTGGAGAGAGACAGAGACAGTGAAAGTGAGAAATCACCCCCCAGGGGGAATGGCCACCCCACAATTCCTTCTCCTCCCTCCTCTCAGGATTTTGGGCAGGCATGCACGTGCACCCAACGTGACTTTCAAACCTCTGGGTCCAGGACTCGAACTAGGGGAGTCTAGTGCCTTAACCACCGTGCCACCTGCTGGCCCCATTCATTTCCTGATGGATATTTGGGCTGATTCCACATGCTGGCTATTATGAATAGTGTGGTAATAAATATGGCGGTGCAGTCACCTTTACAACCCACCTATCTCTTCCCTTTGCATGTATACCTAGTAGTGGAATTGCTGGACCACATGGTAGGTGTTTTCACACGTGTTTTCTGAGGAACCTCCATACTATTTTCCATAATGTCTGTACACTGTCCCACCAACAGGGTAAATGAATTCCTCTCTCTCTGCAGTCTTCACTGTTTTGTTTTTGTTTTTGTTTTTGTTATTGTTTTGTCTTTTTGTTAATAGCCATTCCATCTAGGCTGAGTTGATATCTCATTATGACTTTGCCTTGCATTTCCCTAATGATTAATGATGCTGAACATCTTTAGGCTATTAGATAACTTGCAATTTGTGATATTAGTTAAAATCTCAGCTACTGGAACGCAGGTACAGAAACCTGTAACATCACATCTACAAGTTAGTTCATCATGGAACCCTCGGCAACCTAAAGGGCTGCAGTGTTCTGGTGCTTTAAATAGTGCAGAGAAGCGGTTGCTTTGTCCAGCCTAACTCTCTTTCCGGTGCTGTCTGCCATCTTTATTTTGAGTTGACTGTCCTGGAATTCCAGGTTCACTGTAATGACCATTGTCATAATGTGTATGAAGCGGATTGCGTTCTCAAATGATGAAACAAATCGATTTAAAAGCCATAATCCACATTAAACGCACACGCCTAGACCCTCACATTTACGTGAGTGAATGAGTTAAGGGAGGGCAGTAGGTGACATCGTGATGGGCAAAAGCAAGGGCGAGCCGGAGAGAATCAGAGGGTGGAGGAGAACCCCAAGAATGATGGAAGGGAAGGAAAAGGGCGTCCCAGAGCAAGAGCAGGCAGGACTTTCCCAGGGAAGACAGACAATAGCGAGGAACCGAGAGCCCCAAGATATGGCAGGCTACACGGGACACGAGGAGGAACTTTCTGAATTCGTGTTGGACACTGCTTCCATCTCCTAAGTAACCGGTCTGTAAATGGATTGCACAATCTACATCCGGGTGTGACAGTGTGGGAACAATGAAAGCACATAAATCAAAACTGCACTGTGTCCTAAATGTGCTATATTGTCAGTTTGGTATTTATTTACATTAAGTTTTTTTTTTTTTTTTTTTTTTTTTTTGAGAGGTTTTTGCTCTAGGGTGCGTGCACTCACCAGACAGAGTGAGACATAGAGACAGAAAGTGAGAAATCACCCCCTGGGGGGATGGCCACGCTGCAATCCCTTCTCCTCCATTCTCTTCTCGGGATCTTGGGCACACATGCACACGCGCCCAGCGTGAGTTTAAGCCACCGGATCCGGGACTCAAACCTCGGTCGACTACATGGGAGTCCAGCGACATAGCCATTATGCTAACTGCTAGTCCCATCACTGTACATCTTTACAGTATATAACCTGGTCCCTACATTGAGTTTTGACCCATGCAGAGTCCCATCCAAATGCCTTTGTGTAATTTCATAGGAAGGACATTTCAAAGCAACCCCCTGGCTGATTTTGAAGGGACCATTCCTCCAGCGTGTCTGCTGAACCCCTCAGAACGGAGCTGCTGCCTGGTGCAGTGGGGGCCGGATGAAGTCCGAGATGACACCGGCAGGAGAGCGGTCGGTCTTCTGGAGAGTATTTCAAATTAGTTGCCTGTGTGTCACTGTATAAGCTTCTGCCACTTGGGCACTAATAGATTTTTAATATTTTAAACATTTTTTAAGACCACCTGCTTTTAGTTTTCATTACTGGGGCCCAAAAATAGATTCAAGTTTTGGAATAGCCCATAAAGCAGTACTTACAGGAAGCTGGATCCCACATGGCTGACTGCAGTTTGAATCCCAGCCTTAAATCTTTTTTTTTTTTTTTTTTCTTTTTGGAGAGGTTTTTGCTACAGGGCACGTGCAATCGCCAAAAAGACAGAGAAAGACAGAGAGACAGAAAGTGAGAAATCACCCTCCGGGGGGATGGCCACACCGCAATCCCTTCTCCTCCATTCTCCTCTCGGGATCTTGGGCACGCATGTACACATGCCCGGCGTGAGTTTAAACCACCGGGTCTGGGACTCGAACCACGGTCGACTACATGGGAGTCCAGCGACATAGCCATTACGCCAACTGCTGGTCCCTCCCAGCTTTCAATCTTGACAAGATGGAGAAATGGAGGAAAAGAGATGGCAGCATGAGCATGCCTGGTTTAGGGTTGGGGGTGCTTTTTTTTCTGTGTCTGTCTAGTTAGTACACATGCCTTCTGGCAATTAAACAAACAAATGAAAAGACTGCTAGGCCTGGAAGTGACATGGTGGTTAAGGCAACTGGATCTCACATGGCCAATCCTAAGGACTGGACAGCTTGAAAAATATGCCAGGCTTATACGTATGTGTGTCCCCAATCCTGAGGGAATAGAGGAAAAGAGATTGTGGCATGGCCATCCTTTCTCTCTCTCTCTTTCTCCAGCAAGTACATGTGCAAAATTTAAAAAGAAAGAAAGTGGATCTAAGATTTTGGCCCTGCTATTGCAGTAAGAAGGAGTGCCCATGGGTGATCTTCCCAAGTCCTGGCCGAAGGGTGTCCCGTGGCCCAGAGGGTTGTCATGTCCAGTCGTTTGACTCTGGGACACTCTAAGCACTTCACTGACATTACCACTTCTTTTTTTTTTTTTTTTTTTTTGGAGAGGTTTTTGCTATAGGGCGCGTTCGCTCGCCAGACAGACAGAGAGAAACAGAGAGACAAAAAGCGAGAAATCACCCCCCAGGGGGGATGGCTACGCAGCAGTCCCTTCTCCTCCATTCTCCTCTAGGGATCTTGGGCACGCATGTACACACGCCCGGCGTGTTTTAAGCCACCGGGTCCGGGACGAGAACCGTGGTCGACTACGTGGGAGTTCAGCGACATAGCTATTAAGCTAACTGCTGGTCCCTGACATTACCACTTCTGACCCAACCAGCAACCCACACTCTGCTTCTCCTTTGCAAATGCAAAACTTGACATGACGACGGAGTCAGCTGAGGCCATGGGTGCCTCTCTAAAACTAAAATTCTGAGCTCTTCTATTTAATAGACATACAACATGGACACTTTAACATAAAACCAATGAAATACTTAGATGTGTATAATATTGAGTGATGTCTATCCAAAAAAAAAGAGAATGTATATTTAATAATTCTACAACTAAGTATCTCTCTACAGGAAGAGAGAGGAAGGAAAATGCAGTCAATGATCAATTTCTGCTATTGGAAATAGAGTGTGTGTCACTGAACATCAGGGATACAATCCGAGAGGCACCTGTTAGGTGATCACAACGTCATGCAGACATGACAGAGTATGCTTGACAGACCTTGGCCACACAGGATAGTCTGTGTAGCCTTGTGGGTGCTCCTCCAATGACCGATCATTATTAGGTTGTATACTAGTGAGACACCATTTTATCTCTTGCATCACAATAGCGTTAATGATGGTTTGGTTAATGATGATTAGGTTTTAGTTAATGGTGGTTAGGTTTCTTAATAGGGGAATGGTAGATTTATGGACTAAAGGATATTGTAGGTTTTGAGAGATTATTTTTCTGACTTCCCCAGCTCACTTATTTATTTATTTATTTATTGAGAGGTTATTTTTGCTATAGGGCACGTGCACTCGCCAGAAAGACAGAGAGAGACAGAGAGACAGAAAGCGAGAAATCACCCCCCAGGGGGGATGGCCACGCCACACTCCCTTTCCTCCATTCTCCTCTCAGAATCTTGGGCACGCACGCACACATGCCTGGCGTGAGTTTAAGCCACCGGGTCCGGGACTCGAACCGCAGTTGACTACATGGGAGTTCAGCGACATAGCCATTACGCTAACTGCTGGTCCCATCACTACATCTTTACAGTATACAACCTGGTTTTCCCCAGCATGAATAGGTGCATAATAGTCAAGCCAAAGACATTACCACATACATTATGAACAGGTAACTTTTCATTTTTGTGTCTACTAAATGTTGTTTTTATTCCCTGATCCCCTTCTATGCTATCTCTAGTATCTCTAGTATCCATAGTCTCCCTGCTATTATACCTTCCAATCTTTCCGTTTTTGCCATAGATTGCAGAGAGTTGGTATATATTAAGCAAGGACATTCAACGCCTGTCTTTCATTGTCTGGCTCACTTAGCATTAAGTCTTCCATGTGTGTCCACTTTACATCAAATGTCAGGGTCTCATTGCTTTTTATGTCTCAGTAGTATTCCATAGAGTACATGTGCCACATTTTTTCAATCCACTTGTCTGTTCTTGGATATTTGGATTGATTCCATGTCTTAGTAATTATGAATAATGCTGCAATAAACATGAATTTGCAAATGTTTTTCTGACTGAGTGACTTCCTATCCTTGGGGTAGATACATAAAAGTGGAATTAGTGGGTCATATAGTAGTTCCATTTGTAGGTTTCTGAGCAACCTCTATATCATTATCCACAATAGTTGTACTAATTTACGTAGCCATCAACAGTGTAAGAGGGTTCCCTTCTCACTGCAGCCTCGATAGCACTTATCATTCTTTACTTTTTTAACCTTAGCCATTCTGACTGGGGTTAAGTGATATCTCATTGTGGTTTTGATTTGTATTTCCTTTATGACTTTAAACATTTTTTTTTTCATTTGCTCTTGGCCATTTGCATGCCTTCCTCGGAGAGGTTTTTTTTTTTTTTTTTTTTTTTTTTTTTTTTTTTTTTTTTTTTTTTTGAGAGGATTTTTTGCAATAGGGAGCGTGCACTCGCCAGATAGACAGAGAGAGACAGAGAGACAGGAAGTGATAAATCACACCCCAGGGGGGTTGGCCACGCTGCAATCCCTTCTCCTCCGTTCTCCTCTTGAGATCTTGGGCACACACGCACACGTGCCTGGCGTGAGTTTTAAGCCACCGGGTCCAGGACACAAACCATGGTCAACTACATGGGAGTCCAGCAACACAGCCATTACGCCAACTGCTGGTCCCAGAGAGTTTTCTATTCAACTCATTTGCCCACCTTTTAAATCACCTTTTAAATGAATTTTTTCTTTTCTTTTTGCAGGTAAGCTGTTTGAGCTCCCCATATATTCTGGTTATCAGTACCTTATCTGAGGCACAGTTTGCAAATATATTCTCCCATTGTGAGGGTTGTCTCCTCACCCTAATTATTGTTTCTTTTGCTAATGTAGAAGCTTTTTAGATGGATGTAGTTCCACTTGTCTATGTTTGGGATTATTGCCTGTGCTTTGGGGGTCTTATCTAGGAAGTCTTTGCCTACTCTGGTGTCTCCAAGAGTTTCCTCTGTGTTTTCCACCAATAGTTTGAGATTTTATGTTTAGATCCTTGATCCATTTTAGATTGATTTTTGTTAAAGGTGAGAGATAGGGGTTCAGTTTCCTTTTTCTGCATGTAGATATTTCGTTTTTCCAGCACCATTTGCTGAAGAGATTTTCTTTGCCCCCAGCTCACTTTAAACTCTTCAATGTTTCTGTTTTTAATCATCCCTCCCTACATCTAAATGCCCAGAAGAATATGAGCCTGCAGATCCACCTACACAGGGTATGTAAGCATGGGATAGAGTTTTGGTTTATTTTAATTGCCAGAGAGCATGTATGCTCACCCGAGACAGAGAGAGGAAGAACGAAGGTACTCCTCAATGGGACACGCTATAGCACAATCTTCTCTCTTCCATTTCCCTTGTCAGTCAGGATTTGGGGCACCCATGCACACATGCTTGGCATAATTTTCAAGGTGTGGGGCCAGGATTTGAATCCTGATCAACCATGTGGGATCCAGCTCCCTTAACCCCGAGGCACAGAACCAGCCCCTGCACAGTTGTCATGCACTACAGTCAAATCCTGGTGGCTCAAGGCCCGGGGGTCACAGTTGTCATTGCCCCAGGAATCCTCTCTCTTTCAGAAAAGGGACAACTTTGGGATGGAGAAGTTCTGGGCCTAGCCGGGCCCATGGGTACCCACCCCAGTCACTTTGTAGGAGCCTTGGGGGCTCCCGGGCAGCTCTCAGCCTTGTGGGGTGGTGGTGTAGCAGCAGCTGCCGCAGGGCTGGGCTGGGCCACTGAGCATTGGCAGGGTGGAGGCCATGGCTCCCTGGACCTCCCTTTCACCCAGAATCATGGGGTATTTTGATGGCAAAGACTTCTACCACTGTGGCTATTAGAAGAATGAGCAGGACAATGGCTCCAATGGCATGTGGGCACAGTCCATGACAGTACAGGATTAGCAGGACCTTATGGACAGGGGATGGCGAAGCAGCAGGAAATATGTGTACAAACCTGCCATGAATCCAACATGTGCCCTCAGTACACCGTAAGGTGCCAACCTTCGTATCTGAGTCAAAATATCACAAGAAGGATTTTAAAACTATGTTCAAGTTTTTGGCCAAAGGGAAGATTTCCAAAGGAAAAGTGAGGGTGAGCCCATGAGTCCATGATGTAGGCACTGCTATGGGTGACTCTGCATTAAGAAATAAATTGCACATACATTGTGATCTTACAACACTCAGAGATGACCTCCGAGAGAGCTTGGAGGATGAGAGAAGAAAGGAAAAAATTTGAAGAAGCAAGAATGTCCTAAATTGATTCAATCATAAGATGTGGAAAAGAAGCTGGGTTCTGGTGAGCTATCACATTTGGTTCAGGTTCACACAGTTCCTAAGCCAGGCTCAGGGGCTGATTTGAGTAGGCCTCTGGGTTAAAAAGCGATGGAAATACGGGAAGAAAGGCAAAGGTTAAAGCTGATGCAGTGAAATCCAGTGGGAGAACTGGAGCCACCACCTTCGTTCTCACCAAAGGCGGAATCCAACCAGCCTAAATCCCTCGAAGAGTTCATTTTTGATCTGTTACCAGAGAATGCATCACCCGAGTTAGAGACAGGGCGGGGAGATCATCTCCAGGTTCTCAGCTCAAAGCCACATTTCAGGAGTCTTACCAGGTCTGTAAACGTTACCAGATGGTTATCCACAAAGACCCACCTGATAAACCAACTGGGGGCCAGTTCCCAAGATCCCTTTGGAGGCAGAGAATCCCCCAGTGGGCTGGACTGTGGTTATGGCTCCTTTCCCCAGCAGTCCTGGCTCGACGGAAAGATCACTGCCGTGGTGGTGCTGGTGGTGGTGGGGTGGGGTGGATCCACATCCTTCCACACTGTGTATCCTCTGTGTATCTGTGCCTCAGTCCTGATGATCCACTTCTGTCCCTGGGTGTCTACGCTGTACGACTAGACAACCACATAAGGGCATTTCTCCACTCAGCTTTTACTCCATGGGTTTCTACAGCCATTCATGGCCCAAGATGAAATGTAAGTCGGAAGAGACCCTCTGCTTTGTCGTGTCCTGAGACATCTGTTTGGGTGCCAGTTGAGCCGGGCCTGCCTTCCTGGAAAACTCTAAGTACTGCCGTTTCAGCCAGGACGCAGGCACAGTGGGCAAAGGCCGCAGTCAAGAGCCTGGCTGTGGCAGGCGTTTCACAAGAAAGCCATCATGCCTTGTGTTGTTTATCAGAAATACCAGAAAGGCCCAAGTGGGGAGTCCCTTGTGCTGCCCTAGGAAAGCCTGTGGGGCAGGCCTGTCCTGGAAGGGTGCTGTTCAGAAGCTGAAGTGAGCTCCAGACACCCTTGCTATCGGCGTCATGCGGGGGAGACACGCCATAGCCCATGTTCAGTACCCCAGAGACATCCTGTAACACCCACAAACCAGACTGTTTTATTTCTTCAAGGTTTTTGCCATAGGGAGTGTCCCAGAGAGACAGATAGAGAGAGACAGAGAGAGCTAGTGAGAGGGAAAGTGAGAAATCACCCCCCAGGGTAGATGGCCATGCCACCATCCCTTCTCATTCTACTCCTATGACTTGGGGCACACACACCCAGTGTGTTTTTCAAACAGCCAGGTCTGGGACATGAACCGTGGCAGTCCATATGGGAGTCCAGTACTTTAAATTACATCACCCACTGGTCTCAGACTTCTTTATTTTGACTCTCCTACGACTTTTCTAGAATATTTTGTGGCAATGTATTTGTGGGAATCTCATGGTTCATACAAAGATTTTTAAAATATGTTCTGACCTAGCTCCATAACTGGGATTTATCATTTTGGAGGTTTGTTTCTGGAAGTTATCCTAAACTTCTCTGCTGTTCCTACTTTGGAAAGTAAAATCAAGAAGTGAACCTAAGTACTTGAATCACAGTTGTGCTTTCTTTGTACTGTGAGAGAATTAAAACAGAGTACTTCCTCAGACCCATTGAAAACATTAGTTCAGGGAGCGTTGGACTTCCACGTGGCCGACTGCAGTTCAAGTCCTGGACCCAGAGGCTTAAAACTCACTCCAGGGACATGTACACAAGTACCCAAAAATCTCGAGAGGAGAATGGAGAAGGGATTAAGGCATGGCCATTCCCCCTAGGTGTGATTTCTCACGTTCTCTCTCTCTCTGTCTCTCTGGCAAGTGCACATGCCCTATAGCAAAACTCCTTCTCTAAAAAATAATAAATAAATAAATTGGGACCAGCAGACAGCATAATGGTTATGTCACTGGACTCTTACATAGTAAACCACAATTTGAATCCTGGATCCACTGGCTTAAAACTCACGCCGGGTGTATGTGCGTGTGTGCCCAAAATTCTGAGAGGAGAATGGAGGAAATGGGATTGCCGAGCAGCCATCTCCCCAGAGGGTGATTTCTCACTTTCTGTCTCTCTGTCTCTCAGGCCAGCACATGAGCCCTATAGCAAAAATCTCCCTAAAAAAAATAAGTAAATAAATAAACATTAGTTCACATGTAGAAAGTCTTATTCATCAATTAGAAAATATGTCTTCTCAAGAGAACAAAACTGCTGACATTCAGTGTTCAATATTACCTTGCTGCCAAATGCTATATAATGTAGTTCGATGGAGAACTTGGAAAAGGCAGTACAAACAGTAAAAAGAATCTTGCATTAGCCTTGGGCGTCCATTTGACCAGAGTTCTGCTGTTCAGTGTCTCGGCATAGTTGTTTGTTTGTTTTCCCCAGAATAATTGTTACTAGAGGTCCCTTTTACTCTGAAAAGTATATGGGTTAGGGGACCAGCAGTTGGTGTAATGGCTATGTCGCTGGACTCCCATGTAGTCAACCACAGTTCAAGTCCTGGACCCGGTGGTTTAAACTCACTCCGGGTGCGTGTGCGTGCATGCCCAAGATCCCGAGAGGAGAATGGAGGAGAAGGGATTGTGGCGTGGCCATCCCCCCCGGGCAGGGGTGATTTCTCGCTTTCTGTCTCTCTGTCTCTCTCTGTCTGTCTGGCGAGCACATGCGCCCTGTAGCAAAATCCTCTCCAAAAAAAAAAAAAAAGTATATGGGTTAGTACAATGAAATATGTAATTACCTTAAAGAAAAAAGAAGAGCAGAGAAGAAGGAGAGAAGAGAAGAAAAAAGAAGAGAAAAGAGAAAAGAAAAGAGACAGTTTCAGGGAGGGGCTGGTTCCGGGGAGAGACTGTCCGGGGTCTGGATTGTCAAGGGATGTCAAAGACAGTTCAGAGGCTGCCTCTTCATGAAGACTTCTGACCAGAGGAGAGGGAGCAGGACCCGACTCCATGCCAAACAGTGTCTCTCCTCTGCACCCCGGGTGTCGGGTCACCGCCGGGTCTGATCTGCTCACTCTGCGACTGACTTGTGGCTAACAGGCTTTTCAGGCCTTCCAGGCCACGCTGCCTTCCGCCCTACGTCGCTCTTCTCCTGCTCCGGCCACGTGAACTGTGCCCCTGTCCTGGTCACCAGTTGACCCTTCCACCTCCTGCCCAAGCCTCAGCTCCCACGCACATCTCCGCCCTGGACCTGCGGCCTGGGCAAGCCTGTGTGTCCAGGTACCAGCTGGGTGCCCCACAGGCTCTCCTGGGTGCTGAACTCTGCGTGTCCAAACATCAATGCCGTCAGGCCCCCTCTTCCTCCCTGTTCCTGCTCACAGTTGCTGCAACCGGGACCCCGAGGGTACTTTTCTCTCTTCTGTCCCGGACCCCAATTTTCCTCTAGACTTGCAGATTCCACTTTCTAAATATGCCTTCACTCCGTTTCCTCGTGCCCCTCTGCCTTGTCACTTCTGTATCGTCTCTTTGCTTCCACATGTGCGACATCCCCATAGCTAACGTATCTTGTATTGTCCCTCCACAGTTGAGATCAGCAGCTACTCTAAGTTGTTCTAGGGCGTTGTTTAAAACCGTTTCCTGGGTCTGCCTGGGGCGGGGTGGCTAAGGAGGCTGCATCCCATGGGGCTGACTAATGGGTCATTTCCCAGATCCAGTGGCTTGACAACCGTGCTGACACGTGTGTGCGTGCCCCAAATCCCAAAGACAGGGAGGGATGGAGGAGCAGGTGTCGTGATGTGACCATCTCCCAAAGGGGAGTATTTTCTCATTCTTTTTCTTTTTATTTCTCTAAGGCAAGTACCTGTACCACGTGGCAAATTAAAAAAAAATTTCCTTAATGATTGATTTATCAAATGAAACTTTACTTAAAATATAACCTTCTTGGGGATTTTTTTCATCCATGTAAACATCACATTCTTTTTAGTTTGTTCGGGGAAATTTAAGGAATTGGTTACCACATCTCATTAATATTTTCTCACAAAGTAGTCCCATCACTTTTTGCAAGTAAAACTTTATTCCAATAACCCCCAATTTATAGCTCCACCCTTGATGTCTCTGACTTCTAGACTTTTAGGCCCACTGCATTCTCTCTCTCTCTCCTTTTTTTTAGATTTTATATATATATATATGTATGTATATATATATTAAGCTACTGGGTGTGTTGTGCTCAGCAGAGAGAGGCAGAGGCAGAGAGAGGAAAAGTGAGAAATCACCTCCCATGGGGAATGGCCACACCACAATCCCTCCTCCTCCATTCTCCTGGGATTTGAAGCACACTCACATAAGCGCCTGGTGCGATTTTCAGGCCACTGGCTCAGGACTCAAACTATGGTCGGCCATGTGGGAGTCTAGTACCTTAATCACCCTGCCACTGCTGGCTCCTCCACTGCATGCTCAGTGTCACCTCTTGGATGTCTCTCAGGCACCTCACACTTAGCAAGTCTAAAGCTGAACTAAGATTCCCCGCCTCGCCAAAGCCCTGGTCTTCTAGCATTTACCCCCATGAATGCACAGCAGAAGCCCAGCCACACACACCAGACGGCTGTGGGAGACAAGTACGCTCAACATCTTTCTCCTCACCCGCACCTCGATTAGTGATCAAGCCCCTCAACTGTGCCTTCTAAATATTCTTCTGACCATCCACGTCTCTCCAGGCAGCATCACCACACGGTTAACTGCTGTGTTATTTCACATCGCGGGCGGGACAACAGTTCTCCCATGACCAGTTGGTTCCCTTCTCATCTGTCCTCCCCACTGTAATTGGAGTGATCTCTGCCTGTCGCTGGACTCCCATGTAGTCGACCGCGGTTTGAGTCCCAGATCCAGTGGCTTAAAACTCATGCTGGGCGCGTGTGCGTGCGTGCCCAAGATCCTAAGAGGAGAATGGAGGAGAAGGGATTGCGGCGTGGCCATCTCCCCCAGGGGGTGATTTCTCGCTTTCTGTCTCTCTGTCTCTCTCTGTCTGTCTGGTGAGCACACGCGCCCAACAGCAAAAATCTCTCCAAAAAAAAAAAAAAAAAATGCAATTCTAGTAAAATCAATCCATTCCCATTTATTTTGGGAAACAGAGATTGTGTCCAATTCTGCCGTTGCTGGGTTTTGTATTTGTATTATACATCTTGGTGGGTTTTGACAAAGGCAGATTTCTGCACAGACTCAGTGTTTACAAGTTCTGCCCTGCATCTGTGGGGGTGGGGAGGAGCATTAGCTCCCAGGGCCTCGAAGGGCTCCCAGAGCTCCTGGGCCAGCGCTGCAGCACCGCCAGCCCCATTGGGAGGGCCCTGTTTTCCGCTTACTCCTGCGGGGAGCTGGTCTCGCAGAGGCAGTACTCAAAGCAGCTATTTTAAAGCCGCCAACCTGCACCAACAGGACCAGCTAGCAAAGCAGCCAGCCTGGACAGGGCCGGCTGTACCCGAGTCCACAGAGCGAGAGGACGAGGCACTGCTGTATACGGTTTGGGATCCTTTGACTCAAAACGCCACTCGCCTTACAGAGGAGACAGGACATCTCCTTCCGTTTGTTTCCTGGAAAGAGTTGCACCTTCCCCTTCCTAAGCATGGCTGTTGCAGGTTGCCTGTGGCCCAGAGCACCCTGAAACCCAAGACAAAAGCTCCAGGGACCAACAGGTGGTATAATGGTTAGGTTACTGGACTCCCACATGGCTGACAGCGGTTCCAGTCCCAGGCCCGGTGGCTTGAAACTCACACTGGGCACATGTGTGTGTGTACTCAAAATCCCAAGAGGAGAATGGACGAGAAGGGATTGTGGCATGGCCATGCCCCTGGGGGATAATTTCTCACTTTCGGTCTCTCTGTCTCTATCTCTCTGGTGAGTGTGTGCACCCTGTAGCAAAAATCTCTCTCTCTCAAAAAAAAAGAAAAAATAAGAAAAGCTCCAGAGCCAGCCCCTTAGCACAGTGGTTAAGCACTATGCAGGGAGAGCCAGATCCCACGTGGCTGACCATGGTTCAAGTCTCAGCCCCAGCAGGTTGGAACACACATCACTCATGCGTGCCCAGGATCCTAACGGGATGAAAAATGTGACCAGGCCCTGCTGTGGGTGCTGCCCCCTCACTGCCCCTCTCTTCTTCTCTTGCACATGCACACATTCTCTGGCATACAAAAAGGAAATGTTTATAAAAGCAATTGCTGTAAATCTGATCATCACTATCCTTCTCACTTTACACTGGACAGTCTCAACTGTTCCATTTGGCTTGAAAAATGCTTCGCCCTCAGAGCACACAGGACATGCGCTGGTTCTGATGCATTTCATAGAAATGTGTTTTAAATGTGCACCTAGGGAGAGACGGTACTGTGCCAGGCTAGGGAAGCGAGGCAGGGGCATTGCCCGGGTGAGAGCACATGTGTGTCAGATGAACCTGGGTCAGCAGGAGGGCTGTGGGCCTGCTGACCCTGCCTGGACACGAGCGTACTGGGCTTGGGGACGCCGGGAAAGGCCGAGGTGTGTCGCGGCTGGAGGAACCCGGGTGTTGGCCCGGCACAAAGTCCTTGAAGACAGGCTGTCTGCAGGGAAAGAGCCAGACGAAGTCTGAGTCCCTCCTGCTGGTGTAACCGTGCCCGAGGCTGGCTCCACGTAATCCACCCGGGCACGATTGCATCAATGTTTTGGTTCATTAAAATCTCGCACCTGGGTCACCATGTGGGGAGAGGCGAAATAAACTATGAGTGCGGCCCAAACCACAGCCCGCGCTTTGAGCTGCTCAGACTGGCCATGACTTGATATCCAGGTTAAAACACAAAAATGGCCCAGCCTGGGGTGCAACCAGTAGCACCCAGAGCTGCAATGCTGGAAGCACACGGCTGAGCACAGGTTCGAATCCCTGGGTCCACCTGAAAACACGCTGGGTGTGTCTCCAAGATGCGGAGGAGCTGGAGGGTTGTGGGAGGGGACTGCGGCGTGATGAGAGCCCGTCAGGGGTTCTTTTCTCTCTCTCTCTCTCCTTCTTCTCTCTGTCAGGTGTGCACCCACGTACTCTCTTTCAAAATAAAAACAGGGACCAGCAGTTAGTGTAATGGCTATATCGCTAAACTCCCATGTAGCCAACTGCGGTTCGAATCCCGGACCTGGTGGCTTAAAGTCAGGTCAGGCGCGTGTGCGTGTGTGCCCAAGATCCCAAGAGGAGAATGGAGGAGAAGGGATTGCGTTGTGGCTATCCCCCCTGGGGGGGGGGGGGTGATTTCTCGCTTTCTGTCTCTCTCTCTCTCTTTCTGGCGAATGCACACGCCCTATAACAAAAACTCTCTCCAAAAACAGAAAATAAATAAATAAATAAATAAAATGAAAAATAAAAACAGACGACCACACACACAAACAGAAAACCTATTCAAGCTTCCTTGATTGCTCTGCTTTTCCAGGAATCAAGGGTTTGCATAGGTGGTAGGCAAGGGTCCCTCCGTGCATGCCCCCGCACACGTGCCCCCACACACGTGTGCACACACACACATATACACAGTTCCTGTGAGCAAGCCCCACCTCCGCATGACCAGGCCATCACCTGGGACGGTTTCACTGTTTGTAAGAACATAGGGAACAAAAGCCCGCTTGTCAGCAGGGAAGTCCTCGCCATGGGGGAGGCCGTGGGAATTGAAAGGCTTGTCTTCAGACATTTTCAAAATGATGGCCAATTTAGCCAAATTGGGCAAAAGTGCATCAGGTTTCACAAATTTGGGAATGTTTATTTAAATCTTTAAAACATATGTTGCCACAGCTGCGTTTAGCATAAAATTATGATGAAAATAATCCTAATGAAAATGACGGCGTATTTATACAACGCCTTCCAGCCAGCCAGCGCCAACCCGCCGCACGACTGATCCCAGCAGGCCTCACTACACCCCTCTGAGCTGCGGCAGAAATATTCGTTCCAACTCGCAGATGAAGAAACTGGGACGTGCACAGGTTATCCGCTGCTCAGTAGATTACATTCTGCCCAGCCTGACTTCCCACCTGTGTGGGGACACGCCCAGGGAGGAGGTTCTTTGATTTTCTTTTAAAAAAATAATTATTGGGACCAACAGATGGCATAGCAGTTACGTCACGGGACTCCCACTGGCCACCTACAGTTCGTTCAAGTTTGAAACTGAGGTTTGAAACCGATGGTCCGTACGTGTGCACACATGCCTAGAATCCCAAGAGAAAAATGAATGGAGGAGAAGCGACTGAGGCATGGCCATCCCCCCGGGGGTGATCTCTCACTTTTTATCTCTCTGTCTCTCTGGTAAGCACACATGCCCTCTAGCAAAAATCTCTCTCTTAAAAAAATTATTATTATTATTTATTTAATTCTATTCATTATCGTTTTTAAATTTGCAGGTAGGTCAGAGGCGCTTACTAGAGACAGAGAGAGAGAGAAAGGAGAGAAAGTGAGAAAGCAAGCCGCCAGGTCTGGGACTCGAACCACGGTCAGCAGGTTCTGCAAAGGGACAAGGGCATGGCAGCTCTGCCCCACCCTGCCCTCCTGACCCAGGGAGACGGGGTGAAGGACACTGCCGGCCTTCGAGCACATTCTTTCTAGGATTTCGCTGTGTGGATGCGGGTTTGACATTGTCTTCTCCGAGGGTGAGAGCGGAGAGGATGCAGAAAACCTTCCATCCTGGGCTTGGCTGATGGGGAACCCAAGAAAGGAAGGGGCGAGCTCAGGGTGCCACCCAGCAAGGGCCGGGAATCAGCCTGCACCGTTCCAGAGCTTGTCTTCCTGCTTTTATTTATTTGTTTGTTTGTTTATTTATTTATTTTAATTTGACCAGAGAGAGAGAAAGAAAGTGAGAAAGCAAACTGCCAGGTCCGGGACTTGAACTGCTGTTGGCCTTGTGAGAGCCCATCACCCTTTACCACCACGCCACCTGCTGGCCCCTCTGGGTTTTTTTAAATGCTGAAAAATGGTAAGAGCGTTTTTACGAAGTGCCCTTCAGTTTGGCCTGCAGAATGTGGTCTTTGCTACGTCTAGGCTCTGGGTGAGCGATGGAGATGACCCAAGCCCGCCAGCATACTGCCATCTGGTGGCTGAGCATCCCCGTGGCTTTCTGCCAGCTGCTGGCTCCTCTCGCACACCTCCTCGGCCCCGTAGTTAATGCAGTTGTCTGGGTGTGCAAGTGCTCTACCTTAGAACGTGTGACACTAACACCCAGCACACGCGTTCACGCGGATCTTGAACACAACAGGCTTTACCAAAGCACTCAGTCTGGCCGCTTTCAGCAGCACATCGTCAATTACAGTTTTAAAGTAGGAAAGAAAGTTTTTGCTTCATCTCTGCCAGTCAGTCTTGATGTTGGGTATGTGCTTTCCAAATTCAATAAAAAATTGCCTTCCTTCCATTCAGAAAAATATTCCATGTGGCCATTTGTGCCAAAACCTGAATTCACTTCTGACCAGGAAAAGACATCCTCTAGAAATAGAGGAGAAAAACAACGCTTTGAGTGGCTTCTAGGCTTTATCTAAACTTGAATGCTCAGCACCCCGCGAGATATTTAATTTGAGTGAAGCGTGTTTGTCTAAGCATGGAGTAGGGCTTTTATTCCTTTTCCCACCGAGACCTGCGGGAACAGCTTGGGGAGCTGGAGGTACGCTGGGCTCTTCCTGCAGAAGGACCTCTCACCCTGCCTGGTTAGCTGTTCTCTAGTGAACAGAGGAAAGCCACTCATCCCTTCTGAACCTGATTTCTGACATGTAAAGTGGTGAAGATTAAAACTTGACACAGAGCATTCCCAAAGGAGACCCCAAATGAATGAAGATTCCCTTCTCTATCAGCCACCTACCTCCACATCTATAAAGATTACCCAAGTCAGTGTATATGTGTGTCTGGTGTGTGTGTGTGTGTGTGTGTGTGTGCGCGTGGGTATGGTTTAGATATGTAAATATAGTGTGTATTCTACCACAATATCATTATCTAAAACGTTAATATGTCTTTCTTATGGAGTCTTCTAAGAAAAAATGTGGTTTAGATATCAACAGAAATGATCTCTGAGGAATAGAGTAATGAACAAGTTTCATTTTCTTCTTTATACTTTCCTGATTTTCTAAGTTTGCTGTCATTTATAATGAAGCTGTTCTACATTTCTAAAAGCTAGTTTTTAGAAAAGACCTGTCTTCTTTAGGGAAAACAAAGTCAAGTTCTATTTAGTATAGTAGGGGAAAAAATCTAGAAAGGCTTAACCAAAAACTTCTTTTTTTTTTTTTTTTGGAGAGGTTTTCGCTATAGGGCACGTGTGCTCGCCAGACAAAGAGAGACACAGAGACAGAAAGTAAGAAATCACCCCCCAGGGGGATGGTCATGCCACAATCCCTTCTCCTCCATGCTCCTCTCGGGATCTTGGGCATGCACACACACGCGCCCGGCGTGAGTTTTAAGCCACCGGGTCCAGGACGTGAACCGTGGTCGACTATGTGGGAGTCTAGTGACATAGCCATTACGCTAACTGCTGGTTCCCCAAAAAACTTCTAATCGTATATAAAAGGAAATTGAAAATTGAAGCTCAGAGATCATTTCTTATATTGTTTTTTTTTTAACAAAATTTTTACTATCTAACATTTCTTTTGCTCTTTGAATTTGCTGAAGACCTTTATACATGTGTTCTTCCCCCATGTAACAAGCTTCTGATCAGAACAGGTTGGTATTCATCTTCCCATTTCCTATTAATTTTTATTAACATATAATAATTACATATATCTGAGGGGTACAATGTAATTTTTCAGTACAGTATGTATTGACCGAATCAGGACAATTAGCATATCTATCATCTGAGCCCTTTTTTCACTACTTCATTTGGGAACACTCAAAGCCCTCTTTTTAGTTCATCTGAGATATACAATAACTTTTTATTACCTGTAACCACTCTATTGTGTTTTATAACCCTAAGAATTGTTCCTCTTATCCTTCTGTAATTTTGTTCCTATTCATCAACATCCCTCTATTTCTCCACTCCCTCGTCCTTCCTGACCCATCCAAACAGCCCAGCTGTCCCCGAGCTCTCTGCCGTGACCATAGAGGAGGTGGGAGTGTGGCCCTGAGACGCTGCTCAGTACCCTGCCCATCTGACCCTTGGAAGGTGGCGGCCCTCTCCCTTCCTTTGTTACAAGTTCACTGTGAAATGTCCGGGCTGTTCATGGAGCCTCTGGTTTGCAGATTTGCGCAGGCAGACTTAGCTGACGTCAGTGTAACAGTGACACCAGGCCATATGCTTGTACACAGCCTGTATGAAGGGCCTTCCAGTCACTGCTTTTGTCTGGGACCTAAGGATCCCCCAAATGGGGAGCTGAAAACCAGGGCTAGGATGAGGGTGAGGCCAACCAGGCACTCACTTCAGGAGCCAAATTTAAGAGGATGACAAAAACTCATTAATCAGGACGAGCAGATGGTGCAATGGTTACATTGTTGGACTCCCACATAGTCGACCCTAGTTCAAGGCCCTGACCCGGCAGCTTAAAACTCACGCCGGCCAGACCATTCGATGGTATAATAGTTACATTGTTGGACTCCCACATAGTTAACCACAGTTCGAGTCCTGGACCCAGCAGCTTAAAACTCACACCAGCAGAACATGGCATAATGTTCTGGACGTTGCCGGACTCCCATGTAGTCGACTGCGGTTCTTGTCCTGGACCCAGTGGCTTAAAACTCACGCCAGGTGCATGTGCATGTGTGTCCAAGATCCCAAGAGGAGAATAGGGGAGAAGGGATTGCACTGTGGCCATCACCCCCAGGAGAGTGGTTTCTCACTTTCCATCCCTGTCTGTCTCTGTCTCTCTGGTGAGTGTGCATGCCCTATAGCAAAAAATGTATTTAAAAAAAACTCATTAATCAAAGTAAATAAGATTTAATGCAATATTTTTCAAAAATCAAAATTAGAAAAATCTATAAGAAAGACATATTAACATTTTAGATAATGATATTGTGGTATAGTAAACAATATACTGGGACCAGCAGTTAGCATAATGGTTATGTCACGGAACTTCCATGTAGTTGATCACAGTTCGAGTCCCAGACCCGGTGGCTTAAACTCACACCACTCACGTGTGTGTGTGCGTGCCCAAGATCCCAAGAGGAAAATGGAGGAGAAGGGATTGCAGTGTGGCCATCCCCCCTGGGGGGTGATTTCTCACTTTCTGTCTCTCTGTCTCTCTCTGGTGAGCGCATGCACCCTATAGCAAAAACCTCTTTAAAAAATTAAACAAAGAAACAAACAAACAATATACTTACATAGTAACTAGTCTTTGTTCCAGAGCTCCTAAAACTGCTAGAATTTCCTGGTGACAGGAGCTTCTTCTGTTATTCATACCAAGTCCCTTCAGTCATACATGGGTTTATCTTAATGAGGTGACTCTAGTGGGACTCTATAAACAGCTTCAGGAAGGAGGCTGCTTGCCGGGGTGAGCAACTGGCAGATTAGAGAGTTGGAACTTTGAGCCTCGCCAGACTTCCAGGGAGGGGAGAGGGTCCGGGGTTCAGTCCTTGAGTTCAGTCCTTGTGGCCAATGATTCAATCATGCCTGTGTGAAGAAACCTCCATAAATATAACCCCTAAATGGTGGGGTTCAGAGAGCTTCCGGGTGAGTGAGCACATTGAGGGGCTGACCTGTCCTGAGAGGGCTGAAACTCTGCACTTCACTGCCACGGGACTCTTCCTGAGTTCTTTTTTCTTTCTTCTTCTTCTTCTTTTTTTTTTTTTTTTAAACATACTATTATTTATTTTTCTTAATTCCATATTATTATTATTATTATTATGTTTTTAAACATTCAATCCTACACATCATTTGGTTTGTAAAGAGAATTTACCTGACATGAAATGCACCTCAGGCCAGACCAGTCGAGAATACCATACGTGTTATCAACAGGCCGTAAACCATGTCTGTGTCCTGCGTATGTCTTGCCTCTCTATTTTTTCTCCCTGACTTCCTTCCCTATGCTTTCCCCCTCTCCCACCCTCCTTCCACACTGTCTCCAGCGTCCAGAGCTATTTTCACTGCGTCTGTGTCCCCGAGTCTTCCGGTCTCCAGGGCTCCGTCCTTTATGGCTACCCGGCAACAGTGAGTAAGGTGTTCCGAGTTCTGTGAGTCAGTCTGCTGAACCGAGGACCCTGGAAGGGGGTCACGGGAAGCTCAGTGCCGGAGGTGGTTGGACAGAAGTGTGGGAGCCCAGTCACCCCACGTGGCTGGCCCTGAAGGGGGGAGCGGTCCTGTGGGACTGAGTCCTCCACCTACCAGGCCTGCACTGACTCCAGGAGTGAATGTCAGAACTGAATCGAATTCACCTGTTGGATGACCAGTGGGCGTCAGAGAGCCGCGGAGGACACTGGCCACCTGGTGTCGGGGTGGTGTAAGAGAACACCACAGATAAGACCAGTAATGCCACCATGTCAGGCCACCTCTGAGCCAGGGGGGAGAGGCGCAACGGTGATGCTGATCCTGTCTTTACTTAAGATTTCGAGATTTTTGTTTATTATATGTTGTGGGCATCGTTACTTTCTTTTTTAGAAGATTTTTTTGCCAGAGGGTATGTACACTCACAGGAGAGAGATCAAAAGAGACAGAGAAATAGAGAAAGTGAGAAATCTCCGCCTGGAAAGATGGCCACACTGCAATCTCTTCTCCTCCTGTCTCCTCTCAGGACCCTGGGCATGCCAGTGTCTTCAGGACTCGAACCTTGAAGTCAGTCATGTAGGATCTAACACTTTAACCACGATGTTACCTGCTGGGCCCATTAATTTTCATTTTAAAAAATATGCATTACATATTTATCTTGAGTTTCATGGCTGATTAAAGGAATTAAATAAAACGAATACATGAATATGTAGAAGCTGGGTCGGGTGACCGAGTCTGAAACTGAAGCAGGTTCGGCTCCGGTGTCTCATCTGAGCTGTCGGGCAGAATGAGCCACTCCACAGGTGAGCAAGTCTCTCGCCAGACCCTGGGAGCTGGGCTCTTTCACGTGGAGACCGGTGCAACCTCCTGAGATCCAGAACCAAGAAGGTAGCGTTCTAGCAGATGGCACCCATGATGTGAGAAGGACATGAGTCCTGGCAAGGCTGGGGTGCAGAGCTGAGCCCCTCCAGGGGACTGACCAAGAAACAGGCAGCAGGGCAGCACAGTTAGACAGGAAGCCCAGAGCTGGGGTCAGAGATAATGCACCAGCTGGGACCAAGTCCCCGCAGTGAGAGCGGATGCCAGTGCATGGCGCTCAGACGGTGGCGATGGTGGCTCTGGTTAACACCTCGTGAGAGCCTTACAGAGTCTTAGAGAGCCAGCCCACAGCACAGTGGTGCATTGGGTGCTGGACCCCACATGGCCACCCCCGACTTGAATCTCAGCCCTGACAGCTCGAAACCGTGATGGGTGTGTGTGTGTGCGTGCATGCCCCAAATCCTGATGGGATAGAAACAGAGAAGACAGGTTTGCAGCGTGACCACGTCCCAATGGGGAGCGCTCTCTCTCTTTTTCTCTTTCTCTCCTTCTCTCTCTCTTTCTCTCTGGTGATCACATGCACCCTCTGGCAATAAAAAATAAGAAATTGACTTAGAAAAATAAGAATTCAGAATCCATCATACGTATGGTTTTAGCATCAACTTTTGGCAAAAAAATAAAAAATAAAAAATTAAAGTCATATTTTTCATTGTGCTTCTCCTAATACCTATAGAGCTCTAGAGTTTTGGAACTTTTAATATAACCTTGAAGTTTCTTGGCAGCGCTATTTGCATACCTCAGCGTGCGCTGACACCCAGGGCACCAGGCTTCAGTGGGCCCATTCAAGGCTGCCTGTGAAACCGCTGTCTCCAGGCAGTTCGGCTGAGACTGACGGCCTTGTAACTCGAGAAGGCGAGACCTGAGGCTCTCTAGAAAGAGGATCGCCTTTTCTACCGCAGGCCAATTGTTTTCTCAAGCACTGGAATTTGGATTTTGTCACTCGCGTGGTTATTTTATTTTATTTTTTTCATTTCTCATGCAAGAGAGAGTCTTCCAGAATATTCCCAGGTCACAGCCATTGTGGATACTTACAGAGCACTGGAAATATTACAGTTCACTGCATTTTATGAGACTTGGTGACAGCTTCGCTCTGTAGAATCTGATTCTTCCTAAACTGTTCTCATGTGATTTTTTTCTCTTGTATTTTATGGTACCTCTGGAAGGACACTACAGTTTTGAAAAGATTCTTTCGCTTATCTCTTAAAAATAAGAAGAAATCGGGACCAGCAGTTAGCGTAATGGCTGTCGCTGGACTCCCACCTAGTCGACCACGGTTCGCATCCCGGACCCGGTGGCTTGAACTCACACCAGTCATATGTGTGTGTGTGTGTGTGTGTGTGTGTGTGCCCAAGATCCCGAGAGGAGAATGGAAGAGAAGGGAATACGGCGTGGTCATCCCCCTGGGGGGTTATTTCTCGCTTTCTGTCTCTCTGTCTCTCTTTGTCTGGCGAACGCACGCGCCCTGTAGCAAAAACCTCTTTAAAAAAAAAAGAAGAAATTGACATAGAAAAATAAGAATTCAGATTCCACTGTATGCTTGTGTTGTCGCTGCTGTTTCTTGGCGGAATTGGTCTGGCTTTCGGTTGGGTGGCTGGAAGAAAAGGCTCCAGCAATCCCGTGGGGAGCAGAGGACTGAGGACCTCGGAGGAGTCGGTCCTCACCAGGACGGGAGCTGGCTGGGACTGAGCCGGGTGGGGCTCGGCCTCCGGGCACACGACGTCCTCACTGTCTGGGAAGGCTCGGTCTGCGGGGCCTCTACTGAGAGTGCTGGGGCAGGTGTTCAAAGTCCCACTCCCTTGGGGCACTAGACTCCCACAGGGCCAAGCAGCTTGAAACTCATGCTGGGTACATGTGTGTGGGTGCCCAAAATCCTGAGAGGAGAATGGAGGAGGAGGCTTTGAGGCTTGACTAATGCCCCCGGGAGTCATTTCTTACATCTTCTCCTATCTCTGTTTCTCCTGTGAGCATACGTACCCTCTAGCAAAATATCTCCTCAAAAAAAAAATAATAATAATAATAATCAGCCCGCTCCCTAGAATGGCGTATAATTTGCAGGGGCTTACTCAGGGCCGGAAGGTGGACACAAGGCCTGGACTTTAACTTTACTGTCCCTACAGGAGGCACGGGTCCCCACTCTGTTAGCCACTGCTGCTCAGGGCGACTCCTGAGATGGCCCTTTCCAAGACTGCTCCCTGGACCATGGCGGGTCCCCCAAGACTCCACAACCTGGGAAAACGGGGAGCGGCCGGACTCCATTCTTCTGGGTCATGTGGCGTGGCCCTGCCACCGCACTGCAGCCCGCCCCTCCACACCCCTGCAGAGCAGTCATTCCTGCAGTCCAGAGCTTGGCCCTGCATCTCCAATCCGGTAGGGCAGTCTAATCCCCTTCAAGGAACCAAGCATGCAGAAGCTGTTTCTTTCTTTCCAGAAGGTCACAGACGACAAGGCCAGTGACGCAGGGCCTGGGTGTTTAAGCAGGCCTTCTCTTCCTCACAAATCACCTTCTGCTCTCTGCTTTTTCCCGGGCATCTAAGGGGGCAGACTGCCGCTGTGGGCACCGCCGAGTCCTCTCCTCGGTCCTCGGAAATCTCAGTCTCCAAGCCGGTGTGCCCCAGAGTCGTCCAGCCTGCCCCCTCCACCCGCCATGTCCCCCAAGCCCGGGATATTACCCGTCTCCGAATAGCCCTGGCTACAGTGGCCTCTGTTCAGCCTTGCAAACACAGACAACAACAAACAACTAATGCAGAGGCACGCTGTCCTCACCAGCTCCCAGAAGCAAGGGGGCCCTTGGAGGGATAAACAGAGGTGAGTGATTATCTCAATTAGCAGTGAGCTCCGATTATACGCTTCTGAGAACTACTTACAAACTTTATTTAAGAGATGTTGTTTCATGTTAAATAACGTGCTAAGGTTGTTTATTAAAAACAAGAGCATTTCCGAAGAGTTTGACCGTGGGCATAGTTTACACTTGCATTAAAAATAAGACCAATGGAGACCAGCAGTTAGTGTAATGGCTATGTGGCTGGACTCCCCCATAGTCAACCGTGATTCGAGTCCCAGACCCCGTGGCTTAAAACTCACGCCGGACGCATGTGCGTGCATGCCCAAGATCTCGAGATGAGAATGGAGGAGAAGGGATTGCGGTGTGGCCATACCCCCACAGATGAGAATGGAGGAGAAGGGATTGCGGTGTGGGGGGTGATTTCTCGCTTTCTGTCTCTCTGTCTCTCTTTGTCTGTCTGGCGAGTGCACGCGCCCTATAGCAAAAACTTCTTCAAAAATAAAATAAAATAAAATAAATAAATAAATAAATAAATAAATAAATAAGACCAATGGAGGCCAGTCAGAGACGTGATGGTGAAGGTGGCTAGAGCCCAAGTTGCTGATAGCGTAGTTCAAGTCCTGGACCTGGCAGCTAAAAATAACACAGGATGCATGCATATGTGCCCCAAATCCTGGAATGGGAGAGAGAGGAGAAGAGATTGTGGAGTGACCATTCCCCGGGGTGGGGGGGGGGGGTGACTTCCAGCTCTCTCTCTGTCTTCCTCCGATGAGTGCACGCAACCTCTGGCAAGTTAAAGAGTAATAACAATAAGGCCAAACTTTTCTTAAATTCTCACTTTGTCAAATAAAAGGCTATCCTAGACATGCTTCTTTCCCGCTTGTCATGAGGTTTTGTGGCTTCTGTAATGCAATGGCTATAGTGACAGAAACTGGTCCCACTTGGGGCCAGCAGGTGGCATGGTGGTTAAGGTGCTGGATACTCCCACGTGGGCAACCACGGTTCAGGTCCTGGACCTGGTGGCTTGCTTTCTAGCTTTCTTTCTCTCTCTCTCTCGCTCTGTGTGTGTGTGTGTGTGTGTGTGTGTGTGTGTGTCTCTAAGTCGAATTAAAATAAATGAATGAATAAATAAAATTGAACAAATAGTTCCTTAAAAAAAAAGAAAAGAAAAGAAATTGGTCCCACTTGGTGGTATGGTTGGTAGCAAATTGAACTGCAGTGCTGGAAACTGCATGCCGACAGACGGTTCAGATCCCGGGAAGGCTAGAGAACACTGTTGGGTGCACAGACACGCCCTAATTCCTGGACGGCGGAGGGCCAGGGGTGGGTAGGGGAGTAACGAGACCCTGTAGAGGGTGCTGCTCTCTCTCTTTTTCTTTCTCTTTCCCTCTCTCTCACTGTATTGTGCATGCACAAACTCTCCATCATAAATAACATAAGTTTTAAGATATCGGACTTATTTTCGCATGCAGGAGGTCAGAGCTCCTACAATTAAGCTATCAAGCTGTGTGCCTCCACGGGCTGCAGGGGGCGCTGCTCCAGCTCCTCCAGCCTCCAGCCTCCAGCCTCCAGCCACGAGAGCGTCCTGCCTCCCTGAGCTCCCACCCGCCATGCAATGGGCTTCCATCTTCACAGTCCTCCTCCCACTCACTCTGGAACCTCCTCCTTTCATTTTCACGGATCTTGTGATGGAGTCCATCGGCTCAGATAGCCCAGCACGGTCTCCCAGCTCAGGATCCGTCACTGCACCGGCCCGGCCCCGCCCCCGTCTGGGTGCGTGTTTGCATGTTCAGGGCTTCTTTGGGGCCGTTATTAAGCCGGCTACACCTTCCTGGCCGCCTTGACCTCCTCGAACCTGCACTCCTCTCCACCCACCCGGCCGATGGCCCTCTTGTCATCATACTGGACACTAGAGCGATTGTCCTCCTGTCCCCTCTGCCAGGCAGCCATCCTGGAGGGTCTGGAGGCCCCCTCCCTGTCACCTCCTCAAGGCCTTCACTCACACACAGTGAGCGCTTTCCCGGCTGCCTCTCCGATGCGCGGTCCCCTCCCACCCCCAGACACTCTGCCCTCCCCTCGTCCGTCTCTGCAGGGTAATCACAGTCACCGAGCTGCAGATATCTCGCTCGTTTATTTTTTTTGGTGTCTGCTTCACTGCATTTGAATTTAGGCCCCGTGAGGGCAAGGATTTCTTTCTTTCTTTTTATATTTTCCTGCTGAGTTTGACTAAGAACAGTGCCCGACACATCCTAGACCTTTGCTCCACGCTGGTTAAGTGCATGTGACTGGCGTGCTCGGTAGAGAGCGGGAAGTCACCCTCTGTGCTCACGGCTCGGGCTGGTTAGGCTCTGGGTAAGGGGAGGTCTGGCTGCCCCAGGAGCTCCGGGAGTGCCTGGAGACAGGGCTGGCTCATGGTCCCTCACGCTGCCTCACTTGGTCCTGGGTTGTGCTGGACTCCGCTGTCTGTCTCCCCCGATACCGCCAGTTCTTGGTTGGGGTGCAGAAAGGGCAGCCTCTAGGGTGCAGGGAACCCAGAGGTTGACTGCCTTCTAAGCGACCTCTGACCAGTCCTTCTTGTTTGAGAGGAGACTCACACCAGCTTCCAGAGGGACCAGGTGTACGCGTTCCTGGAGCTTTGGAGGACCCTGCGGTAGAGGTTTAGATCTGTTAGCCACGATCTTCACTTTTCTTGAAATCTATTACTGCTTACCCAGTTGCTTTCCAGCCTCCTGAGTTCGTCTCTCCTTTGTGGTTTTCTGCCCTTAAGAAATCCTTTCAGGGTCGGCAGGTGGCATGGTGGTTAAGGGTGCTGGACTCCCACGTGACTGATTGTGGTTCAAGTCCTGGGTCCAGCAGCTTGCTTTCTCATTTTCTCACTCTCCCTCTCCCTCTCTCTTTCTCTGTCCCTCTCTGGCCAAATTAAAATAAACAAATGAATAAATAAATAAAGTTAAAAATAAAATAAGTCTTTAAAACAAAAAGAAATCCTTTCACTGCTACTTTATTGAGAATTGAGGAAGGGGTAACAGTAGATGTATATGGGAAAAGCCAGAAAGTCCCTGGTAAAATGGAATTGCTGCATGAGTTTATTTTGCTACAAATAAATAGTTTTGAACGCTATACATAGTTTTTCATAATATGCCTTTTCCACAAACTTTTTGAAGACCTCCCCTCTCATATAATTGTTTCATAATCTTTTTAAAAAAATATATCTTATTTAACTTTTTATTATTATTGTTGTTGTTGAATTTGACCAGAGAGAGAGAAAGGGAAAGTGAGAAAGCACGCCACCAGGTCCAGGACTCAAACCACTGTCGGCCATGTGTGAGTCAGCCTCTAACCACCACACCACCTGCTGGCCCAATTGTTTTGTGATCTTTCCAAGAAATACCCCATGATTCCTGCCATGTTAGGGCTTTGGGATAAATACAAATTATCCTCTCATTATGAGTGAGCGCAGTACCATTTGTGAATGACACCTCACCATCTGATGTCACCTTGGGTTGTGGGAGGCATTTTGAAAATTACCTGAGGTAATCCTGAGATAGGCAAAGGTCTAAGTCTCAAAATCTGCTCAGGTCCACGCGGCTGGTCTGCGGGTGGAGGGCCCAGCTCTCAAACACGTTTTCTGGCCTCTGACGATACCGCATGGATGCACTCCCTCTGTCATTTCGCCTTTCTTTTTACAAAGGAAACAAATCAGGAAGATGTGTTTCTTTTCACAAATATCACACAATACAGCGAGCTTGCTGAAAAATAGTCACATTTCTAAAACGTCCGTCCTGGCACCTGTCCCGCCTGGCCAGGGCCTGGGCAGGTCCCCGCTGCCGGGTTGGAAGGTCTAGGACATGTCAGTGCCGCCACCCAGCAGTGGGCTGGGGGTGGTGCGCCTCAGGCTAAAAGTCTCCCCCAGCCTTCATGGCCCTCCCCAGTCTCAGGGCCTCTGAATCTTCTAGAAATCTCTGTCCGGTCCACGTGATGTTCTCACATCTTGGTCCCTGAAGGAGATCCACACACCTGTTTCCCATGACCGTGAGCTATGAGAAGTTGTCAGGGCCTTTCGATCCGTCTAAAGGCCTGTGAAAGCTTGCCGTAGTTTTGGTTTTCCTAAATATTTCTATAATTCAAAAATGATGGAAATGGATAATGTTTCTGTTCTTTGGGAATATACTTAACAGCTGTGTGTGCACCAGATGCAAATGAATATATAGAAATAAATTGTGCATTTCATAGACTACACTTCGTATGAACTGCCTCCCCCTTCAGATACAGAATACGGAAGATGCTGGAACCCTTCCTAGGGCGCTAATGAGGCTTCACCGAGCCATCTGGGAGTAAGCGCGCTGTTTCTCAGACTGAGAAGCAATTTGTGACAGGTCGTTCTGATACTACGAGTTGCCGGAAATTGGTTAAATGACTCAACCTCTCTAAGCCTAGTTCCCGCGGTTGTCAGAGGAGATGTTCAGCCCACAGACCTCTCTCAGGGTTCCATGTGGGAATAAGTTCCCAATGGGGACCAGGAGCTGGGGGCCACACCCTGACTGCCCGCCTCCGCGTCCGAGCTGAAAGGCCAGTCCTTGCTCTTCCCGACCTCTGCACTGACTAGGCCGGCACGGGACTTGGCATCGGAGATTCAGAGATCTGCACCTTTTACACAAAAATGCATCCCGCCCTCTCGAAAAATCCCCCAGTCGGTATGACGCTGTGATTTTCTGTTTGGTGAGCAGGTTACCAGGCTCTGGTCAATTTCGTCACAAAGAAGTTTCAGTGACCCTAGACATCATTCCGACTACATTTCTAACGCCTTCTGAGCCTTTTGAATATTTAACGCCAAGCGATCCCCACTCCCAGGGCAAGTCATTTAGAGTAAGAATAGAAGCTAATGTCCTATCGCAGAGACGGTCTTCATCCCAAATGGCGTTTTGTCAGAGTTGGGTGTTTTCCTTGCACTGGGAGCCCGTGACCTCGGACTCTGGACGCCCTCACCCCACCTCCCCGCCTCCCCCACTCCCCCGCCCTCCAGCCTCTCCGCCCCCGCCTCTCATCCCCCCCCACCGCCTCTCCCCGCCCCCCCGCCTCTCCCCCCCCCGCCTCTCCCCCCCCCCCCGCCTCTCCCCCCCCCCCCCCGCCTCTCCCATCCCCCCGCCTCCCCCACTCCCCGCTCCTCCCCGCCCCCGCCTCTCTCCTCCCCTCCCCCACTCCCTGCCTCTCTCCCCCCTCCCCCACTCCCCGCCTCCTCCCGCCTACCCCCCTACCCCCAGCCCCCGCCTACCCGCCCCCCCTCCTCACGCCCCCCACTCGCGCCCCTCCGGCCCCCGTGGCCCCCCCTCCCCTCCCCCCCGCCCCTCCCCCCGCCTCCCCGCCCCCCTGGCCTTCTATTGAACGGCATCATGTCAGGCCTGGGGACTTGTCAGTGCTGATGGTGAAGGGCCACAACTTCAGGGCCTTAAACTAAAAGCAGGGAGAATCCCGTCCAGCAGAAAGAACTCCGTCTCCTCACCCTCGCGTTCTCGGATGCCATCTCTGTTCTCGGTCTGAACAGACTTCACAGAGAGACCATGTGGGTGTGTCACGTGCTTGTCCTCTCAGGGCAACCTACCGATGGTTTATGCCAAGGGACACGGCAGCCCAGCAGTTTCACACGGAATCCAGGCTCGGGTGGAAAGTGCAGGAACAAGCCATCCCACCTGGGAACCGGCAGTGACGGTGGGACACTGCGCTCTCCTCCTGGCTGTTGATTTCTCAGTGAAGGCACTAGCCCTGGAAAGGACGTGGTAGCAGGAAATAGAGTTTTGTGTCTTCCAAGATGAGGCTCTTTCCATGAAAAGGGGGGTATCTTCTCCCCCTGCTCCCATGGACACAAATCTCTTTGTTTTTGTGTCTCTTTCTCTCTCCCCTACATTCGCTCTCTCTCTCCCCCCACAAGAAAATTCCAAAGATCCTCAAAACATCCAACAATTCACACACAATGCCGAGAGCCAACTCATTCTGGTTTTAGGATTTCTTGTTTGCCAAATGAAATTGTCCAGCATTGAATAATTCCAGCCCTTTCTGGTTTGCAGAAAGCCTCTTGTCTGGGCTGTCGGTCTAGTTCCTGATACGTGCAACTTTAGGTGGGTGGCTTGACTTCTCTGGGTCTGTTTCTTTATCTGTGAAGTGGGTCGTGGGTGCCAGGGAAAGCCTGGGCAGTTCAATGTTCAGTCCTGCGTGTGCTTTGTGACCTCAGCTGGGAAGTGTCACCTGCCTCTGGAGGACAGTGAACTAACAAGGGACCGTTTTAGAAGTCTTTCCTTGGGAAATAAGGGAGTTATTAGTTTATATGTAGAAACTATAAACACTAGCACGTAACAATTGAAGAGGTGAGGGGGTAAATTATATTCCAAGTCAACCTTGAGCTGGAGGGGCTGACAGCAGCCATCTGTGCATCTCTCCTCCTCCGGAGCCAGAGCCTGAAGTGCAGAGCTGTGAGGAGCCAGAGCCCACGCCCCACGCTCCCAGTCCTCGCCCCTGCCCCACCGGGGCCTGCACTGTCTCCCCAGCACCTGGGCGAGAAGGCCTCAGCTTACAAATGACGGGTCCCTTAACTTCTTGGCAAATACAATCTTAGAATGGTGAATGGATTCCCATTGCTGCCTCTGCAATGCAGGATGGAATCTCTCACAGGCACTTGTGCTGGTTCAGAGGGAGGGAGGGGAAGGCAGGTCAACCAGATGTTTCTGCTGGGGGTCAATGACCTGAACATGAGGCTGGCGCTCGGGGAAGAACGCGCCTGGGACGCGACTTGCTCACTTTACGTGAAACACTCTGCCCTTACTAAGACGCTTGTCATTTACCATGACGTCCTTCCTTGAACATGCAGAGAAGCAAAATGATGTCTCACAGCATCATACTTAATAATGATTTCACAGCCCAGCTGCAGAAGCACAGGCAGTGGTATATGGATTGGCAGCCCTGGAAGCCACGTGGCCAACCGTGGGTTCAGATCCCAAGCTGGCCTAGAACATGCCGGAGCCCACTCTTAGGAGGCTGAGAAGCTGGAGGATGGGGGAAGGGGACCGCAGCAAGACAAGATGCTGCTGGGGATGCCTCTCACTCTCTCTCTCAGCAAAATGAATAAACTTCAAAGTATATTATTTCTTGGACAAGCAGATGGGGTATAATGGTGTTGTTATTGGACTCCCATGTGATTGACCACAGTTGGAGTCCCAGAACTGGTAGCTTAAAACTCAGGCTGGGTTTTAAGTGTGTGCCCAGAATCCGAGAGGAGAAAGGAAAAGAAGGGACTGTGGGATTCCCCTGGGTGGTGATTTCTCCCGTTTCCTTTCTCTCTGTCTCTCTCTGTCTCTCCAGTGAATACATGTGCCCTACAGCAAAATATATATACATAATTTCTCTCATTGCAAGTAAAATTAATATGCTCAGACCGAAATCTTCCCAAAAACTGACCCAACCAGATTCTGTCTTGAATACCAAGTGCGTCTAAAGTCTGTGAGTTAACAATCTTAACTAGCCTTGATCACATTTCATTTGTAATCAATTCTTTATGTGACTGGTGGCTGCATGGCTCACTAGGAGTATTCATATTTTAAAAGGAATTCAAAATCAACAAACGACTTTTCGAATGACACAGTACTACAAACAGGAGTGATCGTCTGGCCAGGTCGGACACGTACAACAATGCTGAGCGTTGCCTCAGAGCAGGTGGTTACGTCGACTTCTGCACACTGACAGGCAGTGAAGACAGAAAGGTCCTATTGCTTTTGACATAAGAAGAAAACCAACTTCCCAGCAGTGAACACAAGGAAGGTAGGAAAGTCAGCATGTGAATTCTTCCAGCAGCTCACATTCTTTTTCTGTGTGCTTGGATAGGAGCCAAACCATCGGCTCACTCACAGGCGGGAACGCATTTTCATCATGTAGCTCCTTCAGACGGCATGGTTACATAAGAGGGTATTTCTGAGAAGAAAATTCTAAATTCTTCATTGTTTCAATAGAAGGATGTTTGATAGTTTAAACTGTACTTTTTTTTGGTACATTCTGTTAATAAATGATTGAATTTATCTAAGTACCTAGCTGTAGAAAATGTGGTTACGTGTGTTTTGAAAACCAAGCCAAGAAATGTAAGACCCATAAAATCCTGAAGCATATTAAATGACGGTTCCTTTTTCCTTAATCCACCACCACAAATATCAATTAAATGTAATTATATTAAATAGGTTCCCCGAGAGCAAATAAAGATTGGCCAGAACACAAATTGCTACCCAGGTGAACAATATATCATTTTCTTATGGGCCCAGACAAAGACAGATGGTGTACTCCGGAATGTTATGCCACAAACGCGTGTTTACTGTAACATCTGCATTTATGTTTTCTTCTTGGCTACCAAAATGGCAGAGGGCCAAAAAATACAAATAAAATATATGAGTTTTTTTCTTTCTCCTTTCTTGGATGAGAGGATAAATATTGTATTTTATATTAATAACTGCTAATTAAAAGGCTATTCATCTGGGACCATAATAAATAAATGGATTCTGTTAGGAACAAATGCCAGAAAGGACATTTAAAGTTTTTTTTTTTTTTTTTGGGGGGGGGGAACAAAAACAGCAAAAGCAGAGAAGAAATTTATTTAAGCAACTATTGAATTGTCAAAAAAGCCATAACTTTTTCTGTTTTTCTTTGCAAAAATGTGTCATGACTTTTCCAACAAACCAATTTTTTTAAATTTATTTTATTTTTATTTATCTATTTATTTTTATTTTATTTTATTTTTTTGAGCGGTTTTTGCTATAGGGTGCATGCGCTCACCGGAAAGACAGAGAGAGACAGAAAGTGAGAAATCACCCCCCAGGGGGATGGCCATGCCACAATCCCTTCTCTTCCTTTCTCCTTTTGGGATCTTGGGCACGCACGCACATGCACTCGGCATGAGTTTAAGCCACCAGGTCCAGGACTCGAACTGCAGTCGATTACATGGGAGTCCAGCGACATAGCCATTGCAGCAACTGCTGGTCCCATTTTTTTTTTTTAATTTAAAGCAAATGTTTTATTGAACTTGCTATAAAAGGAAGAAATGAATCCATAAATAGAAAAATGGAATAGGTAGGATAAAATGGGCTTTGTGGACCCAGCTGTTCCATTCCTATCAAAGTGAAAGACCGGAAAGAGAGGTGAGGCAGGGGCAAAGGTGAAAAATCACGTCCCCAATTACAAAAGTAAGCTGCCCAGCAGATGTTTGACTTCAGCCATCTCAAGGACTGTCTCTAAAGAGAGCTTCCACTTCCCCCTGTGGCAGGAGAAACAGGCAAATGCCTTGCTCATGTTCCTTTTCATCGTATGATACGTACGGTATGAATGTCTCCTGTCAGATGCTTTTCCGGGATGGAAATTTAATTTATTCTTGGTGTTGTATGGAAAGCCTTGAAAAGTAATCAATTTAAGATTGAATGTGCTGATATGTCAAGTATTTTCAGTCTCTGCCCTTTTTAAAGAAATAAAAATAATTATCTAAAAATGGAATCTTGGACACAGAGTCACTTTCCTGTTTCTGTTGCCCACTCCCTTCAGTCTGAAATCTCTCCCCACTCCCCCCAAGCTTCCTTTCATAACAAAAAGGCTCCAGTTTCAATCTAAGATGTGCCATAGGGAAGCAGAGTCAGGGTTTTTCCATCTGCTTGGCTCTCAGCTCTCTCAGCTAGAAAATGTCAGAAGCAGTCGCTAAGAACCTTGCTCTGGATTGAAAAAGTGTGGCATATATACTCTATGGAATATTATTCAGCCATTAAAAACAGCAATAAGACCCTGGCATTTGATAGACAGTGGAAAAATACAGAAGATTTATTGCTGAGTAAAGCAAGCCAGGCTATGAAGGAGAGACATTGTATGTCTCCACTTAACATATACCGACTGTCCACACTCTGTGGTAGAGACTGAAAGACTGGAGGACATAAAAGCATTGAAAATAGTTATGGACACTGGAGACAGTGTGGAAGGAGGGTGGGAGTTAGTGTAGGGAAGGAACTCAGGGAGAAAATAGAGAGGAAAGACATTTGTGGGACACAGAAATGGTTTATTCCCTACTGATTACGTGTATATTATGCTCTGTTGGACTGATGTGAGTTGTATTCATGTTGGGTAAATTCGCTTTACAAGCTAAGTGATGCACAGTGATTGAATGTATAAAATGAATTTTTAAAAAAGAGATAAATGCTTAACCAATGTTTATAATATTAATAAAACTACTAAGGTATAAATAATAGCAAGGACAATAAATTGGAAAAAAATAAAAGAACTTTGCTCGTGTCAGGATTCTTTGATTTCTCATAAAAGTGTCAAAGAAGATGACTTTGGGGCCAGCAGGTGGCATGGTGGTTAAGGTGCCAGACTCTCATATGGCGGATTGTGGTTCGAGTCCCAGAACCGGCAGCTTGCATTTTCATCTTCTCTCTTTCTCTCTCTCTCTGGCAAGTGTGCATGCCCTATAGAAAATTTTAAATCTTAATAATAAATAACATTAAATAAATAATTATTGAAAAGAAAGTGAAAAAGAATATGGCCCCAAGAGAGGATTTATCCTGATGAGAGAGAAGCCACCCCAAAGAGCTGTCTGCCCCTCCCCTTCCTGGGGTAACTCCCCGCCTCCCTCACAGACGTGCCCCTCAAGCAGCCTAGGAGGGCCCCAGAAAGGTTGGGGCAGCTGGTCCGTTGAGCTAATGCTTGGGGAGGACCTGAGTTGAGTCCTTTACCTAATTGAGGGTCAGGCAGCTCGCCCTCAGCAGGCCAGGCTCTCCTGGAAGAGGGCACAGGCTAAGGGACTTTGCAGGGTCCCCTTTCCCTCCCGCCCTCTGCCACCTTCTGCATGCCCTCCAAGACCCCAGCACCCGCCAAAACCCCACACCCTGTGGTTTTACCCTAACCTCTTAGTTTCTCCGAAGTCTGATCTTGCCCTGTGAGGTGTTACCAAACCCCAGGCTTCCTGTTCTCTCTCGTAAATCTGTGTGTGTGTGTGTGTGTGTGTGTGTGTGTGCGTGTGTGTGTGATCATACACCTGAATTGTTTTTTCTAGGGTTTGTTACTTACGTCCAGTCACCGTCCATCTCGATAGCTTAAAGAGGATGAATATATGAGATCTAATGCTAAGTGAAGCTGCCAGACAAGGAAACACAAATGCGTCCTGTAAATCTTGGCGACCTCTTCGGCTTTAGTTGGTGAGCTTAAGCGACCGTGCTGCCCTGCTCTGCAGCTGGGTGGGAATGGAGGCAGGGAGCCTCTGCCCTGGGCCAGCAGGGGAAGGAGGTTAGAGACGGGAACTCTACCCTGGGCCAGCAGGGGAAGGAGGTTAGAGAAGGATCTTGCACACGAGGTGACCCTCCAGGAAGGTTAGAGAAGGATCTTGCACACGAGGTGACCCTCCGGGAAGGTTAGAGAAGGATCTTGCACACGAGGTGACCCTCCGGGAAGGAGGTTAGAGAAGGGTCTTGCACACGAGGTGACCCTCTGCTGTCTTCCTCCTTCTGCTCTCCCTCCCTCCCTTCCATCCTGCCTCTTTTCCTTTTCTGAGGAACCCTCAGAAAGACCAGTCACACCCCTTCATTCATGGTGCTTCGTCTACACTGGTATTGCATAGCTCGCCCTTCTTCATCTCCCCTTCCCACCACCTCCTTCCCTACCCAATCCAGGCAACCGTTCTCAGTGTTCAGCGTGAAGCCTTATTGTGTGAAGGTTCTTAAAAGAATGTTTGGCCCAGCCTCAATGTAGGCAGGCAGTGCTTGCTGAACGCAGTGTGTGAGCCACACCGCCCGCAGTGAGTTCAGATCCCGAGGTGACCTGGGGCCTGCCAGGCCTGTGCCCAAGACCCTGACCAGTCAGAGGGCTGGCAGAAGGGGGTGGTGGCGTGACAAGACCCTGTCAAGGGTGCCTGCCTCTCACTCTTGAAATAAAAATGAGCTTTAAGGAATGTGTAAGGTTCTTCTCTACCTTACACATTCTGGGGGGGGTTCTACAGCCGAGGACATAACGTTTGTTATCGCTGTCTCTCAGCGTCTCATTCTGAAGCCTCGCCTGCTGCTTCACAGCCGGGCAGGGCTGCGTGGTGAGTGCCCACTCCCTGTCAGCTGGGCGGCGAGGAAGACGACTGCCTCCACCTACCTCCAACCCCGGACAGCACAGCAATGAACACCCCCGTGTGTGTTCTCACGGACACTCATGAGAATTCACGTGGGATGCAGACTGGGGAGTGGGAAGCCTCAGTGTGGTGGAGGGGTGTCAGGTTGCTCTCCAGAAGGGCTGCGTAAGCCCCCTCCAGTGGGGTCTAAGCATTCCTCTCTCGACCACCCCAACAGCATCTGGTACGTGGAGGCAACTGAATTAAAAATGAATGTCATAGGGGCCAGCAGGAGGCGTGGTGGTTAAGGTGGCCGGACTCCTGCATGGTTGACTCAGTTCAAGTCCCAGACCTGGAGGCTTGAATATCATGCCAGGTGCGTGTGCATGTGTGCCCAAAACCCCAGTAGGAGAATGGAGGAGAAGGGACTGCAGGGTGACCATCCCTGCTGGAGGAAGACGATTTATCATTTTCCCTCCCACTGTCTCTCTCCGTCTTTTTCTGGTGAGTGCATGTGCCCTAAGGCAAAATCCTTTAAAAAAAAATGAATGGCATAATTTATGAGATGGAAGAAACCTTCTGAACATTCTCTGGTATACTGCTTTGAAAATTGTCAGATCTCAGAAACAGTGATACTATAATTCGAGTACATACATTTTCTTTTTAGAAAGAATGTGATATTATTAGTATCAAATTGCAAGAGGAACGGAAAGAATATTGCCCTGTGTTGGTTTCAACAGCCTCTGACAGTTCTGCAGGAGGGAGAGTGTGACAGAGTGATACACAAAGCATGAGAAGAAACAGGCCGCACCCCCTGGGCAGGTTAGAAGCTCTAGCTGCAGGTGGGCCTCAGCTGGTCTCAGCAGGCCCTCGCGTCTGGTGGTCTGGTGGGCCTTCGTCTTCTCCTCCGGAGGCTCTCCCTGGCCCAGGAAGGTGGACGCGTGTACTTCCTGCGGTTCGGAGCCACGGGTGCCCTCCGGCTTCTCACCTGGACTCCGGCAGGCGGGCTGCACGACAGCCATGTCCTGTTCCTCATTGCTGAATCCCAGGGCCTACAATAGTGTCTCATGCCTTTTGGTCCCTGGATAAGTACTTGTTGAATAAGTCAGTTCATAGAAAGTAAATTGGTTTTGGATTCCCAAACCCTGCAACCGGGCCCTACACAGGCCTTGCCCTGAATGAATGAATGGGTGCAGGAACGAATATTCCAGTCTACCCATTTTATTCCATCTTCTTTTTTCTCTTATGGGCTCCCCAGTCAGATGCCCCTTGAATTTGGCCAGATTCCAGGTGGGAGGACGTGGCAGGAGCCAGCAGAGGTAGCTAGCAATTGCCTCACTCTCACTCCAGGAGAGGGGGAGAAAGTGGCCCACGGCTGGTGACACGCTGTGCACCCAGGAAAGGAGTGAGGAGGCAAAGCTGAGAGCCGCTATTCCAGCTCGGAGTGCGAGCGTGGTTTCTTGCAGGGCAGAAGCCCAAGCACGCACCTCCTCCTCTCCTCCCTCCTCTCCCTGCCCCCCCCATGCTTTATCTTTCCTGACAGTCTAATGGGGTGGGGGTCCCCTGGTGACACACAGATCTACACGCACACATACCAAAGAGAATACGCATATGATCGTATGAAGACGGTTTGTTTTCCTATCTGTACAGTTTATAGTGATAGGAAGTTGACAGTTTCTAGGCAGAGCTTTCCCTAAATAAGCCGTCCATATTTTTCCTGGATGTGAAAGACAGTTTTCACAGCCAGGAAAGAGCACTTGAGAAATTCCTGGGGGCTGAGCGCTGCTTCGGGCCATCTTCCCCCGTTCACAGTCAGTGAACAACTTCCCTCCAGTCGTGTTCCTCCCTAATGAAAATCAGCAAGGGAGCCCTTGGATCAAAGCCACCCCATTCAAACTATTTGGACCAGAGAACACGGACACTTGATAGCTAGAGCTTAAGCTGGTGGCGTCCAAGCAGGATCGCATGTTTGCCCGGCTGCAGGCCATGATGTCCCGAAGGCCTCTCGCTTCTCTGTCAGCCCCAGGGTTCCTGCAGAGATTTGCCTCAGGACATCGACACTAGTGTCAGGGCCGGCTCACCGTTTCCACGAGAGTTATTTTAAAGAGCATTTATGCTAAACCCATATTCTTTACGGTCACGGTCCTCACTATAGCTATTAACACAGGGTCTTAACACGGATTGATTTATTTTGATTTATTTATGTTTAGTTTTCCTTTAGGGTGCCTATGCCGGAGAGAAACGCAGAGAGACAGAGGGAGAGAAAAGTAGAAACCACCTCGGGGGCAGGGGGATGGTCGACCATGCCACAGTCCCTTCTTTTCCACTCTCCTCTTAGGATTTCGGGCGCGCACGCACATGCGACTGGTGTGATTTTCAGAGTCCTGGATCCAGGAGTTTAACCACCGTCAGCCATGTCGGAATCCAGTGTTTTTAATACCACACCACCTACAAGCCCAAGATTGATTTTGTAAAATAATGTAAAATTTTAAAATTGGATTGGCTCTATTGTCAATGGTGATTCTAGTTAGAGGCTTTTGTCGAAATTCTATTTGTATACCTTCGGAGGCCGAGCACGTGGTCAAGGCCGCCTTGGGCCTTCTCTCGCCCTCCCTCCAATGCACCCCAAGGTGGAGCTCTGCCCCGCAGCACGAGTTCATATTCTCAAACACTCAGGCTCCTGGGAGAGAGGGGCGAGGCAAACAACCTCCACTTTGAATAGCCATGTTACCCCGCTAAAAGTATTTCATTTCAAAAGAAATAAAACTATGGGACAAGCTGACTTCTTTAGAAGACTCCACCCTCGGAAATGAAGCAGGGCTTTCTACCTCCATGCCCTGGGCTTTTCTCTGAGTGGCCTGAGCCCGAGGTCTCTGCCTGGAGTGGAGCGGAATAAAAACTCTCCACAGCTTGACTACGGGGTGCCCAGCTGCCTCGGTAGGACCTGCCTCTCGAATCCAAGCTTCATGGAGGACGAAGGGTGGGCTGGGCTGGGCCAGCTGCCGGCTACCTTGAGGTGAGTCCCAGGACGAGTCCTCCAGCTCTCGGCGAGTACAGGCACGCTATGGAAATGCATCCTGTTTGCCATTTTACTTATTTCTGGAACAAAGCAGGCGGGCACACATACTCCACACACACATCCACACGCTAGACGCAAAGGAGAGGCCTGACCGCCCAGAACTACGATCTGACTAAAAGTAACGGCTAACATTTAGCACCAATTAACCCCATTCTGAAACACTGCTCTAAGCCCTTTTCATATGCGAGCCCAGGTTTGTTTGGTTTTTTTTGTTGGACAGAGATAGAAAGCGAGAAATCTCTCTCTCTCTCGCTCTCTCTCTCTCGCTCTCTCTCTCTCACACACACACACACACACACACACACACACACACAGGGGTTGGCTATGTCACAATCCCTTCTCCTCCATTCTCCTCTTGGGATTTTGGCCACAGGAACGTGCACACGGTATGAGTTTCAAGTCACCAGGTCCAGGACTTGAACCACAGTCAGCCTCCTGGGAGTCCAGCGCCTCAGTCACAATGCCACCTGCTAGCCCCAGAACCCAGTTGATGCAGTCACTGCCTCTGTACTGATGTAGGACCTGTGGTGCAGAGTGATGGAGCAGCGTCAGTCCTCAAAGCTACAGAGCAGGGCAGAGGCAGCTAGGTCCCAGGGCCTTTGTTAAAGTAGGACGTTGGAACACGTCCCTAACAGGGCTTTCTCCACTACTTGCTTCAGAAACAGCTTTTGGGGACCAGCAGTTGGCATAATGGCTATGTCGCTGGACTCCCATGTAGTAGGCCGTGGTTTGAGTCCGGACCCAGTGGCTTAAACTCACACCAGGCGCCTGTGCGTGCGTGCCCAAGATCCCGAGAGGAGAATGAGGAGAAGGGATTGCGGTGTGGCCATCCCCCCGGGGGGTGATTTCTCGCTTTCTGTCTCTCAAGAAAAAAGGAATAACTGTGCTGACCCGGACACCTCGGGCCATGCCCCACTGCCCTCTCAAAAAGTTCCCGAGCCAGGCCAGTAAGTGGCGTAGTGTTTAAGGCACTGGACTCCCACACGGTGCATTGTGGTTCAAGTCCCTTAACTGGCCTTTCTCTCTCTTTCTCTGTGTTCCTCTCTGGCGATCACACATGCCCTGTACAAAATGTAAAAACAAATAATAATGATGATAAATAAAAATGAATAAATAATTCTAAAAGAAAAATATTCCTAAGCATCCTCGCAACCTGATGACTGGCCACACCCGCACCTACTGCTGCCCTCTGGTCCTTCCAGGAGCGTCTCTAGAAAGTAAATCCCAGTCTGTTTCAAGAATTTCAAAGTAAATGTTTTTCATCGACCAGAGCTTGTTTACAAACCCGATGCTCATTTAACGTGAGCCTAAGTAACGATAGTGAGCAGGACTACGCCAGGCACGGCAAAGGGTGGGCATTGGCATGTTTGCTCTTCAAAGACGCTCCCTCAGTGGGTTTAAAGGGAGACTCGGGGGCACATGGTGGGCTCTGGAGGTGCACAGACCCCCTGGGTCCCCCCAGGGTCTCCCTGTGCACTGGGCATGTGGGAGCTTATGCCTGTGACATGTGGGAAGGTCCTGGGTCCCCCCAGGGTCTCCCTGTGCACTGGGCGTGTGGGAGCTTATGCCCGTGACACATGGGAAGGTCCTGGGTCCCCCTGGTTCTCCCTGTGCACTGGGCGTGTGGGAGCTTATGCCCGTGACACGTGGGAAGGTCCTGGGTCCCCCCGGGGTCTCCCGGTGCACACTGGGTGTGTGGGAGCTTATGCCCGTGACACGTGGGAAGGTCCGGGGTCCCCCTGGGTCTCCCTGTGCACTGGACGTGTGGGAGCTTATGTCCGTGACCCCAGTTTGTGTGGACTGGAGGAGGGGTGGGGCTGTGGCGTGAAGACACTGTGGGGAGAATTGTCTCTCTCACATGGGATAAATAAGTAAATAAGTAAACTTTTTTAAAAATGGCCGGAAAGTGCTCTGTAGAAAGGGAGAAAGAGGACTTACCAGCCTCTGCCCCTGCCCGTGGCCTCACTGCAATCCCTCCTCTTCCGTTTCTCACCCTGCTGGGGTTTGGAGTACATGCACACACATGCCCAATGTGTTTTTCAAGTCTCTGGGGCCAGGATTCAAACCATGGTTAGACACATGGGATTCTGCCCCCTTAACCGCTAGCCTACAAGGTCAGGAAATAAACATTCTTAAAAATACGGGACTCAGGCCCTGTGGGAGGGCACAGCCGTAGCACAGTGCTCTGCAATGCTGGAAACCACACGAAAGGGCGGGGTTCAGTTCCCAACCCAGCCTGTAAAGGCCAGGCAAGAGAGACCGGGCAGGTGGCAGTGCGACAGCCTGCTGAGGGTGGTTGTCTCACTCTCCCCCATCTCGTCTCTCTTGTGAAATAAATAACTAAAGTGTCGTCTTCTTTTTCTAAAACCTCTATATATGATTTAACGTCTTCGTCCACACCTCCCTCAGTCATACACACGCTGTCTTGTTCCACTTTCAGTCAAGATTTATTTTTTCAAGGAGAACGGGGTCTATGGTCACCGCATACACTTAACTGGGAGTGACTGCGGCATTCTTCCAACCGCCAAAAATACGCAGGACTGACCTGGCGTTGAACGAAAGTGGTTCTGTCCACACCAAGGACCCCTCGCCCCTCGGTGCTGGTGCTCTGAGAGTCACTGTGTCCACAGCTTCTTCGGGTCCCTTTGAACACGTGAGCGCATCACTGACAAGAAGGAACTGCTGCTGAGGTGGCACTTGGGGCAGGACCAGCGCCCTGAGCCACAGCCAAACCCACGAGGGACACCGGCTCCACGGAGGAGAGTGGGGACTGACGGCTGTCTTTTTTGAGAGGTGTTTGCCTTAGTGTATGTGCTCTTGCTAGAGAGAGAGAGAGACAGAGACAGTGAGAAGGAACATGAGAAATCACCCCCATGGGAGATGGCCACACCTCAATCCTTTGTCCTCCATTCTCTTCTCAGGATCTTGGGCATGCATGCACATGCACTTGGCATGTTTCAAGTTACTGGGTCCAGGACTCGAACCGTGGTCGGCCATGTGCAAGTCCAGCAACGTAGCCATTATGCCACCTGCAGGCCTCACTAACAGCTATCTTAAGGTGGACAGCCAGACAGCAAGGCATAGTTTGGGCCCAGGAAGCAGTTTCCACCCTGCCTCACAGGTGTGTGTGCCCCCTGCTGTCCTCTGCTAAGGAAACCGTCACATCTGACTCCCAGCACCGCTGACCGTCCCCCAAGAGTAGATCGAATGGCCGGCCAGTCTCCGAGGCTTAGTTAGAGCGCTGTGGAGACAGCTGCAGGTTTCCCACAGTCCTTTGTCAGTGTGCTGGCTGCATCCCGTCTACACATCCTTCCGATAAGAACCCACTCCATTTCGTACGAATGGAGTTTAAAAACACTTTCCCTCCTTGTGTTCCTGTTTCAGCACATCTCATCCGTGGCCGTGAAAGAACGGGCCACATCGGCCAGCATGTCGGGGAGCGGGGGGAGACTTCCAGTGACTCACGTGTCATCCTTACCCAACAGCCTGGCTGGAAGCCCAGGGCCGGCTTCATTCTGCTGTTAGGGCCCGTGAGAAGCCACGCTTCTGCCTCCACACATCAGCTTTAGTTTATCCTCTGCAGCTTGACAAGGAGAGAATTTCTTCTGCCCACTGAGATGCTCAAATTGCATTCTTTCTTTCTTCCTTTCTTCCTTTTCTAGAGAGAGATTTTTGCTATAGGATGCATGCACTTACCAGAGAGACAGAAAAACAGAAAGTGAGAAATCACCCTCTCCCAGGGTGGATGGCCATGCTGTAATTCTGTCTCCTCCATTCTCCTCTTAGGATTTCGGGCATATGCATGCACGTGTGCTCGGCGTGAGTTTGAAGCCGCCAGGTCTGGGACTTGAACCATGTCGGGAGTCCAGCGATGTATCCATCATGCTATCTGCTGGTCCCTATCATTGCTTTCTTAAAAGTCTGGTGGATGGAACTGTTCTGAAGCCTTTGTCTGTAGAAAATGTATCAAAAGGAAAAATATCCATCAGCCCAAACTTTCCTAAATGACTTTTAAATAGGTATGAGCTTAAAAGTTACTCCAGAATTTTTCTTAAAGACTAGGAAAGTCAATGTATTTTTAATTAGTTAAACGCTTTTTTGTTGCTAGCATATTCTTTTAAGTGGGTCACATTTTAGTTAAACTAAACCTTAATTTATCTACATTTTTTTCTGTTTTTTATTGTTTGTTTGTTTTTAGTTTTTGATTTTTTGTGTTTTTTTTGTCTTTTTTTTTTAGGGCATATGTGCTTGCTGGAGAGACACAGTGAGAGGTAAAGAAGTTTGAAATCACCTCCTGGGAGGATGGCCATGCCACAATCCCTTCTCCTTCATTTTCCTCCTGGGATTTTGGGCATGCACACACTTGCACTTAGAGAGATTTTCACACCACAAGTCTGGGACTTGAACTGCAGTCAGCCATGTGGGAGCCCAGTGCCCTAACCACCACACCACCTCCTGGCCCCAGCTTATCTACTTTTGATAGCAATAAGCCAATTTTGATCAGTACGTGCCTGCATTTCTGCTTATTTGCAATGAAAGCCAGTGGAGTGCGGGTCCTCCATGTTAACCCATAACCTTGAGACTCAGTTTCTCAGCTGCGAGTTGGAAAGGCTGGGCAACCTTCTCAGGACCTCAGGTGGGTGAGGATGGAGGATGCCAGAAAGGCACAGAGCACCTAATCATGACAGTTCCATATTAATCTGCATTTATATCGGTTCATTCTGTAAGATCATCTTTGATCCAAAAGGGGTTTTGACTTAAAAAAGAAAACATTTGCAAACACCCCGGCTAAATGAATGAAGCCTGAGGTCCTTTAAAGTTTAAAATTCCCACAGTAAAGATTAGTTTTACAGTTCTACTACTTAAGTGAAATTTGCACTGTATATTTGCTGACTGTTCTGTTTGGTTGTAAAGGTAGGCAGTGGCTGTGCCTTCACTGAGGGTGCACTTTTGGTGAGGAGTGCAATACCTTCATCTGCAAAAGTTCCTCTGGAAAGTTTTGGATCCACAGTTGAAACGTCTGCTTTTGGTCATATTGCAGTTCCATTTTTAATTTTTTGAGGAACCTCGGTTCTGTTTCCCATAGAGGCTGTACCTGCTACACTCCCACCATCAGTGGACCAGGGCTCCAATTGCTCCTCGTCCTCACCAACATTTAAGCTTTGTTTGTTTGTATTTTAATAATGGCCACCCTAACAGATGTGTCGTGTGTCTTCTCTGGAGAAATATCTCGTAAATCCTTTGACCATTGTTTTCATCTGGTTATTCTTCTTCTTGTTTCTTTTTTGTTTGTTTGTTTTCTTTTGCTTTGTAGTTTTGTTTTAGGAACTCTTAATACATTTTGGAGATTAACCCCTGGTCAGATACATGATTTCCAAATATTCATTCCCATTCTATGGATTGCCTTTTCACTATGTTGGTTGTTTCCTTTGCTATGAAGAAGTTTCTTATTTCTGGGTACATAATCCAAAAAAAAAGCTTACATCAAGATTTCAGTGATATTAGAAATCATATCTTCATCGCAGCATTATTCATAATAGTCCAAATATGGGACTGCCTAAATGTCAACAAATAAATGTATAAAGAAAACATATGTACACACACACACACACACAGACACACACACTATATGATATTATTAAGTCTTACAGAAGGAGGAAAACTTACAGGAACAAAACTCAAAGACAGTATGCCAAGTGAAAAAAAACTCAGTCACAGGACAAATACTGCACGATTCCACATATAGGAGGGAGCTAAAATAGTCAAACTTTCAGAAATAGAAAATAGAATGGTGGTTGCCAGGGAATGATGGCAAGGAGAAAAGGGGAATGCACAATGGTATAGTTACAGTTATACTAGATGAATACGCCCTGCTACAGACATCACAGTGCCTGTAGTGAACAATACTGTATTGTTCACTTAAAGTTTTAAGAGGATAAAGTTAATGTCAAATATTCCTACTACACACACACACACACACACACACACACACAGCAAAGGGGCACAAGGAAATTTAGGGGTAATGGATGCATTTATTATCTTGATTATGGTAATGGTATCATGGGTATATGCAAAACGCTTATCAAATTATATAAATTAAGTATGTAAAATTGCGTGTTGTTGTTGGATATCAGATATATTCATTCAAATTGTTTTTAAGTCTGTTAGGGACCCAGACATTTTGGCACAGATAGTGTCACACCCCAGACACTGGAAGCCACACAGAAGGGCCAGAAGTGGTTCCTGGGCAACCTGAACATGCTGGGTGCAGTTGTCCCTGCCTGTGGTCCTGCCCAGTTGAGAATCGGGCAGGGGAACAGTGACACGGTTAGCCCCTGTCAAAAAAATGCCTAAATTGCTGGCTGCAGTCTCTCCTCCTTCCCCTCCTTTTATCCCTCTTTCTCATAAAGGAAAAAATAAAATAAAATCTGTCTTGTGGCCAGAACCTAGGAGGGTGTAGAAACATAAACTGCACTTCTAAGACTGAGGGAGGAGGTCACTGAAGATCAAAAACAAGTGCGTCTCAGGACAGGACAGAAGTTACGGAGAGATAATGACACCGGAGAGAAGGAAACTGAGTGGGGAGGGGAGAATGACTCTGCAGTGGCTGCGTACCTGGGCGGGAAGGAGAGAGACGTGACAAGGTTTTCCCTGTAGGGGCCTGCGCAGTAGAGACATATCTGAGGAGAGGGAGAGGAGAAGGTGGATGGGGAGGGGCAGAGAGTGAAGAGGTGATGGCGGAGGCTTCCCACACCTTGAGAAGGCTTAATAACCAAGGAAGGGAGAAATGAAAAGTGGAAATAAGAAGGTGAAGAGAAATTTAATATAAATTTCACAATAAATGAGGGAACAAACAGTAGGAGCAAACAAACAAACAAAAACCGAGGAAAAATAGTAAGAAAATAGAACTTGGAAGAGTCAGCCATGAGTTTGTTTTAAGCCACACGCCAGGAGAAGAATGAGTCTTCGGTGGACACTGAGAGCCCCAACGATGAGCTTCTGAGTCACAGTGTCACTGAAGGTTCTTACAAGTGCCTCATAAAAAGCCATATTAATTTCATGGCACTCAAAGGACTCAGAACACATACTTAAACCACATTAGAGCTAAAAATCTGAGGCCTCACGATGACCAGCTCTGACTCACCAAGTCTACACGTAACCATCTGTACAACATCGTTCTTAACGCTGCCTTAGCCAAAAAAGGAAAAGAAAAATTTATGATTAGAAAGAAAAATAAGCTTCAACAGTGTTCCTAAGAGCTAAGTGCGCAGAACTTCCTTCCCCTGTTAGATTTTTATCAATACTTTGAAATGTCAGTGAGGAAAAGAAGGAAAATGAAGACTTCTACTGAGAAATAACAATTTTTAAAGTTTATTGAAGGGAGTAAGTCATGGTCGGAGCTAGGGAACTTCGTTTTGCAAATCTGAGATTATCAATGATTTAAATATTCTGACAGGTTTCTGGGAGGAGGAAAACCAGCTCTATGTTTGATCCGCACTCACTCTTAGCTCTCCACCCCACCGAGATAGACATGAAGGGGATCGGGGGAAGGATTTAAGCTGGGGAAGCTCATGCTCCCCTGAGATTTCAATCTCCCCAGGAACTTCTGCAGATGCTCATGCAATTTGTCACTTCTCTCTAAAATAGTGACCAGTATCCTTCCCTGAGAATAACAGTGATTCTTACATTATTAATTTGCCTTACACAAAGGAGCCAGAAAGCTCTGATTAAGAGGAAAAAGTATGGGCAAATGGTGACACAGTGGTAACGAAACTGGACCCGTGTAGGAGAGACCCAGGGTTCACGTCCTGGCTCCCCCGTAAGCATGCTTACGTGCAAGCATGACCCCAGGGTCTGGGCTGGCTGGGACTATGGGTGAGACTCAGCATAAAGAGCCTGGTGTGTGGAGCCTGTTTCTCTCTCAGAAAAAATAAATGAATAAGCTTATTTCAAAAAAAGAATAGAGGGAACCAGCAGTCAGAGTAATGGCTATGTTGCTGGACTCCCACGTAGTCAACCGCAGTTCGCGTCCCGGACCCGGTAGCTTAAAACTCACGCCGGGCGCGTGTGCGTGCGTGCCCAAGATCCCGAGAGGAGAATGGAGGAGAAAGGATTGTGGTGTGACCACCCCCCCTGGGGGGTGATTTCTCGTTTTCTGTCTCTATGTCTCTCTCTGTCTGTCTGGCAAGTGCATGCGCCAGATAGAGAAAACCTCTCAAAAAAAAAGAATAGAAGGAGGCCAGCCTACAGTCTGGTGTTTGAGGAAGCCAGACCCCACGTGGCCTACCTTTCAGTTGGAGTCCCAGACCCAGCAGCTTGAAAAACACACTGGGAGTATGGATATGCATGCACGAAATGCCAACAGGATGGTAAAATGGTAGAGAAGAGATTGTGGTGTGACCATGCCCCATGGGGAGGTGTTCCTTTCTCCCTCTTCACCTCTCTCTCTCTCTCATTTCTCACACCCTCTGGCAGTTAGAAGAAAGAGGAAGAAGAAACAGCAACTCTTACAAGGTGTCCCAGAGGTTAATACGGATGATGGATTGGAAAGGACCTAGTCCGGGCTGAGCTCATGAAGAAGTGCAGCTGGCCTGGTTCCCCCCACGTGGGGGACAGGTCTCTCACTGTTCCTTTCTGGAATGTGACCGATTTGGATGATTTACGGCATTTGCTCCACAGACATCTCTCTTTGTGGGCAGGTCTGTTTTCTCTCCTAGGCGACAAGGAGGAGAAAACAAAAACAGAGGCCAGACAGTGGCTTGACAGTGACACACAGCACTCCATGAGGTGGTCCCTTAGGAGAGGTCCGGTTCATGTCTGGGGACCTCCCTGACATGCTGGGCCCACACGCACCCATGACCCACCGCTGGCTCGAGGCTGGGGTGGGTTGTCATATGAAGACTGTTGGGGATGCTGCCTCTCTCCTATTCTCCCGGAAGAAATAAATGAATAAAAACTTGAAACAGCAAAGCAGCCTTAGGGAGGCCAGCAGTTGGCGTAATAGCTATGTTGCTGGACTCCCATGTAGTTGACCGTGGTTCGAGTCCCGGACCCGGTGACTTAAACTCACGCGGGGCGCATGTGCGTGCGTGCCCAAGATCCCAAGAGGAGAATGGAGGAGAAGGGATTGAGGCATGGCCATCCCCCCTGGGGGGTGATTTCTCTCTTTCTGTCTCTGTCTCTCTGTCTTCTGGTGAACACATGCGCCCTATAGCAAAATCCTCTCAAAAAAAAAAAAAAAAAAAAAGAAAAAGAAAAAGAAAAGAAAGCAGCCTGGTAGGGAGGATGACTGAACAGGGGCTGAGGAGCTGGCCATGGGCGAAGCCTGGCGTTCCTGGAGAGGCGAAGTCAGAGAAGCCCGTGGGTTTGTGTTTCTCTCCCCCGTCACGACTGAGCAGCAGCAGGGCCCCTAGGCCCATCAAGTGCCACTTGCACACCTGCAGGACCAGTGGTTCCAGGACCTCCCAAATGCAGTACAGGCCTTCTGGCCTTCGCCTGTCTCCCGGTTTGCAGTTCCAGTCCCGCCTCCTCCTCTCAGCAGAATTCCTGACCGCCTAGCTCAGGCTGATCTCTTCCTTCTCTGAATGCCGTCCACACCCCGAGTCTGACCTAGCACGGAACACGCTGCCTTCCCCTTGGCTCTGTCTCAGGTACCCTCGTTTGGCGGTCCCATGTAGACGGCGAGCTGGGAAGACAGCCATCGCCCACCTTCAGTGTTCTGGGCGGCCTCAGCCCTGAGCCGCACTCGGGAACCCCTGGCTGAGCTGAGCTGAATTGCACTGAACGTGAGGAGGAAGAGTGTGCGACGCCAGCGCCGTCTGTGACACGTCTGAACGCGCCTGCTTCCCAAGCATGTGCAGAGAAGAGGTGAGACGCGTGCCGCCCAGGGCCCTCTCTGTCAGATGGGCAAACAGCAGCGTCCGAGCAAGCAACCAGTGGCCAGGAAACTAGAGCTAGTCTGTGTTATGTTCCTCCGAGCAAATGAGGCCTCTCCCCTCTCTGTAGTACCTCGCAATTTTACAGATGGCCTGTGATTTTGGAGAAAAACACGAAAGTGGGTGGTGTATTAAAGCCCCTTTGCAAGCCTTGGACATCTGATTTTTGTCCTTTTGTTCATCCATTCATTATGGCTTTAGTACAAGTGCAGTGACTGAGTGGCCGTGTGGTGCCCTAGGACAAGGGCTAGGTGTGCCCTGACGGGGAGACATGCATGGCTACTCCCCTTGTGGAGCCTAACAAGAGAGACAGAGAGACAGAGAGACAGCTCCAGCAGGCTCTCCTTTACCAGTATACTAAATCGGACAGATTTTGAATGAGTTCACAACGTATGGAAGGATGTACGGGCCAGACAGGAGCACAACGGAAAAGTACTGCGCTCTGTGAGACCGACCACAGGGGAAGGTTCCAGGTTCATGTCTGGAGACGTCTCCGAGGACCCCAGGCACCTGTGTGCCCATGACCTAGGGCTGGCTAGAGCAGGGGTGGGTCATGGCATTAAGGCCATGCAACACGCAAGTGGGTTGTATGGTATGTGAGTCGTACCTCCACGGACTCTCTCTCTCTCTCTCTTTCACACACACACACACACACACACACACACACACACACACAGAGGCTACAGGAGGGGCCTTGGTGAGCAAGGCCCTGTGTCCTAAGGGTGCACGCACAATAACCACCGGCACTATATCTTTGCATGATCCTGTGCACACATTAGGTGCTTCATGAAATATCCATGGCCCAGATGAAGCGTAGGGAGCCCAGGCCGAATGTCCCTTATTGAAGACGCTGGAGGACACAGAGAAGCACACGGCATTTAGCTGTCACCTCCTATCACGAATGTCGTGGCTGCATGCTAATTTGTCTAATTGGATCCGCTGTTCCCACGCTCATCCCTTCTCCCCTCTTTTTCGAGGGTAACTTCACTCTCTAACTTCATTTTCCACTCAGTGAGTCACCCAGCCAGAGGACGGAGAGAGTAAGTCACGGCTTTCTTCATCCGTGCAGAGAACTTGATACTGTACATGGTCCTTCCGCCCGTTCCTTCTGTATTTATGTCTTGGCAAGGGCAGGCTACATTGTTTGCAGTTCTTCTCTTCTCATTGCCAGCTTTTTCTGGAAAAATCAAAGAAAATAAGATGCAGGATACATCAAAGCCACAACCACTTGGCTCCCCGACTGTGGCGGGTTCCTCCCATCCCCCACCCACCCCTTCGCTGGCTTCTGCTCTCCCTGCCAGTGTTTCTGAGGACACTCCCTGGACCCCCCCAGGGCACACAGTCACACCGCAGGCCCGGAGCGCACGCTAATCTCCTCCTCTTTCACACCCTGAAAATGAAACATTCCAGACAAACTCTTCGCCAAGGTGAGACTGACCGGCTTGGTCTCTGACAGGTTTTCCGCTTGTGTTGACACCAGAGCAGAGAAAAATGAGGTGTTCCCCCAAAGCCCCCCTAAGCATACAAGACAAGGGAGCCCCTAATCTAAACCAGCCCGGAATTCCAGGGTTGGGACGTGTCCTCCACCCCACCAACTGTTAGAGGAGCTCCTCTAACAGCAGGGGGTGCTGGGCTGCCAAAGAAAAAGGCGGTTACGAGGTGCTGCCCGGTGTCGCATCCAGGGAGACTGCCCCAGAGTCAAGGTCATCGCTGCAGGCCTGAAAGTGCCCCGCTGGCGAGCGGGGATGAAAGCGGAGGGCTGTTGACCGGCACCCAGAGGGATCTACACGACAGCGCACGGCTCGGCCTCTAGTCTCAGGGCCACGTTGCTCTCGTGACGTTTGAGTTTGAATGTTTTCAGTAGAAGAAACAAGACGGCAGTGAAATGTACCGACTCTGTCAGCTTCCTGTCAGTCACGTCGGGAATACTTCCTGACTGAAATGGTTTGACCCCCATTGTGCCCTGTCACTTCCCAATGCATCTACTGAAGATCGGCTGCTCCCTGGACATTTTCCACTCACAAGAAGGGGCTGGCGTGTCGGGAACAGAAAGAACTGGAAAGGGGAGTCTGGACCACTCCCTTCGGGGAGGGCCGAACGTGCAATTAACAGCATATTTGATTCCTTTGCTGCAGAACCAGTTGCGTGAACAGCACGACGATTCAGGGCTTGGGAATGAACTTGAACCTGTTCTATTCTTGATACCGCATGGGGAAAACCAAACGATGTGCCTTTCCAGTATAGATTTAAGAGAGCCCAGCGATTATAACATTAATATTATGACATATTTCCTATGAAAAAATGCATCATGACCTTTCAGATGACCCAATACGTAGAGACGTATCAGGGTTTGGGTACCCAAGAGGATTTTCTCTTTCCTATCAACTTTAGCATTTGACATGATAATTAAGTAGCTGATAAGGTTACATAAAAGTGTCTCCTCGAATATTTTTTTGCTTATTTTTTTTTAAAGTTTTTGCCATAGGGTACATGTGCTCACTGGAGAAAGACAGAGGAAAAATGAGAAATCATTCCCCGGGGGGATGGCCACACCACAATCCACTCTCCTTCTGGGATTTTGGGCATGCATGCACATATGCCCAATGTGATTTTCAAGCCTCCGGGTCCAGGATTCGAACCACGATTGGCCATGTGGGAGTCCAGTATCATAACCACTATGCCACTTGCGGGCCCCCCAGATTCAGCCCCAAGAACATGGTGCTGCCATGTGTAGTGATATGACAAGCTATGTATCTGGCTGCCTACAGGTGTGCCTCATATTTTAGAAAGCAAAACATGTTTGTAATTAACCGTGATCATTGATCCAGCACAGACCTGGTTGTTTTCCATCTCAGGTCAACACAAGGTCTGCTCTTGCCTTAACGGCTACTGAGAACCACCCACAGAACAAACAAGACACTGAACCACAGGGCCAAGATGTGAGTGGAGAGCATCGTGGCCATTGCTCTCCGGGATCTAGATTCTATTTTCTCCTAATACAACTTTGGGTTCTATTTTTCCCTCTGTGAGAACATTGGATTGTGTGGTAGCTCGAATCCTGTGCCCCCAAAGTGATATAGAAATCTCAAGCCCTGGTACCTATGAACATGCCCTCTCAGAAACAGACTCTGTGCAGATGGAATCTTGGTAACTTAAGAACCTATTGTTCTTATAAGGACAGAGAAATCCAGGCACATGGACACACAGGGGATGAGGTCATGTGAAGACAGAAGCAGAGACAGGACTGATGTATCCACAGGCCAAGGAATGCCAAGGATGGCCTGAAATCACCAAAACCAAGAGGCCTAGAGCCTTCAGAGGGCCTGACTCCAGCCATGCCTTGATGCTGGACTTCTAGCCTCCAGAACGGAGAGAATAAATTTCTTTTTTATGAGCCATTGGTTTGTGGTACTTTGTTATGGTGCCCCTAGGAAACTTATATAGGTTAAGTTTTATTTTTCCTACCATTTTAGTTATGCTATCTCTGACTTTCTCATTTTCAACTTCGGTAGGATTTGTCCATCAAATTTAAAAGTTGTATTTTATTTCAAAGCATGTTCTGGACATAGCAGGTTTAGTAATGGCTTTGCAGTGGAATGTTTTCATGCCAAGGGAGAAGAAAGGGAATCCTTGTCTGTGTGTTTTATTGCTTTGCTCTTGCCAAAGTGAAGTGAATGTCCACCCGACAGGGCAGCTTGGTGAGATGGATTCTGCAGCGGGAAGCTTGAGGAGAGGGAGCTCAGTCAGCCCTACCCCACGGGAAGTGACGTCATTCTACTGCAGATGTCTCTGGGCCCACCAAATGGCTTCTCAATGAATTGCTTGTCTTGGAAGTGGTGAGAATTCTTTCCTTTACCTTGGCTAGGGGTCTTCTCCTTCCTCACTGCAGGGACAGAGGATGGCAAAAGATGCCAAGGATACTTGTTGTATTTTACTACTATCAGGTGAGTGTGTGATCTCTGCATAAAAACTCATAGTTAGGGGAAAACCATCCGCCTTCTGGCCATACTTGCCAAGCAGAGTATCTTAGTTCATTTCCTGTTGCTGTAACAGAATAGCGCAGACTGGGTAATTCAGAAAGAGTAAATATTTATTTAGCCCACGGGTCTAAAGGTTGGGGAGTCTTAGGTCACTGGGCCAACATCTGGTTGGGCCATTTCGCTCTCTCGTAACATGGGACAGGACGTCCCATGGCAAGAAGAGCAAGGGTGGGTGACACAGAGGAAGGGGGGCTGCTTTCCTAACAATCCTCCTTCATGACAACCCAGTGATCCATTCATCTAAGCACTGTTAATCCATCCCTGAGGGCCCTGCCCCCGTGACCTAATCACTTCTTATTCACTCCCAACTCTATGTACTGCGACAAAGACAGTTAAGTTTCAACAGGAATTTTGGTGGGGACATCCAGACCACCGCAGGGAGTTCAGTCAGTGGGGGCAGGGTGAAAGCCAACAAAGATTAACGTTGAGTTTTTCGAGTTGTTTGGTGGCATCCAGTTCAATCAAGTTTAATCTTACAAATGTGACTTGTAACTTTCATCCTGCGATGGCTTTATACTTGAAAGTCATGAAAATATAACACAAGGTACCCTTTACCTTGAGAGTCATCCATTGTTTCTTTCACCCAATTAGTATGATCCTTCTCTCAGTCTCTCCTCAAATACGTGTGCATGTTTCCATACAAGATGTATGTTTGTCTGAGAGTCCATAGAAAATGAATAGTGCGACAAAACCATGGATGGATTTCAGTGTTTGCGCACAGAAATAAACATGTACTAACTTGTTATCAAACGTCTGAACAGAATGTAGTTTGAGGAACCAAGAAGGTTCAGTTTGAAAAGGGTCCCTACCAGAGCCAAGGCGTTCTGCTCAAATGGAAGCAAGCACAAATGCCAAATTGATGGTGAGACTTGGGTGCAAGAATGGTGAAAGTAGTGTTGCTTTACAAGAAGCTTGTGGAGACAATGTCTCAATCAAAGCAGCCATTGCCAAATGGATAACTCATTTTAAGAAGGGACCAGATGGAATTGAAGACAACGCCTGCAGCAGCAGACCGTTCACGTGAATTTGCAAGGAAAAGATTAATGTTGTTCCTGGCCCTAATTGAAGAGGACTGATGATGAACAGGAAAGTGACATAAATAGCCAACACCCTAGACATCTCAATTGGTTCAGCTTACACAATTCTGACTGAAAAATGAAAGATGAACGAGTTTCTGTTTGATGGGTGCCAAACAGTTGTGCCCAGACCAGCTGCAGACAAGAGCAGAGCTTTTGATGGAAATGGAAACAAATGGGGTCAAGATCCTGCAGATCTAAAAACTTCTAAGAACTGGAACAGTGGAGGACGTGTGATGTTTCTGGTACAATCTTTTTTTTAAATGACTTTTTAATTTAATTTAATTTTTTTATTATTATTATTCATTTTGACCAGAGACATACAGAGAGAGAGAGAAAGCAAGCTGCCAGTTCTGGGACTTGAACTACGGTCGTCATGTGGGAGTCTAACGCCTTAACCACCATGCCACCTGCTCGCCCTCTGGTACAGTCTTAAAGACATAGCACAACCAAAGTGATGACTACCAAGAGGAGGCGGTGGTCCAGACAAGACCCCAGAAGACAGGTCAAAAGCAAAATTATGACCACAGTGTTTGGGATGTCCCAGGAATTTTGCTGGTTGACTTTCTGGAGGGTCAAAGAACAACAAAACACTTGCTTTTTAGGAGAGCGTTCTAAGAAAACCAGCTGAGGGGAACAGCAGTTGGCGTAATGGCTATGTGGCTGGACTCCCATGTTGTCGACCACAGTTCTAGTCCCGGACCTGGTGGCTTAAACTCATGCCGGGCACATGTGCGTGCGTGCCCAAGATCCCGAGAGGAGAATGGAGGAGAAGGGATTGCGGTGTGGCCATCCCCCCTGGGAGGTGATTTCTCGCTTTCTGTCTCTCTGTCTCTCCCTGTCTTTCTGGCAAGCGCACGCGCCCTATAGCAAAAACCTCTCCAAAAAAAAAAAAAAAGAAAACGAGCTGAGGCTCCAGCAGAAAGACACCCAGGAACGCCGTGGCAGAGTCCTTCACCACCACCACGACAACGACAGCGCTCCTGCTCTTCCTTCTCACCAAACGGGCCAGGTGCAGGAGTCCTGAGGGGCGCCCACCAGACAGGGCTGACTGGACTCCTTCGAGCTCTTTTTCTTCCCTAATCATAAAAACCTTTAAAGGGCACTCATTTTTCTGCAATCCATGATGTAAACAATGATGGCAGGGATGTGGCTAAACTCCCAGGACCCTCAATTCTTTTCCTTTTTCTTTTCTTTTTTTTTTTTTTTTTGGAGGTCATTGTTTATTTTTTTTTTCCAAGAGAGAGACCCGACTGGGTCTTCGGGTTGTAATATCCCCACACCTCAGTCTCAGCCCCCAGATCACTGACATGTGTGCAAATACCTTGTGAGCTGAGGGAGGTGCTGGGACATGAACCCAGGACCTTTCCCATGGAGGTCCAGTTCCATTACTGCTGTGCCGCTGGAGGCTCCACAAACGGTATCGATGTGAGCATCTCTGTACCAGGAGAGATGAGCAGGGGGCAACGGGCACCCAAGGCAGCTACCCAGGACGGTGGGCTTTGGGGTGAGCGGCACACACCCTGTGTGAGGCCTGGCCCCTCCTCAGCAGCCACAGGCGGAGGTGGGGTAGGGAGTGGAGACCTGAGCCCAGAAGGAAGCGCAGAGGCAAGCCTCCATTTCAAACTGAAATCCTAAATTCCCCTTCCCCCTCACAAAGGGTTAAGGTGGTTCCATTCTACTCCTAAAAACGAACACTGAAAGATTGATTTAACCTCAAATCCCTCCTCAGAGCTTGAAGGAAGATTAATGGTGTGCGAGGAGGATTTAATTCGATTACATTTTTTTTTTGGTCTAAGATCCCATTTTCCTGCAGATGACAGGATTTCAGTGCATTAATCTTTCTCTCTTTTTCGTTTTTTTAGTTTTGCCAGAGGGCGCATATGCTCATGGGGGGAGGGGGCCGGAAAGAAAGCACCCCCCATGGGACATGGCCACATAGCAATCCCTTCTCCTCCATCTCTCCCTCCTTTTGGAATTCTGAGCACGCACACTTATGCTCCTGGAGTGTCTCTCACGTCACTGAGACCAGGACTCCAGGAGTCAGCCATGTGGGCTCCAGCCACCTTAACCACTACGCCACCTGCTGGCCGCCCACTGCATCGATCTTAATGCAGATGAATTACAGGTCTTGTTTGCAGGGCTCATCTGGGGGCGGGGTTCTGGGAAGCTGCACTCTCCCTCAGGGTCACAGAAGGAGAGGGGACACCAAGTTAGTCACAGGCGCGGCCAGAAAATCCCACTTTCAAAACCGAGCAGCCTAGCTCCGGAGACTTCTCCTAGACAGCGTCAACTCCGCATGTGTCAGAATGACCCTCCCCTCTGGGTGTGGGAGGACACTCTCTCCCAGCCCCGCACACACAGGGACAGACTGGAAGGGAAATGAATTACAGCCTGCAAGCCTCGATTCAGTCTCTGGGTCAGAGCCGGAGGGGGCGGATGGAGGGCCAAGGCGCATGCTCACGTGAGCCACCTCGGAGCAAGCAGGCCCGGCGACTCTTGCAGCAGACATGGACCTGGCGGCCTGGCTGGGCATCGCCCTCACCTCTCCAGAAGGATTTCTGTAAACTGGCCACAGATCTCCAGGAAAGGAAGGTGGAGGGGGCGGGGAGGAGCGGGCCAGGAGGACGAGGTGGCCCAGGCACGCAGCGCCTCACCTCCTGCTGTTTGGAAACGCTGTGCCGTGCTGTTCAAAGCGGCTTTAAGGAAAATGTGAGCGTGTGGAAAGTCAGCCCCGCAGAGCTGCGGAGGGGGCTCTTGGCACACGAAAGGTGTCTGATAACGCGCGTTCCAGACCAAAGCTCCAAATGAAGCATTGGAGAACGTCCTCCAACAGGGGGAGAAAGAAAAGAAGCCAAACTGTTGGCAAAAACACAGCTGAGCCGTGAAACCGTGCGCCCGGCTGCCAAGTCTCAGGGAACCCTCTCAGGTGCGATTGACTGCGATTGGCTGCACCCACGAAGTCAGAGGCAGCCGTGGATTCCAGACGGACACAGATGTCGGGGCACTGGAGTCACCTCTAAGCTATTAAAACTTTAAACACTCTGGTGCCTGATGGCCTGGAAGGTTGAACATAGCGCTATGGCAAGCTGCCTGAAGAGAGGGGTATGTGTGTGTGTGTGTGTGTGTGTGTGCGTGCGAGTGCGTGCACATGCTCACTCAGGGTAGAGAGAGCAAGAGCGCTCAGAGAATAAATCGAATGTCCGCGGGAATCGCCACCTGGTGCCAGTGGGAAGCGTAAACCACTCCAAGGCCCAGGGGCCAACAGGACTGCTGACGTCAGGGGCTTGCATCAGGTTTATCTTCAGCTCAGCCACGTGGAGGGAAGCCATGTGTGAGCGTCAGGTAGGGAAGCGGCTCTGCATCTGCAGACCGTGCAGAGCTGGCTCCGGCCCAGCGTGGGACCTCCCTGGGCTTTCAGTCTCCTCCATGTCTGGCGTGATTCTGTTTCCTTGGAAACAGAAAGGATGGTTTTTGCCCCTATTTATGTGATGCGCTCAAATGCACAGAGAGCAAGAGCGAATGTCTGGACCCTTAAAGACCAACTCTTCTAAAAGGTCGAACATCCTTAGGTGTAAAATAGGGGACCAGCAGGGCGAACAGGTGGAGTAGTGGTTAAATTGCTGGACTCCCATGTGGCTGACCACGGTTCAAGTCCTGAACCTGGGGCTTGCTTTTTCACTTTCTGTCTCTCTCTGGTCAAATTGAAAAATAATAATAAATAGGGACCAGCAGTTAGCGTAATGGCTATGTCACTAAACTCCCATGTAGTCAACCATGGTTCGAGTCCCGGACCTGGTGGCTCAAACTCACTCCAGGGGCGTGTGCGTGCGTGCCCAAGATCCCGAGAGCAGAATGGAGGAGAAGGGATTGCAGCATGGCCATCCCACCTAGGGGGTGATTTTTCGTCTTCTGTCTCTCTGTTTCTCTCTGTCTTTCTGGTGAGCACATGTACCCTATAGCAAAAACCTCTCCAGAAAAAAAAAAAAAAAAAAAAAAAAAAGAGAGAGAAGAAGAAGAAATAAAATTAAATAATTATTTCAAAAAAGGGGTCCAGCAGGTAGCGTGAAGGTTGAGGTGGCTAAATCCCATATGCCTAACTGCATGGTTCAAGTCCTGTACCTGGAGGCTTGAATAACACGTAGGGCATGCATGCCCAAAATGTTGGGAGGAGAATGAAGGAGATGGGATTGCGGTGTGGTCATCCCCCTGGGGAAAGTTTTCTCTTTCTCTTTCTCTGTCTCTCTCTCTCCAGCGAGCACATGTGCCCTATAACAAACTTAAAAATATATATACAGGGACCAGCAGATGGCATAATGGTAATAGTGTTGGACTTCCCATGTAGTTGACTGCAGTTTGAGTCCCAGATCTGGCAGCTTCACACTCACGCCCAGCCTGTGTGCATGTGTGCCCAAAATCCCAGGAGAAGAAGAGGAGAAGGGATTGCAGTGTGGCCACCCCCCTGGGGGTGATCCCTTATTTTTTTGTTTCTCTGGCTCTCTCTCTCTCTCTGGTGAGCACATGGACCCTATAGCAAGAATCTCTCACTAAATACACACACGCACACACACACACTTATGTACAGTGGCATATACGTGTGTGTGTATACACATATATACATGCGTGTGTGTGTGTTTGTGTGTACACACATATATGTGCTCCTGGGACCCACAATGTAACCCTAAAATGCTGCCGAAGGTTCCATCCTGTGCGGAAACCGAGTGCTCTTGACGGGACACCATTAGAACGGACGATGTGCGGAGCCCACCCCTGCAGGATGGCCGCCCCTGGCTGAGCACATTCCCACAGCTGCAGCTCCAACCAACCCCGTCCTTCCCGGGCTCGAGGCTGGGCCTCCGCTTGGCAGCTGCAGATGGGCAGTGTCTGTTCAAAACTGACGCCCGAGAACATAAAGCTTCCCAGTGACGAAGGCCCGCGCTGCAGACGGGAGAACGAGCGTCTCTGAACACAACACAGACACGTTGTAATCTCGCTGCAGCGCCCGGTCTCGGAGTCAGAGGGCATGCCAGCTGCCCCTCAGCGCGGCCTCGGAAAGGTACCCGGCCTCTCTGTGCCCGCTTACCACGTCTGTCAGTGGAGTAACCGTAGAAGGGCCCAGCTCCGAGTCAGCGCTCTCCGGGGAAACAGCACCACTAGGACGAGCCCTATAATCGGAGAGCAGTGAGGACCCGGCTCCCGTCATCAGGGGTCTGGGCATCTGATCTTGGCACAGGGACCAGGAGGCTGGAGACCAGGGAGGGGACTGCCGTGCTGTGTCACCGGCAGAGGCTCCCCTCTGGGGGCAGGTCAGCCCACCCCGTGTGCTAATCTGGCCTTCAGCTGATTGGACGAGGCCTCACACACTGAGGAGGGCAGTCTGTTCTCACCACCAACGTAAATGGTGACCTCATCAGAGCAGCCCACAGGGACACCAGACAAGTGTGTGACCTCATATCTGGATGCCACGGCCCAGCCAGGAGGACACCGAGAATGCACTACCACCCCCTCGAGAAGCTTTGCCAGGGATGAGTCAGGGCTAGTGCCCGTGAGGCGCTGTCCCGTGATATGACCAGGCACCAGTAAGCACACGAGTGTGAGCTGCAGTGTCACTGCCATTCTGAGTCTCGGGTGACGAGCAGCCAAAGGGCCACAGCTGGAAAGTTCTCATAAAGAAATGGGGGAGGTGGGGCCAGCAGGTGGCGTGGCGGTGAAGGCTCTGGACTCCCACATGGCCAAATGCTGTTCGAGTCCCAGACCTGGCAGCTTAAAACTCATGCTGGGCCCGTGTGCATGCATGCCCAAAATCTCAGTAGAAGGATGGAGCTGAAGGGACTGTGGCATGACCATTCCCCCAGGGGATGACTTCTCACTTTATCTCCCCCATCTCTCTCCAGCAAGCGCACGGCCATATGGCAAAAAAAAAAAAAAAAAAAACAAAACAAAACAGAAAAGAAACAGGAGAGGAGCCGGATGGTCCAGAGCAGCAGCAGCGTGCCGTGTTCTGCGAGGTGGGCCCACACAGGAGGGTCACTGTCCACACTGCAGACCTCCCTGGACATGCCAGGCACATGTACGCCCACAATCCAGGGCTGGCTGGGACTGGGGCAGGCCGCAGAGGAAGACCCTGTGGGGGGTGCTGTCTCTCTCTGTGCCTCTCTCATTCTTGCTCAATTATGGAAGAAAAGAAAGAAGTTTCAGCAAAAAAAAAAAAAAAAGGAATGGAGGACTCTGGGAAATGTAGAAAGGAGGAAAGCGCACCCAGAAAAGTGTGGGTGTGGCTTGGGAGAAAGCTGGGGGGCATGCGAGGATGGCGGGATTCGGGCGGAAGGCGGCCCTCAGCGCCCTTTGCAGAGCCGCGGGAGGGTGCGGGGCAGAGAACATGGTGGGAGAACGGACGGAAGGGCCCTCCCTTCTCCTGACGCCTTTCCTCTCGCAGAAACGGAGGCTTGTCTGTCAATGGTAATGTGCTGGTGTCTTCCACTGGACTGGTGCGAAGTGTCTTCCTCTGGGTAAACTCATTTTGCAAGCAGTACTGACGTGCAGTGATTGAATGTATCAAATAAATGAAAACAATAAAGAATTTTCCTTTCAAGAATTAAAATTCAAGTGACTGAAACAAAGAAGAACTAAAGGAAGGGGTGGGTAGCAGGTGGGCCTTCTGAGGAAGGAGAGGAGGTGCTGACACTCTGGGTTGATCATGGAGATGAAAGGAAGACAGGCTTCTTGTGTCGGGGGCTGAAAATGGCCTGCAAAGGAGCTGGTGGCCCGGGACAGAGAGTGACAGAGAACTGGGCAACTTCTGTCCATAAGTAGCATTTTCATTTTGTCTTTTCCCTTGCTATGCAGCTGATCGCTCACTTTAAATAAACCCACTCTTCCGAATGGAGACCATTAATAACACAGGACACTGATGTATTCTGCTCAGTCAAGAGGCTCAGACACGGCCCCGCGTGTCAGACGGGGACAAATGATGTTATTGTGGCCGAACTCCAGCAACGTTCGTAATCCAAAAGGAAAAGTGAGGAAGAAAATTCAGTTACAGGATCAGGGCACCAGTAAACCCTCACACCTGGGAGGTTAGGAGGGGGCATTCCCAGCCAGGGGTGAGCGAAACCACTATAGTTCAAAACCAAGAAGCTTCCTCTGTGGACACTGCTTCTACCCCTTGCTTCTGCATGGATTTTTCTTTTTCTTTTCTTTCTTTCTTTCTTTTTTTTTTTTTTAATTCAGCGGAAGACCTTTTTTTCCCTTGTGAAAGTCACCCTCATTTAGTAAATAAGTAGGATTCCCCTTCTGTACATTAATTTTACATCATTTATTTTGTGTGAATTCATATTATTATTATTATTGTTATTATAGCGATAGGGCATGCGTGCTCACCAGAGAGACAGAGAGGGAAAGCTAGAAATTGCCCCCCAGGAGGGATGGCCACACCACAATCCCTTCTCCTCCCTGTCCTCTCAGGATTTTGAGCACACACACATGCGTGATTTCCAAGCTGCCGTGTCCAGGACTCGTACCACACAGTCAACCATATGGGATCCAGCACCTTAATCTCCACACCCCCTGCCGGCCTGTGTGGGTCCATCTTTTCTCCTCCTCATGTCAGATATTCGAGTGGTGGGAGGACCTGAATCCTCTTCCTCGGATCCCCAGGGAGCCTGAAGGAGAGGCTGCCACTGGGAGGGATGGAGGGCCTGGCATCCCACCCCAGATGAAGGGGTTAGACCCAGAGTGGTCACATCCTCTGTCCTGTTCTCAGCTCACTTGACCACCATCTGAAGCACCTCGAAAACCCTCTACTGCCCAGGCTGGAAGGCAAAGCTATAACCACGCTCTCTCCTTCCACCTTGTCTGAAAAAAAAAAAAATAACATAAACTATGGGACCAGCAGACGGCATAATGGTTACATCACTGGACTCCCATGTAGTCAACCACAGTTCAAGTCACAGACTTGGTGTCTTAAAAGTCATGGCAGATGTGTGTGCATGTGTGCCCAAAATCCTGAGAGGAGAATGGAGGAGAAGGGATTGCAGTATGGACATCCTCCCGGGAGGTGATTCCTTACTTTCTGTCTCTCTGGGGAGTGCACACACCCTATAGCAAAAAGAATCTCTCTAAAAAATTTAATTGATTAAGGAGGACCAGCAGTTGGCGTAATGGCTACGTCACTGAACTCCCATGTAGTTGACTGAGGTTCAAGTCCCGGACCCGGTGGCTTAAACTCAAGCTGGGCGTGTGTGCGTGCGTGCCCAAGATCCTGAGAAGAGAATGGAGGAGAAGGAATTCCAGCATGGCCATCCCCTGGGGGGTGATTTCTTGCTTTCTGTCTCTCTGTCTCTCTCCGTCTTTCTGGCAAGCGCATGTTCCCCATAGCAAAAACCTCTCCAAAAAAAAAGAAAAAAGATTAATTAATTAAAATAAATAATGGAACGAAGTCAGCACACTTCTCCCAAAGGTGTATTATCAAGCAATTGTTCTGGGAAGGGCGGACCCTGCAGGATCTCATCACTGAATCCCGCCAATGGGATAGCCTTTTTGTCTATTAAGAGGAAACACTCTCTTTTTCTTAGAGAAATCCGATGCAAAGAGACTAGAATTCTTTCCTTAATGTGGCTAGCAATAACACACTTGGAAATATCGTCCCCAGCAGGCGGTAGGGAAATGTAGCAGGATTTCTGTAGATAAGGAGGTGGGCGAACGCTAACAGCCTTCAGAGCCGAGACGAGAAATGTCTCCAGCCACCTTCAAAGGTGAGCAGGAGCTGGGCTGCAGAGGGGGCTCATCTTCCTGAGCGAGGGTAGGAACAGAGGCCTGGGGCGACGTGAGCGTGGTGCCTTGGAATACTCCGAGAGCCCGGGGAACACTGTCTGTCTGAGCATCAGGGAGCGTGGGGGCCGGGAGGAGACGGGAGGGGGTCACGCTGTACCAGGTGGTGCTCTGGGGACACTCATGCTCACTCTCCTTCCTTGCTAAGATGAGGGCCCAGCGGGGTCACTGGTGCTCTAGAAGAACGCCCAATACCCAGCACATAGTAGGTGCTCAATAAATATTGAATGACTCACTCATCCATTTCATTCACATTTAATTTTCCTCTCCCAGGGACACATTCCGAGGCCACATGGACCACAGACATGAGATGAGGAAAAGAGGCGGAGTGTGAGAAGCATCTCCCTTGCCTGGCTGCCCCAGACGGGTGGTTTGGGTGGAGCGTGGGGGATGGCGGAGGCCAAGGACACTCGAGTGCCTGTAGTAGGTGACAGTGAAGCAGGCTGACACATTCCAACATTTTTATTTTTCTTGAGAGTTTGATAAAAAGACATTTCAGGGAACCAGCAGTTAGCGTAATGGCTATGTCGTTGGACTCCCACGTACTCGACCACGGTTCGCCTCCCAGACCCGGTGGCTTAAAACTCACGCTGGGCGCGTGTGCGTGCGTGCCCAAGATCCCGAGAGGAGAATGGAGGAGAAGGGATTGTGGTGTGACCATCCCCCCTGGGGGGTGATTTCTCGCTTTCTGTCTCTCTGTCTCTCTCTGTCTGGTGAGTGCACGTGCCCTATAGCAAAAAAAAAAAAAAAAAAAAAAAAAAAAACCTCTCCAAAAAGACATTTCAGAAAACAATATGTTGGAGATACATGAGGAGAGAGAAACCTTTATAAGATAAAACACGTTCTCCTCTCACTGGTGCTAAAATCCCTTGTAAGAGCGAAAAGACGCCTGATCTGCTGCTGGAAAGAACCCCCATTCTTAATTTATTACGTTTGCTATACTTTCTCCAAAATCAAAATCAAGAAAAGGGTGACTGCCAATTCCGTATGAGGCAAACCAGTGTCTAGAAAAAGAAGACTCAGAACTTAGTGAAGTAGCTCAGCTTGAGGGAGCTGCTCCAGCCTCACTTCAGTGGACGCTTAAGAACCTGGGGCACAGGGCCAGCAGGTGGCATGCTGGTTAAGGCTCTGAACTCCCACATGGCCAACCACAGTTTGAGTCCTGGACCCGGCAGCTTGAAAATCACTCCAGGCACATGTGCATGTGTGCCCAAAATTCCAAGAGGAGAGTGGAGAAGAGATTTGTGGTGTGGCTATACCCCCGTGGGGTTATTGCTCACCTGTCACTGGGTTGCTGAGAGAGGACACACACCCACAAACCTTCAGCCAACCCACATATGACATGTAGTGTGTGTTAACAGATGAATGCATTGGGGTAAGCCACTGAGATTTCTAAGTTGTTCATGCAGCAAAACCTAGCCCGTCCTGAGTAAACCAAAATGTATTTATGTACAATAAAAACAAAGGGATGGATGAGAAGAATAACAAGTCTTCAAAATATGTACTAAATTTTAAACTCTAACATCTACAATAAATGTTACATGTGCAAGAAATAATACTCGTCTATTACTAGCTGGTTCATTTCCTTTTCCCTAACATATATACCCATAGCTACCTCAAATAAGCTCTTAGTATCATTATAAAGAGTTGACATGTATGAAATGAGTGGGTCATACATGAGATAAAAATGTTGTGTGTGCATTCAGAAGCCTGGGGAGCTCTTTAGGCCCTAGAGCTCAGAGAGGTTAGGTCGGATGTCCAAGGTCACACAGCTGCTAAGTGGGAGGTTTGGGAAGAGTCCCATGTGGTTAGCGCCCACCTGCTTAGGCAGTGTTCTCTGCTGTCTCTTCAGAGAGACTGAAAGCGCGGTCTCCCAGGACCACAGAACTATGGAAGGTAGCACGGACGCTCCTAGAGCCCAGGCGTGGTCCCTGGTCACCAGGCCTCGTCTAGCCTTCAGCTCCTCCAGCTGGCCTCTTCTCTGCGTCTTCCCTGCCCCTGTGAAGAGCTCAGGGAGTCCTGGGTGTTTTCTGCAGGAAAGACACTCCATTGCACAGCACCATCTTTCTCTGCTCAAACCGTGGTGGAGCTGAGCGGCCGTCAGCGCCAGTCCCCGGCGCCCCTGCTCTCTGCTCCTGCTCTCACTTCCCTGCAGCCTGGCACTTCCCTGGGACCCATGCACCCACATGCAGGAAAGCAAACTGCTTGGGAGTGAATCGGAACCGCAGTGGGACCTGCAGGTCCTGGCTGCCCCTCTGTGCCAACCTCTCACCCCACTGCCCAGGGTGAGGACCCTGCCGGGTTGTCCTGTAGAACCGGGGGTACCCCAGGGCCAAGCTCGTGCCAAGGTGGCCAGGGAGCTGTCGTGGAGGAGAAGGGACCAGCCGGGGGAGGGTCAGAGCTGCTCAAGGCACAGCCTCAGCACGCCACCGTCTGCACTTCCCTCAGGGTGGCTGGGGGGAGCCGCAGACGGGAGGGACACCGGGACACGCTGTGGTCACAGCCGGTAGGCGGGTGATGGCCCAGGCGGGTCACGGGAGCGTGAGGGCTGCACACAGCTGGCCCAGTCGTCTGGCTGTCTCATTCCATTTCAGACTCAGTATGCTTGAGTAGGTCGAAGGCGGGTGGAGAAACCGAGATCTCCACTTACAAGAGCCACAGTGCCCTGGAAGGCTCAGGGAGGGTGCTGACCCTGTGTGTCACTGGCCTCGGGGAAGGTCTGGTCCCTAGAGCCCCGCTCCAGGGGAAACAGCGAGGTGGCCCCCTGGAGTTAGAGGGGACTGAGGAGTCCCGATATCATAGCCAAGTTCTCAGGAGCTGGTCCTCACGATGGTGCTGTGCTGAGGTCATCTACATGGTGATTCTTAGACTTTCTTTTTTTTCTTTTAAGAGGTTTTTGCTATAGCGCGCGTGTGCTCACCAGACAGACAGACAGACACAGAGAGACAGAAAGTGAGAAATCACCCCCCAGGGGGGATGGCCACGCCGCAATCCCTTCTCCTCCATTCTCCTCTCGGGATCTTGGGCACGCACGCACACACACCCGGCGTGAATTGACACCACCGGGTCCAGGACGTGAACCACGGTCAACTACATGGGAGTCCAGAGACATAGCCATTACGCTAACTGCTGGTCCCCTCTTAGACTTTCTTGACAGGCATTGAATGAGTGTTTTGGACAACTGTCTTCTATGCTGTTAAGGTGTACAACGACGGGGGCCAGCAGGGGGCGTGGTAGCTAAGGTGCGGGACTCCCACATGGACCACCCTGGTTCCAATCTCAGAGCTGTGGCTTGAAAATCTCAGCAGGTGCCTGTGAGTGCCCTGGATCCCAGAGGAGAACGGAGGAGAAGGGACTGTGGCATGGCCATGCCCCTGGGTGATATCTCACTTCACCTCTCTCTGTCTTTGTTGCTCTCTCTCTCTCTCTGACTTGCACGATGCACTCTATGGTAAAAAAAAAAAAAAAAAAAAAAAAAAATTAAGTACAATAATTAAACGTAAAAACAAAAATAAAACTCCCCAAGCTCTGAGAAGAGTGGGTGGGGGTAAGAAAGAAAAACTGGGTAAAAACAAATGGGGCACCAGTTCCCTTGTCTTCAAATTTATGGCCCCGCAGCTGGGGCCTCCCGGCGGGCTTTCTCCTGCCATAGCACTCGTTTTCTCCTCTCCAAAGTTGATGTTTCTGAGCCAAGTGTTCGCTGTTCTCCTCCTGGAGAAAACGCGGGGAAAAAATAAAAGCCTGCGTCCTGCATTTTAAAACATCTGGTGGGGCCATCAGGAGAGAGAAAGTCGAGGCTATAATTTAACTTACCTTTTGGGATCACTTTTATTACATTGGCTTTCTTGGATACGCACACACGTTTGGCATTTTCCCATTAGTTAATGGGTTCGGAATTTTATTAATCAATGTCTAAATGTTCATAAAATAATGCCACCTTTTAAAATGGGGGGCGAGGGCCATTTCCAAATGCTTCCAGTCCGAAGTAATAATATTGAAATGCAGGCTGCACATGTGTAAAAGCGGTCTCGGGGGTGGGACATACGCTCTCGATTACCCCGGTCACCTCCAGAGCCAGAAATCTCAGCCAGAGCACACCCCAGACCAAAGAACGCAGCCCAGGACCAGGCTGCAGGGCCAGCAGGCTGCCCAGACAGGCCTCCCCGCGCAAACCCAGCCCTAGCCAGGTGCGCACGCTCCCCTGGGCGCGCGGCAGTTCCAGTCCTCGGGGAACACCAAGGAGAAACGATGTGTTTGTCCATCGGCCATTATGGACACGGATGCTCTGAACAGGTTTGTCAGAAGAGCCAGAAACTGAAAGGAGCCCAAACTGAAAACAAGCCCGTCCGCGGTAGAATGAATAAATAGAATAAGACGTATTCGTGCAATAGAGCAATATCCAGGGGCGAGGAGGGATTTTTAAAATAGTAATGGGACCAGCAGATGGCATGAAGTTTACGTCACTGGACTCCCATGGAGTCAACCATGGTTCAAGTCCCAGACCTGGCAGCTTAAAACTCACGCCAGGCCCATGTGCATGTGTGCCCAAAATCCCAAGAGGAGAACAGAGGAGAAGGGATTGCAGTGTGGCCATTCCCCCTCCTACACCCCGGGGGGGGGGGGGGTGATTTCTCACTTTCTGTCTTTCTGTCTCTCTGGTGAGTGCACATGCCCTATAGCAAAAATCTCTCTTAAAAAATAAAAATAAAGGGAACCAGCAGTTAGCGTAATGGCTATGTCGCTGGACTCCCACGTAGTCGACCGCGGTTCGCGTCCCGGACCCGGTGGCTTAAAACTCACGCCAGGCGTGTGTGCGTGCGTGCCCAAGATCCCGAGAGGAGAATGGAGGAGAAGGGATTGCGGTGTGGCCATCCCCCTTGGGGGGTGATTTCTCACTTTCTGTCTCTCTGTCTCTCTCTGTCTGTCTGGCGAGTGCACGCGCCCTATAGTGAAAAACCTCTCCAAAAAAATTAAATAAATAAAAATAAAAATAAAAATAAATTGATAATGAAAAAGATGCAATGGCTCTACTTGGCCATGCACCATGTTGAGTACATGAAGCTCCCAGAATGTGTGTGATTATGTTCATGTGACTGTTCGGGAATGGACGGGACAAAGCTAATGACAGAATGCAGAATGTGGTCACCTCTGCAACGGGGTGGGTGGCAGTGGGTGGGGTGGGGCCAGGTGTGGACTGGGAAGGGTCCAGAATTGCATGAGAAGCTGGAAGCCCTTCCTTTGGGACTGCGTGTTTGCTGATGTGCCCCACACTGAGAATGGCAGCTTGTGCATGCGCACTGCGGTGCACAGTCTGCCTGGGAATCCGGCTCAGTGAGTGGACCTAGTAAAGTGACTGTCCTTGTGCAGCCTGAATGCTAGTACTCACAACAGTGCCCGCCGTGAGGCAGCCAGGGGGCAGGGTAGTTGTTAAAGCCTGTCAAAAAAAGGCTCCACACTCTGCTTGGTTTCTGTGCACAAACTGTGACCTCATTTTCTCTTTCTTCCTTGCTAGGTTACAGCCAATCACAGCAGCCAGGCTTCGGTCCATCACCGGCATCCTGCTCGGGAACTGTGTTACTGCAGATAAACTTCGGAATGGAACCGCCCCAGTTATTTTCTCACCTCACTCCTTCACTTTCGTTTTCGTACGTCACGTTTCCATTCCTGTACGTGTCACTTTCCTTTCTGAAACATAAACACCGTGCAGTCACGAGGTCAGCTGGAGCTGCTGGAAGTCTGGGGACAACTGCTCGATTTAAGCCATGCTGAGATGTGCTCAATTAAAACTCTATTAAGTCGGCTGGTTTGTTTTTCTTTTAACGTAGTTAAGGCATCTGGATCCCACAAGGCTGACTGCATGGTTCGAGTCCTAGATCTGGCACTTGGAAAACACTCCAGGCACCACCCCATATGAGCACATGCCCAAAACCCTGAGGGGAAAATGGAGAGGGGATGGCAGTGCGGTAGCCCACCCGGGGAGAGTTTTCTCACTCTCTCTTTCTAGAAAGTGCACATGCTATAATAAATTTTAAAAATAAGAATAGAACAGTGCCTGTCACACAGTGACATATTTTTCATATGAGACAGATTTGGGCCCTTCTGCCTTGCGGTGGCCACCCCCAGTTCCATGATGTTCCCATCAGCCCTCTCTGGCTCGCCCACACTCGGCCCACCCTGAGAACCTACTGGGCCTGGAAGGCAGCTGTGGCTCCAGCCAACACATCCACCGTCAGCCAGTTCTCGCTCCTGGGCCGCCCCTTCTCTCCCTCGCTCTCCCCAGGCTCGACGGGGCAGCCATCTTTCCCATCCGTCCCCCTCACACAACTCAGCAACTCGGCCGAAGCCTGTCTGCTTCTCCTCAGGACGCGTGGACACCAAAGTGTGTAGGGTCAGAACCCCGAGTCTCCAGACACCTGCTGGGGGTCCAGGAATTTCATTCGGTTCTGACACTAGCTCCCTAGATCCACGCAGGGCCCACAGGCTGCTCCCACTTCAGACAGCAATCACAGGTCCCAAATCCAGTCACCCACACCTCTGAGCCACTGGCTGCCACGTCAGCGTCCCCACAGTCCCCTCCTCACAGAATTCGGGACAGCAGCAGTTCACTTTCTCGTACTGCTTTCATGTTGGGTCGCTGGCAAAGTCTTGACAAATTTTTGCATGGAAAAAGAGAAAAATAAGTCATGACTTTTCCGACGACCCGATATAAAGGACACAACCTAAGAAGAGTGACGTTTCCACGCCCCTGCAGGCATACCACCCTCCCAGCCCCGTGGGTTCACCAACCAGCAACCCTCTGAATCCCTGCTCAGGGTTTTTATGGAGGTTCTACTCCATAGGCATGACTAATTCTCAATCTCTGGTCAGAGGTTGGGGCTCAGGGCAGGGCTGGAAGTTCCAGTGTTACAAACATGGGTTGGTTTTCTGGTGACCAGCCCCTGTCCCGAAGCTATCTAGGGACCCTTGGCCACCAGTCATCTTGTTAGCATAAACTCAAGCACGCTTGAAAGGGGCTCATTATGAGGGCAAAGGGCCCTTCCTTCACTCATTATTTAGGAATTTCGAAGAGTTTCAGGAGCCGGAATCTACGTCTCAGCATGTCACACTAGCACACCATCAGCCGCACCTGCTCCTCCTCAGCTCCACCACCGTCTTCCTGGCTTAGGCCTTGAACACGGGAGCCAAGCCTCCAACCCACTGTTCCTGAACACTGTCTGCGTCTTGGCACACTCCAGCTTAGGAGCTTTCTTTGTTTTTTTGTTTTTGTTTTTTTTTTCTAATTTTTTATTATTATTATCATCATCTTGTTTATATTACATTGAATCACATATATCTTTTTTTTTTTTTTTGGCCAGTTTTTTTTTTTGCCAAAGGGCGCATGCGCTCGCCAGAAAGACAGAGAGAGACAAAGAGATAGAAAGCAAGAAATCACCCCCTAGGAGGGATGGCCACACCATAATCCCTTCTGCTCCATTCTCCTCTCGGGATCTTGGGCATGCACGAACACGCGCCTGACATGAGTTTAAGCCACTGGATCCGGGACGCGAACCACGGTTGGCTACGTGGGAGTCCAGTGACATAGCCATTATGTTAACTGCTGGTCCCTGAATCACATATATCTTTACAATGTATGACATTCCTTTTTCCAGAAGGAATACCATACCTATCAGTTAAGACAAAGACATTAGTATCCACATCATCATCATCAAGTAGCTTTTCATCATTTCCTCCAGATTATTATTATTTTTATTCTCATTATTTTTTAAATATTCAATCACTATGTATCATTTTGCTTGTAAAAAGAATTTACTCAACATGAAATACTTCTCAGACCAGTGCAGCTGAGAATACTAGACGTGCTATCATCCACCATAATACACCATTTCTGTGTCCAGCTCATGAGTTTTCAAGGGCTCCCCACTGCCTGCCAGGTAAGACACCAACCCCTTGGCCGGACATGGAAGGGCTTTTAAAAAAGGCGTCAAAGGGACCAGCAGGTGGCATCGTAGTTAAGGTGCTGGACTCTCACGTGGTTGACTGTGGTTTGAGTTCCCAACCCAGAGACTTAAAACTCCCGCTGGGCGTATGTGCATGTGTGCCCAAGATCCCCAAGATCCCGAGAGGAAAGTGGCAGAGAAGGGATTGTGGAGTGGCCGTCCTCCGGGGGTGATATCTCACTTTCTATCTCTCTGTCTCTCCAGCAAGCACAAGTGTCCTATAGCAAAAAATCTCTACAAAATGCCTTTTACTCTTTATCACCCATGGCTCGCGTCTGTCCCCTACACTGAAGTCACACTGAACTGTTTGAATTCCCCAAATTGGCAGTGCCCCCGACACCCCACACCTTCATTCAGCGCTTTCCTTCCCAGCAATGCCATCCTCCCTCTTCTCCCCACTGTGTGCTCGCTAACCACGATCGACCCCATGACCTTCCTCACAGGCGTTGCCTCACATGCTGCCTCTCCCAGCGGGTGCCTCCTGAACTCCCTGGATCTTCTGGTGGTTAATTGTTTTTGCTATGTGTTCCCTTCCTTTGGCTTTTACCATCTGCTGCCTTTGGCCACTTCGTCCCCCTGCTGAGCTCACTGGGGACACAGTGCAAGTCTTACTGCTCTTCAGACTCACACGCGAGCTTCCTCGGGTGTTCATTAAATGCATGTTGACTGGAAAAAAAAATGCATGGGGAAGGAACCAGCAGGTTGCATGGTGGTTAAGGTGCTGGATCCCATGTGGCCAACTGTGGTTCAAGTCCCAGATCTAGTGACTTGAAAAAAAATCACACTGGGTGCGTGTGAGTGCATGTCTGAAATTCTGAGAGGAGAGTGGAGAAGAGATTGCACTGTAGCCATTCACCCTCCTCTCCCCCAAACCTGGAGGAGTTGATTTCTCACTTTCCATGTCTCTGTCTCTCCCCAGTACGGGTACGTGTCCTATGACAAAAACCTAAGGGGGATAAAAAAAAGAAAACACATGTTGGAAAGAAAATTCACCCTTAGCTACCTGTTGTATCTGGCCTTCATCACTTGGTTGAAGTGGTCAAGGCCTAATTCATGCCTAGATGTGAAGGGCTTGTAACGGAAACAATCCCCCACCTGGAGAATGACCACAGAGATGGAGCCTTTGGGTACCGTCAAAGCTCCTGGCGCTACCTGAGACCAGATCGCCGACTTTGCTGCTTTGGACAAGGTCACCTATAAGGACTAGCAAGGCTGGGCCTTTCGGGATCCCCAGGAGTGCGGGTCTGCAGTGAGGAGGTGGAACTTTAGCACACCCTCAGCTCAGAACGAACGAAACAAACCATCAGGCCAGCCGGCGCCGGGGCATACGCTGTGCAAAGCCGCGTCCACGGGGAAGACCAGGAGCCAGGTTCCTGGGTCAAGCTGCGCGTCTCAGATGCACCGCTGTGAGCAGGCTGGCTGGAAGACGGGGTGGGCTCCAGTGTGAGACTCTGTGGAGGTGTTTGCCTCTCTTTTTCTCTGTCTCACGGTACCTTAAAAAAAAAAAAAAAAAAAAAAAAAAAAAAAAAAAGACGACAAATAAATAAATAAAGCTAGCAGTCACACCCACTTTCCCACCCACTACAACGTGTCACTTTAGGAAAACGACCAACTCCTCCGAGGCTCGGTTTCCTTACGTGTCCATACGGCCGGTGGTCCGGTCCCACTCCCCCAGGTTCTCGTGAAGAATCGGGCCCAGTGCAGGAAGTCGGAGGGGCCTGCGTAGCCTTTACCGAGTGTCCACTTGGGCTCTCTTCCTCCACTGGGGTGCTTGAGGTTCCCTGGGCAGCTTTGGCAGGCAGAAGGGAACCGACCTTCGCCCTCGAAGCCTGCGGGGAGATGGGCTAACCTGCCCTCCCGTCCTGGTGGGAGCAACAGAGGCTGACTTAGGAATTCCCCCTTCTCTGTTCATGAAGACCCAAGGAGCTTTTCCCAGGGAGGAGGGACATTCCAGTCTGTTGACAGGCAAATGCCTACAAGAGAGTCCAGGGGATGCTTCCGACAGGAAGGAGACTGGAGACGTGGCCTGGCTGCGAGGCTGCAGGGAAGCATGGGGCGTGGGGTCAAGCATGCAAAGTGAGAAAGCGCGGGCTGCCAGGCCCGCGAGGAAGCAGAGGAGCATGCACATGGCGCTCTGCAAACACCAGAAACCACGTGGAGGGCTCCCTTGGGAGAAAAACAATGATGGTCTCTGGCAGAAAACCATGAAGTGAGTTATGGGGACAGGGCCCTGGCTGCCCGGCTGGAGCTCAGATGCTGTCTCCCCAGGCACGAACGCTACTGCTCGCTGGCCCAGCCAGAACCCCAGGCCGGGCTTTCCGCTCTCTCTGGCTCTCCTCAGGGAGGACTGGGTCTCGTTGCCAACTGGCAGCTGATCCGGCAGATTGGCACGGTCCCACCTGGCCGTAAGTGAATACATGTGCACCTCCCAAACGCACAGTGCGGACGTCAGCCTGGCCATGCCCGCAGGCCCGTCCACCACGCCGACAAAGCCTGACCCCTGAAACCAATTGTCTCCTGATGAGCAGGAAGGAGGCCTTTGCTCCCCAAGTCTCTGGGATGGAGTCAGAGCTGGCTTGTTCTCAGGCCACGGAGGCTCCCCCACAGTTCTGTGGCTCTGCTGTGTCCAAAGCAGAGGTGTCGGTGGAGCTGAAAACACCCCAAATATTAGCCACTGAGCATGAACCTAAATATTCCCCAAGAAACACAGCCCAGGGAAATGGTTAATTAAATCTCAGTGGAAAGCTAAGCCTGACCACAGTCATTTTGAATCTAAAATGGATCGGTCATGGAAGAAAAGAGATTCACCCTGTGGTCACACCAGTGGGACCCGGTCACTGCCCAGCAGTGGGGCAGGGGCTGGACAGCCGGGCACTGTCTGCTTAGGAGTCTGGAAGCAGACAGACCAGCGCCACCCGGCAGCAAGGGCTGGAGAAAGGGAGGCTGGCGAGCTGGGGGACTGACTTCCAGCCTCATCCCATCCCCTCTGAGGGGCCCTTTTTCCTCCTTTGGCACATCCTCCCTTTGCTTCGTCACATTCTCACCCCTCCCCTGTTTGACGGTATTCTTTTCAAAATTCTTCAAAATAATGGATTTTCTGGTCAATGATTCCATTTGTCTCTTTGGAAAATGTTGGAGAGGGACCATTTGCCAGTCGCCAAGGGGGAATGTGGTGGTCGGCTGGCGGGGGTGGCGCCGTGAGGATTTAGCACGTTACAGACATGGAGGACGTGCGGGGGACCCCTGTAGAAAATGGAAAACACCAGCCCACGGAGCTGCTGCAGGGGGCCGAGTGCCCCCAGAGTTGGAGGCACCCATCTGCAGGTGGGCGTGTATTGTAGCATCTGGGTACAATAAAATAGAGAAACGGGAGGAGAGGAAATAGAGACAGAGGAAAGACGAAAGGAGGAAAGGAAAACAAGAGGGAGGGAAGGCGAGGGGGTGAAAGGGAGGGAAGAAGAAAGGACAGAAAACAAATCTGAGAAGGTACACCTTGGTGCTTCTTCACGGCGACCCGCTGATGGTGTGGGGGTGGAGGCAGCCGGAGCCCACAGGGCTAACCCAGCAGTTTGAATCCCAGACCCAGTGGCTTGAAAAATGTGCCGGGCACATGTGTGTCACGTCCGAAATCCAGAGAGGAGGATGGAGGAGACGAGATTGTGGTACTATCCCCTGGGGGAGGGATTTCCTCACTTTCTGTCTGTTTCTTTCTCTGGCAAACACATGTGTCCTACACCAAAAACAAAAACAAAAACAAACTTAAAAAAAAAAAAGTAAGCTTCTTCATGTGGTGACTTTCTTTCTTTTTTTATGCTTATTGCATTATATACATTTTCTCTGTATACGACATTGTTTTGGATTGGAGGAGAATGACGCCGTGGACACACACAGTCTGTCAGCATGGCTGTGACAGTCTCTGAGAGGCGACTCCTGCTTCCCAGTCTCCTGCCAGGGGCCCTGGGTGGGCAGGCTTCACTGCGCTATGGCTGGGAGCACCTCCTGGGGGCACTTGCCCAGGGTTCACAGGGACCAGGTGGCGCTCGGGGTGCGAGGGTCAGGGCAAGAGCTGCCTGGCTGCTAAGCCGCCCTACAGCCAGCACAGGCAGGGGAACCACGCTGGATGTCCTGCCACAGAACACAGTGGCTTAAGAAGCCTGGAACACTGAATCTGCAGGGAAAGAAGGGTGTTGCTGGCTCTGGGTAGGTTATTTCTTCCTATTTTTTTTAAAGATTTATTTATTTATTATCATTCTTTTTCAGTTTGACCAGAGAGAGACAGAGCGACAGAAAAGAGTGAAAAACTAAGCCACCAAGTCCAGGATTCAAACTGTGGTTGGCCATGTGGGCGTCCAGCACCCCTAACCACCTCACCACTTGCCGGCCCCCAAGGGTAAGTTATTTCTATCCATGGCTTTACAGGTGTGGTCACAGTAATCTAACCTTGCTTCCCGTGGAGGAGGAGCAGGCGTGTGCTGTCCAAATGCCGGCTGCTCTGCACAGGGCCACGGAGCCCAGAGGCGGCAGGTCCCGGCAACCCCAGCTCCACCACGCTGCACCCCACTGCAGGCCTCTGCCTCCTCCTCTGCTGCAGAGGGCTGGAGGCATTCAGTGAGAACCAGTTACAGTCTCCTTGTCAGCTCTCGAGGGGTTCAGGGTTCCCTGTGGGGAAGGCAGGGCTCAGTGGCCAGCCAAGGAAGAAGCGAAGTGGGCCTGGCTCTGGACCTTCCCCAGAGCTCCAGAGCAGCTCTACGACCTCTTCTACCCATGAGGCTCGAGGACAGGCTCTATCTGGAGGCTGGATGCCTGCCATCGTGCTGGCTGGTGAGGTAGCGCTCATGTTCTCTGTAATGAAGTCTCAGCCCCCAGCACGGTGGACTTAGAAGTGGTTCCCAGCAGAGGCAGGCCCTGGTGGCCCGAGCCGTCTCCCCTATTTCAGTGAGATTTATGTACTCAGAGAGGCTTTCATCTCTGGGTACAGCCTCAGGAAGAAGATCCAGCTATTCGCCAGATGAAGACGTGTTATGAAGTCGTCCTCCCGCAAAGAGAGTGAGCAACCCTTGAACCTGACGTCTCTACCAGGCCCTGGTGCCGATTAGGCGTGGAAGAGTACTTGAAAGGCAAGGGGAGCTATTTCCGGTTCTTCCCTTGGGTTTATAAGGGGTTTTCTTTCTGTATGAGGAGATGGTTCATTGCTCTGTTCTCCGCGGTGCCTGCGACTTAGCAAAGTTGCAGTCTCAGCCAGAGCGCGGCGCCCTTCGGTAGTGGCATCTGCTGCATTTTACAGGTACATCGAACAAGGGGGATGATATGCTGAGCGGCCTTTCTTTTTTTATTTTAGAGAGAGTGTGTGCCGGAGAGATGGAAAGTGAGAAATCACCCCCGAGGGGGGATGGCCACGCCGCAATCCCTTCTCCTCCATTCTCCTCTTGGGATTTTGGGCACGCACGCACATGCACCCAGCATGGGTTTTAAGCAGCTAGGTCCAGGACTTGAACTGCCATCAACTATGTAGGAGTCCAGGAATGTAACTATTACACCATCTGCTGGTCCCTGTGCTTTATTTCTTAAAGTAACAGTACCAAAGCAGAACTTTTAAAGTTATCTGGTTGGGCAAGACTGAACATTCCTCTTTCCTGGAATTAAGAAGAAGAAAGAGAAGACGAAAGAGGAAGGAGGTGAGAAGGAAGAGTAGAAAAGACATTAGAACTCGTCTCGAAGCAGACATTCCATCCCAGTGTGCTAGATTTTGGCTCTGGTAGGGGGTTCTGCGTCTGCCCAGTTTCCATGACCTTGAAGGGCAAGACCTTCTATGGGAAGGGCGGCTGTGGGACCTGGATTTGTTTACATTTTGCTCTTCTCTCTTCTGCAATGTGGGTGGGGACCGTGAAGAGTGTGAAAGTCATGTTGATAAAGTGCAGAGCAAAAATAACCTCATCTCTCTCTCTTACACACAGACACACACACAAAGCTTGGACGGGGTAAGCGAGAACTGAATGGAGCCCACCAACACCAGAACCCCGGATTGAAACCACTGCCCTCCACCACCTTTTTTCAAAGACGCTCGATGGCCCAGCTGTGGTGGAGCAGAAGCAGGGCAACATGGAACGACACTGCAGCCAGCCAGGCAGGAGGCCTGCTTGTCCCGCAGAACTCTCCGTGACAGAAGTGCTCAGTGTCTGTGACTTCCCACAGAGCACCACCAGTCAGGAGAAGGTACTAGCCCTTGAAAAGTGACTCGTGTCACTAAGAAATGATTTTACTTTTATTTCATTTTTAACACCATATGACCAAATAAACAGTGTAGCTATAGAGGACCCACTTTGTCTTTTTTTTTTTTTTTAGAAGTTTTTGCTATAGGGCGCGTGTGCTCGCTGGAAAGACAGAGAGAGACAGAGAGATAGAAAGCGAGAAATCACCCCCCAGGGGGGATGGCCATGCCACAATCCCTTCTCCTCCATTCTCCTCCCGAGATCTTGGGCACGCACGCACACGTGCCCGGCGTGAGTTTAAGCCACTGGGTCCAGGACTCGAACCGCAGTTGACTACTACATGGGAGCCCAGAGACATAGCCATTACACTAACTGCTGGTCTCCCCACTTTGCCTTTTGAACATTCTTAGAAGCAAACATTCTCACTAAGGAAGGGGAGTAAAAGACTGAGGACAAGCTGGGGCCAGCAGGGGGTGTGGTGGTTAAGGCTCTGGACTCCCACATGGCCCACCTTGGTTCAAGTCCCAGACCTGGTGACTTGAAAATCATGCCAGGTGCATGTGCGTGCGTGCCCAAAGGAGGAGACTGGAGGAGAAGGGACTGCGGCATAACCATACCTCCGGTGGGTGACTTCTCCCTGTCTTTCTTTGGCTTTCTCTGGCTAGTGCGCACACCCCGTGGCAAAAATCTACAATAAAAAGACTGGGAACAAGTTGTAGGGCTCCAGACACAGGGCTGCTGTGGGTGGGACTCCCATCCGTGCAGCCTACGGGCGTTCTGATTCCCTCCCATCGTTTCCGCGCTGGCTCACGTGGGCCTGGTCGCCGTCACACTGACGAAAGAGCAAAGTCAGCCGTGGACAGAACATTACTCCTTTTACTTGGCGTTATTGCTCTTAGAACGCCCAGTGCTCTCTAATCTATGCTGTCTGTGTGTGGCATATCCAATGGAATATTCAGCATGATTCTGGGACCGATTCCCACACCTGGGATACGTGTTGGAGCTTGTGGGGGACTGGTAGCATCATTATTTGAGCGTCACATCACCAATAAAAGATGCAAAAGGGAATCTGCCCTCAGATTGTTTGCGTCTTGTTTCTTGCCATTTAATTTCCTTTTCTTCTCTTCTTTCTCGCTCAGTTTCTGAGAGGGATGGGGCTTACTGAGGAATCAACGTTGTGCTATGAAGCAGCAGTGAGCTTGACTCCATCTCCACCCCTCTTTCTCCAAATGTCTTCTACGTTAAATTGCTTGCTGGCCGTTAGAGACCCCCACAGGAAACACGGCGGAGAGACGCAGGAACGACACAACCGAGAACTGCCAGGGCAGAGGAGGGCCCAGATGCCATGCAGCGCCAAGCCTGTGTCCATCCCAGGACAGCGACGCCTTTGTTCTCTGCTCTGCTGGAAGTGATTTAGTGAGTGCTCTGCACTCTCCCCTCGCTCCAGCGCCACCCCTGACCCCTTGTCCCCAACCTTTCACATTAGATCTCTTTGCTTCACTGGCCTTTCTGGGCAGAAAGAGCCTCACGGAACCAAGAATGTACCTTTTCAGACAAGGTCACTTAGTCCTGGGGAGTAACGAGGACTCGGCGGCTCTCTCCACTGACCACTGATGTCGACTCTATTCACCGGCGACAGAGCGGAATGGAAAGGAAACGCCTAGGGGGAGCTTCGGCAGGACCGCCGTCCCACGTGTCCTGGGCCCTCACCGCCATGCCAAGAGCAAACTCAAGGCCTGCCTCTTGCCTGCGGCCTGGACTGTGCCCGAATTGTCCTATAGACAACCCAGCACTGGGACCAGCAGGTGGCATAGTAATTAAGGCCCTGGACCCCCACATAGCTGACCGCAGTTCAAGTCCTGGACCCGGTGACTTGAAATTTATGCCAAGCACGCACATGGGCATGGCCGCCCAAAATCTTGAGAGGAGAATGGGCGAAAATGGATGGTGATGTGGCCATCCCCCTTCAGGAATGATTTCTCACTTTCTATCTGTCCCTCTCTGTCTCTCTGGAAAGTGCACGTGCCGTATAACAAAAATGTCTCTCAAAACAAATGAAAAAGAACCACACTCCAGTGCCACACACCACATGGGCCAGCCTGGTGTCCTAAAACTGCAGACCTTCAGAGCCAGGGGATCTTGGAGATTCTTGGTGACACCACCATGTCCCCAGAATAAATCTAAATCCAAATCTTTGATTTTGTCATTTCTGCTCCAAGCTAAAATTCCCAACCTTGTGTGTCATATGACTTTCTTTTTGAACATTGGATCTCGCCACAATGGTCATCCTGCCTTGGCCTCCCCGCTGGGACTACAGACACACACTGCCACACCCGGCTCTGTTTTAAACGGTCTGGCTGTGCTGGCCAGGTCAGCCTGGAGCTCGCAAACGTCCTGCCTCAGCCTCTTGGAGTTGCCGGGATTACAGGTGCGTGCCACTGCACCCAGATCTTCATCAGAGCAGGATTCAAGCCCAGGGCCGGCCTTATGGCTTCAGCTGCCAAGCACAGTGTCTCGGCAGCACGTACCTTCACACCCAGGCCCTCGTGGGAGGTGCTTTGAGGTCCTTCCCATGCTGGTTGTGCTCACAGTCAGGGTCAGTAAGAACATTCTATACAGATGGCAGCTTCCTCTACACGTGTGTTGCTTTTAGAGAAAGACTTTTTTTTGCTACAAAGTACGTGCGCTTTCCAGAGACACACAGAGAAAGTGAGAAATCACCTCCTGGGGGTATGGTCACGCCACAATCCCTTCTCGTCCATTCTCCTCTCAGGATTTTGGACACATACACACTCACACCTAGTATGAGTTCCAAGCCGCCAGGTCTGAGACTCAAACCACATTTGGCCATGTGGGAGTCCAATGCCTTATCCACTAAGCCACCTGCTGGCCCTCCTCTAAATGTCTTAAGTGAGGTTAGCAGAGTAGGATCAGAGGTGCATGAAGAGGATGGCTGTAGGAGGGCTGAAGAGGAAGTGCTAGTAGTTTTTTCCTCTTTCCTAAGCAACACAGAGAGCGTGTTAGCTTACGGCAGGAGCACGTGGAGACGGGAACAAGCTTTCTTGTGAAAGAACTTCTGTCTCAGTAATAATTATGTAATTTTGGAGCACCTATTGGCAACTTGTATCCAGCATTTTGCATACCTTAATCCTTAAGAAAACGGAGGGACCAATAGATGGCGTAATGGCTATGTTGCTGGACTCTCATGTAGTTGACCACAGTTTGAGTCCCAGACCTGGTGGCTTAAATTCACGCCAGGCATGTGTGCATGTGTGCTCAAGATCCCTAGAAAAGGATGGAGGAGAAGGGATTGTGGCATGGCCATCCCGCCAAGGGGGGGGGGGTGATTTCTCGCTTTCTGTCTCTGTGTCTCTCTCTGTCTTTCTGGTGAGTATACATGCCCTATAGCAAAAACCTCTCCAAAAAGAAAATAAAAGAAAGAAAGAAAAGTGAAGCCTCACTATTCCTACTTTACAATGGAAGGAGCTCGTGGTGTTTAAGTGATTTGCCCAAGGTCATATAGCTAATAAGTGGCAAATAATGTATATCTCCAAAACTTTCAACTCAGAGTCGTTCTTCCTGGTCAACACCAATCCTAGAATCGTACCACCTCTTAAGGCCTAGACGTGTCTGCTTCAACTTTTCAGAGCCTTCCAGTCATTGTAGTTTGGCCCAATTTTTCTAGACTCAGCTCATAACCTGCTGGGACCTTTACTTTCCTCTTGATCCTTCCAGACTTCCCTGCTCTAAACTTGGATACCCTCCCGATCCCACAAGCCAACCTGACTCCCTAGTCCTCCCTCATTGCTATGTGTGGACACACCATTCCCATCAGTTCCCTCAAGACAGAGGGAGATTCCAGCCCAGCTGAACTGCTGAGTCTTGTTCTCTTCCTGCAAGTTCTGGGAAATGAGATCTCAGATGACAAAGGGCAGGGTCAGCTCTTACCGATGTAGGCCTCGTACGCTAGGAGGTGCATTTTGAGTTCTCCAGTTATTTTCATTAAGCGTTCATATTTTTTGCCTTTCTCTCTCTCTCCATTTTTCACGGGTGTTCCCCTAAGAATCCAGTATCCTATGGATGTTCCCTGGATTCGCCAAAAAGAGAAAGGGGAAAAAAAAAAAAAAAAAAAAAAAAAGGAACAAGCATCCAATTGTTTAAAAGCTCATAAAGTTAGCTTTCAGAAAACGTTGCTTATAGTCAAATGATACGGCGTGACTCACATCCCCAGAGAGCTTTTTAAAACCATCCTACTTGAAACACAGCTCAGTTGGTTGAGAGCCATTAGAAAGTTCACCCCAGAAATCCATGGAGGCCAAACAGGGATATGGGATTCTTACAGAAGACCCTGGTTCTCACAAACCAAAGGTTACTTTGTACTTTTAACAACTGTTTATAAACTACAATCCTGTGTGGTATGCCTTGGTGGTTCTTTACTATTCAAATAAACACAGCCCAAGAATGATGAGCAATGAAAAGTGCTTCTAATCTTTCCTTGACTTACCTATAGAGTGTCAGTGGAGATCCATTGTATCACCCACCATCGTGTTTTCTAGAACTCTCTTTCTGTATTAGTTTTCATCTCAATAGTCGCATTTACAACTTCCTAAAAGGTTCCCTCTATAGATATTTTCATTCTCAGCCTTGAATCCCAAACTCTTCTAACAACAAGTTAGTGCAAGCCTTCTCTTTCCCTTAGGGGTCCTCTCCCACAGCTTTTCCGGGGACCCACAAGGAGTCACTCTGCGCTCAGATGCATGCAGTCCTGCAAGGCAAGGTAGTTAACACTCTCTGGGCAAATTTCGATGGTGGTTAGGAGCCAACGGTTCAAGTTTCTTCATTTCTTCTTCTTCTGGACAATTCATAAACATTTTACATTGTCCTAGAAAAATGATGTATGAGATACTCAACCTCTTTTAGTAAGTACTTTTTCATGCTTGAAATAGTCGTAGTGAAATATGTCACTTGTAACTGAGAACTGTACCCAGGGAAGCTTCCAACAGCAATGGTGGGGGCCTTTGTCAACATTGATTATTCTGAATTAAAAGAAGTACATAGATACAAAAATCCAATGAAACCAAAACACTTCTCTAAGGTTTAGATTTATAGGACAGGAAAGCAAGAAAAGTTCTGTGGAGTGTCCAAAATCAAGCTTGCTCTTAACCTGTGACCTGCCAACTGGATTCAGGAATTTAGCTGGAAGGCTATTTCCAACCTGTATTACTCTGATCATTTTGTATTATGGCCCCAGATTCAATGGGATATTTGGTGAAAAATATATGGTTTTGCAAAGCAGGACTATTTCTGGTAGATTAACCAGAGAGGGGATTTTTCTGACTTTCTGGAAGATACTAGAAGTGCCTTCTCATCTGAGGACTTTTCTCCCAATGCGTGTACCCAAAATGCTTTGTCTCATAACAGCTTCTCAAACATGTCTACAAAAGAACCCCTAATTACAGAGTGAGTGCATTCCCTTGGGGTATGTGACAGAGTAGGAAGTGGTATAACTCAACTTTTGAATGTCTGAAATGTTGTTTTTATCAAAGAAAACTGAAAGTTTACATTGTATTGCCTAAAATGTAATGTATCTACTTGTACATAAAGATAATAAACAGAATTACCTACGAAGGAGACTTCCAATTAAGTAAATAGATGAAATACACTTATTTCTGCTCCATCCCAAAATGCCATAAGAAAAGTTCAAATGCTATCAACCTACAGAGACAAAGAGATCATGGCAGAGAATGGTGAAAAAAGGCCTACCAAGCAGACAATGGCAGAGGGAAAGCAAATTGATTGACATTGATGGACTTAGCAGAGTGGAGAGTTGGGACCTAGAGAGACTGCGGAGAGGAATACCAAACGAACAGATAAAAATCCAGAAGATCTGAGATACAACATTCCATGTACAGCCAACAGCTGACGTGCCAGTATTTCTGGGAGTAGAGGTGAAGATCGGGATGGAGAAAGAAGGCAGTGGCTGAAGGTCTACTTTTTTTTTTTTGGAGAGGTTTTTTTTTTTTTTTTTTTTTGCTCTAGGGCGCGTGCGCTCGCCAGACAGACAGAGAGAGACATAGAGACAGAAAGCAAGAAATCACTCCCCGGGGGGATGGTCACGCCGCAGTCCGCTCCGTTCTCCTCTCGGGATCTTGGGCACGCACGCACACGCGCCCAGCCTGAGTTTTAAGTCATCGGGTCCGGGACGCGAACCGCAGTCGACTACGTGGAAGTCCAGCGACATAGCCATTACACTAACTGCTGGTCTCGTGGCTGAAGGTCTACTTAAGGAACATTTTGGTCCTACTTTGCTTCCCGGATGACTACATCTTCCAAACTCCAACGCAGACGTGCAGGGAAGGCTTACTTTCTGAGAAAACTGAGAGGTTGTGGAGTAGGGTCAGCAGGGTGTGGGAAGGAAGCCTCTTACCGAAAACTGGAGGATTAAATAAGACTGTCCATATCAAGAGAAGAGGCGTAACGAACTTGACATTGGTGGAACATCAAGTGGGAAATTCAGGACTCAGGACAATTGCATAACGAGGACAGCAAGGGAGCTGTAAACCCAGGGTGTGAACAATTTAGGAATTTAAAACTAGGGCCAACAGGTGGTGTAGTGGTTAAGATACTGGCCTCCCCCATGGCCAACCACAGTTCGAATCCCAGACCTGGTGGCTTGCTTTCTCACTTTCTCTCTCTCTCTCATAAGTACATATGTCTTATAGTAAGCTTAATAATAATAATAAAATTTCTTAAAAAAATTTAAAACTAATAATTAAATCATCTAAGAGTTGGGTTGTTTTTTTATTACCATTCTGTGCAGCAGTTCTAAATAACATCAGTGATAAAGTATTCCACCTCCAGAAAACCTTTTTCTGGATCTTAGGTCTAAGCAATTGCTGTGGCTACTTTGGAATATTAATAATATAAATGTAAGCTTCAAATGAGCACCCTTTCAGTTTCTACCTGGAATTCGATTCAGAATACTCCCCTGGATTTACTGGGTTTACAATCAAAACGAAATCAGCTCCATGCAGTCCCTTTGAGAGTGTGTTTGAAGGTCCAGGTTCCCATCCCCGTTTGCACCCCCAGCCCTCACGGTATACACATACCTGTGTTAAAGAGTACATTTGAAAATAAACAATGACACCACAGTCATTGCAAAGAGGAAAAATAATTTCATTACATAATTTTGTCATCCTATGGGGACCAGCAGTTAGCATAATGGCTATGTCACTGGACTCCCACGTAGTCAACCGCAGTTCAAGTCCCAGACCCGGTGGCTTACACTCACGCCGGGCGCGTGTGCGTGCGTGCCCAAGATCCCGAGAGGAGAATGGAGGAGAAGGGATTGCGGCGTGGCCATCCCCCCTGGGGAGTGATTTCTCACTTTCTATCTCTCTGTCTCTCTCTGTCTTTCTGGCAAGCGCACGCGCCCTATAGCGAAAACCTCTCAAAAAAAAAAATTTTTTTTGTCATCCTGTGTAACCATTTGGGGTTTTGGTTTATGTTTAAATGTTAAAGCAGTTACACAGAAAACCGTGAAGAACACTATCTGCCTCACAATCGCAAACTTTATTTTATACTCGACTATTTCACTTAACTGGAATAATATTTTTTAAATCAAAATTTATTCTTGGGAGGGGGCAGACAGTGGCGACACAGTAAAACATAATACTCTGCAAGGCAAGCCCGCGTGGGAGGGTCACTGGCTCATGTTTGCAGAACCTTCCCCTCGCCCGGGTATGCCAGGTATGTGCAAGCCCATGATCCCAGGGCAGCAGAGGATGGGGTGGGACATGGCACCAGACACCAGCCAGGGTGCTATCTCTGTGGCTGTCTTTCTGTTTCTCTGTATATCTCTGTCTCTCTCACTCATGGAAGAAACCAAGAAAGAAAATTTTCTCTTTTTAATTTTTTCAACCAAAGAACTGATCAAGAAAGTAGTGTTTATATCTGATGTTTTAAGAATTATTTATTTACTTAATTTTATTTATTATTATTATTCAATTCCAACAGAGAGAGACAGAGTGAGAGAGAGAGAGGGAGAGTGAGAAAGCAAGCTGCCATGTCCAGGACTGGAACTATGGTCAGTCCTGTGGGAGTCCAGCATCTTAACCACCACACCACCTACTGGTCCCTACAACTGATTTTTTTTTTAATCACCATTACTGAAAATAATTTTGTTATAGATGTAGGTATATAAATACAAAGAGATGGGAAGAAGTTATGAAAAACAGAATTAAAGCGTAAGTTTATTTTACTGCGACCATTTTGTGCAATCTATATATAGTTTTTTTCATAATATACATTTTCAATAAACTTTTTTTTTCTTTTTTTGGAGCGGTTTTTGCTATAGGGCGTGTGCGCTCTCCATACAGACAGAGAGAGACAGAGAGACAGAAAGCGAGAAACCACCTCCCAGGGGGGTTGGTCACGCCGCAATCCATTCTCCTCCATTCTCCTCTCGGGATCTTGGGCACGCACACACATGCGCTCAGTGTGAGTTTTAAGCCACCGGGTCCAGGACGCGAACCGCAGTCGACTACGTGGGAGTCCAGCGACATAGCCATTACGCTAACTGCTGGTTCCCTGGGAGTCCAGCATCTTAACCACAACATCACCTACTGGCCCCTACAACTGATTTTTTTTTTATCATCATTACTGAAAATAATTTTGTTATAGATGTAGGTATGTAAATACAAAGAGATGGGAAGAAGTTATGGAAAACAGTGCGACCATTTTGTGCAATCCATATATAGTGTTTTTCATAATATACATTTTCAATAAGCTTTTTAAAGCTCCCTCATAGATATATGTACAAAAATTTTAAAGTGCATTGTATAGATATAGATGCGTTGATTTGATGCAAGGTCAGACATGCTAGATTTGAACCTCACCTCACCCCTGTATCAGCACAGGTCTGTGATTGACATGTCTGTGAAATACGAAGATCGAAATTAGCAAACCAAAGAGAAACTTGGACGACACACAGACCATGCAGAGACAGAAGGAAACTTAAACTTCTGTCTACAATCCTCAGAGATAAAAGAAAATATCACCTCCTTGATTAGGAATAACAAGACTGGAATGTTATTTTAAAAAGAAAAAAAATGAAGAAGCTTTCTGAAAACCAGAAAGAACTCTCAGAATTGAAAAGCAAATGCAAAAACTGTAACAATAGAAAAAGAAAGGAGGTAATGTTGAGACCAATCTTAAAAGAAGTAGGACAAAAGTAATACCCAAATGGAAAATAAGAGAGAAAGGATGTTTGCACGTAGAAAATCAATTCAGAAGGTATGAGCACCAATAGAAGTTCCAGAAGGAACAGCATGTATACAGATGGGAGTAAAAACATCAGATAATACAGGAAGCGTTCCCAGAACCAGAGGCCAGGAGTTTCCAAATTGAAATGGCCCACCAAGAAGAGCTCAGGACAATAAATGAAAAACAAACCACCCTAAGGCAAACCACTGTGAAATTCCTACATATTGGGATTAAATAAAAACCCTAAGAAATCCCAGACAGGAGACCCGGAGTAGACCGAGGGCTGAGAGTCAGTAAGGCAATGGGTTTTCCAGAGCCCCCGAGACACGGAGTAACACTGCAGCAATGTTAGCAATAACCCACATTTTAACAGTACCGGGTTTCGGGACCAGCAGGTGGCATAACGGCTACGTCGCTCGACTCTCACGCAGTGGACCGTAGTCCGTGTCCTAGACCCAGCAACTTAAAACTCATGCCAGGCATGTGTGCATATGTGCCCCAAATTCCGAGAGGAGACTAGAGAAGAAGGGATTGTGGTGTGGTCCTCCTCCTGGGGAGTGATTTCTCACTTTCTGTCTCTCTGTCTCTCTCTCTCTCTCTCTCTCTCTCTCTCTCTCTCTGGAGAGCACACACACCCTATAATAAAAATCTCTCTCTCTAAAAAAAAAAAAGGCATCTTCTGAAAGTTTATGGGAAGTATGTAATAAAAAACAAACAAAACAAAAACTATGCATGGATTTCAGTATTTTTCACACCAAATGAAACTTTCACTTTTTTTTGGAGAGGTTTTTGCTATCGGGCACGTGCACTCACCAGAAAGGCAGAGAGAGACAGAGAGACAGAAAGCGAGAAATCACCCCCCAGGAGGGATGGCCATGCCACAATCCCTTTTCATCCATTCTCCTCTCGGGATCTTGGGCATGCACGCACACGCACCCAGCACGAGTTTAAGTCACCGGGTCTGGGACGCGAACCACAGTTGACTACATGGGAGTCCAGTGACATAGCCATTACAGGAACTGCTGGTCCCATGAAACTTTTACTTTAACTCCATTTTTTTCCATAAACTTTTTGAAATATCCTGATGGGTGAGTTCTCAAAAATTTGACCTCTCATGTAACCAATGTCAGAAAGCTACTGGCAGATGTGCTTTAAGAAAACAAGACAGCCAACAGAAACAAAGGGATGCAAGACAGCCAGAAGATGAGGAAGATAATCTCAAGAGAGCTGCCAAGACAATTCTGAGAATAACAATAAGAGGAAGACCCAGGTCAGCATCTATGCAGAGGTCCTAAGAGCCCCAGTTGGACTGGGTAGGAAAACCCAATACTCGGAAGCAGTGTGTCCAAGGAATGAAATGGATGGCCCAGGCGTGGTGGTCCAGCCAGTACATGTTAAACTGGTCACATGGCCAGTCACGAGTTCAGTTCCCTGGCCTGGTCAACCTGGAACACACTGGGTGTACACAAGACCAAGATCTTGATCAGCTAGAGAGCTGAGGAAAGGGGATCTCAGTGAGACAAGACCCTGTCCAGGGTTCACTCTCTCTTTCTTATATTCATGTACTCTCTAGCATGAACTGAAAAAAAGAAAAGAAATTAAATTTCAATTTCTGAGATGATGATCTTCTGGAGAATGTGAAAGCTAGTATGAGTTCATAGAACTGATCAGGTTTTTAAAAAGAAAGAGGCCACTTGAACTCCAGGAAAAACAAAAAGCTGTTCCAGAAAGGAAATGTAACCAGAGTGAGGAATACCTACATCATCCTAATCATGTAAACACTGACTATTCATTTAACAAGTAGTTGTGTTGTAACTGTTTGGAGGGATGAAGCTAGAGAGAAGTAAGTGTGTATGAGTTATGTAAGAAAGAGAAATTGCTAAGTTTCAGAAGAAATGTCAATAATTATAATGCCACATAGCAACATCATTATATTATATAGAAAAACAGAGGTACATGGTAAGAATTAAAGCTAAAGTAAGAAAAAGTAACATCCTCTGGGGTGTGAGATTTGGTATGGAATTATAAGGAACTATTATTTTGCTATAAATCCTGTCTACTATTTCATTTTTAATTTTTTTCTATACACATTGCTTTTGTTAACATATTTAAAACAGAGAAACAGGAAATCAGAATTTCACTGGAAACTCCCAAGTTTAATATATGTTGAAATTAATCAGAATTTAAACATAGGAAGTTGAGGCAGACAACTCAGGGTTCAAATACTCTTTAAATTCTTTATTCCTGATCAAGCTTCTGGGTCACAGAAAGGCATCGGAGAGAAGGGAATGAACAATTCCTGAGCACCTCGTGCCCGCTGGCCCCACAGAAGCAGATCTTCTGAGATTACCGTGACCCATCCCCATCAGAACCCTGAGAAATGGAGAAAGTTCTTTTGCAGAGAAAGGAAGACTCCCCTAAAAGCCGAAGGAGTTGATTGCAAGCACTCAGTTTCATTTCTTTTTTTTTTTTCCTTTCTTTCTTTTTTTTTTTGGAGAGGTTTTTGCTATAGGGCATGTGCGCTCACCAGAAAGAGAGAGACAGAGAGACAGAAAGCGAGAAATCACCCCCCAGGGGGGATGGCCACGCTGCAATCCGTTCTCCTCCATTCTCCTCTCGGGATCTTGGGCACGCACACACACGTGCCCAGCGTGAGTTTAAGCCACCGGGTCCAGGACTCGAACCGCGTTCGACTACATGGGAGTCCAGCGACATAGCCATTATGCTAACTGCTGGTCCCTCAGTTCCATTTTTTTTTTTTTTTTTTGGAGAGGTTTTTGCTATAGGGCGTGTGCACTCGCCAGACAGACAGAGAGAGACATAGAGACAGAAAGTGAGAAATCACCCCCGAAGGGAGATGGCCACACTGCAATACCTTCTCCTCCGTTCTCCTCTCGGGGTCTTGGGCACACATGCACACGCACCCGGCGTGAGTTTAAGCCGCCAGATCTGGGACTCGAACCGCAGTCGACTACGTGGGAGTACAGCTACATAGCCATTATGCTAACTGCTGGTTCCCCCTCAGTTCCATTTCTGAGAGTGAGTCCCAAGTGCAACTGGACAGAAACTGACAACTGATTGTCACCATGACTTGGTGAGACACACAGAGCCACTTCACAGATGAGAACACGGAGGGTCCACGAGGTTCGGTGACTTGATGATGTCATGTAACTGCGAAGTGACAGAGCTGCAGTGTGGCCCCCCACCTCCACTGTGGCTCCCTTTCTGGACTTCGGGGTATAGAAACTGTGTTCTCCTTGAGTGCACCCCCAGCCTCCCACACGCCTTGTGTGCACATCAGAAATGCTCACCCCAAGTCTCTCGCCTTGAGCAGGCAGGTCCTGACAAGGTCTCGCCTGCCTCCTGGGCTGGGAGCACTTCCAATCTCTCCTCCCTCTCCCTGGGGTGCGTGTGAGCTGCACAAGGGCCGTCTAGATGCAGCTTCTGAAAGGGGTGGGCAGGGGGCTTCGTCAAACCAGCAGGAAACCGTGCAGCAGGGCTTCGGGTGATCCAAGGCTTCCATCAGCAGCTCTTGCACCCAGGCCTTAAGCTGAAATGTCACGCACTTTAACAGGACATGAGCCATTTCAGTCTCAAAAAAATAACACAATTGAAACTTTAATGCAAAAAAAAAATTGTGGAAACAATTTTCAAGCCCACAGAACTTTTGAAAATGTCATTAACAAACTGTGAAATCAGGGAGATAAACATCAGACCCCAGGAGGGGGGACAGCGGTGTCCTGTCCAGGCCCCTCGTCCTGAGCCACAGACAGGCCAGTTTCCACGGGGCAGGGCCAGGAGGCAGGGGGTCTGCAGTCATGCCTGTCCCCCCCTCCGCAGTGTCAGAAGCACGCCATGAACTGGCTTGCCAAGAAGGGGCGTTGGGCCCAGTAGAGACAGACAGGGTAATACATACAAACCGGCACTCTGGGAGCGCTGGGAGGGCGGGAGCTGCCCAAGAATCGTGGAGAGGTGTGGGTTTATTCTTCAGGCTTTCTTGGTTGGGGCCACACCACGGTGGGAGTCGGGGTTTCAGAGCCATCTGTGCAGCTTCCACAATAGCTGTTAACGCGCTTCCCGAGGGACGGTGTTGCCTCGGGGTGTAGTGCTGGAGAGAACAGAGTAGCATACCACATAGCTTCTCTTCGTTCCCTAAGATTGCTGCAGTCACGGGGATGCTGGGGGTGTTCTGCTCTGTCAGCCATCTTTGTTACTCACAGAGATAAATGGTGGGTAGGGCCAGCCAGAGCAGGAATGCCCTCAGGAGAAGTGGGCCCGACCCTCCCTCCCGGCAGGGTAATAACCTCCTGAAGTTCCCAGCCACACTGCCATGCTGAGAGGGAGGGAGGCCGTGGAAGGGTCCCGGGTCCGTGCTCTGTGTACACGTGACCTGCATGTGTGCACAGCCATGATCTGGGCTGACTAAGACCGGGAGTGGATCTCAGCATGAGAACCCTGTTGAGTCTCTCTCTCTCTCTCCTTTTTCTTTCTCATGGAAGAAATAAGTAAATTTCATTAGGGAAAAAAAGAAAGAAAGAGAGAGAGAGAGGTGGCCTGGCTCTATATTAATGAAGGGAGCTGGATCCCACATGGCCAACCATTGTTCAAATCCCAGTCCCAGAAGCTTGAAAAATATACCAGGTGCATGTGTATGTGTGCTCAAATTCCTGACAGGATGGAAAATGGAGGAGACAGGATTGTGGTATGACCATGCCTCCTTCAGGGTGCCTTCTTCTTTGTTCTCTCTCTGTCTCTCAGTCTCCCTGGCTGGCACACATACCCTCTGACAATTAAAACAATTTTTAAAATAAATGAAGAGTGAGGGAGCCTAAAGACAGGGAGTGAGAGGGACCAGCAGATGGTGTAGCCGTTATGTTGCTGGACTCCCACATGGTCGACTGTGTCGAGTTCCTGACCTGGTGGCTTGAGGGTGCATGTGTGTGCATGCCTAAGGTCACAGGAGGAGAACAGAGGAGAAGAGATTGCAATGTGGCCATTCCCCTGGGGGATGATTTCTCACTTTCCTTCTCACTGTGTCTGTTTCTCTCTGGTGAGTGCTCACTTCCTAAGGAACAAAACCTCTTAAAAACAGAGAGAGAGAGAGAGAGAGAGAGAGAGAGGAGCTGAACTACCGGCATGCTTTGAGCACATGCTAGCTGGAGGAGGCCACCCGTGAAAGAGGAAACGCAGATCTGAGACCCCTTCGTCCTCAGAGAAAACAGCATCAATCCCCACACAGCAGAATTCCAGGATCAGTGGGACCAGCAGTTGGCGTAATGGCTATGTTGCTGGACTCCCATGTAGTGGACTGCAGTTCGAGTCCTGGGCACGTGTGCGTGCATGCCCAAGATCCCGAGAGGAGAGTAGAGGAGAAGGGATTGTGGCATGGCCATCCCCCGGGGGGGAGGTGATTTCTCGCTTTCTGTCTCTCTGTTTTTCCAGCCAGTGCACACATCTTATAGAAAGAAAACCTCTAAAAAAAATCCAGGAATAATAAGGAGTGTGTAATCTCACTTGAGTAGTACTTGAGACCACAGGTCCAGCCCTTTTTTGTTTTTTTTTTGGAGAGGTTTTTGCTATAGGGCGCATGCTCTTGCCAGACAGAGAGAGACAGAGAGACAGAAAGCGAGAAATCACCCCCCAGGGTGATTTCCCATAGGTCTGCGGTTGACTACATGGGAGTCCAGTGACATAGCCATTACGCCAACTGCTGGTCCCCCAGCCTTTCTGAAATGTGTTTCTTGCTGTCCTGACTCATATAAATTTTTCTTTTTTAAAAAATTAATTAAGTAACCTATTTATTTGTTGTGATTTCCAGGCCACTGGGTCTGGGATTCAAACCGCAGCCCTGTGGGACTCCAGCGCCTCAACCACAACGCCACCTGCCGGCCCCACCCGGGACTTCCTGAAGAGCAACCGCAGGCGGCTGGGCCACACCTTCTCAGGCTCTGCTCTCTGAGCACCGAGTTTGCAGAAAATGGCAAGAATAGAAACACGTTCTTCCTTCCAGCCCCAGAAAGTAAACCCTGCAGAGGCAGCTGCCTCAGTACCAGCCGCCTGCTCGCCTCCCCAAGCCAGCTTCCCAGGCCAGGGCGGCCCTTTTGCACTTCCACTCCACCGGAAGTCCATTTCGGACCAGCTGAGGCAGAGCCTCAGAGGCGCACCGCCTCACCACGTCTGTCCTAGGCCCAGGCATCTCTCCAGCTAACCAGCACCAGGAGGGTCCCTGGGAAAGGGTGCAGGCCACTCAGAGCTGTCTACGCATATCCGCCGGGATGTCCTTGGCAAGTGCACTCCGGAATCCTTGAAACCCTGCAGTACCTCCTGGGAGACCTCGCTCTCCTCTGCGCGAATTCCCAGTGATGAAACTGCCCCGTTAGGGCAGAATCACAGGCTTCAGGAGTGCTTTGTCTTGGGCTTCTTGCCCAGTGAGTGGTGGGGAAGATGGTCACTGTGCCGGCCTGGCTTGGAGGACTGTCACTCCTGTCCCTGCACTCAAGGCAGCATCCCAAAGTGCATTTATGCTTCAAATCAAACGATCTCCATCACAGCCCTCCTCCCTAGCAGCCCGAAGCGTGTGAAATGCCACGAACACATCTCCGCTGTCCTGGGGGCTATTCAAGTTCAAGAGTGAAACCCTGGTCCTACCGCCACAATCTTTCTATACAAACATGGGGCTGATAATAAAGGTTGCCCGGGCCAGCCAGAGGCATGGTGGTTAAGGCACTGGATCCAGACCTGGCAGTTTGTAAAGCCAGGGATGTGTGCATGTGTGCAAGACTCAGAGAGGAGAATGGAGAAGAAGAGGTCGCAGCGTGACCATCTCCCCTGGGGGGTGCTTTCTCACTTTCCCCACATCTCTGTCTCTCTCTCTCATACCCCCCAACAAATCCACACACCCTGTAGAAAACTAAAAAAATAATAAATTAAAAAAAAAGGTTGCCCCTACTCTGATGAGATCAAAATTGGCACAACTCTTCTCAAAGATAATCTGGTGCTCTAAATTAAGAATGAACATACTGAAATCCCACTTTATTTCCAACGATCTATCCTGTGATAATTAAGAGTGTTTCTAAAAATGTTGGGACCAGCAGTTAGTGTAATGGCTATGTCTCTGGTCTCCCATGTAGCTGACCGCGGTTCGAGTTCCAGATCTGGTGGTTTAAAACTCACACCGGGCTTGGGCGCGTGTGCGTGCGTGCCCAAGATCCTGAGAGGAGAATGGAGGAGAAGGGATTGCGGCGTGACCATCCCCCCTGGGGGGTGATTTCTCGCTTTCTGTCTCTCTGTCTCTCTCTGTCTTTCTGGTGAATGCACGTGCCCTATAGCAAAAACCTCTCAAAAAAACCCAAAAAATATGTTTGTGTCTTTGGGACAGCCATTGGAGTGGTGGTTAAGGCAGCTGGATCCCACATAGCCAATTGCTGTCGAGTTCTGGACCTGGCACCATGAAAAACATTCACAGCATGTGTGCCTGTGAGCCCCAGATCCCAAGAGGAGAATGGAGGAGAAGGGATGTAATGTTGCTATCTCACCTAGGGATGATTTCTCTCTCTCTCTCTCTCTCTCTCTCTCTCTCTCTCTCTCTCTCTCTCTCTCTCTCATATGTACATTGTCCTATAGCAAATATAAAAAACAAACAAACAAAAGATGTTCATGTCAGCAGTCTTCATGACTGGAAAAACTTGAAATCAGTATGAAGTTCCATTACGAAGACATTGTTTCCATTCATCATTGTACATTCATGCAAAGATCCGGGCCACCGATAAACAAAGCGCAGCGAAGGTTTATTTATTTGCTAAGTGGGGAACGCACGCATGGCCACGCAGAGTGGAGAAGGAGCGCACAGCCATGGGCAGTGTGACGTGGCGTCCCTCGTACCTGTGCACTCGGAGGACGTGCGTTCTTCCAGCTAACACCAAATGCAACACGTGTGGCATTCTTAACGCTCCAGGCATGGGGAGATGGTGGTGAACCAGCCATCAAACCCGGATTCCCACCTCCAGGGTTTACAGTCCACACGGTGGTAAAGGCAGTGAACAAATGAGCATGAATCGAATGTCAGGGACAAACATGGAGAATAAAAACAAGGTAAAGGATTAGAATGTGGAGGAGGGGGACGATTTTTAACAGTGCGATTGGAAAAGCATTCTCTGAGATTTGGACAGAGACCGGCAGGTAGGGCAGGTCGCTCTCCCTGGGTGATGTCGCCAAGGTCAAAGGCAGGGGTTAGGAAGTGAGTAGGCACCTCAGGCACAGTAAGAAGCTGGGGTTGCTGGAGGGTGGGAGTCCATGTTGGCGGGCTAGCAAGCAAGGGTCTGGGTCTTTTGGCACCCACTGAAGGGTTTAGAGCAAGAAGAGACCAGGCTCTGGCTGCTGAGTGGGAAGCAATCTGTAGGGGGCGCAAGAGTGGATGCAGGAAGACCAGTTCAAAGGCCATTGTTGCAGTTGGGGTTGGCCATGCTCAAGGCTTGAGCCAGGAGGTAGGACAGTAATGGTGTTGATGAGCAGGAGCTAAATCCCAGATGTAGATTCAAGGAAGAATCGGCGGAGCTGTCTTTAATCCAGGTTAGCTCATCCTGGGTTCGTGGTGTGAAGTCTAGAGAGAAGTGGAGTGTTCCGCTTGCATCATTTGTAAGAAGTGATAATGCCATTTACAGCTAGCAGAGCATGGGGGGGAGACAGTGGGAGGGGCAAGCAAAACAATATCTGAAGGGCCTTCTAAAAATTCATGGAAAATGTATGTTATGAAAGACTATGGGGGCCAGCAGGTAGCTTGGTGGTTAAAGCACTAGATCCCACATGGCCGACCATGGTTCGAGTCCCAGGCCTGGTGGCTTGTAAATCATGCTGGGCGTATTGTCAACATCCCAAGACATGAATGGAGGAGAAGGGATTGTGGCTTGGCCATATTTCCTGGAGAGTGATTTCTCACTTTTACTCTTACTGTCTCTCTGTCTCTCTCTCCAACAAGCACATGCACACTATACCAAAAAACTAAAAAAAAAAAAAAAAAGAAAGAAAGAAAAAAAAAAAGAAAGAAAGAAAAAGAAAAAGAAAAGGAAAGACTATATAGGAATTTCAAAGTTTTTTGTGCCAAAATAAACTCGTAGTTTAATTTCATTTTCCACTAACTTTTTGGCATCCCCTCGTATACCAAAGCATGTGATAACGAACACGGTTAACATTCACAGAAACACAGGTTTGCTCTGGGCCAGGCACTGGTATGACCATTTTACGTTCCTATTCACTCAGTGGACTTTAATTCAGCCGTTTCAGGTTTTTCCCTGCCAGGCAAGATCAGTTCTCATACAGTGCTCAGAGTAATGGACCCCAGCTTCGTTTTTGTTGTTGTTTGTTTGTTTGTTTAGTTTTTGCCATAGGGCACAGGCACTTGTCAGAGAGAGATGGAGAGGGAAAGTAAGAAATCACCTTCCAGGGGAGATGCTCACACCACAGTCCCTTCCCCTCCGTTCCTCTCTGGATTTCAGGCACACACGCACACACGGCCAGTGGGTTTTTCATGCCACTGGGTCTGGGACTCAAACCGTGCAGTCAGCCATGCAGGATTCAGCTGCCTTAACCTCCATGCCACTTTAAAAAATACCAGGGAGCCAGCAGATGGCATAATGGTTACGTCACTGGTCTCCCACATAGTCGACCGAGGTTCAAGTCCTGGACTCTGTGGCTTAAAGTTCACACTGGGAGTGTGTGTGTGCATGCCCAAAATTCCAAGAGGAGAATGGAGGAGAAGGTATCGTAGCATGGCCATCCCCCCTGGGGAGGTGATTTCTTGCTTTCTGTCTCTCTGTCTCTCTCTGTCTCTGGTGAGAGCACACACCCTATAGCAAAAATCTCTCTCTAAATAAAGAAATAATAATAATAATGGGGACCAGCAGTTGGCATAATGGCTATGTCACTGGACTCCCATGTAGTCGACTGCAGTTTGCGTCCCAGACCTGGTGGCTTAAACTCACACCGGGCGCGTGTGCGTGCGTGCCTAAGATCCCAAGAGGAGAATGGAGGAGAAGGGATTTCAGCATGGCCATCCCCCCTGGGGAGGTGATTTCTCGCTTTCTGTATCTCTGTCTCTCTCTGTCTGTCTGGCGAGCACACACACCCTATAGCAAAAACCTCTCCAAAAAAAGAAAAAAATAATAATGTAAATGAAAGAAAAATAAAGAAGTAACTCTGAATCTGTTCTAATATGAAATTCTGTAAATAGGTTACTTTGTGCGAACAGGTTAGTACAGCTAGAGTGTCCTAACACGGCCTTTGCAGCACGTCCCAGGAAGGGAGACTCTCCAGTGAGCTGTGACCAGCGGAGCCTCAGGTTCAGAGGACCGTCCAGTCAGACTGTGGACGGCATCGGCTTCTGTCCTCCTCTCCGCATTCACAGCAGCGTTCTCAAGTCGTTGGTCTTTCCCCTTCAGTCACGAGTATTTGTCGTCCCCAGCCATCCCATAGTCACCAGCTATGTCGTCCAGCCATCCCATGGGTGTGAATGGATTTAATGAAGTAGAACGATCAGGCATGACCATGGCTCCTTATGGCAGATGGCTGGGGGACCTTTGGGACGAGGGCCCTGCCATACACCAGGATGGCCCTCTGCCCCTGGGAACTATGCAGCCCCACCTGCCACGAGGACCCTGACGCCTGGGATTCTGGCCATTCCCTTTGCTATTCGATCCTCTCAGGCTCCACAGTGGAAAATGAACCAATCACATCCAATTTAAAATGAAAAGCCAGATGGAGATCTCAGCCCGGCCGTGTTTAGTAAGCTCCCCGGAGCTGGAGTTACACCAGAGGCAGCCACGTACGATGACTGTGGCTCCGAAGTAAGTGTCTATTTTTACCCTTTCTCGGGAACGTGGAGAGGAATCCGATTATAGCTGAGTCCAGCAGAATGAGCGAGTGTGCCTTGGATCCAACCGGGTCCCTGCAACGTGAGCATCGGCCTGGGAAGAGATGGGAGAGCCGCCATCCATGCCTGCCAGGGAGTGGGTGAGGGAGCTGCTCGGGGCGCCACCCAGGACCACGCACTGTCACTCCGAGCCCACTGCTCTTCCCCCACGAGACCCCACAGCCCACAAGGAACTGCCAGGGTCTGTCACCACACGGTGGTCTCAGGAGAAGGCTCTGGAGCCACGCCCGCAGCCCGCCCTGTGTCAGGGTCTGCGTACCGACCTGGGTGTCTGACATAGGAGAAAACCCACGAGGGGCAGAACAAACACCGTAGTCTTGTGCAGGTCCCCACAGTGAACCGCTCCTGAGCGCCAGTCAGTACCGCTCCAGGCCTGGCAAGGGACCAGACCTTGGCGGGAGCCCACGCTCCAGGCGTTGCTTCTGCGAGGTCACACTGCCCCAGGAAGGAGCAGGCAAAGCCCAGAGTGAGAGCCAGGAGGGCCAGCTCTCTAGGGATGGATCCGGAAGACCCACGGAGTGCTTCCTGCATGCTCGTCCGTGTGCTGAGCTAACCCCCTGCACTGTCAGTCTCCAGGAGAGCTCGGTGACCCATGAAAGGAGCCCCCTCTCCCGGCAGGTGGGCCGAGGCATTGATGGCTTCAGAACCCCGGATGCTCTTCTGTCAGTTAACTTTCCTTTTTTCGTGAGATAATGTCCCCTGAGTCTTACCCTGGATTGTGACACCCGTGCTGGGAGTCACGTGAGCATGTGGGTCTGCCCCCAGTTCCAACCTAGAGATTGTGAAGGGAATTGGATGACTAATGGAAAAAGAAAGAGGGAGAAAGAAATCAAAGCCCGCTCCTGGACACGTAGAAAGCCACGGAGACGCCAAGGAGATGGTCAGAAGCATCTGAAAATCAAGCCCTGGCCTCATGTTTTTAAAAAGTGTATGTATTTATTGCTTTGTTAGGAGAGACAGGGAGAGAGAGAGCGAAACAAGCACCTCCAACGAGGTCCTCAAAGCTCAGTCCACCCCAGCCTCAGCTGGCTCAGATCATAGGCGTGTGCAGACACAGGGAGGCCCTGGACTCGAACCTGAGACCTTCCCGTGTGGCCCAGCATTGCAGACCATTGCTTTCTCACTGTGCCACTGTCTGGGCCCAGGCCTTTACCTTTAAAAGCTGCTTCCAATAGCAACGCCTATCGGAGGATTCTTCATCTCTTTAGGGGTGCTCATTTAAATTCTAATCAAGGGGAAATTGAGATCACACTGATTTCCTTGACTCCCAGCTTCCCTTGCACCTCGGCCGCACTCCCTTTAACAGACCCATGGGCACGAAAACCCAGCTTGCCCACTGCAGGGCCAGCAGCCTGGACAGGAGCTGCTCAGAGCTCAGGCCGACAGCTTGCTCCACTCTGCGATGAGCCCGAGCAGCCCTACCCTCTGAGAGGGCATTGCGAGGAGGAAATGCCATCTGTTCTTGATGCCACCTCTACGGGACAGCATTCTCCTACCTGTGACTATTGTCACAAGCTAGTAGCCCGCCATGCTGGCTTCTATACACCCGGCAGGGCACTGCTAACAGGCTGGGTTGCCTGGGAAACGCTCGACCCTCTGTTGCAAGGATGAGCAGGAAGATTCCCAGGTAGCACTCTTTGGGAAACCTTTTGCACCATGACGAGCCACACGGCCATGTCAGTCACGTTGCTGGCTCTGGAGGGTCAGCCAACAGCAGATCTGTCCTGGGATGCAATTTGGAGTGTCCCTGCAGGCTCACGTTCCTAGGGCTACCATTGTCCCTTGGGCTTACTGATCTGCCGAGACGTGCCAATGGTACTAACGTATCCCATGCAGTCAATTCACAGGGAAAACCTGCCCCTCTGCTGTAATTAACAACCACTGGCCGCCTTCCAGGGAGCCGTCACGGATCCTCATCTTGACGCTGCGGCAGGGCTGTGCCGCTGTGGACAGGCTTGTCCTCTCTGACCTCTCCTCTCGCATCTGTAAAATCGAGCAGGCAGGGAAGGACTCTTGGGTCACATCAGGCTTTGACATTCTGCGACTTGGCGTTGGAGGGTCGGAAGGGGAAGATGTTTCTCGTAGTTGAAGACAGCTAGCCATGAGAGTATTCTAGGAGACTTGTTGTGGGCCAGGGACTCCTTTGCTAGTGAGAAGGCAGGGGCCAGCCTGGGCTAGAGCAAAGGATGTTCATCCAGATGTTTGCCTGAGGACCCCCCGTGCTCCGCAGAAGCATTCCCGATGAGGGTGTGGCCCTGCTCTCCTTCCTTCGGGAGTCCTAAGAACTTTACACATACTTAACTAAGAGCTGGCACACGCCACAGGGACCAGGTACAGATTCCATTCATGTAGACTAATATTATGCTTTAGAGAACTTTTGCTATAGAGTGTGTGTGCTTGCCAGAGAGGCAGAGAAAAAGAAAGTGAGAAATGCCCCCCTGGGGGGGATGGCCACTTCACAGCCCCTTCTCCTCCATTCTCCTCTCAGGATTTTGGGCATGCACGCACAGGCACCCAGTGTGAGTTTCAAGCTGCTGGGTCCAAGACTTGAACCACAGTTGACCACATGGGATCCAGCATTTTAACCACTATGCCACCTGCTGGCCCCGATGTAAGCTAATTTTTAATATCTGCTTGCTAGTGTCTAGATCTCTCACTGATTTGGAAGCCTGACACTTCATAATTCCTGAAGCTCTGCTCGCCATGGTCGACTGCCTTCCTGACTCAGCCCAGCAGGCCCGGTCTTGTGGAGGTGGCAGGCATGGCACGGAACACCTCTGAGCCCCAGCTCTCCAGGTCAGTCTCTGGGAAACATTGTTCAGAGGAAAAGCCATGGCAATGACAAAGCTGGCAGTTTGCAAAAGCGACATCTAGATTTATGTGGAGAATTTTATAGCAAAATAAACTATGCCATACTTCTGTCAGGGAAATGATGCCATATTTTAATTCTTTGTATGTAGATGAATCTCATTCAAGCAACCTCAATCTATAAAAATACGGCAAAATGAAGTCTGTAGATTCTAGAGTAGTTATATTGAGTCATCGGAAAAGTCATGGCATATTTTTCTATGTTTTTCTACGCAAAAAATGTGTCATGACTTTTCAGACAACCCAATACCTTGTAAAATGGTTATGAATTTTGCCATGGACGGAGGAGTAATAATAATGAAAATCTCTGTGCCTGAGGCCTCAAAAAGCAATCTTAGTAATTTACAGAAGACTCCTGTGAAAATCTGATATGGTCACGTCCCATTTTAAGTGCTTAATCAATGTACCCTTACAGAAATCTTAAAACAATCCCATGAGGTGGATGTAATTCCTGTGTCTCTGACACACTGGTGGATTCAGTGTTTTGCCAAAATCCTCCTCGAGTTAAGAGGAGGGATCCTGATTTTCACCGGTCATTAGCTGCTCACTCCTAACTGCATGGCCATGCTCACAATTTAAAACAATGTATTACTTGGTACATTTACAGGCGTTTTCATTTTTAGCTTTTTCTTGAGAGAGATTTTTGCTATAGGGCATGTACACTCGCCAGAAAGACAGAAACTGAGAAATCACACCTCCCCCCGCCAAGGGGGAATGGTCACACCACAATCCCTTTTCCTCCATCCTCCTCTCAGGATTTTGGGCACACACACACACACACACACGCACATACCCAGTGTGAATTTCAAGCCACCAGGTCTGAGACTCGAACCACAGTCAGCCCTATGGGAGTCCAGCGCCTTAACCAATACACCAGTTGATGGCCCCAGTTTTAACTTTCTTTAATGTTAGTTTTAAACTCAAAGTACTCTAACTTAGACCCAAAATCTCAGCCAGGCCTGTGAGCTCTGCTTCCCCTGGATTTGAACTGGAGGCACAAAATCCTCAGGATTCTCTCAACCGCAACGACAGACGCCCAACTCAGGCGAATGCCAACCAAAGACTTAATGGAGATGCACAACTGAGAAACTGGGGGTAGAGTTGGCCTTACAGACCCCAAAGGACTCAAGGAATAAAACCGTTAAAGCCTCACTCACTTTCTACCCCTACTTCTCAGCTCTGACTCCCTCTGTCGTTGTTCACATTCTCATCTGCTCTTGAAATGAGACTTTTTCCATGTATATTCATGGGCATGTATGTGCCTGCATGCACATGTGTGTGAGCATGTGCATGTGTGGTTATGGGACCTAGGGGCACAGCTATGGGCAGCTTCCAGTTCACCTGATCCCAGTGTAGCATCTCCTAGCCCAAGAGAAGACTTTTGCCTCAGCATCTATATACACGGTCTCCACAAAGGTCTCTGATAGGTCCATCTCTGGGCCAATCATGTGACCAGAGGGCTGACGCACTGTGATTGGTCATCCTAAAGAATGCTATGATTCCTGCCAGGATCACATGCACCACAGAAGGAGCAGCTCCCCCAAGGAAAAGGAGCTGGTGAAAGAGGAGTCAGGATCCTAGGCAGACAAAACCAATAGATATCTACATTCCTGCATCTTTTTGAGGGAAAAAATATTTTTAAGAGAACCCAATATATGCTTGAATAAAAGAAAAAAATTAGTGATGATGACATCATCTTACAATACAACTTCCAATCATTGATAGTCAAAAGAGCAACAGGTTTTGCACACAGTGATTATCTTCAGAAAACAAGCAACTCACCACCCGACTTCCAAATACATTATAAAGCAACAATAATCAAAACAGTGTGGTTCTGGCACAAAAATAGACACATAGACCAATGGAACAGAATGGAGAATCCAAAAGTAAAGCCCAAATCATGCAGCCAACATATCTTTGATAGAGGGTACAGGGAAATTCAGGGAACAAAAGAAAGCCTTTTCAGCAAATAGGACTGGAAGAACTGGATATCCACCTGCAGAAAAATGAAACTGGACCCTTATTTTTCACCATTAACAAGAATAAAATCAAAATGGATCAAGGATTTAAATGTAAAGACTCAAACTATAAAACTACTGGTGGAAAGCTTAGGGGAAATTCTTTTTTTTTTTTTTTTTTGGAGAGGTTTTTGCTATAGGGCGCGTGTGCTCACCAGACCGAGAGAGACAGAAAGCGAGAAATCACCCCCCAGAGGGGATGGCCACGCTGTAATCCCTTCTCCTCCATTCTCCTCTCGGGATCTTGGGCACGCACGCACATGCGCCCAGCATGAGTTTTAAGCCACTGGGTCTGGGACTCAAACCATGGTCGACTATGTGGGAGTCCAGTGACATAGCCATTACGCTAACTGCTGGTCCCCCATGGGGAAATTCTTGAAAACATTGGAACAGGCAAAGATTTATTAAATAAGACCCCTAAATAAAGACAATAATTCCCCAAATAGACAAGTGATATTACATCAAGCTAAAAGGCCTCACAGCAAAGGAAACAATAATTAGAGTGAAAAGACAATCCACAGAATGGGAGAAAAAATTCAAATTATTCTTCAGGCAAGGGAATGAGATCCAGAATATATAGGGAACTCAAGCAGCTTACCCACAAAATAATGAATAATCCAATTTGAAAAATGGGCAAATGAATTGATAGACAACTCTCCAGGAAGACTTACCAAAGGCCAAAAGGTATATGAAAAAATGTTCAAGGTCTCTTGTCATAAGGGAAACACAAATTAAAACCACAGTGAGATGCCATTTAACCCCCGTTGGAATTGCTAGGAACAAAAATAGAGTACAAATGCTGGCAAGACTGTGGTGAAAAGCAAACCTTTCTACACTGTTGGTGGGGATATAAATTAGTGCCACCTCTGTGGAAAACAATATGGAGGCTCCTCCAAAAACCTACATGTAAAACTACCATTTGCCCAAATACCTCGCTCCTTGGTATTTACCCGAAGGACAGGAAAACACTCAGTTGGAAAGACACTTGCACATCCATGTTTATTGCAGCATTATTTACAATTGCTAAGACATGGAATCAACCTAAGCATCCAAAAACTGATGACCGGGTTGAAAAACTGTGACACATATATACTTGTAATATTACTCAGCCTATAAGAAACAATGAGACCCTATCATGTGATCTTAAAAATATAAATATAGAAGTCTTAAAGTTGAGCAAAGTGAGCCAGACTTTGAAAGATACACATTGTATATTCCCACTCAATATGTACTGAATGTCTTTATTCCATGGCAGAAATTGAAATATCTGAAGATACGATTGCAGAGAGGATATGTGTAGAAACCAGAGACTTAAGGGAGAGCAAGTGGATGGCAGAGAGTGAGTGGTAGAGGGTGAGTGTGAGGTGCAAAGGGAAGAAACATTTAACAAACAACAAAGAGTCTCTGCTGAAATATATATATATATATATATATATATATATATATATATATATATATACATATATATATATATATATAAATTGTGTACATCGTGATGGGAACTTCATGTAAAATGTGAAATTGATCTGAAAAACAAACAAATAAACAAACAAAAACAGACAGAAACCCACATGGAACACATGTGCTCTCTCTCTGCCAGGGCCACCATCCTCCCTGTTTCTGTCAGGCATGTTGTGATGTCGGCAGCCTGGTGCCAGCTTTATGTCTTTGGATTTTCTAACCACCAGCATCATGAGTCAAATAAACCTCTATTCTTTGTAAATCGCCAGTCTGAGTATTTCTTTCAGCAACACAGTAAAGAACTAAAAGAAAGGTAGTCCACTTTAGCAGTAAACTCAGCAAGGAAGTTACCTAAATACTAAGCTTACCAATCCATAAAAAATAAAAAATAAATTAAAAAAAAAACTAGTTCAAATTTTAAAGTTAATGTAAAATCAACTTCAAGAACACACTCTAGGAAACCTCCAACAAGCTTCTCCTCTACAGAGGGTTTTCCACTGTGAGACCATCCTCATTTCTCCAGGGTTGGGGAGGGAGCAGTTTTACTTGGAAAATTACTGGTAAATTTCTTCCCTGACTACAGAGCACATTCACAACATGGACAGACTCAGATCTTTCCACCCCAGCTTTGCATCCTTATAGGACTTGCATTCACTCTGAAAGTCCCCTGGCCCGGCTGAAATCCTACAAGGGTTCAACGCCAGAGCTTGGTCAACCACTATTATGGAGCTGACAGATTCTTGGCCCTTCTAAGTTTTCTCTCTCTTTCTTTTTTTTTCAAGTGAATAAGTAGGTCTAGTTAGGTTTATTATAGGAACAAAAGTTCTTCTGGAAAGCTAATTCTTTTGAATGGCTGAAATGAAAAATAATACCCCCTCCCCACCCTTCAGAGTCCACTCTGATTTAAGTAGATGAAACGCTAGCATTTCTAAACCCAAGACTTTATTTGGGCTCTCAAATATAAAGTGCCTTTTCTAGCCATTGTGACAGGAAAAGAATGCACAGGTTTCTCAAGAGAAGATTACAAGGCCCATGCTGATCTAATTTAAGTATCTTCCTGCCAGGAACAAAACCTCATGGATGTGGCACTTATTCAATGATTATTTGATATTTTATGTATTCATTGCATATTTGGAAATATTTTCACATTGGGTTTTTAAACTAGAAAGAGAAAAAGCACACTTTTGCACTTTTGATTTCTGGACAGCCTTCCATGTATTTCTTAAATGCAGAAGATGAATAATTACAGGGTAACACATGGAACTGTGACAATTACTAGCCCATGCACAGATTATACTAATTATGATAGCACGTGTGCATAAGAGAGAGAGAGAGAGAAAGCACCCTCAAAAGAGTCTCATCAAGGACAGGCAGTTAGCGTAATGGCTATGTCGCTGGACTCCCCCACGTCCCGGACCCGGTGACTTAAAACTCACGCCAGGCATGTGTGCATGTGTGCCCAAGATCCCAAGAGGAGAGTGGAGGAGAAGGGATTGCGGCGTGGCCATCCCCCCTGGGGGGTGACTTCTCGCTTTCTGTCTCTCTGTCTCTGTCTGTCTGGCGAGCGCACACGCCCTATGGAAAAAAAACTCTCTCAAAATAAAAAGAGTCTCATCACACCGTGATGCCCCTTCCTCAGCCCTCCAGGTTCTCAGGATCCTGGGTGGCAACACACACACCCAGTCTCTTTTTCAGACTGATCTGGGAATCTGAACCCACAGTCACCATATGGTTTCCAGCCTTACTGTGTCCCCACTGCGCCACAGTGCTGGGCCTGGACAGGTCACATTGTTAATCACCAAGTGACTTGAGTCGCAGGTATTGATTGAGGAGGGGTTAATAACAATTGCTTGGATTAACTTCTTTAGCATGTCAGTCATCTTTTTTTTGATATTTACAGTAAGTGGGAGGGGAACAATGAAAGAAGAGCCCTGGCTGGAGTGCATGCACACACACACGCAAGTGTGTGTTTAGGGTGAGAAATGGAGGGTGTGTCCCAGCAACTGAGACAGAAAGCCCTTCGTGTGTGACAACTGCTTCATGGGACTTGACACTAACAGTGTAAGGTGGGGGTCTTACGGTCTTTGTGCTGAGCTTCTTATTTTCTCAAAGGTTAATCCATTTAGAAGACACATTCGTTTAAGAAAAACTTACAAGAAAACAAAGTGTTTGTTTATAAGTGAGCGTGTCACTGTTCTATCAGTTCTAAGAATGGCTTCCAACATCGGTTGTTTAAATCATAAATTGGGGCAGGCCATGTGGTGTTACTCAGCTGGATCCCACACGGCTGACTGCTCAGTTTGAGTCTTGACTTGACGGCTTGAAAAGCACACCAGGTGCATGTGCGTGCATGCCCAAAATCCCAAGAGGAGAGTGGAAGAGAAGACATTGTGGCACTGGCCATTCCCCTAGAGGGGATGCTTTCTCGCTTTCTCTCTCTCTCTCTCTCTCTCTCTCTCTCTCTCTCTCTCTCGCAAGGACATGTGCTCTATAGCAAAACCAAAAACAAACAAGCAAACAAAAACAGATTGATTCTCTCACCATCCTGGAAGCCAAGGGTCTGAAATTAAAGTGTCAGCAGCTGGTTCCTGCTCCAGGCCCGGGGAGAACATCTCTCCATGCCTCCCTCCTGGCTGCTGGGGCTGCCCACAGCACTCTTTCCTGGCTTATCAAGGCAGGCCTCCAACCGCTGCCTCATTCTTCACGTGACCATGCCCTCGGGGGTCTCCATGGTCTGCTTCTGTCATTCACGAGGACTGGATTCAGAGCCCAAGCGGGGATGATTTTGTCTAAAGATCACTCCCTTTATCACAGCAGCAAAGACCCTAATTCTAAACAAGGCCACTATCACAATTCTGGGCAACCCACTACCGAGCCTCTCCCGTGGGAGGGTGTCAGTCTCCCGGTAATCCTGACGCTCATTTCAAACCTTTCTCTTCTCTGGTCTCCATTGCGCTTTACGCTTCCCTCCTTCTGTAACACACACGAAACACAGACTATCACTTTATTACACTGCTCCATTAGAATGTGTGACAAATCACACCAAGGTACGGACACCAATAAAAATGAAAACTTTTGGGGGGCCAGCAGTTGGCGTAATGGTGATGTCGCTGGACTCCCACGTAGTTGACCGCAGTTCGAGTCCCGGACCTGGTGGCTTAATCTCACCCCGGACACGTGTGCATGCGTGCCCAAGATCCTGAGAGGAGAATGGAGGAGAAGGGATTGCGGCGTGGCCATGCCCCTCCGGGAGGGGGGTGGTAGTGATTTCTTGCTTTCTGTCTTTCTGTCTCTCTGTCTTTCTGGAGCGCACATGTACCCTATAGCAAAAACATCTCCAAAAAGAAAACTTTTATGTTGACTCTGTGGCTTATGGTTAGGGAAGTCAGATTTCACGCAGCCAACCATGGTTTGAACCCTGGCCCCAGTGGTTTGAAAAATATGTTAGGAGCATGTGTGTGTGTGCCCCAAATCCAACAGGATGGAGAAATAGAAGAGAAGGGATTGGATGTGACCACCCCTCAGTGGGGGTGCTATCTTCTTCTCCCTCTCTCTGTCTCGCTCTAGCATGCACATGGGCACTCTGGCCATTACAAAGATAAAATAAAATAAAATAAAATAAAATAAAATAAAATAAAATAAAAATTTTCACAGACTGTCATTGCATTGAACTAGTTTAATTGACTTGAAATATGTACGACATAGAACTAGGATTAAAGTTCTTAAACCTAAAGTTATTGTACAATCATGAAATAAAAACAAATCTACAAGTGACATCAAAAATTCAAAACCGATAAAATTCAAATTCCTTCCTTCCAGAAGATTGCTGTCGAGTATCTAGTCCAGCACCTGTCAGAGGTGCCGGAGATGGGGACAGGACAAAGTAGCTGCCCTCCTGGATCACCCATATATTCATCAGAACAGCAGCAGCTCCAGAGGCCAGCAGGTGGCGTGGTGGTTGAGGCGCTGGACTCTCACATGACCAGACACAGTTCGAGTCCCAGACCTGGCAGCTTGCTTTCTCACTTTCCCTTCCTCTCTCTCTCTCTCTCTCTCTCTCTCTCTCTCTCTCTCGCTCTCGCTCTCTCTCTCTCTCTCTTTCTCTCTCCGGTGGGCACGCATACCCTATAGCAAATTAAAAAATAATAATAATAAATTAAATTAAGTTGAAAAAAAAGAATAGTAGCAACTCTAATGGATGAGTCACATCATATTAATATGTCCAAGTGAAACGCTCTTCACAACGCAGCTAGCCAGAACTAATTGTCACTGCCCAACATCGCTGGAGTCCCGCTTATTTGTGCCTGTTTACCACAAGATAATTCAATTCTTTTATTTTGCTTTTTATTGTTTTTTGGTTTTCTGCCATAGGGCACATGTGCTTGCCAGGGAGAGACTGAGAGAGACAGAGAGAGGGAAAGCAAGAATCACCCCCGGGGGATAGCCATTTCAAAATCCCTCATTTTCCACTCTCCCAGAGATGTCAGACATGCACGCACACGGGCCTGGTGTGGTTTTCAAGCCGCCAGGTCTGAGACTCACACTACAGTTAGCCAGGCGGGAGTCTCGCACTTCAACCACCACACCACCTGCTGGCCACCAAGACAATCCAGCTCCATGCGCTTGTGTCTCTATTCCAGTGACTTCCAACATGAACCTGGGTAGTCAACTGCGACCTCACTGGGCCGACACATCATTTCCATATTAAGCCCACCTTTTCTGTTCCTCACCAGCCCCCCACAGTGAAACAGCACATCGCTCTGCATGCACCTGGTCTTGCAAGTCAAATCTCCACATTAATAAGTCAAACAGCCGAGAAACCCCAATCTTGCTCTATGAAATGTCCTTTTAAGGGCCATTTTCACAGAAAATAAGAAATTTTGCCTTTGGAACTCTTAAAATTATTTGACATGCACACTCGTGTGACATGCGCACGTTTTGTGTTCTGGCATGTGGCTTGGTCAGGATTTCCTGTGTTTCTAAGAGCCTTAACTCCCAAAGTGCACGGGGATGGAAAAACCACTCACGCCACTCCGATATTTCATGAATGTGCCCCGTTGTTTTCTCTTCCCAGTATTTAGAGTAGGAAATGGGATATGTGAAATAGATCTGCCAGATTGCAGCGTAACATTCAGCACCTCGCTTAGCTGTCACTGCCAGAACTCGGGCACCTCAGAACTGGCACCACTCAGCCGGGGCCGGGCCTCTGAGGCCCATGGTGGCCTTCATGGCCATCACTCTGCCAACTGCCTCACGTGGCCTGGGCCCTGAACTCCTGGCCACTCACTAGACCAAATGCACTAAAGTTAATCATTATACCATAAAGAGATTTCTCTTTTTATAGCAATTATTTTAGAATTATTGAGGATTTTACTCTTGGGCCACATCCGGAGTTTAGAGCAGCAGCAGGTCAGGAGTGGTCACTGTTATTCCAACAGTAGCATGGCCAGCCAGGCGTGCTCCCGGCGTAGTCAAGGTTAACACAGTCCTTTCTGCAATTACAGGATGCCAACACCCAACCACAAGCACAAAGAAAATGCAGCACCTCGGTCACAGGGTGGGGTTCGGTTCGAATGTGGTTTTCCAGATGATCAAAGAGAAAAGGCAGCGTTTTTGACATTAGTGAGAGCTTGCTGCACCGAGATTAGATCTCCCGACCCTGATGGGGAAACACAGGTCTCTGGCCCTCCTTTGTCCACTCCCGGTGTCCCGGCCGTGCCCAAGCGAGCCTCTGAGGCTGGGAGCGTTCCAGTCGACGGCTTCCAGTTCCTTCAGGGCCTGCTCGGTGAGACCTGGCAGGGCCACTTCCCCCAGGAAATGAAGTGAGTTGGGGACGTGGGTAAGGGTAAAGGACAGAGTTCACCGGGCTCCCACAGGGTGTGCTCCCTGTCTCAGGCCTGCATCTCTGCTGGCAGTCGCCCTCTGCCCACCTGCCTCTCCTTTCCCAGCAACGCACGCTCACCACTATGCCTTGTCATCTGCATCTGCAGAGGCCGACAGAAAACGTCCTCCTCGCGGCTGGCGGGATTAAAGGACAGGGTCTCGTCAGGACCAGCAGGTGGCATGGTGGTTAAGGCGCTGGACACTCCCACATGGCCGACCGGGGTTCGAGTCCTGGGCCTGGTGGCTTGCTTTCTCACTTCCTCTCTCTCTCACTCTCACCCTCTGTCTCTCTCTAGTCAAATTAAAAGATCAATGAATTAATAAATAAAAAAATAAAATAAATAATTATAAAAAAAAAGGACAGGATCTCGTAACCAAGGGTGTCGGGAGCCAGGTGTCGATCAGCCATTGAGTACCAGAATCTGTACTTTTTAGACATTTTGCTACTCTGCCTCGTGACATGTGAGGGACTTTGGATTCTTCCTCTTCAAAATCCAATTAGTCATGAGGCAGGCAGGTGGTGTGGTGGTTACAGGCGCTGGATGCCCACAGGGCCAACCAAGGTTCAAATCCTGGACCTGGAGGCTTGCTTTCTCATTTTCTCTCTCTCTGTCTCTCTCAGATCAAAATGGAAAATAATAATAATAATAATAATAAATAAAGTTAAATACAATAACTCTTTGAAAAAAATCCAATTAGCCTTTAAATTTTTCAGCTTCAGGACTGTGAACCGGACTGAGGAGGCCTTTCCATGGTGTGTGTTCGAGTTAGTCTCCTACTTTGGTTGACTACCTGCAAGCTTCGTGAGCCATCTCGGGAACTAGACGGTGGCACAAGGGTAATACAACGGGACCCACATGGGACAAGTTCTGAGTTCGTGTCCTGGGCCCTTCCTGAGCATGGTGGCCACTCACGCTTGCTTGTGACCTGGGCGGGCAGAGGCGGGTGGCCTGCAGCTGTGCGTCCTGTTGGAAGTGGCCTGTCTCTGTGTCACTCTCGTTTCCTCTCTCTCGCTCATGGAAGAGATCAGGGGATAAGCCTCAAAAAAAAAAAACATAAAATCACCTCAGCCAGGTGCTGTCAGTAAGTCACGTATAGAAAGAAAACCAATAGCAGGATGTATGAGGGGTTCTAAATACTATCATTATTATTTTTTTTTTTTTTTGAGAGGTTTTTTTCGCTATAGGGCGCATGCGCTCGCCAGACAGACAGAGAGAGACATAGAGACAGAAAGCGAGAAATCACCCCCCAGGGGATGGTCACGCCGCAATCCCTTCTCCTCCATTCTCCTCTCGGGATCTTGGGCACGCATGCACACGCGCCCGGCGTGAGTTGTAAGCCACCGGGTCCGGGACGCGAACCGCGGTCGACTACGTGGGAGTCCAGCAACATAGCCATTACGCTAACTGCTGGTTCCCAATACTATCATTATTTTTTAAGAGAGATTTTTTGCGATAGGGCACATATGCTCGCTATAGACAGAAAGCAAGACGTCACCTCCCAGGGAGAGGACCACGAGAAGTCCCTTCTCCTCTCTCCTCTCAGGATCTTGGGCATGCACACCCACAGGCCCAGCGTGAGTTTCAAGTCACCGGGTCCAGGACTTGAACTGTGTTCAGCCACACATGGGAGTCCAGTGATGTAGCCATGATGTCATCTGCTGGTCTCCTGAATATTATTCTGTTTATTTCATCTTCAATGAAGACAAGTCAGAATCATATCTAATGTGAAGGTCCAGGTCCTGGATAGTTTCGTGTAGAGAGCACCTTGACCAGGAGATAAAAAAGAAGTGACCACGCAAAAAAGTTTCCATTCACTGGCGCTGCTATATATGCTCCTGGGATTAAGCTGAAGCCCTTGAGGCAACGGTTAGACTCCCCACCCTCCACCACCTAAAGGAAACCAGTGACCTATGAGACACTCGCTGCTCCAACAGGGCGGCCTCGGGGAAGGGCCGTGAGACGGGAGCCCACCCGGCCACAGGGCAAAGGCAGCTGGAGCAGCACTGCAGAGGAGGAGCCCAGCCCATCCCCGTGAGGGGCTGCTCCAGGGACACGGCACAGGGCGTCCAGCGAGGGTTCTGACACCCAGACCCACCTGCGCCCCACTGGCCATGTGCCACAGAAACAGACTAACCACAAAGTGGACCCAGCCACGATGGCGTCCAGCAGGGGCCAGTCATATCCTCGTCTATTGCTGGCCATATCCGTCCTCAGTGGAAATGCCCCGATTGTAAGAACTCTGAGTTAGGGCTCGGGAGGGGCTGTGTGCGGTGTGTGCTGCAGGACTGGGGTGGGGTGGGAGTGGGCTTGGCATCCCTCCCTCCCGCTACAGCCCCCACGCCCAGATGCTCATGGAAACATCTATTTCTTTGTAAGGGCACCGTGACCAAGGGCCCACATGATGGTGCCCAGTAGACAGGCAAAGGAGAACTTGCCATGCTCTGTGTTCTCATCCGCAAATCCTCAGCTGACTCAGAACATGTATGCTCTCACAGTTGTGAAGCCAACTCCTCGCCCGGTTAGAAAACCAGTGTGGGAGGAGGGTGGAACACAGCAGAGGGTGAGAGATAGGGAATCAAGGATGGGACAAAAAAGCAAAATATACAAGAAACAAGAAATAGAAAATTATTTGTTGATGATAACACGTAGGTTGATGTGCTTGATTGAGCCAATATACAGTGTATTCTGGATGGAAAATCTCATTTTGTATGCTGTAATGATGGATAGTGAATGAGTAAATAAATACATTTAATTAAAAAAAAAAAAAGAAAACCAAAGAATGATCAGGAAATAATTTTTCAGAAATCCTGTCTGTCTTCCTGACTCTCTAACGACTTCATCTTTGCCTCCTTTCGGACTTCTCCTCTTCTGCTTCACGCTTTGGTTGTGTGTGTGTCTTCACTCCCTGGCAGACTTTGAGGGGATATGGTTGGAAGTGACTGAATAGGTGAAACATTCAAAATAATTTCCTAAGCTCTGTGCTGTACTCTTTCTCATAGCACTTCTGGGCAAGCTCTACGAGATAAAACAGAGACAATATTCTAGAAAGATGAAGTTGCTGTTTTTTCCATGGGTCTTCAAGTGGGAACAATGGATCTTAAGTGGGAGGTTGTCTTCATAAACAAAATGACTCATGGAACACTTCTGGGTCCTCTGGGATTTAGATGAAGGTAGGAAATGTCCCTCGGCGTGACTCAGCAATAAGCCACTGGGATCGCGAGAACCAAATGCAGTTGCAGAGGCTGGGCGGGGCCCCTCTTGTTATCCGGCATCGCCTTGCCAGCTTGCCTGTCCACACCAGCCCTACTATCTGTCCTACAGCTCTGCACACGCTCTCATACGACCTTGCAGTGTTGGTGCAAAGACCTTCTCTCCCTTCCGACCAGCTCTCTGCCTCCTCTCCTCTCCTCTCCTCCTCTCCTCCTCTCCCCTCCTCTCCACTTGTCCAGATAAAACCTCCAAGGCCCACTTCACATCTCCCTTCCCCATAAAGCATGGCCCCATTGTCCTGACCTTGAGCGCTCTCTCCTGTAAAGCCACACGCACCTTAGTATGACAGTACTAATCTCACACCTCGCCTTACTGGGCTCTCTGCGCTGCATGTCCCAACTCCCCGGCTCACATGAAGCTCCTTCACAAGAATCAGTGCCTTCCATACACATTCTTTATCCTCGTTTTAGAAAGTTAACAAATCTAAAAACACACAAAGAACAATTGTCACGTCCCTCAGAATGATCAACGGTCCCCATGTCAGTGTATGGCATCCAGACCCTCACTGCCTTCATCTGGCTCCTTCTCGAGAACCGGGATGCTCCGCTCTCCTGAAGTCAGTGCGTCTTTTACAAACACAGAGACCCTGTATTATATAACCGTCGTGTGATATTTCAGGTATGTGTGTTTAAATTTCACATCGAGAGTGTCATATCCTGCGTTGTTCTGAGTCTTGCTTTTAAACTCCACACCATGGTTTTTCCACCACTAATTAATTGCATTCGTAGAATAGGTACTGGACACCCCAAAATGTCGTTGACAATGATGACGACGGCAAAAGACACACTGAACAGAAAGGGTGGCTAGAAATTCACTTGTACATTCTTCACAGCCTTGAGAACAGAGGTCGAATATTCATTCATTCATTCATTCATTTATGCATATCTCCTAGGTTCCGACTTATTAACCTCAGGCAAGTTCCCTGCTAATCTGGCTCTGTTTTCTCATCTGCAACTTGGAGAGTAGCTAGAAATTCATTTGCACATTTTTCATGACCCTGAGAAATGAGGTTATCTATTTGTTTATACATACATACATACCTACGTCCCAGGTGTTCAACTTAGTAGCTGTGTGACTGATGGCAGGCAAGTTACCTACCTGCTCTGTCTCTCAGTTTTCTTTCTTTTGTTTTGGAGAGGTTTTTGCTATAGGGCGCATGCACTTGCCAAAAAGACAGAGAGACAGAAAGCGAGAAATCATCCCCCAGGGGGGATGGCCATGCCACAATCCCTTCTCCTCCATTCTCCTCTCGGGATCTTGGGCATGCACACACACGCGCCCGGCGTGAGTTTAAGTCACCAGGTCTGGGACTCGAACTGTGGTCAACTACATGGGAGTCCAGCGACATAGCCATTACGCTAACTGCTGGTCCCTGCCATTCAGTTTTCTAATCTGTAACTAAGGATAATACCAGTAGCGGATTTACATCACAAGAAGTAAATTAGTGCATTTCAAGTTCTGAGAACACTGCCTGGTGTGTGCTAAGCTCTGGAAGCTTCATATCTAACGGTCGTCATAGTTGATATTATCTTTGTGACACACCGAAGATGTGAGCTAGAGAAATCTGAGTCATACAGAATTTGAACCTTGAGAAAGTGGAGAATGAAGGTTGATTAAGACATTTATCGCATTATCAATATAATTAAGTCTACCATTAATATTTCCCCAGAAACTCCCCTAAGGTTGAGGCGTTTTGCTTTCTGACCCAGTGAGTGGAAGGCCGTCGATCTTTTAACCTGTTAGCCTAACTCCACAGGACAGGGTATTCTCAGAGAAAGCTGAAAAGTGGATTTGCTGGCTACATTTTAACTGCAGCCTCTGGGCCTGCACTTTACGGCATTCTTCGTTGGTGAGGAGAAATCCCCTCTAAAACCACTGTGACAAAGTTATTTTAGAGCTTCAGTAGTTTTTCTTTCTTTAAGCCAGGCTTTTTGGGGAAAAAAAAAATTGTTCTCCTTACACTCTATTTATTTATTTTGGCCTCGGTGGACTAGACCACAGCTAAAACTTTATGGACCTAATAAAATTCCCAACATTCTCAGACACGAGTCGTGATGTTTGTGCGCTGGGCAGAAAACAAAGGTGCTTTATGAGGAGAAGGGACGCGCTCAGAGATAGACCGGCTGAGGCCGGCCGTAGGAGCAGCGTCAGGTGAACCGAGGTCGGGCACGCGGGCAGAGGCTGCGGCCGAACCGAGACTGGGCAGTCGGAGAGGCTACTGCTGAACGGTGGCACAACTCTGTGTGCCCGGGGACCCTCCTCACTCTCCACGCTCCTTCCCCTCCCTCTTCTTTTCTTCGGGAGTCACACAGTGCCCCTGTGCTGTCCAAGTATCAGAACTTCCTGACATGGCACTGCCAAGAGCTTGTCTTGCCCAGAATGAACTGTATCTAGAACTTTCCATCCTACCCTCACACTCGTGTCTTCAAAAATGACTTGTCCTGGCCAGCTGCAGTCCCGCGATGCCCTGCAATGCTGGGTCCATATGGAGGGGCAGGCTTTGGTTCCCAGGCCCACCTGCACCTGCTGGGCAACAGGTCCACGATCCCGGCTGGCCAGGAAGGTGGAGGGAGGATGGTGGTGTGAGAGCGTACTGAGTGTACCTCTCTCTCTCTCTCTCTCTGTCTCATGAAAAGACATTTTTTGAAAATTAAACAAACAAACAAATCTCTCTGTCCCAGTTACATGAGACTGGGGCCACATGGGAGACCTGGTTAGGGTTTTGGACCGACCTGAGCAGGCAGGGTGCAGGGGCTGGCTCTGCAGTCCTAGCTAACTGAGAGTCTGGGGCAGAGGAACAAAATGGAGAGACCCAATCAGGAAAGGTACCTCCCTTTTTCTCTCTCTAGAAAAACAAAAATAATATGTCCTGTGTTTCCCTCCCTCACAGCCGGGCTTTCTCCAGGTAAGAGCTGGCTAATCTGGTAAAGTGAGTTCTTTTGTTCTCTCTCCATGTAGAAAAGTCCTTTCACGGGCCAGCAGGTGGCATGGTGGTCGGGGTGCTGGACTTTCACGTGGCTGACTGCAGTTCGAATCCCCGGCCTGGCATCTTGCTTTCTTACTTTCTCTCTCTCTGTCCTTCTCTGGTGACTTCACATGCTCTATAGCAAACTAAAAAATAAAAATAATTATAGAGACCAGCAGGTAGAGTGAGGTTACATTGCTGGGCTCCCATGCAGTCGACCATGGTTTGAGTCCTGGACCTGGTGGCCTAAAACATGCCAGGCGCACACACACGTGTGTGTGTCAGTGCACACAAAATCCCAAGAGGAGAATGGAAGAGAAGGGATTGTGGCATGGCTGCTTCCCATGGAGGGTGATTTCTTGCCTCTGTCTCTCTCTGTCTCTCTGGCAAGCACACATGCCCTACAGCAAAAATCTCTCTAAATTTTTTTTAATTAAAATAAATGATTGTCTTGCCTCTCTAGAAAGAAATAAATAAGTAAATAAATTATGATAATACATAAAATTAAATCTTTTTTTTATTCTTTTCTGCAGAAGCTTTCTGAAGCCGACATGGCAGTACAAACTAGTGGGTCTATTGTGGAAGAAATAGGTGGAGTTTATAGCTCGGGAAATCACAGCACTTCGGTGGCTGATTCACCTGTGGACAGGACTAGCCGGCAAAGCTGCGGGAGTGTGCAGCCCGGTCCTCACCCCACGGACAGGGTGTGCCGGACAGTAGAACTCCAGCTTCATTTCACGTGTGTCACCATTTTTCAATGCATCTTTTTCTTTTTTCTTCTTCTTCTTCTTCTTCTTCTTTTTTTTTTTTTTTTTTTTGAGATGTTTTTGCTATAGGGTACATGTGCTTGCCAGAAAGACAGAGAGAGACAGAGACAGAAAGCAAGAAATTACCCCCAGGGGGATGGCCACGCCACAATCCCCTCTCCTCCATTCTCCTCTCAGGATTTGGGCACACACGCACACGCGCCCCGCGTGAGTTTAAGCCACTGGGTCCAGGATTCAAACCGTGGTTGGCTACATGGGAGTCCAGCGACATAGCTATTACGCCAACTGCTGGTCCCCATCTTTTCCTCATTTGATCCTAATGGTAGTGCTGCCTGATTGGAGTAAACCAAACTCTCTTCCCACTGGTTTTCTCTTCACACAGAAGTTCTCTTACCTAAAGGGCTGATTGACTGGTTGCTGAAGGGACTCAATATTTCAGTTTCAAAACACAAACTTCCTTTAGGTGACTAGTGCGGAAAAGAAAGAAAGAGCGGCTCTCGGCCCCTGGTCACGAGTGAGTGACTTTGGTGGTGTGGGTAAGAACTACTGCTTCTGACAGGAAGCGGGAGTCCTCGGATGGGCGGTGAGCGTGGCCTCCCCCTCTGTGAGCGCGTGGAAACGCAGTGGGAATATGTTACGGGGTTAATTGCGCCTTGAGCACATAAACTCCGCTGTCAATCTTCAGATAAGATTAGGGCTGGGGGTTTATTTGGTTATTTTTTTGCTCTAAAATATTTCACGTATGTACTTTCAATCATGCATGATGTTTTTCAAAACTGCTTTCAGCATTAACATCTTGCCACGCTTCCTGCCTATATTTTCTCCCTCGCTCCCTGTGTCTGCAGGAGTTTTCGATTTAGATTATATTTCCAGTGGACAAATATGTTTTAACGTGTGCTTTCTCTTTCATGAAGGAAGACGTGTCAGGTCAGCAGGTGGCATGGTGTTTACGGTGCAGAACTTCCACGTACTTGACTGTGGTTCAAGTCTCGAACTTGGCAGATTGAAAATCACATGGGTATGTTCAGATGTGCCCAAAATCCCAGGAGAAAAATGGAGGAGAAGGGATTGCAGTGTGGCCATGCCCCCAGGGGGGTGATTTCTCACTTTCCCTCTCTCTGTCTTTCTCTGTCTCTCTCTGGTGAGCACACATGCCCTAAAGCAAAAAAAAACACATGTCATACATTTTATTATTTTGAAAGAAATAGTCTAAATAAAGCTGTGAAGGAATCCTGAATTATTGCTTCTTACTTTTGTACGTGTGCATGTGCACACATGTGTGTTGCACGCATGCACATGTAAACATGCATGCCATTTCTTGAGATAGGAGAGCTATAGAGAAGAAAGCTTGTGTTTCACAAATGCCAAGGGAGAGCAAGACTATCTTGTGCTAGTCCCTAATAAGGTAATATAGACAACTGTTCAAAACATACAAACCTCTACTGCAGATCACTTTCAATATTAAATATATATGTATATATATGTATATATATATATATACATATACACATATATATATATATGGCAGGATGTTTATATTTTCTGAAATATTCCCTCGATACACAGTATAAACATTGGCTCACAGCTCTAAAGAGTAGCTTTCGGGGGGGGAGGGGTTAAGTATGTAAGAAAACCTACATTTAGCTGTAGTAATACACATTTAACTGCAATCCTTTCTTTAACAAGCTGGTAGCTCTTGAACAAAAATGTGACCTCATCAACATGTTTCTTTTTCCCTTTTGAGTAGAAATTCACCCAACTCGCCAGTGCCCCCCAGCCTTCTCCTTTCGCTCTCTTTCCCAATAAGGGAAAGATTGCAGTTGTTAACAGCCTGTGCAGATTTTCGTCTGTTATCTCTCGGGGAACTTGGGTTTTAAACATTCCTGAAACATGTAATGACCCCGGTGTCTATTCCAGAACTCCCAGACATCTGGGAGTGAGTGGGGGAGGCTGGGGAGGAGGGAAAGGGCACTTTCTCTCTCCTCACCTGGTCGCTTGTTCACGTCCCAGCAAGGGGTCCTCCCTAACTGTAACACGAATTGCAAAAGCACTAACTGACCACAGACCAGTCTCCGACCCAGACCAGTCTCTGACCGCAGACCAGTCTCCGTGGCCCTTTGAGGTTGTGAAAGTCTCTGATTCTGTGAAATTGGTTTGCAGAATTTGTCTTTGCTTCTCACTTCTTTTCTGTTTATTTCTTCTGTGAGCAAGAGAGACAGAGAAAGAGAGAAGAGACAGACAACCCAGTAGGGCCCTCTCACCACGACCCGCCCCCAACCTCAGCCCATTTAGACCACAGGCACACTCATGTAGCATGTTCAGGGAGATCCCAGGACATGAACCCAGGACCCGTGGGTTCAGGTGTTTACCACTGTCTGGCACAGCTTCTCTCTTTTCTTTAGCAGAGAAGTCATTTTTTGTACACCATCCCACAAAATAATCCTGATTATCGTCCTTTGGGCTGGATGGTTGCGAAGGTCTCCAGAGAGTACGCAGCTTGGCAGTTTCATTCATCTTCGCAGTTCCATGAAGGTCTCCAGAGAGTACACAGTTTGGCGGTTTCATTCATCTTAGCAGTTCCATGAAGATCTCCAGAGAGTACGCAGTTTGGCGGTTTCATTCATTTTAGCAGTTCCAGAGTTTAGCACGAGGACAACAGCTGACACCTGATTAAGGCCGATACTAGACTGGATGGATGAATGAGTGAATGAATGTCCAAATTTGGAATTAAGCCGGAGTTGCAGGCCCAAGGACTAGAAGGAGCAGGATTCATGGACACATGCAAAGCCTGGAAGGGTATTTCTGAGACTGAGGTCAGTGGAGATGCCACTAATGATGCTCGATCTCTTTCAGATCTGAGTCAGCCTTCAGCAGCAAACATTTCCTGGAAATTTCACTAAGGGATTCATTTCCTTAGCAAGGTGTCGATGTTGCTTCTGAGCGTGAAGTGCCTATTCTGGGAGAGGAGTAAGACAGCAGATATGCTTATCAGAAAATGCTCCATTGAGATTTTGCTGTTCAGCCTAAGGAGAGTCCAATTATCCGCCTTACTCAGCTCACACAGCACTTCAACTGCCATTCCCTAAGCCCTCCAAAAGTTCCCACTTTGAGGCTTCACGGAGGTGTAGCAGGAAAAACGCAACACTCTTCAGGGCAGACCTGCACGGGAAGGGTCGGGTTTCCACCAAGAGGCCCTCCTGAGGACTCTGGGCGTACCTCTTCTCCTGGCCTGGGACCAGCTGAGGTTGGTTGGGAACATGGTCTCAAGATCCTGCTGGGGATACCGGCTTCCTGTCTCTCTCACTCATGGAAGACATACATAAATACACATTAAAAAAAAAAAAAGTCACATTTTAAGGATTTGCAACTCATACGTGAACATATTACATTCCATCCTCACTCTAAAGTCACACTGTCCCCTAAAAAGTATAAACTGCTTCCTCCCCCAAATACCTCGTGTCCAGTTTGCAACCTAAGGCTTTCATTTCCCAATGATAGCGAAGTCTTAAAGTCGAAGGATACCTCCTTCCCCTGCAAAAACTAAATGGTTCATACTGCATTCTTTCCTGAGAGTCCATGGAGTGAGGAGGAGGGGACAGAAGTACTGAGAGCAGAACAGGAAGTGTAAAAACAAGGCTGAAACAGACGTGAAAGCAAGAGACCTGGGGCTCAAAGAAGGGGGTCAGCTTAGCCTGAATAAGATGGGGGACTCGCATAGCCAGGACACCGCAACATTTGGGCACCACTTATTCTCTGAAGTGTTAGCAAGTCCTCGACGGGACTGGACAAGAACCACTGGCTGGAGCCTTAGCCTCCTGTCTGCATCAGGACAGCAGCCCCAGCCCCCCAGGCCTCTGCTCTCCCTGCTTCGGGCCTGTGACAGAGGTGGCAGAGCTACAGCTGGGAGAGCTCTCAAGGGAAACCAAAATGCTCTGTAAAAGATTCCCAGAGGACCCAAATCCTCTCTTGGTGGTCTCTGCTTCCAGGCATGCCAGTGCCAGAGGCCAGCACCTGAAGGAGTGGGACAGAGAGGCCGGCACTGCCCAGGGTGAGCACCACCTCGGCAGACCCACGACTCCCCCTGCAGGCTCAGTGTCGTTGCGACACCCCACCTCACACTCCTGGGGCCTCCTGGTCCCTCTTCCGCCCTTGTTTGCCCGCACGTACAACAGCAGAGGAATGTCCAGTGATCATTCTCAAGGCAGAGAGGAAAATACATTTTTCAAAAAGAGTTTGATGGTTGGCTTGATTTGAGAAAAACTGTTCCTGATTAGATTATCTTGAAATTCTTAAATTTAAATTGGGCATTAATGGATTGGGGGTAGAGGGCAGCTTTATTTACTTATATGCTGTATCAAATTTACTCTACTAAATTAAAAATTAATACATTGTACCAAGAAAAAAAATAGTTCAGAACTTTATAGCAACATCTGCCTGTATGTATAGTTCATCCTGCTAACCCTATTTCCATCTGTGTTCGCGAGTGTTATTAGAAGACTATTTAAATTTTGTCTTCACATATTTTAAAGCATCAAGACTCTGCCTTTACCAAACACACATTAACAGAGCCAGACGATGAAATAGGATTTATAAATTTTTCAAAGGGAAGGATTAATGAAGACTAATGAAGTCCTAGTCTTAGTAACATAGGTGGTAAGATGTCACTGTAGCCATTGGGGAGACCTGGCTTCAGATTTCACGTGTATCTGAGCATGCTGGGTGCACCATGAGTATTCCCATGATCCTAGCTGGCTGCAAGACTGAGAGGAGGGTCACAGCATGGCAAGACTCTGTCAAAGGTACCTGTCTGTTTCTCTTTCTCTTTCTTCTCAATAAATAAAGAAATAAAACAAAAATTAATGAATCAATCTACATGCCCAAAAACTGATGAGTGGGTTGAAAAGCTTGGCACATATATACTATGAAATAGCACTCAGCTATTAGAAACAATGAGATCCTACCATTTGATTCAACGTGAATTCATATAGAAGATTTAACGTTGAGTGAAGTAAGTCAGACTTTGAAAGATACACACTGTATATGCCCACTTGATTTGTACCAGGTATCTTCACTCTATGGCAGAGATGGAAAGATCTGAAGATATGATGGTAGAGAAGGTAAGTATAGATACCAGAGACTGTAAAGCCGAGGAGTGGATGGCAGAGTGACCGGTAGAGGAGGTATGTAAGGTGCAAAAGGAAGACACCCTTAAACAGACAAAAAAAGTAAAGTTCTTTATTGAAACAAAATCTGAATTGTACACATCATGATGGGTACTTGATGTAAAATGTGAAATTAATCTTAAAAAAATGCAAAAATAATTTATACAAATCTAAAAAAAGGAAATATGACCAAAACCCAAATTTACATAATGAAGTACTATTATCATAGAATGATATTTAGCTTATAAAAGGATTCAACATAAATTTCTAAATGGTCAGTTTCCTGAGTCTATTTGACAAAGATTATAGATATACTGTATAAATATTTTTTAAAAAAAGAAAAGAAATAACAGTTAAGAGCTATAGGTGTAAAATGCTAAATGCTTTTGTACAAAGACTGCATAAGACATTGTATTGAAAATAAAATTGGGGTAGGGACCAGCAGTTAGCGTAATGGCTAGGTCGCTGGACTCCCACGTAGTCGACTGCAGTTCGAGTCCCAGACCCGGTGGCTTAAACTCACGCCAGGCGCGTGTGCGTGTGTGCCCAAGATCCCAAGAGGAGAATGGAGGAGAAGAGATTGCGGCGTAGCCATCCCCCCTGGGGAGTGATTTCTCACTTTCTATCTCTCTGTCTCTCTCTGTCTGTCTGGCGAGCACACGCTCCCTGTAGCAGAAACCTCTCAAAAAAATAAATAAATAAATAAATAAATAAATAAATAAATAAATAAATAAAATCGGGGTAAGCATATGAAATCTAAAAAAAAAAAAAACTGAAGCAAAGAAATAATAATTATGTAATTTCTAATTATGCAATCACATGTAAATAAAATCTGAAAGATTGGAAGGCATAAAAGCATGGAAACAACTATGGATACCAGAGACAGTATGGGAAGAGGGCAAAAATCAAGGGGAAAAAAAATTTGAAGTAGAAAACTATCTGTTGATGACAATATGTCTGCTAATTTTTTTGACCGAACAGGGTATTTATGTCAGGAAAACTCATTTTCAATGTAAATACAGATAGTGATTGAATGTAAAAAATAATTTAAAAGGGACCAGCAGTTGTGTAATGACTATGTCGCTGGACTCCCAACGTAGTCGACCGCGGTTCGCATTCCAGACCCGGTGGCTTAAAACTCACCCCGGGCGCGTGTGCGTGTGTGCCCAAGATCCCGAGAGGAGGATGGAGGAGAAGGGATTGCAGGGTGGCCATCCCCCCTGGGGGGTGATTTCTCGCTTTCTGTCTCTCTGTCTCTCTCTGTCTGTCTGGCGAGCACATGCGCCCTATAGCAAAAAACCTCTCCAAAAAAATAATAATAATAATAATAATTTTTAAATAAATGTATTTTATGAACAACAAAAAAAGAAATTATGAGGAAATAAAATCTTGAGGTAAAATCTTTGAATTCCACAGAAATGTTACCATCTTCCAATGTTGCCTTTACTCTTCTGCTCATGGATTAACAAAACTTTAAGTCCCTAGCTTATCGCCCTTTGATTTTTCTGTGAGTTCTGTAACATGCACCATTTCCAAACTTATTCCCACCTTTCACTCCTCACCTAAGTGTTCTCCAAGTAACAGCACTACGTGAAACCTTCCCCATGAAAAAGCTAATTACATTGCAAATGGATGAAGTGGGGGTGAGGGAGAACACAGAGGGATGCTGCACCAGGAGGTTCCTCCAGAAGATGAACATGACTTTTGTTTTGGCTTAGTTTCTCTGATGATGAAGAAAGTCTTCACTTACAAAATAATTATAATTACGTAGTTATAGTTATTATAACAAAGTACATAGAACTAGGGTGGCTTACGTATCACACTTTACGAAAGTTATTTAACACACTTTTAGTTATGTATTCTCCCATGTTTCTATCAATGAAATAGATGTCTTCTCAGGAACACTGAGATCTTTGAGAGGCACATGGAAAAGATCACCTCTTTCTTATCCAGGAAGACTTCAAAAAATTTATGCAAACATGGAATTAAAGGACACTTTTTTTTATTCGAATTTATTTTATACATTCACGTTTATTGTAATGCAAAAAATGTTGAAATCCGTGAATGCTTTTCTCATGGTATGCGTGTTTTCCAAACTTTGTGAAGACCCTTGTGTACCACTTTACCTTTCTCCTTCTCACTACACTTACATGACTAGTCACTCCGTTAGCAACCTGCCCCATTCGGTTTTGTCCTTCTCAGAGTGGGGTGTCTTGTTATGAAATAAATATTTGCCAAACACCTCTGATGACTTCCAGCCCTGACAGCCCTTGAACCCTTGGTCTTCCTTGCAGAACCAACATTGTCTTCCTGTTTGGTCCACCCTTAGCAGCACTAAAATCTGGAAAGTTCTTGCTTCCTATGCCTCTGACTTTTCGTCACAGTGGCCCCATGGTTTTGCTCTTTGCAGTTTCAGGTACTGGACTGCTTATCATCATCCATAAATAGTCAATGGCAAGTTCCAGTGCGCCATTCTGAATAGCATGATAAAATCCTGCACCAACCTGTTCCATCCCACCTGGGACATGCATTGTCCCTTTGTCCAGCATGTTCATGCAGGATATGCTACCTGCTCACTAGGCATTTGGTTGCCATCTTGCTCCTCAGGTCAGAAAGCATAGTATACACAGGTTCCAAGACCCCACCTCAGAGTGGACCCCATAGGTAAAGTGGTGGGCTATGTTAAATGTATGCTGAGCTGCGGTTGCTATTCTAGCTCTCCTAGCATTTGCATATTTTCTAGGAGAAAAGACAAGAGTAAAAGTAAACCTACCTGAGATTCATACTGAAACTGGAACTCTCCAAGTTTTCTATGCAGTGTGAATCTCTATTACAAATATTATTTTGGAAACAGCTAGTAGTGTGGTAGTTAAGGCAACTGGTTCCTCCGTAGTCATCTACACCATTCAGGTCTCAGACCTGGCAGCTTGAAAAACACACAGGATACACATGCTTGTGTGCCTAAAATCCCAGGAGAATGGAGGAGAAGGGATTGCAGCATGGCCATCCCCCCCAGCTCGAGGGTGCTTTCTCACTTTCCCTCTCTCTTTCTCTTTGTGGAGAGCACATGCATCCTGAAGCAAATTTAAAGAAATAAATATAGAAAAAGAAAAAGAAAGAAAGAAAGAATTTATAAAAAATATAATTAAAAGAGATACAACAGAATGCTAAAAATAACCATTGGCAGGTGCTATAACTGAGGTGATTTCTATTTCTTATTCTCTTTATTCAATATCTTTATCTTCTCTAACATATATGCATTATTTTATATTCACAAAAATAAAGTGGTATCAATATTAAACTATTATTTTTGTAAACAGTAAGACCAGAAATACTCTTCAAAGTTAGTGAGGTGTCTAATCATTTATGTATTTTATAAAAGCAAGCAATAGACTGACTATAAATAACAAAAATACTTGGAGCATAAAGGAGAGGTGTATAAGCAAGCTGATTCCTCTTCTTTTACAATAAGGAATAAAGAGATGCTATCCAAAGTTAATAATTGGGCCGGCTCCATGGCCTGGTAGCTAAAGCAGCTGGTTCCCACATGGCCGACTGTACAGTTTGAATCCCAGACCCGGGGGCTTGAGAAACATGCCAGGCACATGTGCATGTGAGCCCAAACTCCTGAAAGGAAGGAGAGATGAGGGGAGGAGACTGCAGTGTGACCACACTCCATGGTGGGGGAGGTGCTTTGTTGCCCTCCTCACCCCTCCTTGTCTTTCTCTCTCTCTGGCAAGTGCCTGTGTCTTCTAGCAAAAAATAAAATAAAATAAAATAAATAATAATAATAAAATAAAATTAATAGAAATATACATATATTACTTAGAGTACTGGGGATAAAGCAAAAGAATTAAAAATACAAATACAAATGGTAATGGGTGACGCAGTGCAAGGCTGATCCACAGGGGGGGTCCTGGGTTCGTCTCTGGAGGCCACTCTGAATACCCAAGTGTGTCTGCCCATGGTCCACTGGCAGAAACCAGGGCGGATATAGTTCTCTGTCTCTCTGTATCACTCACAGAAGAAATTAAACTTTAAAAACTGACAGATAGGGACCAGCAGTTAGCGTAATGGCTATGTCGCTGGACTCTCATGTAGTTGATCGCTGTTCTAGTCCCAGACCCGATGGCTTAAACTCATGCCAGGTGCGTGTGTGTGCATGCCTGAGAGGAGAATGGAGGAGAAGGGATTGTGGTGTGGCCATCCTCCCTGGGGGGTGATTTCTCGCTTTCTGTCTCTCTGAGTCTCTCTGTCTTTCTGGCAAGCGCACGTGCCCTATAGCAAAAACCTCTAAAAAAAAAATGACAGATAGTGAAAAGGTCAGGCATGTGAGGACCTACCGAGGTGGGGAGCCCAAGTGCCCTTTCACATTTACTCTCTGAACTTCTAGGTTTTAAGATGTTCTGAGGAAATGCATTACCTTCATAATAAAATAATCAATGTCTCGGAAAGGATGAGACAGCTAGAAAATGTAGTGAAGGGGGCTGAGTAGGAAGCCCTGAGAATTGCAGTGCTAACTGCCGGCCAGAGGTGGGAGCAGCCGCCAAGGGGACAAGAGGAATAGCAGAAGGGGGTGAAAGACCCAGGCACGGGGCAGGGCGGTGGTGCTGGGAGGAGGGCTGAGGGCACCAGGAAAGGGAGAGGGTCGGCCCCAGCAGTGCGGCCTGATGCTGAGCGAGGCCTTGGCCGAGGAGAACAGTCCCTGGGAAGGCAGAGCGGTGTCCTGGGGTCGCTGGCCACTGACAGCAGCGATTTCTGTAGCATGAAGTTCTGGGAGAGTGCGTGGGACATGTGAGTAAGGAGGGCAGGAACGAAGCTATTTTGACGTCAAATCAAAAGGACTTTGGAAACAGTGGATGTGAGGAGCGAAGAAAGAGAATTCACAGATGGGTTCGTGCTAAGAGTGGGTAATACCTTTAGCAGAAACAGAAAAGCCAGGGGGAGTGGGTGGAGTGTGGAAGGAGAGGCCTTCCTGGCTCCCGCGCCAAGCCGCCCTATCCACTCTCTGCTGGCGAATGCACTCGGGGAGGAGCTTTTTAGCTCGCCACCAGGTCCAAGTCCCCGGGGTGGCCTGAGAGGTGGACAGTGCAGAACCCTCTCCTGGTATGTACTGTCTCCCTGCCACGCCTATGTGAAGGTGCAGGGTTCTCGGCCCTCACGCTGTCAAGACTGTCACACTCGAACCTGTGGTTACTCCTTCGGCTCTGAGACTCAAGAACTGTTCACAGGAAGGTTTAGACACCTGCTTTGAATTACAGCATGGCTAGGCAATATTTTTCTTAGCCAGTGGGGTTTTTCTGTTTATTGCACTTTGGAACACGTCAGGAGAGGAGGACATTGGAACATTGGAAAGGGAAGAAGGTCTCTCAAGTTCCCATCTCCAAGTGTAATAACTTGACCATACTCTGGTTAAGCCATCTTCAATAACTTGTGTCCATGTTGATGGTGATTGTGATTTTCTGTAAAGCCAGTTTCCAAATTTTAAATTCCTCATGATCGCGTGATCCTCGGAACAATGAACTTGGATTTTGTTATTGTCAATAAGCCTTCATCACCTCCAGCTTCCAACCTCCCTAAATTGGAGCCTTGGATAACAAATGTATTCCACGGGACACTGGAACCTGGAGAAGGCTACTGTGGTCTCCTTCCTCAGTGATTGTAGAATGTACAAGGTGTCTTAAGAAGCTCGTGGAAAATTCATGTTCTGAAAAAAATACACATAACCTTCAAAACTTCACTTCACTGGGAACCAGCAGTTAGCGTAATGTCTATGTCGCTGGACTCCCACGTAGTAGACCACGGTTCGCGTCCCAGACCCGGTGGCTTAAAACTCACGCCGGGTGCGTGTGCGTGCATGCCCAGGATCCCGAGAGGAGAACGGAGGAGAAGGGATTGCGGCGTGACCATCCCCCCTGGGGGGTGATTTCTCACTTTCTGTCTCTATGTCTCTCTCTGTCTGTCTGGCGAGCGCACGTGCCCTATAGCAAAACAAAAACAAAAACAAAAACAAAAACAAAAAAAAAACCTCTCCCCCCCCAAAAAAAAAAACTTCACTTCACTGAAATAAATTTTTACTTGAAGTCCATTTTCCATGATTTTTTTAAGGTTATTTATCTTTTTATGTCTTCCCTAAGCAAGGAAGAGAGAAAACATCCCCCCCCCCAAAAAAAAAAAACAATCTCAACAACCCAGTCCACCCTCTGCCCTTAGCCAGCCCTGGGTGATGGGCACATGTGAGTACTCAGGAGGTTGTGGGATTTGAACTGGTAACCTTCCCATGTGGGACTGCTTTACAGAATGTCATGTTTTATCACTGTGCCACCATCTGTTCCCATGAAATTTTTTTTTTTTTTTTTTTTGGAGAGGTTTTTCGCTATAGGACGCGTGCGCTCGCCAGACAGACAGAGAGAGACATAGAGACAGAAAGCGAGAAATCACCCCCCAGGGGGGATGGTCACGCCGCAATCCCTTCTCCTCCATTCTCCTCTCGGGATCTTGGGCACGCACGCACATGCGCCCGGCGTGAGTTGTAAGCCACCGGGTCCGAGACGCGAACCGCGGTCGGCTACGTGGGAGTCCAGCGACATAGCCATTACGCTAACTGCTGGTTCCCCCCATTAAATTTTTGAAGTACCTTTGTATTGACTCATAAATCCTTGGTGAGTTCTAGACTCTCAATAAGGAAGTAAATTAATGGGTAGGAAGATGTGAAATGAAGTGAAAAGCCATGGATTGTGTAGAAGTGATCAATGGCATGAAAGAGGCCAGCAGTCCCTGGCCCAGTAGCAATGGTGTGTGGGTGAACCTCACATCACCTCGTTAGTCTGCGTGCTCGAGTGTGGGCTTCAGGACAGGGCCTTCTCCTGTCCTTTCTAGTCGGGGCTCAATAAAATAAAGGCCACAATGAAAACGTGACTGTCATTCAGTACTTCAGGGGGAAAATGTTAAGAAACAAACAAAAATTCACGCTACTTCACAAAGTGCTATTTTCCCATGAATGTAAACACTCAGGATAGGTGTTTAACAAAAATCGGAACTTTGAGGCCCAGCCACGGAAATGTACATGACTACAACACTCTGACCACAGGCTGGGGTCACACAGAGGCCTGAGGTCAACTCTGGGTCGACCTAAAGGCGGGGAGCAGTGGCGTGCTTCTGTGACCCCAGCAACCCGAGGCTGAGCCAGGCCCAGGCAACTCCCAGATGGTTGACAAGAGGAGATCTGGCACGCCCATGGCTTCCATGAGACTCCCGCCTGCAGACGAACGGCTCTCACACCCATTAACAGGCACGGTGTCTGGCTTCCAGTCCCACCAAGCGATGGCCTTGTTAGAACAAAGCCCATAGTTCACTGGATACCAGGACAGCAAGCCCTCTCGGCCGGGCAAGTGGATCCAGTCACGGCCCTTTCTCTCTATCTTCCCAAGCGTGGAACTTGAGTTCAGAACTGAGAAAAGCTGGAGCCAGAGACCAAGGCCCAACGCTGATCGCAGTAAGGAAATCACGATGCTGCTTAGAGTGACAGAGTGAGCTTGTCTGGAGCGTGTGAGCAAGAAGATAAAAGTGAAGAGTGATGACAGAGTGCACACCAGCGTGGGTCCTGGACTTCCTCTGGAACGGCTCCTCTTAACGACTTCCTTGGTTCATTCTGAAGAGGCACGAGGGTGCCAGTCTCCGATGTGAAATTTGCTCCTTTCCCACCTTTTGTTTTTGGGTTTGCATAATATTACTTGCCCAGAAGAGAGGGAACACACTTAAGAAAACTGTGTTGTTATTAACACACACACACACAAACCCAGAAAAAAAACTATGCTGCTCTCAATGACTATGTTTTTTTGTGTATGTGGGGCTTTTTATTTATTGTTTGTTTGTTTGTTTTTTAGGTTTTTCATCACAGGGCATGTGCACAAGCTGAAGAGAGACAGAGAGAGGGAAAGTGAGAAATCACCCCCCAGAGGGGATGGCCATGCCACAATCCCCTCGCCTTCATTCTCCTCTCTGGATTTTGGGCACGCACGCACACGTGCCCAGTGTGATTTTCAAGCCATCAGGTCTGGGATTTGAACCATGTAGAAGTCCAGCACCGTAGCCACCACGCCGCCTTCTGGCCCCTATCTGTTCGGGTGTTTAGTTCACTTACTTATTTCTTCCAGGAGAGTAAAAGATAGATAAAGATGGAGAATGATTCGGAGGGACAAGGCACCTAGCAGTCCTCATGCCTCAGCCCATCCCTAGGCCCAGCCTACCCAGATCATGGGCGCACACGTGTGCAGCTGGTGGGCACAGGGAGGCCCCAAGATGCAAACCCAAGACCTCCCCACGTAGGGCCAGTTGCCCAGTGCCTGCTCCTCCACCAGCCCTCCATGACTAAGCCTTAATATTAACAAGAGCCGTAATGAACCCGGTGAAGGACAGCAAGCCCAGTGAGAACTGCAGAGAAAAGGGTAGTGGGATGGGGAAGAGAATGAGGGGAAGGGAGAGAGAGAGAGAGGGGAGGGAGAGGAGGAGCCAGGCTGGGGAGAGTCGGGTGCTACTGACACTGGAGGTTGTTGGGGGGTGGTATCTATGAGCATCAGACTACAGCCTCGCTGAGGGCAGAGTGAGGAAGGTAAGACTACACGAGGTTATCTGGGAAACCATATGTTCACTCAAAAGAAAGAAAACGGGACTCAGAAATAAAAACATCATCTGCTTCCCAGCATATTTTGTAATTAAAAAGAGCTTTTATAATCCTTCCAGAAACTAAGCTGAACAAGGCCCAAAGCATCAAGGACTTTTTTTTCTGAATTATTATGTGCACATAGTTTTTGTGGAAAAATAAGGCAAACCATAAAAATTAAAAGGGTTTTAACATGCTGGCAGAAGACGCGTTTCCTTGTTGCAACCGAGAAAATGCTGTTGAGAAACGTTTTACCGAGCGGGCAGCTAGAAACGGATTTTCAAAGCGTGTTGGTTTTATCCAAAGGCACAGCCAACCCTCACTTTCCCACCCCTCCTGCTGCTCACCCCTCCTCTGATCAGCAGCCAGTGACTCCGGGCCCCACAGGCTGCCCTCTGCAGGGAGCGAGAGCGCTGGGCAGGGCTCAAGGGTCAGCCTCTCTAGGCTCCTAGCTGCAGCCCCAAGAGGTTCTGCCTAGAATTACTGGTTCAGGCAACCGACAAAGGCTGGGGTCTAGACAGGACCTGCCCTGCGGCCCAGGGCTCACTGCACCCATCACAGGCTGCTGGCAAACCCTCAGCCGTTCCTATAATAAATGACACCTCAGGGTTTTAACAGAAAACTCAGATGTGAACAAAGAAGTGCGACTTGACCTGCAGTTTACGGTTATGGGGGGGTGTTCTGCTAGCTCACGGGGCAGGCCCCTACAGAGCCCTTGAGGGATTCAGCTACTCTTCCCTCCGACTCCTCCAGATCCTCCTGCCAGAATTCAGCTTGGAATCTGGAAGGACACCCCTGTGCTGTGCAGACCCGCTCCTGCAGCACTCACTCAGCAGAGCTCTGCTCTGGCCGGCCCGCCCTGACACAGTTCCCAGTGGCAACAGTTGAGTGAACCATGATTCCATGGGTTACCTGGTCCCTAGCCATCTGCTGTGTCATTCAGCCCAGTGATTGTCACACTCCCAGTTATCCAGCCATGATGGCAGATGCGTGTCCTCTTAGGACACACCCGAGCGCAGGGTGGGGACTCAGTTCTGTCTTGAACACCGTGTAGCTGGGTTGCCTGTAGTCTCCACCTCCACCCCACCTTTGCTGTCCCTAGAGTGGGGTGAATAATATACAGACATTGACTTATTTTGTCCCTGAAGGATGCGTGTCATTGAGAGCGACCAGCTGTGGGGCCAGTGCCAAGATGGGAAGGTCCCAGGTCTGCATCACCGAGGGTCTCTATGTGTACTGCACGCGTGTGCACCTGCTGTGGTTCTGGCTGGCTGAGACAGGGGTAATGGCAACATGAAGACCCTGGTGGCGATGCCTCCTCTCACTCTCCCTCTGTCTCTCATGGAAGAAAGAAATAAACTTTAAGAAAATAAATAAAAAAAAAAAAAAAAAAAAAAAGGAACAGAAGCATTGGGGCAGAATCAAGCTGGAAGCTATGTGTCTTAAAAATATATATTTTTGGGGGGGAGGGGAGAGGTTTTTGCTATAGGGTGTGTGTGCTCACTAGAAAGACAGAGAGAGACAGAGAGACAGAGAGACAGAAAGCGAGAAATCATCCCCCGGGGGGATAGGCACACCACAATCCCTTCTCCTCCATTCTCCTTTCGGGATCCTGGGTGTGCACGCACACGTGCCCTGCGTGAGTTTAAGCCACTGGGTCCGGGACTCGAACCACGGTTGGCTACATGAGAGTTCAGCCACATAGCCATTACAATAACTGCTGGTCCCAAAAATATATTTATTGTTGAGATCGTGTCCAAGAAAGTGCTCTTTGGAAGTCTACAGTTGTGACGTTTCTGTGAATCAGAAAATTCTCTGGGCCAGCAGGTGGCATGATGGGTAAGGAAGCTGGATTCCACATGGCTCACTTTGTGGTTCAAGTCGCAGACTCAGTGGCTTGAAAAACACTCCAGGTACGTGTGTATGCATGACCAGAATCCCAAGGGGAGAATGGAGGAGAAGGGATTACAGCGTGGTCATTCCCCACACCAGGGGAATGCTTTCTCACCACCCCCACCTTCTGTGTCTTTGTTGAGGGAACATGCCCTATCATAAAACTGGAAGGAAAAAAGAAAGAAAGAGAGAGAGAAAGAAAATTCTCTTTTCCGGGGACCAGCAGTTAGCGTAATGGCTATGTCGCTGGACTCCCACATGTAGTCGACCGTTGATCGAGTCTCAAACCCTGTGGCTTAAACTCACGCTGGGAGCATGTGCATACATGCCCAAGATCCCAAGAGGAGAATGGAGGAGAAGGGATTGCGGCATGGCCATCCCCCCAGGGGGTGATTTCTTGCTTTCTGTCTCTCTGTCTCTCTCTGTCTTCCTGGCAAGTGCACGCACCCAATAGCAAAAACCTCTCCAAAAAAAAAAAAAAAAAAATTCTCTTTTCCTCCTGCTGCAGTTTGTACGAGCCAGTAAAGAAAACTCCTTCCAAATTATTACCATCTCCTTTTCGAGGAAGATCTAACCTGCAGATGAGCATGTGAGTGCTGTCACTCGGACCCCTTAGAATGTGTGTTGGGCCCACTCGGGAGGGAAGCAGGAGCTGGCCTGGCCTCTATTTTCCTACGTGGGAAATCAGCCACCTTGACTTCGGAGCACAGCCCCTTTAGTGTTGCAAAGGAAAGACCAACACGAGAACATGACACTTTGGGTAAGTAAACAACCATTGAAAATCAGAAATAAAAAGTAAAATATCACAATGAAGAGTAAATTGAAGAGGAATAAGGCTTCTATCTCCCCTGTCCCACTTAGCAGTAGAACAATGGCATTTCCAGACCTAAAGAAATGCAAGGACCGTGATCTTGGGACCTGAGAACCTGGAGGCCGAACACATCCAGTTAGCTCTGCTGGCTAGCCATTTCTCTGGGCACAGCCCATGTCCTGAGTGGCTCATCCCTTTCAAATATCTTAAAGCTGGCATGTTATTGGAAAGGAATTTTCTAGAAGGGAAGAGACAGCTGCAACCACAAACCCCAAGACTTAATATGGGGCCTCCTGACTGGGAGCCCTCTGGCTCCTCCTCCCAGCACCAGAGCACACTAAGTGCTGCAGTGAGGGTCTACAGCCTGCTGACACACTCAGGCCCAGCATCTCTGCTGGAAGGAGGGCCTTCTGGCCACACGCTCATGGCTGCAGTCTTGTGCACACATGCAGCAGACTGCTGGGAGTCAGTGGCTTCGGTGCCACCACAGGAACAAGCCACAACGTTTGGGAAGGGATATGCTTCCTAGAATCCAAGCTAGACATAAGCCCTCTATTTTACTTCTGGTCTGACACCAGCTCATGCTACTCAGACGTGGAAAAGCTGCTTTCCCAGACCAGATGGTGGTATGGCAGTAAAACACAGTGCTCTGTGAGGCAGTCCCATCCAGGAAGGTTCCCAGTTTGAGTCCGGAGGCCTCTCTGAGTACGTTTGCCTATGGATCCAGGGCTGGCTGAAGGCTGGGGGTGGATCACAGTGTCAAGACCCTTTGGGTTCCACTTTTCTCTTTCTCTCTGGCTCTCTTGATTGAGGAAGAATAAACACAAATGGATTTTTTTTTTAAAGCAAAAAGGCTCCTTTCCCCTTCTGCTTGTGTGACACAAGCAGAAGGGCTCTGAGTGATGCTGCACGGTGGCTGGGGCCACATGGGAGCCCTGAGTTCAGGTCCCAGCACAACCCAACCAGGCCAGTAGGGTGGGGCGGCAGCTACCTGTGGCCCTGGCTGGGTGGGAGGCTCCCTTGATCCGGTCATACACCCCATGGGATATCCAGGCTTGCACCCGCAGATACAGAAAGCTGTACAAGGCTTTTCATTCATACCATACATGCATTTGTGCTTGGCTTCTTGATTGCTAAATAAGAAGCAAATCTATGGACAGACATAATCCAGCCTGTAATCACTTCTGCTTTCACTCCATATGATTTTGTTTTGTTTTCAAAAAACACTGATCATTTTAATTTATTTTCCATGAACATGGTATGTCTTTTTATTTATTCGCTTATTTATATTTCATCACTTTACATCTTTGCATGGTATAATGTGTTTTTTCCCAACATGCATACAGTGCTTCATAGTTAAGTCCAAGACATCACCATATACATTATCATCAAAGGGAACTTTTCATTTTTTTTTTAAGTGTTTGGTTCACAGATCATTTTTAAATACTTTATATTTGCTTTCTACAAAACTATTTTCCTGACCCTTCCCTTTAAAACATGAAATTCAAATATAATGGACAAAAATAACAAAATGTGTGTGCAACAGGCAAAACAGACATGTGGCAGGCATGTGTCTCTGTGTGTCAGTGGGTGTGAGGGTGAAGAGAGGATGGAGAGAGAGCTGGGGACAGGGAGTGTGTCTCTGTGTGTCAGTGGAGTGAGAGCGAGGAGAGGGTGGAGAGAGAGGGGAGAGAGCTGGGGACAGAAAGTGAGTCTCTGTGTGTCAGTGGAGTGAGAGTGAGGAGAGGGCAGAGACGTGGAGAGAGCAGAGAGAGCTGGGGACAGAGTCCGCAGATGGTGCTCCCCAGGTGCCTGGTCCGGGGAGCAGGGTGGCTGGAGGTCAAGGAGCAGCCGCTGTTTCTGCCGTTGATGGTGGAGCTCTGTGCTATGGGCTATGGTGGGAAAAAGCCAGGCGCACGTGGCTCGGTCTTCACAGAAGGTAACAAACAAGTGCAGCTCAGAGGCCTTTGAAGAGGACAGGCAGACAGTTGATTCTGCGCCTGGGGGATGCTCCTATAGCTCAGGCCCTGCTGTGGCTCAGATCAGGAGCCCCTCCACACAGGGCTTCTCCTGGGGCAGCCTGACCCCTGGCCCCCCCTTCTCCTGAGCAGAGGCCTTTTGAATTAACTTTTCCTTTGGTTCTGGATCACTGCTTCCACTTCTGCTTCCAATTCTTGGGACTCCAAGGTGGCTGAGCTTGTGGTCAGATCCAGTCCCTCCAGGATAAAAGCCCAAGGCATCTCCACACCATCTCCATGCCCCACAGCCCTCTAAAAAAATGCGCCCTCCAGCTTTTCTCAGAGAGGTCTTTTGTAACCAGTTGTTTTACATGAAATAATAAAAATTATGCCAAGCAATTTAAAAAAAAAAAAAAAAACCTTATACACAGGAGGCTGTAAATAAACAGTCCAGCCATAGAAAAAAAAATATATAAATTCTTTCTAAATGGAAACAGTTCCTGAACGTGCCCACGCACACACGGACATACACAGGCACGCTGGGCATGCACCCACACTGGAATACTGTTGTTGGAGAAGTCGCGAGGAATTTTTTCTGATTTTTCCATATTAAACTGCATCATGACTTTTCTGACAACCCAATAGATGGGTCTGTTTTCATCAACATTCTAGCTCAAATTTCTTAATCTAACGGAATTTAGGAAATCTATGAATTTAAATGGAGAAAATTTAATCCCATGTTCACTGATTTCTGCCTGCAATTTAGTATTGCCTTTCATTAGGAGAGTGGCCTTGGCCCGGCCGCCAACAGAAACCACAGACTCTGATATTTCTCAACAGGAGGTTTGGATCATTGCTGTGTCAACATGACGACGCTTGCTTGACCTGCTGCCACGTCTCCTTATCAGCTGTCTTCACAAAGAAGCAAAGATGGTAACATAATACTGGTTTGGTGTTCTTCATATTTTAGGAATTCTCTTTCAGTCAACTTGCTTTTGCTTTCATTTAGGTTTTATTTTTTTATTTTTTGGGAGAGGTTTTTGCTATAGGGCATGTGCACTCGCCAGACAGACAGAGAGAGACAGAGAGACAGAAAGTGAAAAATCAACCCCCAGGGGGATGGCCACGCCACAATCCCTTCTCCTCCATTCTCCTCTTGGGATCTTGGGCACACATGCACATGAACCTGGCGTGAGTTTAAGCCACCGGGTCCGGGACTCGAACCGCGGTCGACCACATGGGAGTACAGCGACATAGTTATTATGCTAAGTGCTGGTCCCTCATTTAAGTTTTATTTATTTATTTGTTTGCTTTGGTTTTTGGTTTTGCCATAGGGTGCATGTGCTCACCAAGGAGAGAGAGGAAAAGCGAAAAATTACCCCCAGCAGGGCTGGCCATGCTGCAATCCCTTCTCCCCCATCCTCCTCTCAGGATTTCAGGCATGCATGCACACACGCCCAGCATGATTTTCAAGCCACTGGGTCCAGGGCTCAAACTGCAGTTGACCATGTGGGGAATCCAGAGGCTTAATCACCATGCCACCAGCTGGCCCTGTAATTTAGGTATTTTAAAACATCATTCTGAGAAGAGGTCCACCAAACTACCAGAGAGGAAAAAAAAATGAAAAGAAAAAAAAAATCACAAAAAGCAAGTTTCCCAGCCGTAAGGGTTTAGATAAGTTGCTTGTGGTTTAAGTGCAAGCTGATACATTTGAAAATGCTGGTAATTTTCACTTGAACTTTTTCTTTAACTGGTTTTCCATATAGTCCAATGAATGTTTCATTTTCTTTTTTCTCTTTTTTTTAAGCAGTTTCTGCCTTGGGGCATGTGCACTTGCTGGAGAGAGAGAGAGACAGAGACAATGAGAGGGAAAGTGAGAAATCACCCCCCCCCAAGGGGGGATGGCCACACTGCAATATCTCTTCTCCATTTTCCTTCCGGGATCCTGGGGATACACAAACATGTACCTGGTGTGATTTTCAAGCCACCAGGTCTGGGACTCGAACTGCAGTAAGCCATGCAGGAGTCCGGCAACGTAACCACTACACAATCTGCTGGCCCTAAATGCTTTATTTTCTATTCAAACCTGTGACTTTGGCCTTTTATTTTATTTTAGTGTGTGTGTGTGTGTGTGTGTGTGTGTGTGTGTGTGTGTTTGTGAACTACAGAAACAGAAGTAGAATTAGGTTTTCTGAGTTTGAGGCAAAAACTAGATTCTTTAAGGCAAATGCTTCCCGATTTATCCAAGGAGCCTCCAACCTTTGCTGTCATTTCACTTATTTGTTTAAAGTGTTGCAGGGTGTTCCAGAGAGAGAAAGAAAGTGATAAAGCAACGCCCCCGGGGAGATAGCCACTCCACAATCCCTTCTCCTCCATTCTCTCCTTGGAATTTGGGGCATGCATGCACATGCGCCCTGTGTGTTTTTCAAACCGCCAGATCCGAGACTCAAACCGTTTAGTTGGCCCTGTGAGATCTAGCGCTTTAACCATCACACTACCTGCAGCCCCCCTGCTGTCACTGTCTCTGTGCCCTGGCTCTGGAGGGTGGCACTCAGTGACCCTGTGGTTGGTCTGAGCCCTCCTGGCTTGGGGTCATTTGAGAGGCTTTCTGCACAGCATCCCCTTTGGGGCTGGGATTGGCCCCACAATGGCCCCAAGAGGGTCAGAGGCTGCATCTGGATTTACTGGGACAGGCTCCACGGTGACCCTCTGCTACGGTACGTGTCAGGCCATGCCTGCTGCTCACCACCTTCCTCGTACAGGCTGGTATGTGTGGAGGGCACGATTTTCTTTCAAAACACTTGGAAATGGGGAATCTCGGGCACGTTTATTTTTCTAAATCAAATTAAATCTATTTTGACTTCTCACCCAGTGGAGCTAGTGGGAAGTACTGAGAGTCCCTCCCTCCCGCAAAGGAATCACACAAGATCGGGGCTCTCCGAGGGCCCGAACACCCAGTGTGGAAGGTGCAGTCTTCTCACTGAGCTCTCTCTCCGCTGTGCGGGTCAGCTCCCAGGAAACCCAGAGCCCATGGCTCAGCGGACGCTGATCCGATCGCAGCCCCAGCCTTAGAGAGCCTCACCACTGTTTGCAAGGCCAAAGATCACCCGGCCCACCCTGACAGGCCTCCCGATTCCCCATGGAGGGACTGTTACACCAAGTTTAGATACCCCCACCCAACCCTACAGAAGTCTAAGTCCACTCCGTCTGGCCATGGCCTCTGCCTTCCCTCTGTCCTTTTCCCCGCAAAGGAGATGGGCCTCTGCCTTGTGGATCCTGTTGACCCTGACCCAAAGGGTCTGAACTGAGGGAGCACCGATGCCCGGCGACATGACGAAGATCGAAGTGCAACCCTCCAGCCGCAGGAGAACAGGAGTTACTATTCCAACCAAACAGCTCCATACACACTAGGTACCTGGGCCAGGGATGTATTTCAAGGGCAAATAAATGAGTTTAAGTGTGGTTTGTTTATTTCGGTGTTTTTATTATTAGGTGATTACACTTTAATCAAACTAGTTTTAAAGTTTTCCCATTCACATTTTAATTATTTCTTAACCTGGAGTTTAAGTATTAATGTATAGTCGAGAAATGAAGCTATCTTATGTGACAGTAGTAAACTACATCTTGGGTTTGAGTTGACAGATTATTTGTAACACACACACTCACACACACTCACTCACACACAGGCTTGTTCACAATACACCTCTACTAACCTCCGAATAGAGACCGAATGAGAACCAGTTTGCTGGAAAAGATGACCATCATTTTCAGTGACGTACCCTGGAGGTTCCGAATGACCAGTGACACATCAGGGTGTCACAACAGGTGACACCAGGGCTTTAAAGAAGCCAGCAGCAACCACTTACCCACTTCATGCCACAAGAGCCCTTCCACAGAGCTCTGCTCCTCTGGCCAGGCCGTGGTGGGTTCCAAGCTGTGTCCCCACTCACAGAGGAAAACTATCCCGTTCCTCTGGTCATTACTCAGTCTTAAAAGATTAATTGAACAAAAACGAATATCCACCACAGTAATGAATGTAATTCACTGGGAGAGTGGTTTGAGAAAGCTAGCCGCACTGGAAAACATTACTTCTTAAATTAATGACAGAACCGAAGATTATTTTCAGATTTGGTCAGCATTTTTGAGAAGTAATGATTAGCCAGGGTGGGAAAAATCCAGATTAGTATTAAGTGTTTGCGTGTTAGGAGGCAGAAGAAGCTAAACCCAAGGCTGGGACCTATTATTCAGGCTCTCAGCAATCCCTTTATTGCCAAAAGAGACACATGAGGTTGCACTGCTGTGAAACGTGGGGCAGTAGGTCCCAGTTCCATGCATCATCATGTAGAAGAGTCAACAGCAAAGCTAGCAGACCTGAACGCTCCCTGCACCAAGTCCCGGGGTGATGGCTGCATGTGCTATGATCACATTCATGCCAGAGCTTCACACTGGAGGAGGCAGTATTATTACTGTTGTTGCTGTTGTCTTTTATCTCGCTTTACAAACCAGAATATCTAGGAGAAGAAGTTAGTGATTTGACAAGGGACACACAACAGGCACACAATGAGTTCAGAATTTTATTCCGAACTGTGTGACTTCAGAGCTCATCCATTTAACTGCCATTCAGTGTTGTGGCAAGGACAAAAATACACATGCTCACAGTCTTCAAAAGGTCCATGACAGAGACCAGCAGTTGGCATAATGACTATGTCTCCGGACTCCCATGTAGTTGACCCCAGTTCTTTGAGTCCTGGACTCGGTAGCTTAAACTCACGCCGGGCGCATGTGTGTGCGTGCCCGAGATCCTGAGAGGAGAATGGAGGAAAGGGATTGCGGCATGGCCATCCCTTCTGGGGGGTGATGTCTCACTTTTTGTCTCTCTGTCTCTGTCTTTCTGGCGAGTGCACACGCCCTATAGCAAAAACCTCTCAAAAAAAAAAAGAACGAAAAGGTCCATGACAGGGACCAGCAGATGACGTAACGGTTACATCACTGGATTCCCGGTTCAAGTGGTTCAAGTCCCGGACCTGGCAGCTTAAACTCACACTGGGCACATGTGCATGTGTGCCCAACATCCTGAGAGGAGAATAGAGGAGAAGGGATTGCAGCATGGCTATCCACCCTGGGGAGTGTTTTCTCACTTTCTGTCTCTGGTGAGCACACGTGCCCTGTCGCAAAAATCTCTCATAAAACAAAAATAACAACAACACCAAAAATCCATAATAGATGCATATTATAAAAAACTATGCATGGGCATCAAAATTTTTTGCACCAAAATAAATTCAGCCTAGCTTGTCATAGTGTGTCTGAACAGGATATACTGGGTTGTTGGGAAAGTTACGATGCATTTTGGCATAGAAAGATACATCATGACTTTCCCGATGACCCAACAGTTTAAGACCTTAAGAAAGATAAGAATTCAGTTTGAAAAGAGCCCCTATCAAAGCAGCATGAACTGTGCTAAAACTGAAACAAGAACAAACATCGAATTTATGGTGAGGCTTGGGTAAAAGAACGGTGAAATAGTTGATGCTTTATAAAAAGCGCGTAGGGATAGTGCCCCAAAGAAATGAGCATTTACAAATGGAGACTTCATTTTAAAAAGGGATGAGACGAGACAGGACCAGCAGTTAGCATAATGGCTATGTCGTTGGACTCCCATGTAGTCGACCGCGGTTCGAGTCCCGGACCGGGTGGCTTAAACTCACGCCGGGCGCATGTGCATGCGTGCCCAAGATCCCGAGAGGAGAATGGAAGAGAAGGGATTGCGGCGTGACCATCCTCCCTAGGGGGTGATTTCTCTCTTTCTGTCTCTCTGTCTCTCTCTGTCTGGCAAGCGCACATGCCCTATGGCAAAAACCCTTCCAAAAGAAAAAAAAAAGAAAGGGATGAGACAATGCTGAAGACGATGCCCACAGGAGCAGGCCACCACATCAATTTGCAAGAAAAACATTCGTCTTGTTCCCGCCCTAATTGGAGGGGACCAACAACTAATTGCAGTAACAATAGCCAACTCCCAGACATCTCAATTCGTTCAGTTTACGCAATAGCAAGCTTTCTGCTCCAGGGGCATCAAAACTGCGGCACCCAGATCAGCTGCAGATGAGAGCAGCGCGTATAAAGGAAATTTGAAACAAATGGGATGAAGATCTAGAAGCATCTCTTCAAAGAACTAGAGCAGGAGATGACACACAACATTAGCGGTACCACCCTGAAGACCAAGCGCTGTCAAAGCAATGGCTCCCAAGAGGTGGCACTGGTCTAGCCAAAGCCCAGAAGACTAGTCAAAAGCAAAACTCAGGGTGACCATGTTTGGGAAGCTCATTTTGCCCGTGGAGTTTCTGGAAGGCCAAAGGATGATCACATCTGCTTATTAGGAGAGTGTGCTGAGAAAGTGAGCCAAAGCTTCAGCAGAAAAACACCCCAAAATCTTCTCCAGACAGTCCTTCACCGTGAAAATGCTCTTGCCCATTTCTTCTCACCAAAAAGGGCAATTTTGCGAGCATTTGGATGGGAACTCAAGGGGCATCCACCTTACATTTCTGACTTGGCACCTCCTGACTTCTTTCTGTTGCCAACTCTTACAAAAGTATTTTAAAGAGCACCCATTTTTCTTTGGTTAATAATGTAAAAAAGGCTGTAGTGACTTGCTTCAGTCCCCGGGGTATTCCATTACTGAGAGGTCGATGAGATGACTGGCATCATTGCTTACAAAAGCGTGTTGAACGTAATAGAGCTTATGCTGAGAAGTAAAGTCTATCCCTCTTTACTTTGAGAGATTTTTGTCATAAGATGCGTGTACTCACCAGAGAGCCAGAGAGAGATAGAGAGACAGAAAATGGGAAATCACCCCCTAGGGGGGATGGCTATGCTGCAATCCTTTCTCCTCCATTCTCCTCTCAGGATCTTGGGCATGCACATGTGGCTGGTGTGAGTTTCAAGCCGCCAGGTCCAGAACTTGAACCGAGGTTGATTATATGGGAGTCCAGAGACATAACCATTACACCAACTGCAGGTCCCACTCTTCTCTTGTATTTTTAGATTTTTGCCACCCAGAGTGTGTGGGTGGGTGCACTTGCCAGAGAAAGACTCAGAGCCAGAGGGAAAATGAGAAGTCATCCCCCAGAGTGGATGACCATGCCACAATCCCTTCTCCTCTAGTATCCTCTTGGGATTTGGAACACACATGTATACATGCCAGCATGTTTTTCAAGCCACCAGATCCAGGATGTGAGCCATGCATTTGGCCACGTGGGATCCAGTGCCTTAACCACCACAGCACTTGCTGGCTCTTCCAACTTTTTTTTTTTTTTTGAGAGGTTTTTCGCTATAGGGCGCGTGCGCTCGCCAGACAGACAGAGAGAGACATAGAGACAGAAAGCGAGAAATCACTCACTCCCCAGGGGGGATGGTCACGCCGCAATCCCTTCTCCTCCATTCTCCTCTCGGGATCTTGGGCACGCACGCACACGCGCCCGGCATGAGTTGTAAGCCACCGGGTCCGAGACGCGAACCGCGGTCGACTACGTGGGAGTCCAGCGACATAGCCATTACACTAACTGCTGGTTCCCTCTTCCAACTTTTAACATCCTCTCGTACGTAACTGGAACTCCTCACACACATACGTGCATTTGAATCCTGTGATATGTGAGTTTCAGAGGCATTATAGCTAATCTTCCCCTAGTAATACCTAGATTAGTTCCTGATCACAGTTAGTCTTCACCTAGTAACAACAAGAGCTACCTCTGCAGAACGTCGCCCTGTGTCAGCCTGCTCTCTAGCACCTCACACACATGTTCACTCACTGACATGATTGTGAGGTAAAATCCTTATCCCATTTTCCATGAAAGGAAACTGAGGCACCAAGAAACCAAACTGCTTATATGAGGTCACATGGCTGGAAAGTAGCAGAGCCAGAATTTAAACCCAGTAAGCTATACTGACGCTTATGCCAACCCCGTGAAATAAGCATTATTATATTTATTATACTTTACACAGAGGCAAATTCAGTAAGATTGGATGTGATTTGTCTATATTAATCTATTGTTAGTTTTAAAATATTATAAAACATTGAGTAAAATAATATTCTATACTGTAAATATGTACATGTGTGTCTGTCTTCGTGGTAAGGTCAAATATGGCAAAAAGTGTCTATGATATGTGCAAATATTTATAGACTGATAGCTGTCAAGACCTCAGCCTCCTCCCCACCTCTATATCACTGCTTACGTTGTCCTACCAAGGCCCAGCTGAAACTTCTCTTCCTCCCAGAAACCATGCTTGTCTATATGAGTTCTCTGTGATCTCTCTCTAAGCCCACACAGAAAAGTCACAGTTATGTCATGTGTATTGAAGTAGCTTTACCAACCTAACAAAAAGTTCTTTAAGACAAATAATTTAAATGTCTTGATTGTTTTAATAAATGCATACTTTCATTCCATTCTTCCATGAACTATATTTATAAGTTCATTCATTTATTCTATGAGTAAGAGAGACAAAGAGATAGAGCAACCAACCCCACGAGGGACCAGATGCCACGATCCACCCCCATCCCCAGCCAGCCCTGGACCATGGGCATGCTCGTTCCTCCTGACGAGCCTCCCCTATGTGTCGGCCTCACAGAGCATCACGTGCTACAGCTGCGTTTCTGTCCAGCCCCTAACTAAATGTTTCCTGAAAAGTCATCCCATCCCCTGTGTACACTCCACCTGTCAGGTGCATATAATGCTAGGGACCAGAAGAGAACCAGGAGCCCTTGTTAACAAATTACAGATTTATGGTTTACCTGTAGGTAGCCCCAAGTAAGGTTCAGGCCATCAGTCAGCGATTCAACAAAAACGTTCTGGCTTCATAAACTTTATAGTAATTCCCAAAAAGGAAAACATGAACTAAAAACATAAACAAGTAAGTATAGCTCATGAATGATGGTGACAGGACAGAGAAGGAGACAGTAAAGAGCATGGGCAGACTGAGACAGGCAGGGATGGAGGATCCGTTCTTTTACCTTGTTTCTGGATTGCAGTAACAAGAAAGGGCCTCTCTAGACGATCGAGCAGATGCCCGAAGGAAGCAGGGCCACGAGGCGGGCAGACTGAACGCGTCCCTACCTGCCGCCCTTGGAGCAGCCCTTGCCCACAGATGCACATACAAATGCCTCGTCTCGTGGGGAGGGCGAGCAAGACAGCGGGGCTGGCGAGTGCGAAGGCCCCCGGTTGGGGTCTTTAAGAAACCACAGGGACATCAGCACGGCAGAGTCCAGTGAGCAAGGGTGAGGTCGGGGCCAGGGCGCACTGGAGGGTGAAGCCGGGGTCAGGGGGCACTGCAGGGTGAGGTCGGGGTCAGGGCGCAGCAAGGTCGGGGTCAGGGCGCACTGGAGGGTGAGGTCAGGGCACACTGCAGGGTGAGGTCGGGGTCAGCAGGGTGAGGTCGGGGTCAGGGCGCACTGCAGGGTGAGGTCGGGGCCAGGGCACACTGCAGGGTGAGGTCAGGGTGAGGTCGAGGTCAGCAGGGTGAGGTCGGGGCCAGGGCGCACTGCAGGGTGAGGTCGGGGCCAGGGCGCACTGCAGGGTGAGGTCAACTGCAAGGTGAGGGCGCACTGAGGTCGGGGCCAGGGCGCACTGGAGGGTGAAGCCGGGGTCAGGGGGCACTGCAGGGTGAGGTCGGGGTCAGGGCGCACTGCAGGGTGAGGTTCAGGGGCACAGGGCACACTGGAGGGTGAGGTCGGGGTCAGGGCACACTGCAGGGTGAGGTCGGGGTCAGGGCGCACTGCAGGGTGAGGTCGGGGTCAGGGCGCACTGCAGGGTGAGGTCGGGGCCAGGGCGCACTGCAGGGTGAGGTCGGGGCCAGGGCGCACTGCAGGGTGAGGTCGGGGTCCAGGGCGCACTGCAGGGTGAGGTCGGGGCCAGGGCGCACTGCAGGGTGAGGTCGGGGCCAGGGCGCACTGCAGGGTGAGGTCGGGGTCAGGGCGCACTGCAGGGTGAGGTCGGGGTCAGGGCGCACTGGGGTGAGGGTGAGGTCGGGGCCAGGGCACACTGCAGGGTGAGGTCGGGGCCAGGGCACACTGGGCGGGGTGAGGTCGGGGCCAGGGCGCACTGCAGGGTGAGGTCGGGGCCAGGGCGCACTGCAGGGTGAGGTCGGGGTCAGGGGGCACTGCAAGGTGAGGTCGGGGCCAGGGCGCACTGCAGGGTGAGGTCGGGGTCAGGGGGGTCACTGCAAGGTGAGGGCGCACTCAGGGGAGGTCCAGGGCGCACTGCAGGGTGAGGTCGGGGCCAGGGCGCACTGCAGGGTGAGGTCGGGGCCAGGGCGCACTGCAGGGTGAGGTCGGGGCCAGGGCGCACTGCAGGGTGAGGTCGGGGCCAGGGCGCACTGCAGGTGAGGTCGGGGCCAGGGCGCACTGCAGGGTGAGGTCGGGGTCAGGGCCAGGGTGAGGTCGGGGGTCAGGGCGCACTGGCGGGGTCACTGCAGGGTGAGGTCGGGGAGGTCGGGGTCAGGGCGCACTGGAGGGTGAGGTCAGGGGGGGTGAGGTCAGGGTGAGGTCGGGGCCAGGGCGCACTGCAGGGTGAGGTCGGGTTCCGGGCGCAGGGGTGAGGTCGGGGTCAGGGCAGGGTGAGGTCGGGGTCACGGGGCCAGGGCGCACTGCAGAGGGTGCAGGTGAGGTCGGGGTCCAGCAGGGTGAGGTCGCACGCACTGCAGGGTGAGGTCGGGGTCAGGGGGGTCACTGCAGGGTGAGGTCGGGGTCAGGGCGCAGGGGTGAGGTCGGGGTCAGGGCGCACTCAGGGGAGGTCCAGGGCGCACTGCAGGGTGAGGTCGGGGCAGGGTGAGGTCACTGCAGGCGCACTGCAGGGTGAGGGGCGCACTGCAGGGTGAGGTCGGGGCCAGGGCGCACTGCAGGGGACGTCGGGGCCAGGGCGCACTGCCAGGGCGCACTGCAGGGTGAGGTCGGGGCCAGGGCGCACTGCAGGGTGAGGTCGGGGCCACTGCAGGGTGAGGTCGCACTGCAAGGTGAGGTCGGGGTCAGGGCGCACTGCAGGGTGAGGTCGGGGCCAGGGCGCACTGCAGGGTGAGGTCGGGGTCAGGGCGGGGTCCGGGCGCACACTGCAGGGTGAGGTCGGGGCCAGGGCGCACTGCAGGGTGAGGTCGGGGCCAGGGCGCACTGCAGGGTGAGGTCGGGGTCAGGGGGCACTGCAAGGTGAGGTCGGGGCCAGGGCGCACTGCAAGGTGAGGTAGGGGCCAGGGCGCACTGCAGGGTGAGGTCGGGGTCAGGGCGCACTGCAGGGTGAGGTCGGGGTCAGGGCGCACTGCAGGGTGAGGTCGGGGTCAGGGCGCACTGCAGGGTGAGGTCGGGGCCAGGGCGCACTGGAGGGGATGGATCCTGGAGCAGGAAGCAGGGGTGGAGCCCAGAGCCACAGTAAGGCTCTGGCTTTCACTCTGGGTCAGACAGGGAGCTGTGGGAGGGACCTGAGGCAAATACTTACCTGACTAATGTACTTGTTAGTTTCATTATATTAACTTATTTATTTCTTGAAAGAGCGTTATCCTCAACGGAACCACTGGACTAAAATGCAGTATATTCATGTTGGGAAGATTCATTTTGTATGCTGTAAAGATGCATAGTAATTAAATGTAAAATATAAGAAATTAAAAATTTTAAAAAAAAAGAACTGGGACCAGCAGATGGCATAATGGCTACATCACTGGACTCCCATGTAGTTGACCACAGTTCAAGTCCCAGACCTGGTGGCTTTGCCCAGGATCCAAGAGGAGAATGGAGGAGAAGGGATTGTGGCATGGCTGCCCCCCCCCGGGGGGGGAGTGATTTCTTTCTTTCTCTCTTTGTGTCTCTTTCTCTCTGTCTTTCTGACGAGCGCACGTGCCCTATAGCAAAAAAAACTCTCAAAAAATAATAAAAGAAAAGATAAAGAACAACGACAAAAGACCCAGAATCTTGCCATGTAACAATCGACACCCCAAGCCTCTCTGCCAGCCAGGATTCCATGTGCACACCAAGAATGTACAAGCAGGGGACCAGGGGGACCAGCAGTTAGCGTAAAGACTATGTCACTGGACTCCCACGTAGTCCACCGCAGTTCAGTGGCTTAAAACTCACGCCGGGCCCATGTGTGTGCATGCCCAAGATCCTGAGAGGAGAATGGAGGAGAAGGGATTGCGGTGTAGCCATCCCCCCTGGGGGGTGACTTCTCGCTTTCTGTCTCTCTGTCTCTCTTTGTCTGTCTGGCGAGCTCACGCGCCCTATAGCAAAAACCTCTCAAAAAAAAAAAAAAAAAAAGTAGGGGACCAGCAGTTAGCATAATGGCTATGTCGCTGAACTCCCATGTAGTCAACTGCGGTTCTAGTCCTAGACCCGGTGGCTTAAACTCACGCTGGGGTGTGCATGCCCAAGATCCCAAGACTAGAATGGAGGAGAAAGGATTGTGGCGTGGTCATCTTCCCTGTGGGTGATTTCTTGCTTTCTGTCTCTCTGTCTCTCTCTGCTGTCTGGCGAGCACACGCGCCCTATGGCAAAACCTCTCCAAAAAATAAATAAATAAAATGTACAAGTAGACCCAGGATTGGAACCCAGGCTTCCCACAGGGCCCCAGCAGGTGTTCTACCACCCACCCCACCAGAGCCAGACCATCCACTTCACTCATTTTAAAGCAATCCTGACATAAAGGCTCACAGTGTTGGGAACCAGAAGTTAGCGTAATGGCTATGTCGCTGGACTCCCACGTAGTCAATCACGGTTTGCGTCCCAGACCTGGTGGCTTAAAACTCACGCCGGGCGCATGTGCATGCGTGCCCAAGATCCCAAGAGGAGAATGGAGGAGAGGGGATTGTGGCGTGGCCATCCCCCCTGGGGGGTGATTTCTCGCTTTCTGTCTCTCTGTCTCTCTCTGTCTGTCTGGTGAGCGCACGTGCCCTATAGCGAAAACCTCTCCAAAAAAAAAAAAAGGCTCACAGTGTTTGCTCTACTGAGACTAAAACGCAGGCACGGATGGACACAGGAAAGCCTCCGTAGCCACTGCGATCGTCCTATGAGAAATGGAGATCTAACCAGGCGCTGCTGGGGAGCAGAGAGGGGAGAGGAGAGGGGACGGGAGGTTCTGGACCTATTAATAAAGTATTTCCACAGGACTTGCCGACAGATCAGGAGAGCCGAGAGAACGGGCGGATTCCCTCAGAGGTGTGCGGTGTGCTTTGTCCTTCACCCAGACAACTAGGAAGATGAAGTCCTTGTCATCCGGGAGACACGGAAGACAGTGGGAGAGCAGGGCTGGGGACCTTAGGGGTGGGGCAGGGAAGTCAGAGGTTCAGTCTGGGATATGTCTGGTTGAAGGTGTCCAGTCCAGCTTTCAGGGGGAGGGACGAGTGGGCAGCTGGGTACACACTGAACTATTGTACCCCTGGGATGAAATTCACTCCCCCCGGAGTAAGCGGAGAGAGCAGCAGAGGTGTGCATAGGGACCCTGTCCCCGGTGCTCAGAGACCAGACACCCAGGGAGAAGAAAGCCCAAGAGGGCAGGAAGCTGAGCCCACCCACACAGGAAGCTCAGGGTTGTCTGTGCAGGAGCAGAGGATGAGGGGGCCACTGAAGGGGGAGGAGGGGTGAGGAGAGGGTGGGCGGGGTGAGAGGATGCAGTCCCACTGGGGTGCACAATACAAAACAGCTGTTCAGGGGGCTCGAACCTCAGACACTTACCTCCCACATCCCAGAGCAGGAAGTCTGAGAGCACGGGGTCAGGGGTCATCACATTTGGTGCTTTCTGGGGCCTCTGTCCTTGGCTGGTAGACGGCTGCCTTCTTCTGGCATCGTCACATGGTCTTCCCCTTGTGGGTGTCTGTGTTCTAATCTCCCTCTCTTCAAGGTCAGAGGGTACATGCACTCACCAGAGGGAGATAGAGAAAGAAAGAGGGGGAGAAAGCACCCCCAGTGGGGTGCGGTCATGCTGCAATCCCTCCTCCTCCATTTCTCCGGCTTGTAGGGGTTTGGGAAACTTGTACACACACACATCCAGCATGTCTTTAAAGCTACAGGGACTGGGATTCGAATCACAAGCAGCCATGTGGGATCCAGCTCCCTTAACCACCAGGCTATGGGCCCGGCCCCCAATCTCCTCTTCTCTAAGGACAACAGTCCTGTTGGATGGGACATATCCCAGGGACCTCCTTCTAACTTAATCACCACGGCGTAGACTCTTTCCAAATGCAGTCACACGCTGAGGCACTGCAGGCTAGGCCTTTGCAGGGAATGGCAGGGACACCAGGTTGGCGTGCGGCAGGGCTGCTGAGACAGATGCCAGAGAGAGCTGCTAAGAGGACAGCCCGGACCCAGCAAGGAGGTATGGGTTGGGCACAGACAGGGAGGCCCAGGAGTCAGACAGGACGATCGCAAGTGCAGGCAGACGCAGGGACCGTGCGTGATGGCGGGGCACATGGGGTTCTCGCTGGCTGCTTCCACTCCCTCCATGAGCGAAGCGGCAGAGCCACAGCCAGGGCGCGTGGGTAGGGAGGAGTGCTAGAAGGTGTAAAAGAGAAAGAAGGAGTGAGCAGTCACTCTGGATGGCAGGAGAGGGTGGACTTCAGGGACCCGCAGGAGGCAGCCACACACCAAGGCCTCTCGAGGTCAGCCGACCTGGACTGGAAGGCGTAGACGCACCAGGACCCACCTCTGCTGCTTATGTGAGGCCAGAGGATGCAAAATACTGTACTCAGCAAGGATGGCACACGAGGGGTGGGAGGCCAGAGCAATGTGACGAGGTGAACGGCCGTGATGACTTGGGGTCATCATGGGGACAGGAGATGGCACCGCTGTGGTAGGAAGGTGTGCTGTCGTTGGGAGGCTGCTGTAACAACAGCACAAACCCAGCGGCCCAGACACCGGAGATGTATCTCCCAGCGTCCAGAGGCCGGTTGCAGGGCTGGTTCCTCCCGGAGGCTGGGAGGCAGCAATGGGGGCTGAGGAATCGGACGCTTTAGGTGCCTCTTCACAAAGCAGCTGGGCAACAGGGTAGGAGGACTTCGGTTAGGACAGACTTAGATGGACAAACCATGATGACAGTCAGAGGCAGCGTTCACGGAGCGAAAACAAATGAGGGGAAGATTGTCAACGGCGTCAGATGCCAGAAAGACAGAGATGCGAATGAGAGCCAATCGCCGAATCCGGCAGTTAGAGGGGCAGTGAGTCAACCTCGAGATCTGGGGAACATAGACGACCCTAGACCTAGAGTCCATGCCAGTCCAAGAGAGACACGTAAATCTTCCCATGTTTCAGTAAGAGCACGGACGCTGTTCATAGGCTGCACGGGTTCAAATCCAGCCCTGCTGCTCAAAAGAACTTTGCCAAGGCCAGCAGATGGCATAGTAGTTACATCACTGTACTCCCATATGGGTTACCACGGTTTGAATCCTGGACCCGGTGATTTCAAACTCATGCTGGGCGCATGTGCATGCATGTCCAAGATCCCAGGAGGAGAGTGGAGGAGAAGGGATTATAGCATGGCCATCCCCCCCGAACGGTGATTTCCCACTTTCTCTCTCACTGTCTGTCTCTGATAAGCACACGTGCCCTAAAGCAAAAACCTCTTAAAAAAAAAAAAAGAAAAAACTTCCCCAAGCTATTCAAGCTGGTCAAGCTACCTTCCTTGTACAGGGAAGTCTTACCTAAAACAAGTGTTGTCCTTCTTAACTATAAAACCGCAGGATTTGCTCAGTGCTCTTAGGGGAGCTCCAAAGCTCTAGTTCTCAGAGAATTTCACTAACCCACCAGGACACTGCTGGTGACCTGTTATGGCATCTCCCTCCCCACACACAGGGGGCCATCGAAACAGGATTAAGGGAGTGAAGACTGTTTAGTCAGCATAAAATGGTGGGGCGTTTTGGAATGATCAGGTGATCAGGCTGGGCCCCTATGATTGTGGGTTCATCAGAAGTGGGAATGAGGCCAGGACAGAGACACACAGACACAGACGTGTGCCCCCAATCTCTCATGGTGTGACACCCTCCCGAATTGCTTTGTGACCCCACCAGCAAGAAGAGTCTCAGATAAGACCCTTGGGTGTTAGACTTCACTCTAGGAGCTGAATAAACCTCTCTTCTCTTATATCACCCAGCCTTGGGTATTTTCTGTTATTAGTAAAAGAACAATCTGGAACACCTACAATCTCTCTACCAAGTACACTTGGGAATCACAAACCCTGACCAGTTTCCAAGTTTCTCACCTGAAGACCGATGCGCCCTGAGGTCGGCAACATCTCCTGGCATTTATCATCCGGACCTTTGCAGAGGGAAGCAGCAGACCACCCTCCTACCTGGCTTCCACCTCCACAGGGTGAGAGCATTTGAATGTAGAGGAGGAGCGAAGGCCCCATGGTGGGTCGCTCTTAAGCACCCAACCTGGCTTGGAGACCTGATGACCTGTGTGCTCATAACGTCCTGTGGACTTCTAGTCTGAGATGTTTATCTGTGTACATGTCCATCTTCCTCGCCCAGCTGTGAGCTTCTGGGAGAAGGCCCTGTATTGTCCATCTTTACAACCCCGCCCCTCGTCTGGCCTACGAGGGAGGCTGAATGAATGCTGAGGGAAGGTCGCTTCATGTTGGAAGTGAAGCTCCAGCAGCGGACAGAGTGGATTCCAGGTCCACTGTGTCCTCTCGGCAACCAGAGGCTGTGGGGCTTGTTTCTTCCTTTTCCTGTGTTTTACATCCTCTAACATGGGGAGCGTAGTGGCCTCTGCCTCTTGGCATTGTCCCGAGGAGTCTTTAGAATGGGGTGTCTGAGGGAAATTCAGCCCTGTGCTAGCCTACACAGACATCAGAATGTCAGCGGTCATGATTGATTGTGTGGGTTGTCCTGAGGAGGCTGGACCTCCAGACATTCTAGGCAGTTTCTTATGCCACAGATTAAAAATAATTTTAGAGAGCGATATTGTCTAAGGGAATGCACACACATTTCTTACAGGTCAAACACCTCTCATCCCGCCTCTCCTCCCTCTGCTTGTTCTTAGCTCCAAAGCTAGTTTGGGGAAAAAACAAGTATAAAGGCATGACATTCTAACTTATCAGAAAAAGATGGATCACGTTTTTTTCTGTTTTTTTGTTTGTTTGTTTGTTTGTTTGAGAGATTTTTGCTATAGGGTGTCAGCACTCATGAGAGAGACACAGAGACAGAAAGCAAGAAATCACCCCCCAGGGAGGATGGCCACGCCGCAATCCCTTCTCCTCCATTCTCCTCTCGGGATCTTGGGCATGCACACACACATGCCCGGTGTGAGTTCAAACCACCAGGTCTGGGACTCGAACCATGGTTGACTACATGTCCAGTGACATCACCATTATGCCAATTGCTGGTCCCAAGGTAGATCACCTCTTAAAGAAGTTACAAGGTGGGCCAGCCAGTGGCCTGGTGGTTAAGATGGCTGGATCCTTCACTGCGCAGTTCAAGTCCCAGACCATGTGGTTTGAAAATCACATTGGGTATGTGTGTGTGCACGCCCAAAATCCCAAGAGGAGAATGGAGGAGAGGAGATTGAAACATGGCCATCCGCCCCGGGATGTGATTTCTCACTTTCCTTCTTTCTCTCTCTGTCTCTCTCTGGTGAGTGCATAGTAAAAATTAAAATAATAATAACAAAGGAGCAGTTATGAGTAGGGCTGTGTGGCTACTCTGAAAGCAGGAATGGTGCAGCCCTCAGAGATGGCATCCACATAACGACGACAAAGAACATTTCCAAGTCCAGCAAGGAGGCCTCCCCATCTGTTCCTTTTCTACCCAAGCATGTGGGCAAGGGCACTCAGGCTCCAATCATCAGCCAGCCCTGGACAACGTACGACTTCATAAATTAGATAAAGATGTGTGACGTTTCTCCTCTACGATGAACTAAAGTGGTCATAAAATGCAAAATTCTTTATCCCACATGCACTCCAGTTTTACAGGCTTACGACGGAAGGAGGATGGCGTCTGTTTCCTTCTTGTTCTTGCTTAACTGTTTTGAATGACTGAAGGGCTAGTGATAGCACCCGTTGACCCTGGCGTACAGGGGTCGGGCCTACGAGAGAAGATACAAGGGGTCAGCCGTTTTCTTTTGCTTTGTAAATAATGCTTAGGCCATGTTTTTGCAGGGGTGGGTGTGCACAATGGAGACGTTTGTGCAGTGCTGGTGGAGGTCCGCTCTCACAGGAAGACATTTTCAAAAGTCAGGAAGAGACTAGGGCTTACCCGGCACTACCCTCTCTGACCCATCAAGTTGTATTTCGAGAAACATTGAAAAGATGGGTTTGGCATGTGTTTCCTTTAGTTACGCCATGGTGTGTAAATTAGGGTTCCCTGGCCACCCCAAATCACACAAGCAGTTAAAATTCTAAGAGAGAGGAAAGAATTATAAAAGGTTTTTCAACCTCAGAAATATTGATATTGGGAACCAGCAGTTAGCGTAATGGCTATGTTGCTGGACTCCCACGTAGTCGACCGCGGTTCGCGTCCCGGATCGGGTGGTTTAAAACTCACACCAGGCGCGTGTGCATGCGTGCCCAAGATCCCGAGAGGAGAATGGAGGAGAAGGGATTGCAGCATGGCCATCCCCCCTGGGGGATGATTTCTCGCTTTCTGTCTCTATGTCTCTCTCTGTCTGTCTGGCAAGCGCACGCACCCTATAGCAAAAACCTCTCCAAAAAAAAAGAAATATTGATATTTCAGTCACATACTTCTCCTTGGGTGAAAGGAGTACCCCACGTGTTGGAAATGCTCACCGCACCCTGGCCTCGTCCCCCCGCACTCTCCGCGCCGGTTAGAATGGCCCAAAGTGCCCGTGACACTGGTAAATGTCACTGATAGGCAGGTTTGCTCCTGGTTGAGAAACACTGAAAAACAGATGTAAACTCACACATGCCAGTCCCGTGGTGTGGTAGTTAAGGACTGAGCATTAAAAGCTGCACCCCAGGGAACCAGCAGTTAGCGTAATGGCTATGTCGCTGGGCTCCCACGTAGTTGACCGCGGTTCGAGTCCCGGACCCGGTGGCTTAAAACTCACACTGGGCACGTGAGCGTGCATGCCCAAGATCCCAAGAGGAGAATGGAGGAGAAGGGATTGCAGCGTGACCATCTCCCCTGGGTGGTGATTTCTCACTTTCTGTCTCTCTGTCTCTCTCTGTCTGTCTGGCGAGTGCACGCGCCCTGTAGCAAAAACCTCTCAAAAAAACCAAAAGCTGCACCCCACATGGCTCACTGTGGATCGAATGGCAGCCCTAGTGATTGAAGAGCATGCCGGGTGCCTGTGTGTGGGTGCCTAAGTCCTGGCAGGATGGAGAAATGGAGGAAAAGGGATTGCAGCGTGACCACACCCCAGTTGTTTTCTCTCCTTCTCTTTCTTTCTCTCCCTCTCTCTCTTTTTCTCTCTCTCTCACTCTTTCTCGCGAGCGCACATGCCCTCTGGCAATTAATAAAAATCTAAATAAAATACAGTTTTAAAAAGAAATGTAACAAAAAGGAAAAACTCACAATCACTTAACATTTTTCCCTTTTTGAAGACATTTTGCCAGAAGGGAAACCTTTTGTACAAAGAGATTTCATCGCCTGCAAAAATCCAGATTTCTCAGTACTCGCCATGCTAGAGAAAGTCTTACGCATAGTCACCAGGCAGAAGCAATGATCCTGGAAAATTCCCCATTCCCAGTATCATCAAGAGATTCACAAATGTTTACCTCATTCCATAACAAAACCCAGGCACTGTGTTAATAGTAAACCCCTCCACTGGCCTCTAACAACAGATGATCAAGGTAACCCAAAGTGCACACACTGAAGGTTTGAACGGTGGGGCCGAAGTGGTGAGGCAAAGACAGATCTCACGAGGTTCACGTCAGTCTACAGAGTAATTGCTGAAGAGTGACCTTTCACACTTCTTCCCAAAAAGCCGCACAAAGCCCTTAAGTGGATAATCATTCTGTCCCATCAGCTCTGGAGACAATGCCCTTAGGGATCTGCAGAGTATCGGGGTGCACAGACCTTGGGGATCACTGACACTTCCTTTCTGTCTTAGGGTAATCGTCATCCTTCAGATCTACTCACAGAAGTTCCTGGTCAAATAAAAAAGCTAAAAGAATTTATAAAACAAGCCATTAGACTTCTTGGCTCTAGACTCAATTTCTTTGTACTCAAATTTCCCATCATGAACGGTTGGCGGTTGTATTACCTTCTTTCTATCACCCCTGCCCACACTGACATTGCATGTATTTCATTTTTAAACCAAGTCACCAAATATAAAATTATGGAAACGGTAGGAATTCCTGAGACCGTGCTGTTTCGATGCTTTGGTCATGCTCAGATTCAGACCCACCTGGACTATCTACTACAGATCAAAGTGTTCTGTTTCAGAAAAGACAGCAGAAACCGCTCATGGGCAGACTTGGTTCACAAGTGGTGACTTGGTGTCCTCTGTCACAGCACAGAGAAGATGCTCTTCCTCCATTATGGCCAGACATGAGCTGGTTATCCTGGAGAAAAGAAGAATTTAGCGTAGGGGAAAGGAAATCGGAAAACTCTGGGGAATTGTGGAAAGAAGATACCAACGAACGGAGAGAATTCAGTTTCCTCAAGAATCTTTAAGAATTCAGTAAGCAACCACATATTTGAAGAGGAAGAGCAAAGAATATGTACTATACCTGATAACCCAACTGCATGAGTTAGTAACATAGAAACTCTTGCTGTTTGAGGGCAGCAAGTGGCATGGTGGTTAAGGCACCGGATTTCCCCATGGCAGACTGCAGTTCAAGTCTTGGACCTGGTGACTTTCTCTCTGTGTGTGTGTGTGTGTGTGTGTGTCTAATCAAATTAGATGAATAATATTAATAATGACAAATAAAATTAAACAGATCATTTTTTAAAAAAATTTTAAAAGAAAGAAAAGAAAATCTTGCCCTTTTAAAGAGGAAACCTACAAAACAAGAAAAACTAGAAGACTCAACTCAGACTCTCTTCTCAAAGTGGTTCATTCTTCTACAGGCTGTGCTAATGCCTTTAGAAATACCTAGAATACGATTACATCCAAACACATGTTCAAATATCACTGTGGCCATAGTTTTAGCCAAAACCTTACATTGTGACCTTTCTTTATAATTCAATTAAAAACAATTTTTTTTTTTTTTTTTGGAGAGGTTTTCACTATAGGGCGCGTGCGCTCGCCAGACAGACAGAGAGAGACATAGAGACAGAAAGCGAGAAATCACCCCCCGGGGGGATGGTCACGCCGCAATCCCTTCTCCTCCATTCTCCTCTCGGGATCTTGGGCACGCACGTACACATGCCCGGCGTGAGTTTTAAGCCACCGGGTCCAGGACGCGAACCGCAGTCGACTACGTGGGAGTCCAGCGACATAGCCATTACACTAACTGCTGGTTCCCTTAAAAACAATTATTACTCAGATTCCTTGGAAAAGACTGGCTGATAAGAGAAAAACTGCTAGTAAGTACACACATGTAGAATCACAGCAGTCAAGCAACTGATCCCACAGAGAAAGGTTCTGGGTTCTGGTCCTGGGACCTCCCTGGGCACATTGGGCATGCACATGTGTGCCCATCATCCACGGTGGCTGGGATGGGGGTAAACTGAGGTTCAAAGACTCTGTCGGGACTGCCTTTCCTTCACAAAAGAAAATGGAAAACCTTTTTTAAAAAGGAATGAAAGTGTAACCCACACTCATAAAAGCAAACATGATTCTCTTCACGACACGGCATTGTATAAACTTCGATTTTCCCGTACAAGGATGTCCTACATGCTTTCAAATAAGGTCTTCTCATGTAACAGACTCCGCGATGGGCCCTGAAGGTAAATTAGAAACCCTCACAGGCAAAGCTGCCTTTCTGTTTGGAGTGGAATTCAGAGACCCGACCCCTAAGGTGTTTTCCAGAGGTTTAGGAAAACTTTATGCTTACAATAAGGTCTTACTCTGTCTACTTTTTTAATACTCTTTCTCCACCCAGCCAGATGTCCCACGGCTTTCAAAATATCCTAATACTTTTTTGAAAATATATTACTCCCTATTTTTATGGGATCTTGCAGTGTACTAGGTTTTGTTTAGGGCTCTTGAGTTGTCATTGTTTTGTTGAGCTCTTACTTTTATGAGGTGTTGGGGTGGAAGAGGGGTGTGTTTGTTTTGATTGATTGCCACACACTCCTCTAACCCTTCCCCTGGCGTTGACCTCACAGAAGAGATGATAATCTCATTTCCAGCATCTTCAGAGAAATTCTTACCAGGTTAAGCATTTTCATCAGCTTTACATAGTTGTTTTATCCTTCCTTTTCTTACCAAGTACATTAAACCCAAGAGGAGTCGAAATGTGACTTGAGTGTTTTTTCAAATGGGCTCTGGCTTCAGTTCTGTGCTGGAATGGTCTGGCCCAAAGAATTGCAACTTTCTGATCCTCTTTGTTAGCATTGTGTTTCTAGAAAGCACAGCAAGTAGATCTTTTCACTGGGCACAATTTTAAAGAAAAATAAATAAATAAATAAATAAATGCAACATGAAAGTAGATGATCTAAATCATTCATGGTTTTTCATAATATGCATTTTCCATTTTTTTTTTTTTTTTGGAGAGGTTTTTGCTATAGGGTGCGTGCGCTGGCCAGACAGACAGAGAGAGACAGAGACAGAAAGTGAGAAGTCACCCCCCCAGGGGGGATGGCCACGCCACAATCCCTTCTCCTCCATTCTCCTCTCAGGATCTTGGGCACGCACGCACACGCGACTGGCATGAGTTTCAAGCCACCAGGTCCGAGGCGCTAACTGCGGTCGACTACATGGGAGTCAAGCGACACAGCCATTACGCTAAATGCTGGTCCCTTTCCGTGAATGTTTTGTAGACGCTGGGTAGGAAGCACTGAACTCTTCCTCCATGAGTTAAAGAAAGGGCCAAGGACGAATTCAGAAACACTTGCTTTCAGATCCAAAGTGAGAATCTACTTTCTCTTCTGAATCTAAAGCCAGAGAAAAGGGCCAATTTAATGATATAATCCCCTCCGCAACCCTGTGGTTAGATCTGAACCCCTGCAACATGTAAGATGTCTCAAAGGAGAGCAGAACAGTAGTTTTCTTTATTCTGGGAACACCTGTTAAGAAGTTATAGGGGTTTTATATACAGCAAGTAGAACTCCAGTCCTCTCTCAGGGGGGAAAAAAAGTCTCATTAAAACATGTCTTTTGCCAACATTTCATTGCTTGAAAGAGTCGATGTAACTTTCAACCCTTAGGCACTCTGCGAATTGAGCTTTCAACCTTTCCAAGAGCTTTCTTGTAAACTCCAAGCTAAAATATATTTCCCATCATTTTCTAGGCTAAAGTGGTTTCTAAATTAATATCTCTTTAACCACACTAGTAATTAAATAAGTTATTTCTTAATGAGCCAGCACATTATACACATAGTTTTCCATCACAGGCTTTATATATAGTCTCTAGTAAGTGTAACCGAAAGGTTAGCATAACAAAATGTTCAGGAAAGTCAACAGGTAACTATAACATTTAAAATGGAATAAAAAATATATTACACATTCAGTAATGGGAAACTTCCAATCAATATGGCAGGCAGAGTTGAAACAACGGATACCTCCGCTCCGAACTCAGAATGCAAAGTCAAAGTGGTTCATTCTTCTACAGGCTGTGCTAATGCCTTTAGAAATACCTAGAATACGATTACATCCAAACACATGTTCAAATATCACTGTGGCCTTAGTTTTAGCCAAAACCCTGCATTGTGACCTTTCTTTGTAATTCAATGAAAAAAGATTATTACGCAGATTCCTTGGAAAAGACTGGCTGCTGAGAGAAAAACTGCTAGTAAGTACACACATGTAGAATCGCAGCAGTCATGCAACTGCTCCCACAGAGAAAGGTCCTGGGTTCAGGTCCTGGGACCTCCCTGGGCACATTGGGCATGCACATGTGTGCCCATCACACAGGGTGGCTGGGATGGGAGTAAATTGAGGTTCAAAAACTCTGTGGGGGCTGCTTTTCTCTCAAGAAAGAAAGAAATGGAAAAACCTTTTTAAAAATTAATGAAAATGTAACCCACACTCATAAAAGCAAACGTGATTCTCTTCACGACATGGCATTGTATAAACTTTGATTTTCCCATACTCTCTCTCTCTAGCGAGTGCACACACCCAATGGCAAAAACCGAAAAACTAAATAAAAACAGAGGAGAAGAAAGAGTGGCAGAGTCCAGCTTTAAGGAACGTGCATTCAATGGTACTTAAGGCCTAACCTGGTGGCGAGTCAGTAACAAATTAAGCTGCAGTGCTGGAAGCCATATGGCCATCCACGGTTTGGACCCAGCATGAGCACAAGCCCAAGATCCTGAGGAGCTGAAGGGCTGGGGAAAGGGGATTGTGGGACGACCAGACCATGCTGAGTGTGCTCCTCTCCCTCTCCTATGAATGCACACACACATACCTATCATGAATAAAATAAATAAACTTGGAAAAAGAATTGGTACTTGACAAGGGCTCGTTTTCTGCCCTAAAACTCATTTTAGGAGCTCATATGAGTGACACTGGAATGACATGGTCAATAGTTTTTTTTTTTTCTCTTGAGCTAGAAGACTGCACTGACAATAAAAAGACACGCAATATTTAACTTTTTGGCCAACTTCAGGCTGAACAACTTACATGCCATGAACCAGCCTTAATCCTCTTCCAAAGGTGGGGTAAGGGGCCTTGGAGAGGGTGTCTGATTGCTGGCTCTGCCTTTCTAGTGAAGTTACTCGTGTTTTGTCATGTGCTGATCAACCCTATAAACTCTTTTTTAACCATGATGACCAAGTAGCTTCGTCTTTGCTGTATTGCTGGTCATCTTCAAAGTAGGAAGAAATTCTACTAGAATACAGAACAGCCTTCTGTCTTAGCTGTGGCACAGGCCACGGGCTGAGCAGTTAAACAGTGGGCATTTAGTCCTCTCAGCTCCAGAGGCTCGGAAGTTCCAGAGCAAGATGTCAGCCCGTCTGGTTCCTGGTGAGGACTTTCTTGCGGTTGGCTGCTTCTTGCTACATCCTTGCATGACTATGGGGCAGGAAGGGGGAGGTCTCTGGTCTCTTTTATGAAGGTACTAATCCCCTTGGGGGGTCCCACCCTCACAACTTCATAATCTAGTCACTTCCCAAAGGCCTTACCTCTTAATGTTGTCACAATGGAGATTAAGGCTTCAACAAACAAGTTAGGGGAGATATAAGTATTCAGCTCATAGCATCACCTCATAAACCTAGATTATAGTCAGTCTTCTCCTGAACTAATCGCCTACTCTTGGGACATTGTCATCAGTTTATTAATCTGTGACACAGAAAAAAATGTATTCCTTAGAAAGATTGTTAGAAGATTAAGTGATAGAATCTTCTCAACAAATGCTAGTTTCCTGCCTACCTTTCCATCAGTACTGTTGAATTACATTGGCTTGGTTTATTTATGAATTGTCAACTACTTTTCATCTAAAGAATAGTCAAAAACAGGGGCCAACAGGTGACATAGTGACAGGGGACTCCCTTGTGGCCAATCACAGTTTGAGTCCTGGACCCGGAAGCTTGAAACTCACGCAGGGCATGTGTGCATGCGTGCCCAAAATCCCAGGAGAAGAATGGAGAAAGGATTGCAACGTGGCCATCCTCCCATGGGGTGATTATTTCTTGCTTTCTCTCTCTCTGTCTCTCCAGTGAGTACATGAGCCCTATAGCAAAAGAAAAGAAAGAAAAAAGAAAAAAGAATAGTCAAAAACACATGATGGAGTAATTGACTTTGCACAAGCTCTTCGGACTCTCAATCTTCAGTTATTTCATTTACCAATTGTTCTCAAAGGCTAAGTAATTTGCAGTTTGATTATTGTTTAAAGACATTCAGGGGACGGGAACCAGCAGTTAGCATAATGGCTGTCGCTGGACTCCCACTTAGTCGACCGTGGTTCGCGTCCCGGACCCGGTGGCTTAATCATGCCGGGCGCGTGTGCGTGCGTGCCCAAGATCCCAAGAGGAGAATGGAAGAGAAGGGATTGCGGCATGACCATCCCCCCTGGGGGGTGATTTCTCGCTTTCTGTCTCTATGTCTCTCTCTGTCTGTCTGGTGAGTGCACGTGCCCTATAGTGAAAACCTCTCAAAAAAAAAAAAAAAAAAAAAAAAAGACATTCAGGGCAAAAAGTGTAGTCTCTCGAAAAATCCTTAGACACTACTACTAAAATAAAAATGGAGTATTTCCAGAGTGACTGATGTTCATGTCTATGGACAAAATATAAATACATAACAGAGGGTCAAATTGCACTGTCTACCTTGGAAAGTAACTCACCCAAAATAATGAAAGGGTCTGTCTCTGTCATTACAAGTCTAATTAGTTGAGAACTAATTATTTAATCCAGAATAAGAGAACTAATCCAGAATAAGGAGCCAAAAATGAAACCACTGTTGGTGGAACATATTTCTTTAAATAACTAAGGTATTACAAAGATAAATTTCCATTTAGAAAAAAAAAAAAAAACCTTGAGACAGGAGTAAGCTTAATAATAATAATAATTGTGAATCTTGACATGGGAATAGGTAGGAGTCAAGACCAAGTACATTCAGCTGAACTCATACCAGTAGCGGAGTCACAATGCTTCAAATTGCAACTTTAAAAGCTTCAGAAAAGTCACAGAGGAGCCCTGGAATTAACAACCAAAGCAGCAGAAGAAAACAATTGCATTAACGTTGTAAGCATTTCTGGTATTATTCCCCTGGGAGGTATATTATATCACACCATATATTTACCACACCATTTACCATATTCCATCAATCGTGACACCTAAGGTCCAAACTCATAGCCTATTTATAAGAGTTGTTAGAGAGTTCACCTTCATTTCTATTATTATTCTTGCTTCAATATTTTTATGCTACCTAGACAGCTCCTAAAATCTTCCCTTGAAACTTTAAAGAGAAAATGACAGAGAAACCCCATGTTCTTCCACGACAAGATCAAAAGATGAGCCAAAGGATTTATTGAACATGTAATGTTCCAAGGAAAACTCAGCCTCAAAGCTCTACCCAAAAACTCAGAACAGGAAGTACAGAATCCTACCAAATTAAAGAAAAAGAAACCCAGAATGAAAAAGGAAAAAAAAAGTGTAGAAACTATTCACAAAATACATCTGTCAATAGTTCTTAAATAATCCATCTGGAACCAGTTTCTTCGTGATGGAGATACAGATGTTGCTTGGTGATCAAGTAGATCAAGAACTCCTGGAACAAGTTGAGCCCTAAACAAGGATGAGAAGACTGCAAGTGTGTGGTGGTTAGGCGCTGGACTCGCACATAGCCAACTGTGGTTCAAGTCCTGAACCTGGTGGCTTGCTTTCTCATTTTCTCTCTCTCTCTCTCTCTCTTTCTCTGTCCCTCTCTGGTCAAATTTAAATGAATAAAGGAAGTAAAATAAAATAAAATAAGCCTTTAAAGAAAGATTAAAAAGGGGAAGAAGGATACAGAGAGCAGATTGTCTTGACCAGAAATTAAATGAACAAGACTGGGAGTTACAGTCAACCCCACATAAGCCTTGCAGACCATGGCAGACCATGGCAGACCAAAAAGTACCACCACATTTCACCCTGAGTTTCAGATTCAGAAGAAAAAGATGGGTTTATTATTACCATGAGTAATGCCATTAGAATAGATGTTCCAAGAGACAGCAGCTTCATGTGTTCTGTACATTGTACAAAGCAGATCCTCAGCTACTGAGTTCTCGGATGGATGGGCGGATGGATGGATGGGTGAGTGGAAGTTGCTCTCTAATGAACCACACCTCTGATTCCGACACCTCTCCCAAGCCTTCATAGGCTGACACAGACCACACCCAAAGCCCTCCGACTCACGCACCTCCATGTGGACGGACATGGAAGTGCACCTCCCACAGGCTGAGCGGAGACGTGACAAAGGGAACAGGCACAGCATGGATGTGGGGTTCCTTTCTGATCCTGGCTGAGATCCAACTTGACATCTAAAATGTGAATAATTAGGATTTTTACAAATTTTACTTGACGTGCTTAAAAAATTTCATCTAATTTTATAAACAACTTTTTTTTTTTTTTTTTGCTATAGGGTACGTGTGCTCACCAGAGAGAGAGAGAGAGAAAGTGAGGAATAATCCCACAGGGGGATGGCCAATTCCTTCTCCTCTATTCTCTTGGGATTTGGGGCATGCATACACATGCCTAGTGTTTGGTTTTGGTTTTGGTTTTTAAAGAGATTTTTGCTATAGGGAACATGCGCTCACTGGAAAGACAGAGACAGAGACAAATGAGAAATCATCCCCCAGGGTTGATGGCCATGCCGCATTCCCTTTTCCTCCATTCTCCTCTTGGGATTCTGGGCACACACGCATATGCGCCCAGCATGAGTTTCAAGTTGCCGAGTCTGGGACTCAAACTAGGGTCAGCCACGTGCAAGTCCAGTGCCTTAACCACCACCCCCCTCGACTAGCCCAATGGACAACTAATCTTAAAGTTATAAAGTAAACTATATAACTTACATTTATCCTTCTTTCTTTATTAAAAAAAAAAGTTTTGATGAGAAGTTTTTAAAGAATAACGCATAATGCTTTAGGGACCAGCAGATGGCATAATGATTATGTCACTGGACTCTCACATAGTCGACCATGGTTCAAGTTCTGGACCCAGTGGCTTGAAACTCAGACCAAGCGTGTGTGTATGTTCAAAATACCGAGAGTACAAAGGAGAAGGGATTGTGGCATGGCCATCCCTCCTGGAGGTTGATTTCTTGCTTTCTGTCTCTGTCTCTCTGATGAGTATACACACCCTTATAGTAAAGATCTCCAAAAGAAAAAGGACAATGCTTTAACATAAATCCACATACTGTAAAGAAAAGCATATAAAGACCAACCTTGCAGCTATCAAAGTGATCATTTGATTTTTCCTCTTTATTTCATTAACATGGTGAGTTATGCTTATTGGTTTTTCAAATATTAAACCAACCTTGTATTTCTGGGATAATTCCTATTTTATTATTAGGGAATGCTTTTGTACATGCTGTTGGATTTTATTTGCTAATATTTTATTAAGGATATTTATGTTCAGTGAGGGATATTGGCCTGTAATTATCTTTTTCCTTTTTTTTTTTTTCTGTAATATCTTTGACAGGTTTTGGCATCAGGACCATGTTGGCCTCCTAAGACAAGTTGGAAAATATTTCCTCCTCCTCTCTTTTGCTGAAAAAGTTGCGCAAGGCTGGCATTTCTTCCTTAAATATAATTCATTATTAAAATCACTTGTACCTGCAGTGTTTTTAAGGACAAGAACTACTTTGGGTATAATACTTTATTTTGTCCCAATTCATCTGAGAGAATAAGCAATAAACACTTTCTCCTTGTACCTTTTTTTTGGAGAGGTTTTTTGCTATAGGGCATGTGTGCTCGCTAGAAAGACAAAGAGAGACAGAGAGACAGAAAACGAGAAATCACCTCCAGGGGGGATGGGCACACCGTAATCCCTTGTCCTCCATTCTCCTCTTGGGATCTTGGGCACACACGAACACGCGCCAGGCATGAGTTTAAGCCGCTGGGTCCAGGACTCGAACCACGGTTGACTACATGGGAGTCCAGCGACATAACCATTATGCCAACTGCAGGTCCCCCTCCTAGTATTTTATTTTAAAATTTTGAGCCCCTGTTATTCAATAGACAGTGGTAATGACTGTGAACAATAGCTGGTGAACTACCAATGTCAAATATTGGCACATTTGGGGGCCATCAGGTGACTTAGTTGGCTAAGCTGCTGGATTGCCACATGACTGACCATAGTTTGAGTCCCAGATCAGATGCCTTGAATGTCACACCAGTTTGTGTGTGTGTGTGCCCAAACTCCTAGGAGGAGAATGAAAGAGAAGGGACCATGATGTGGTCATCCCCCCAGGAGGATGATTTCTCACTTTCCCTTTCTCTGTATGTCTCTGTCTTTCTCTGGCAAGTACACGTGCCCTGTAGCGAAAAAACAAACCCCAAAAATGACATGTCCATAGAAAAAAATGTTCAATTTCTTATTTTGAATGAAAGATAACTTGATTGTCATCTTTCAAGAGAAGCAGAAGCCTGTTAAGGAATCCACACTCTTGTCCAGCATATCAGGGCTCAGGAACCAACACTGAATACTTTCCAGAGTACACTCGGTATTGTTTGTCTTCTCTGTCCCTGGCACTCATGGTTAGTGCTCATGTTCCTATTTTCCAGCAAAAATAAAACATGATCGAACCTGCCAAGACATTGAAATGGGCTTAATAAAATAAAAATTGCCAGGAACAGGAAGATTGGGATTATTACCGATACACAACATTTGTGCTTTTCATCTTCCCATTCCCAAATCGAAGTTAGATTTTCAAGACTTTAATTCTCTCGTGTCCATAGCTGATATATGGAGTTGACGGCCATTAAAATATATACCTATGTGACACTTTGGATTGGCATTTTGAATTTTTTTTTCATTCTCTGTTTTAAGTCTCAACCAAAAGTATATACTTGTTTTTCCTAAAACATCTTAGTTTGAATGCATCAAAAACCCATTTGCACATGACTGTGTCAAGAAACAAGATGTGGTCATAAAGGAATAAGGAGGACTTACAGTGAAAGAACCACACCATATCCACTTCCCCTGATGGTTGCCTGCTCATCCAGGAGGAGCATTTAAGTCTTTAGAAGGGACCCTTCTCCTAGAATTACCTTCAGCAGCTACACCCCGTCCTGCTGACAGTCTTCAATGGAGTGATCTGGATTATCGTCAACAGATGAAAGTCATGAGGGGCTGGGCTGGGTCATCTCGTCTTTCTCTTCAGATCACCGTCAACATTTCTCCACTCTGCTCCATGCCCAGGGAGCCTGATTTTACAGGATGCACGAAGCGGGCTCCCTGGCTCTCTGGTTCCCTGTTGAGTTTGGACAAAGAAAAACATAGTCTGAATTTTTTTTTTTTGAGAGGTTTTTGCTATAGGGCGCATGCGCTCGCCAGACAGACAGAGAGAGACATAGAGACAGAAAGCCAGAAATCACCCTCCAGGGGGGATGGTCACGCCGCAATCCCTTCTCCTCCATTCTCCTCTCAGGATCTTGGGCACGCACGCACATGCGCCCGGCGTGAGTTTTAAGCCACCGGGTCCGGGACGCGAACCGCGGTCGACCACGTGGGAGTCCAGCGACATAGCCATTACACTAACTGCTGGTTCCCAACATAGTCTGAATTTTGAAGGCAAAAAAGAAAAGTGAGAGATATGGCCGCTTTCTTCTCCTAAAGTTCCCAAGTCCAGCAGTAAAGCCCTCAGCTACATCTCATTCCACATTCCAAGATAGCACGATCCTCTTATACCTTTCAGGCATAGGAAGGCGAAGGACACCCCATCCCTTGTTGGTTTCCTATTATCCTTTCACACCTTTCATAAGTAGACCTTTTATTAAAGGCTCCTCAAACACACACACTCACACACACGCGTGCACACACACATACATGCACACACATACGCATACACCACGTGAGTAAACAATATGTTTCTTACCTGACCAATCAAGGAATTAGATCTGCTGAACAAGGTGGCTGGGTAACAACTCTTTCCATGGAAAAAAGCAGACTATATAATCTCAAGAATAATGTTTTGGCATTGCCTGTTCTTTGGCTCTGAAACTCTTTCCAAATCAAGATTTCCGGAATTGCTTAGAGCAGGGACAGCACCAACAGAGCATCCACTCTCCAAAGGTGACTACTTTGATAGAAACGCTATCCCTTTTTATTGTTAAAGTTCTGTTGTTTTTAGTGTCTCCTGATGCTGTCATCACATTTCATGATATCTGTTCATCACTTTCCATAAGAAAATAGGTATCATGGAATTTCTGAATGTATAATCAAATTTTTGGACTACACTGGTCCAGATAGGAAAAACAGGAAATAGCTTATTACTAGAGGAAAAGAGCGAGAGAGAAAAGAAGGTTGATTTGAGGATAGACTTAACATCGTAAGGTACTGGGAAAGAAATAAGATTGTTTCCGAATAACGTATTTTGTTAAGAAGACATGTAAAATTATTTTCATGTTGTGAGGGGTAAGTTGTCTATGATTTTAATCATAAAATATTCATGCACTTAAAATCATTTATTTCCTTAGATTCTCCAAGAATTGGGTTCTTTATTTTTTTTAGGATATTAATATTTAAGATAAAAACTTGAAATCTGACCCAATGGCCAATTTTCTATTTGGAGCCTGTTAATTTTATAAAGCTGGTGTTAAACTCTTCCACTTCTCTCTGTACACAATGTACTATATTGAACAGCTATTGTGGCTTGAAAATACATGACAAACATTTTGAATATTCTCAATGTTTTTCATTTAGATTTGCACAATCATAGAAATTAGCGATGGGAAACTAGGACTCTTCCTCTTCATAGGAACTGTAATTTCTGGTCCAGGCTTGGTTCTTTTTTTCTGATTAATAAAAATAAAGCATTGAGGGGAGGAAGCATAGCTCTGGGTAATTGCCCTTATTATTTCAGAATTTCTGGACTAGCAATATTTCTTTAATGGGACACCATTCCTCTAGTTACTTACCCTAGAGTCCTAACAAATCATGTTTCTTTTTCTTGGCAGTATACTTTAAGCTCATTGGTTGAAAGAGGCTATCTCTATCAACTGCAACATATTTGAACAGAAGATGCTGTTGCAATGAACTATAATATTAAGAATAACCTTGAGGGAACCAGCAGTTAGCGTAATGGCTATGTCGCTGGACTCCCACGTAGTCGACCGCGGTTCGCGTCTCGGACCCGGTGGCTTACAACTCACGCCGGGCGCGTGTGCGTGCGTGCCCAAGATCCCGAGAGGAGAATGGAGGAGAAGGGATTGCGGCGTGACCATCCCCCCTGGGGGGTGATTTCTCGCTTTCTGTCTCTATGTCTCTCTCTGTCTGTCTGGCGAGCGCACGCGCCCTATAACGAAAAACCTCTCCAAAAAAAAAAAAAAAAAGAATAACCTTGAAAGGCAGAGACTCGAAACACCCCGGTCTACTCTGTTTGGGGCCATGTAGACAACCAAATTCATCTGTCCTTTATTCATATTTGATTCATATAATGAAATACTGACATGCAAAGAATCCTATGTAGGTTATTTTTAACAATGAGATGTGTATTTTACGCTTTCCTCTGATCAGTAATTCACTGTTCCTTTTTTGTTTTCACCCAAGAGTCCAGTGGCCTTGTAAATTTTACATTACTTTGGATATTCTCGTTATTTGGCTTTTTTCTCTTGAGTACAATTCCATACTAAACTCACGTAGCCGAGAGGGACTTGTAAGTCACCTGGCTTCTAACTTCATTTCACACATGAGCAAACTAAATCCATAAAGTCAGTTGTCATTATCTTTTTCATACTTTCTTCTAATGTTCACTAACACAGTAGAATATACCACACTTTAAAAACTAACATTTTAAAAGAATCATGATTTATTTCCCAGGAGTTAGGACAAATATTTTTTAAAACAATGAGAAAGTTGACTAAAATGGGACCAGCAGTTAGTGTAATGGCTATGTCGCTGGACTCCGATGTAGTCAACCGTGGTTCGAGTCCCAGACCCGGTGGCTTAAAACTCACGTCGGGCACGTGTGCGTGCGTGCCCAAGATCCCGAGAGGAGAATGGAGGAGAAGGGATTGCGGCGTGGCATTCCCCCCGGGGGGTGATTTCTCGCTTTCTGTCTGTCTGTCTCTGTCTGTCTGGTGAGCACATGTGCCCTATAACAAAAACCTCTCAAAAAAAAAAAAGAGAGAGAGAGAGACTACCCGGGTTCAATGTAAATGCAGAGAGTGGCTGCAGACTCATCAGCCTCAGCATATGTGCTGTTCTCTAGCTGATATTTTCACGTGTCTCTTTTTCTCCCACCCAGATTTTAAGTTTCTTCTTTCCTTCCTCAAGATTTGGGATCTTCAAAAAACTTATGGTAACATATATTACGAAAACAAACTATGGCTAGATTTTTAAATCTTTTGCATCAAAGTAAATTCAGGCTTTACCTCCATTTCCCACAAATGTTTTGAAGATTCTTTATGGACTTAAACACCCACTTTTTATACTACCAGGTAGATTAATTGATAGAAGTTATTAACAACCTAGAATCAAGAGCTCTTTATTTCACTTCATTAAATGATAATGCCAAAATTGGAGAAAAATCAATTCACATTCATTTTGGTTGAGAAAGGAGCTAGATCCCAGGTGGCCTACCACAGTTCAAGTCCCAGTCCCAGTGGCTTGAAAAGCAGGCTGGGCACATGTGTGTGCATGCCCCAAATCCCTACAGGATGGAGAAATGGAAGAGAAGAGATTGCAATGTGACCATACCTCATCGAAGGGTGCGTTCTCCCTCTCTCTTTGTCTCTCTCAGAAGACCCCAAGTGCACTCTGGCAATTACAAAAATAATGCACAAAGGAGTGAGTTGATTGATCTTAGCAGAAAAGCAACCAAAATATATCTGATGAAAATGTAGCAGAGCAAATGCATGATTTGAACACTGGTATGGGAAGAACTCTAGCAGATCCCAATCAGTTCCCCTTCCTTGGTCAGAATTGTCCTGTTAAATGTTCAGCCTAAGCCTAGCTCTTATGGGCCTTCAGTAAAAGAAAGCAGGTAAAATGCTTCCACTTGGATTTAACCTGTAAACTCACAAGCAAAGGATATTTTCTCTCTCTGGCTAGAAAAACTGTAAGACAGGGAGGTTAGCAGGTGGCACTGAACTCCCACATGGCCAACTACGGTTCAGGTCCTGGACTTGGCAGCTTACTTTCTCAAATTCTATGCCTCTCTCTCTCTTTCTGGTTAAATTTAAAAAATAATAATAGTAAATAAAATCAAATAAGTAATTCTTTTTAAAAAGAAGAGCTATAACAGAGTAATGCTAATGGAACAGATTTATTGTTAATCACAAACACCTCATATAACAGATATGTATATTATTATAAAATATATTGCCATATACTGAGAATATATATTACATATTAATTAATAAATTATACATGTTTATATAATTTGACATTTATTTTTCTGCTTCTTTGTTTAAACAAACTGTAGGCTCCATCATAAGAACCTAAATTTGTTAAAAAATATTCATTAAACGTCAAAGTGTTTCTCTATATATTTAACTGACATCCCTTGGAAAGAATTTTTAACCAATAGGAAAAAATTAAAGTTTATATTGGAGAACATTTTGTTAAGTCTATTTGGCCAGGTTGGTAGGTTTGGATTTTGGCAGTGCTTGTAAATTTTATTTAATTTTACTTCACTTTGAAATTTTGCCGAGTGAATAGGACTAATGGAATAAGAGAATGATTGATTCTAAGAATCTTTTCAAATCTTGCTTAAAATTGGGAGAAAAACAGCAGAGAGTAAGAGTAAATTAAAAGGGAATCATTCATCAGACTAAACAGAATTTTAGAAACAGGTATCGAAAAAGGATATTGACAAGAGAAAAGTATATCATACCTAAAATGCTGTTTTCATTCCTCACAAGTGTGACAGTATTTCTTTTCTACAAGACATAGTCAATCTGTAGATGGACTTTACTAAAAGGAAATTTTAGTAGTAAATATACACATTGGAACTGAAAAAGTGAGATGAGATTCATAGGAATTACCCCACACTCTGACTATGATGAACAGTTTGCATTTTCCAGAATTAGAGGTGACTTCCTCTCTCATTGAACATCTTCATCTCTAGGGTCGGTTACTCAGAAGAGTCAGGGACCCCATAATTTTTCACAAACTGAGCGTGTCTAAGAACTATGTGGTAGACTAGAGAAGGCTCAGCCATGGGAGTGTGAAGACTCATGTAAACAGCCTGAATGACAGATCCAACATAGAATATTATTCTAGTCCATCCTGGTGCTGATAACAGAAATACCGAGTTTGGGTCCTTTAAGAGAATGGAGGTTTATTTAGCTCACAGTTTTGGAGGCTGAGCAGTCCAAGAACATGTTTCTGGCATCTGGAGAGGGTCCGCTAGCTGCAGCACAGCAGGGCGGAGGGCAGAGTATGACTGAGCCGAGTCCAGCACGCCCACGATCATGAGTCTCTGCTCTCACTCCCTCTCCTCATAGGTTCACCAGTGTTTGAGTGTAGACCCCACCCTGATGACCTCATCTATCTCTAGTCATCTTGTAAGTTTCTACCCTCTTAACATCTTCACAATGGCTCACAAATATAATGCATGGATTTTTGAAGGACACATTAAAACCATAGCACAGATGGCCTGGTAAGAACAGAACTCAGGAGAATGGTTCATTTTAATCTGAATTTCCCTATAGACATCTTTGGAACAAGTGTCTCTTTTTTTTCTTTTAAAGAATTATTTTATTGTGACCAGCAGTTAACGTAATGGCTATGTCGCTGAACTCCCATGTAGTCAACTGCGGTTCGAGTCCCAGACCCGGTGGCTTAAACTCACGCCAGGCACATGTGCGTGTGTGCCCAGGATCCTGAGGGAAGAATGGAGGAGAAGGGATTGCGGCATGGCCATCCCCCTGGGGGGGGGGGGGGGCGATTTTTCATTTCTGTCTCTCCATATCTCTCTGTTTCACAGGCGAGCACACGCGCTCTGTAGCACAAACCTCTCCAAAAAAAAGGGGGAGAATTATTTTATTTAATTTTATTTCATATCATTATTATACTTTTTTTTTTAATTTGACCAACGAGAGAGAGAGAGAGGGAGAATGAGAAAGCAAACCACCAGGTCCAGGACTCGAACCATGGTCAGTCATGTGGGAGTCCAGCACCTCAACCACCACATCACCTGCCATCCCCGCATGTCTTTTTGATCCTAGGGAAGCAGTTTCCTGCTATGAGTCAAAGTTAGTCAGAAAAACGAACCTCCAAATACGTGTAGGGTACCTACAATGTGACAGACCACCACAAGTCTTCACTTCCCTTCGGTCACAGGCAACAGAAACTCAGACGCAAACGTGAAGGATAAATCCTTTTTCCAGGAAATTTCCTCTAGTGGATTTGCATGAGATGGGAGCATGATAGCATGGAGGACGCCAAGTAAGAATTTGCCAAAATGAAGCAACCAGCCTGAGTAAAGGTTAAGAACTCATCTCGCTCCAGCTCAACACGCCCTTTTTGGAGCCCCTGCTAGGCAGCAAGCTTTCTAGCACAATTCGAGGCTCCGAGAAGGAGAAAAATGAAAAAACTGAAGAGCAAGGGGAAAGGCAATTTGCTCCAGGAAGTGGAGATTAAATCAGACAGAACACAACCTGCACTCTTTTAATCTTCCAGGGACAGACTATTGCGAAGAGTCCAAGGTGTTTGGCTTGAATAACTTGAATAACCGGCACGGAAATGCTCACTCTACTCCTTTGGCCAGGACTCCTGGGTCCAGACTCCAGCAAAGATCTCCCGGTGCTCACAAAGATCTCCCTAGTCCTCTCAAGGGGCTTAACGAGACCAAGAACAGCTTTCACAGTGCTGTGCCTGGAAACTTCATGGCGAAGACAGGGATCATTTAAATCTGTAATGGGCAAAAGGAGGCATGAAATCAGCCATATTTTCTCAAAACGTTGTTGTAACTTTGGGCTTCGGAGAGGGTATTTGACAATGTAGCTTGTGACATTTATTCGTCAAATTAATTCAGTGTGGCTCAGATATGAGTGCGGCCACATGAATGAAAAATAACCAATAAGCAAGAAGGGAGAGAATGTGTCCTGCAGAGATGAAATAAGTACTAGCTGCTGACAGTGCTGCATAAATCCTAGGAGTGTCAGCTTGCTGCCACCGAAGGAGTCAGGTGTTGGGACTGTGGAACTGCCTGCTGAGTTCCTGCATAGACGTACCTCAAGCACCTGAGACACAGCAACCCAAAAGCAGGTCCATTAATATAAAATTCCAATGTAGGGATCAGCAGGTGGCGTAATGGCTATGTCGCTGGACTCCCACGTAGTCGACCGCGGTTCAAGTCCCAGACCCGGCAGCTTAAACTCACGCCTGGCGCGTGTGCGTGCGTGCCCAAGATCCCGAGAGGAGAATGGAGGAGAAGGGATTGTGGCTTGGCCATACCCCCTGGGGAGTGATTTCTCGCTTTCTGTCTCTCTGTCTCTCTTGGTCTTTCTGGCAAGTGCATGTGCCTTATAGCAAAAACCTCTCAAAAAAATTAAATTGAAAAATAAATAAATAAATAAATAAATAAATAAAATTCCAATGTGGAGTTGGTGACCCAATATCTCTGGGAGCTCAAAGTAAGAGAACTAATGACACTGTGGATGTCAAGAAAAAGACCAAGTTGGGAGCCAGGTTAAAAAGCAAGTGGGAGGGACCCACAGATGACATTACGGTTACGTCGCTGGACTCCCACGTAGCCAACCGCAGTTCAAGTCCTAACCCAGCAGCTTAAACTCCTGCCAGGCGTATGTGCATGTGTGTCCGAAATCCTAAGAGGAGGATGGAGGAGAAGGAAGTGCGGCGTGGCCATCCCCCCTGGGGGGTGATTTCTCACTTTCTGCCTCTCCCTGCCTCTCCGGTGAGCGCACACACACCCTATAGCAAAATCTCTCCCAAAAAAAACAAGTGGGTGGGAGCTGGGAAGGTGACCAGGAGCAGGAAAAGCAGCCCACGCGCAGAGCAGAGCACACGGAAAGGCAAAGGTGGGAGGACCATGGGCGGTTGTGAGGACCCCGAAGAATGTGGTTGGGATTCATGGAGGACAGGCGATGACGTGAGAGAGGAAGCAGCGGTCAGACTATCGAAGGCCCTTACTACGTTGCACTTGTCCCCAGTGGCTGATGGGGAAGTTACTGAAAGACCCAAAGGAGGAGAGGTATGGCGGTATCTGTGTTTCCAAGAGATCCCTCTGGCAGTCTCCTGGAGAATGGATGGGAGGTCTGGAAGAGGAAGCTGAGTTCGAGAAGGACTGGAATGACATTACACGGACAGGGACGAGGCAGTGGCGCCGTGTCACTGCAACTGGACACTCACATGGGACAGTCCCGGGTCCATGTGCTGGGACCTCCCTGAGCAGATGCCCGTGCTCTGGGCTGGCTGAGACAGGAGGTAAAACGTGGCATGAAGACCCCGTCAGGGGTGCTTGTCCCTCACTGTCGCACTGTCATAGAAAAACAAATGAAATGTTTTAAGGACGAGAGAGACGTGGACAGATGGGGGGATAGTACAAAGGCAGACTCCATGGGACATCATGGCAGACACCGGGAGAAAGGAGAAAGGGAGTTAAAGAGAACGCTCAGCTTCTGTGGCCAGCCGGGGGTAACCCGAGTCACGAAGGTCCCACACAGAGGAAACGTAGCAGGCCTTGGGATGGGCAAGTGGCTGAGACCGCGTCCAGATGTGTCGGAGTCCACAGGGTCCTTTTGGAGAGGTCAGAGGGAACTGCAGAGACAGATCCGGAGGGAGCTCAGAAGAAACGTCTCATCAGAAGTGAGGCTTTGGGGGTTGTAAGCATGGTGTGGCTGGCGGTGGGGATACTGAGCACTTCGGAGTGAGGCTGAGGCCCCCCCTCGGAGGCCCCATCACGAGCCAGCCTCACGGGGAGAGACAAGGGTGGGAGGTGGTCTCAGGGGAGAGGAGGTAGGAGCTTCTGGGACCAGGTGACCGAGGCCCGGCTCTGCTGGAAGGAGCCTTTCTGTGACACCACAATTCCTTGGGCACACCTAGGTGTGCTTAGAGGAGCGGCTGCCACGGGGCTCGTGCGAGGGCCACGGCCAGTGCAGAGCCCAGCGTGTAACCCATAGAACCGGAAGGGAAAGCTCGACACTAATGCCCACCGTACAGCATGCAGCGATGCCCACGGGCTTGAGGCTACGGTGCCATCTCGTGATTCACAGTCCCTGTTCACAGATTTGCAGACTAAGTGTATTTATGAGGCCAGTGAGCGGCATGGTGGTTAAGGTGCTAGACTCTCACATGGGCGACCAGGGTTTGAGTCCTGAACCTGGTGGACTGCTTTCTCACTTTCTCTCTCTCTCTGGTGAGCACACAAGCCCTATAGCAAATCTAAAATAATAATTAAAAAATAAAATAAGTCTTTTTAAAAGTGGATTTGTCACCCCTGAATCAATACTGCAGCATATCTATAGCCTTCCCTAGAAAAAGCCGGAGTCCCTGACGTGTGCTCCCCGCGAAGGCCGAGCGAGCCGCCCAGCTGCCGTCCTGTTTCTGTCTCACGCTATAAGCAAGTGTCCTTTCAGTGTGTTAGTGCCCGGTGTTTCGCACGCGTGTGCTTTTTGCTGGTGACTTTGCGGTTGAAGATGGTCCAAGCATAGTGCTGAAGTGCAGTCTTGTATTCCTGAGCGCGGGAAGGCTGTGACATGCCTTACGGAGAAAGCCATGTGTGCAGGAAAAGCTTCTGGGCCTGAGTGACAGCATTGTTAGGGGAGCTCGGCGTTCGTGATCACCCATGTGTGGCCGAGGGCATCTCTGAACAGAGACACAGGCCAGCGCGCCGATCGTTCTGTGAAAGCGCAGCGGCCAGAGGCTCACACAAACCGTCCTTGCATTCCCTTGGGGCAGTGGCTCGTGTTGGCCACGGCATTACGGAAGGTAACTGCCCGAGTAACGGGAGCTGGCAGTGCAGGGGGAAGGCTGGAACGAGCCAAGAGCCACAGGACCCCTGCAAGAAAGCCCTAATTTACTCAAAATGGTTCAAGCACATAAGGTTTGGCTACTGGGGGAGGGGACATTTTTATTTAGGTTCCTCAGTCCAAAAAAAAAAAAATCTCAAGGACCAGTCAGTGGCATGGTGGTTAAGGCAGTTGGATCCCACATGGTGGACTATGAGGTTCAAGTCCCAGACTCAGCGACTTGAAAACCATGCCTGGTGTGTGTGCATGTGTGCCCTCCCAAAATACCAAGAGGAGAATGGAGAAAGGACTGTGGTTTGACCATCCTCCCCGGTGGATGGCTTCTCTCTCTCTCTCTCTCTCTCTCTCTCTCTCTCTCTCTCTCTCTCTGTCTCTATGGCAAGCGTACACATCCTATAGCAAATCGAAGGAGAAATGTTCTCTTTTCTCTTTGACCCCCCTGATTCTCAGTTACAGCCCCATGAACTGAAGGTGGAAGAGCAGATTGTGGAGCCCAGGGCCCTGGCCTACCGCACACCCGCTCTGCCAGCCCGGATAAGCGTGCCCCTCTCTGAATCCTCACACCTCACCTGTGACATACGGCAGGCAGCACAAGAGCTCACGGATCCAGGCACCTCATGGCCCATGACTCTGCACTTGGCCGCCAGGTGTGGCGCTGGGGCCCGTGAGGCCCGTGAGGCCCGTGAGGTGAAGAGGTGTACTACGCGTTCATTCCCTGCAGCTTCCAGAGGAGCCGAGGACAAGGTCATCAGATCATTGACTTACGGATTCTACGACTTACCTCGCCTTCATTTCAACGGTAGGAATAAATCCCAAGTGAAAGCTGTAGCACTGACAGCAAAATAGCCTCCACTGTTCCGAACTTCAAAGACTCAAGTAGAAACCGGGCAAGATAAGAGTCCGATCGTAATTACTCCAAACAAACGGCCTGAGTGTGTGAGGCTGGGCCCAGACGCGGGCCCTCCTGGCCACGCCGAGGACCCTGGTTCTTTTAGGTCTCTCCAGGGGACCCCAGAATATCTTACCAATAACTGCATGCTCCACGGAGCACTTGGCACCGGGCTGGGCGGACATGTGTGACCCAGACATTTCCATGGGAGGCAAGTCCTCCCAGATGGAGCCCTCATTTTAAGAATATGGGCAGGATTAAAATGCAATCCATTGTTCCAAGAACACAGGATGCACGAAATAAATGCTCAAGTTGATGTTCCCTCTGAAGAATGCTTTAACTGTAGAGGATTCATTAATAAACAGAATCTTCTATTTAACAAAAAGTGTCTCTCTTCCAACTACATTGTCCGAAGGTAACCCTAGGTATAGTGGGAAATGTTGGAAAGATTAAGCTCACACAAATAGACACACACATTAAAAAAAAAATTCATCTCATCTCATAGGGCCAGCAAGTGGCATCGTGATTAAGGCACTGGACTCCAACATAGCCAACCGCAGTTCAAGCCCCAGATCCAGTGACTTGAAACTCACGCCAGGCACATGTGCATGTGTGCCCAAAATCCCAAAAGAAGAATGGAGGAGAAAGGGTTGCAGTATGGCCGTCCCCCCCCAGGGGTGATTTCTCAGTTTCTGTTTCTCTGTCTCTCTCTATCTCTATCTCTTTGGCAAGCACATGCATCCTATAGTAAATATCCCTAAAAACAAAAACAAAAACAAAAACAAAAAAAACAAAGAAACCACCTCACTCTATCCTCTATCTTTTTCTTAAACAATGAGAAAATGTCCACAGCTTCATGCAGGCCCATACCTGACTCCTGTGGACACCCAGAGAGGCCACCTTCTCTGTCCAGGTCCACCTACACTTGGGCAGCCTTGTACACATGGGCGCACACACAGCACATCATGACAGCAGTCAAGGCTGTAGCAGACAGACTTACAGAGGAAGCCTTGCAGCCTCAGGTCACGAGTTTGGGGTTCCTGGTCCAGGGACTTTATTTATTTTTATTTATTTATTTATTTATTTATTTTAGAAGTTTTTGCTATAGGGAACGTGTGCTCGCCAGAAAGACAGAGAGACAGAAAGCAAGAAATCACCCCCCAGGGGGGATGGCCACACCGCAATTCCTTCTCCTCCGTTCTCCTCTCAGGATCTTGGGCACGCACGCACATGCTCCCGGTGTGATTTTAAGCCACCAGGTCCAGGACTCAAACCGTGGTTGACCACGTGGGAGTCCAGCGACACAGCCATGATGCCAGCTCCTGGTCCCCTGGTCCAGGGACTTTAGATCCTGAGCCCTCTGAGTGTTCCGGAAGGTGAGCAGCCCTGGACTCCTCAGGCTCTCACCCACGGGGAGGACTGGGCTGAGTAGCAGACATGTACCTCCCTGAGATGCCCCTTCACTTTTCTCCATGTAGGACAACATACCTGTCTTTTTGTGGATTGCCTCAACCCCGTTCCAACTCTAGATGTCTCAGCACACCCAAACGTGTCCCTCCCGGAGTGTGTTGCAGTGTCCGTGACAGACATGTGAATTCATGAACGGGCTGGAAGGCGGGGCGATGGTAAAACACAAAATTCCATGAGGCTGACCCGCAGGAGAAGGCTCCAAGGTCACAGCGGAGACCTCCCTGGTACGCCGGGTGTGCACGGGCCCATGATCCAGGGCTGGCTGAGACAGGCTGGATCGTGGCGTCGAGACCCTACTGCAGGTCCTGTCTCTCTGTCTCTCTCTTTCCTCTTTCACTCATAGAAGAAATACATAAATAAACTTTCAAAAACCTATGAAAACACACTGGGCTGGACTTTCAGGGATGAGAGTGACGTTTCTCCTGCACAGAAGTAGCTGAAGACCTAAAGCAAACCTGAAAGACAGCCGCATCCTCTGATCCTCAGCCGTGAGCCGTAGAAACGCACAACTCTGCTCGGCCTCCATCAGATCACCTGCCTCTGGGAGTCCCAGGGATGGTCTGTGATGAGAGGACCCATGACTGTCTTGACCCCCGGCCAAGGGCCTGGCATCTAGTGATGATCAGTCAATATCTGATGTGTGAATACATGTAATCCACTCTTTTCATCTGAAGAACCTCAGAACCGCGACTCTAGACAAGTGGTTAAATTTCAAAACCCACAAAATAAAACATCCCCATGTCTTTTTATTTATTTATTTATTTATTTTTTTTAGGTTTCTGCCATAGGGCATGTTTGCTCGCCAGAGAGGGACAGAGAAAGACAAAGAGAGGGAAAGTGAAAAATCAACGCCCCGGGGGATGACCATGTCGCAATCCCTTCTCCTCCATTCTCCCCCGTGGAATTTTGGGAACACACACGCATACCTGGCCTGAGTCTCGGGTTGCAGGTCTGACACTCCGACTGTGATGGACCATGTGGGAATCCGGAGCCTTCGTCACCACGCCACCCACTGGCCCTACTGCAAATGTTTTTCACCTTTGGAGGTGCAGTAGACATGTGGTGTGCATTGCTCGCTCAGCTACTCTTCATTACGAGGACTGGATTTCCTTACAGCGCCCCCTCATAGTGAACGTGAGCTCTCCTCTCCTGGCGCCGGGCAGCAGACTGGGCCTGAGCGGCAGCTGCGAGGAAGCTCAGAGGCCTGGCAGGGGTTGCGTGGAGGCCAAGCGAACCCACCACGGCCTCGCGCGGTGCGTCCCCCGTGCACCTACATAACCCACAGCCGTGGCTGGAGCAGCCCAGGTCCCCAGCCCGTCAGGCTAGCTGTCGCCCCATGGCATCTTTCCCACCCTGAACTTCATGGCACTCAGAAATCTGCACAGCAAGCCAAGCGACTGCTGATGCAGAGACTAGAAGACCCTGAGCCCGTGGGAGCAGAGGGACAGTGCGCAGGGGAGATCTTATTGGTTGCTTTGAGGGAGATAAAAGGTACGAAAAGCAGGAGATACTCTTTAATTGATACTGACAGCCTCATAACAGAAGGGAACACCCAAAGTAAAAGCAGTCCTAAAATTACAAACTCGATAAGGGTCTTGTTACGTTAGACAAAAAGAGAGAAGGTCCAAACTGCACACACAGGCCTCCTGGGGCCAGGGCTGCCCAGATGCACCAGTCCGGCCAACCTGGACTGGGATTGCTAACCAACTGCTGCCCCAAGGGTCTTCCCGCTGCTCCGGGCCCTCCTCTGAGCCCCTCAGCCATTCCACTTCCCACCACTAAAATGTGAGGCAGTGCCCCTAAGACCCAGGACACTCGACTATGTAAAATATCATTATTGGGAACCAGCAGAGGGCATAGCAGTTTCATCACTGGACTTCCACCTAGTCGACTGCGGTTCGAGTCCCAGACCCAGTGGCTTAAAACTTACACCAGGTACATGTGCATGCATGCCCAAAATCCCGAGAAGAGAATGGAGGAGAGATTACAAGATAGCCATCCCCCTGGGGGCTGAGTTCTCACTTTCTGTGTCTCTGTCTCTCCAGTGAGTGCAAGTGCCCTATAACAAAAATCTCTGCCCCCCCCCCAAAAAAAATTTACTGACTCTGAGTCTAATTTTTTTGTACTTCTCTTTTCTGGAACAGAAAGAAAGGGAATGAGGAAATACATCAAAATACACACCAGTGATTACACTAAAAACTGAAATTGCGAGTGATTTGTTTTTCTTCTGTACATGTTTACAACCCCACCATTTTCTCCACTAAGCATATATTGTCCTTTCTGGCAAGAGAAGAGACCAGGACTGCTGTTTATTGAAGAGAGAGACCCTTAAAGGGAAATAAATCCTGCCCCCCCCCCCCCCCCGTGCGCTCACACCTATTCATCCCTGTGGCAGTTTACTAAATGCGATAACCAGCAAATTCCATAACTGTGTCTCGGGTGCTATGAACCTAGCATGCAGAATGCCAACTAAGGTACAGCTGACCCATCAAGGAGGTCACAGCTGAGTTGGGTGGTCGGACACACACACACACACACACACATGCACACACACACGCACATACGCACAAATATCACCCTCCCGAGGGGTCTACCCTGGCCACTCGATTCAACCCCCCTGCCCACCTCCACGAGCTCACAGGCGCTCTTCACCCAGCTCTGGTAATCCTGTGTCCACGCCACATAGCCCCTTTGTAACAGCCCTGGAACAGCGGTGCAGGTGCGGTATTTCCAGAGCCCGTGGACACTGTGTACTGTCCTAGGAGAAAGGAGCGGGGGCGGGACCAGCAGTTGGTGTAATGGCTATGTCGCTGGACTCCCACATAGTCGACCGCAGTTCGCGTCCTGGACCCGGTGGCTTAAAACTCACGCCGGGTGCGTGTGCGTGCGTGTCCAAGATCCCAGGAGGAGAATGGAGGAGAAGGGATTGCAGCGTGGCCATCCCCCCTGGGGGGTGATTTCTCACTTTCTGTCTCTCTGTCTCTCTCTGTCTGTCTGGCGAGCGCACGTGCCCTATAGCAAAAAAAAAAAAAAAAAAACCTCTCCAAAAAGAAAAAAAAAAAAAAAAAAAAGGAGCAGGGGTCTGGATGGGTCCCAGAAAGTGCGAAGGTGGAAAGGAGGTGAAGAATGAGGAGGAAGGCGTATTCCAAACCCGGAACATTAATGTACCCGGGCCTCATTTTATTTATTTATTTATTTTTATTGAAAGGTACCTCGGCATCAGAGTAATATTTCACTTCATGTTATAATTTCAGGCATCGAGAAATGTAGTCCCTCAATCCCAGTGGTTACAAGCTAAGCTTCTCAGTCCAAAAGTCAGCTCAGGCTTGAATTCGGGCTCCATGCATGTGCTACTTCTCTGACCTTGGACAAGTTGTTGACACTTCCAAGCCTCAGTTTCCCCACCTATAGAGTGAGGGTGACTGCAGGGCGCACCTAAGGGACACCCGGGGCCTGGAGGGGACCGAGCACCTGAGGAGGAGTGGGAGGGACAGGCTTGGCGAGGTCGCCCGCCCTCTGTGGGCCCCGTCTGCTCCTACACAAGCCCTCTTTGGGGCTGTCCCGTGCACAGCCGTCACCACATCCCTAGCAGACATTCCCAACCTCTGTGCTACGAAAAACGTGCGTCTCAACTAACCCCAACCCCTTCCCTCCCGGAGAGCCTGCCTTTGCTTGGCCAGCCCCTGTTGTCCCACTACAGGTGTGTGACAGTCGCTAGCCGACCAAGCCACGGAACTGAGCCAACTCCCACGTCCAGTGACAAACAGCCTCAGGTCCTAGGGTGGTGGTGAAGACCTCATGCAAACCCCCACCCTTGCTTGACTTGTAGAAAGAATACCCAGGGTGACCAGGCGCCCCTACAGCCATCCAGGACCCTCAGAACAGGCATTTTAATCTAAAAGGGGAAAAGGCCTCTCTGATCATATCAAATCTGCAGGCTGCTTGTAGGGTTGAGGGAGGTGCCAATATTCTTTTCTTTTTTTTCCAGAGACATTTTTGCTATAAGCTGCCTGAGAGACAGAGAGAGACAGAGAGACAGAAAGTGAGAAATCACCCCCCCGGGGGGATGGCCATACCACAATCCCTTCTCCTCTATTCTGCTCTCGAGATCTTGGGCATGCACGCACACGCACCTACCAGGTCCAGGACTTGAACCCCAGTCAACTACATGGGAGTCCAGCAACGTAACCATTACGCCCTCTGCTTGTCCCACCAATACTCTTATAAAGCAGGTTTAAGACAGTGCACGGTGGCGGCAGGGGCGGACGTGGCCACGGCTACTTACAGGCAGCACGTGCCCTGATCCAGGACAGGCTGAGGCTGCGGTGGATCACAGCGTCAGAATCCCGTTAGGGACTCTCTCTCTCTCTCCCTCTCTCTCTCTCTCTTAAGAATGAAAAAACAAAACTTAAAAAGCAAAATAAATAAGGTCCCACGAAGAAGGTAGTAGTCTTTTCTAGAGATTGACTGGACCCTAACATCCAGACCTTGGTGTTTTTGCAAGCAAGGTCTCCCCTCCCCGGCAGGCGTCAGAGAAAGGCACAGAACATGTGTTCCACAGGTTTCTGGGATTTGGTTTTGTCTCTGTGGGACGGCCACGGTCAGCTGTCTTCCTTGTCCCACAGGGAATGGTCGTCCAAGGGGTCCACCCTTGCGCATTAGTGTCTCTGCTGCAGTCCGCACTTTCACGAGACTCACCTCGCGGGTCGTTTATACCCCACAGCGTTCCTGTCAATCACTGGGAAATTCACTTCTGCCCTTTTCCTGCCTGGCCGCCCGCCCTCCTTGGCTGGTTACTATAGTCAGCGCGTCCATTTTACGTCCTCTCAGACAGACAACCCCAAATAATACCCGGGGTCTGAAAGGAGAAGACGCTCTTCGAATTTTCAGGCCGCAGAACTGAATGCACTTAACTCAATTTGGAAGCAAGGCTCCTTGCTAAGCCTCTTGAATATGTCTAAAGTGAAACCAGATCTAGTTTGCTAATTATTAATCGGGAACTAAAGTATAATAAAAATACTATTCTCTGAACCAAAATGTTCCCCAAGCCGACTCTTCATGCCATTTGAATCAAGCCGTTGGGAAATGCTCTGGGGTCACAGGGTTCTTTTGGAGCAGGGTGGGGCATGGTGCGAAAATAATTTTCTTAAGTCTATTTATTTATTTATTCTATATGTTAGAGATTGAAGCAGAGAGACAACACCCCAAATGGGGCCCAGACTCTACAGTTCACCCCAGCCTCGGCCCTGGACCGTGGGCATACCCATGCCCAGGGGACTCTGAGGGCCCTCTGGAGGCAGCCTCCGAACTTCCCCTCTGGGTCAGCCTTGCTGTTCATTGCAGTACCTGATGTCCCATGGTCCCGTCCCCAAAGCCTGCTTTGTCCTGTACAATTATTCTTCTGAAAGAACGTTTCAGATAAAATTCTTACCAACTCAGAAATGAATCAATGATCTCTCACTGTCAGTTAAATAAACTGGTATTTATTCTGACATATCTTTAATCTTCTCTTTTCCACTATCCCACTCCATGTAGCTTTCACACTAGCCATGAGAGTGCTGTGGTTCGGGCAATGATTTGTCTCCCAGAGGCTCGTGTTCCAGCATGTTGGTCCCAGTGTAAAGGCTTTGGGAGGTGGAGAGACGTTGAAGAGGTGGAGCAGAGTAAGAGGCCGCCATCCAATCAGATTAGGAGAGACAAACAGAGGACGTAGAGAATTCTGTTTCCTCTCTTTTTGCATTGCTGTCTACCCCTCAGCTTTATTTTTCGTTTTCATTTATTTATTTATTTTGAGAAATAGGGCCCATGTGCTCCCTGGAGAGACAGAGAGAGAGAGAGAGAGAAAGAGAGAAATCCCCCCCCCCCCCGGAGGGATGACCATGCCACAATCCCTTCTCTTCCATTCTCCTCTTGAGATTTTGGGTGCACACACACACACGTGAGTTTCAAGCCTCCGGGTCCAGGACTTAAACTGCAGCTGGCCATGTGGGAGTTCAGCACCTAAACCACTATACCACCTGCTGGGCCCTGCCTATCAATTTTTATCATCACGTTGTGATGTGGCACCAGAAGCTGGCCCAATGCCACCCTTTGGACTTTCCAGTCACCAGAATCATGAGCCAAAGGGAGACTGGTTCAAGCCAGCAGCATTGCCGGACACCAGGCTGCCTGTGGCTGCAGGCCCTGGCGGCCAGGACCCATCACTCATCCCTGCCCCTATTAGTCTCTGGATTTCAAGTTTGTTTCTTTGGTCTTTAAGACAAACTTGCACCACTCCCTTCCCCATCTGGAGACCAGTTTAAGCCAGCAGCATTGCTGGACACCAGGCTGCCTATAGCTGCAGGCCCTAAGGGCCAGGACCCATTGCTCATCCTTCACCCCTTTCCCACCTGCCTTTGGACTCTCAGAACTTCAGTGTTTTGAACAGCATGTAGCGCACATTGCTCACCAGGCGATTTTTTTCTTTGCTCCTACAGTGAAGCTTATTAGCTCAGGTGGAGGCTTGCCACTCCTTAGAAATAGGGAGGACTTTGGGACACTCAGGACCAGTGACAACAGTGATGGTACTGGTGAGCAACGGGGAGGCAGACCAGAAGAGAGATCGCCAATTTTCTAATCCCGCACACCTTTTAACACTAAGAGATACCTTGAATAAGTTAGGAAGGAATGTATAGATCACTAGATGACTAAGAACAATTGCAGAGGCTCAAGAAATATGAGCAACCAACAAAATGCCTCTCCCCCAATGGAAATCGTCAAGCCTACATCACCCACAGTCAATACAATGGACATCGTGGGTATGTCTGATAAGGAATTCAGAATATTTGTAGTGACCAAACTAACTGAGATAGAAGAGAAAAGAGACAAGGAGCTCCAGGAGATGAGGACGTCCTTTCATGATTTGAAAGAAGAAATAGACACCTTAAAAAAGAACCAGATGGAATTTCTAGGGTTGAAGAATGTGATACAGGAAATCAAAACCTCCCTCGAAAGTATTAGAAGTAGATTAGCTCAGATGGAAGACTGAATTTCGAACATAGAAGACAGAACATCTGACCCAGAGAAAAGTATCAAGACGATAGAGAAAACAACCAAGGAAAGTCAGGATAATGTACAAGGAATACTGGATACCATCAAGAACCCCAACATCCAGATAACTGGTATCCCAGAAAAGGAAGAAAATAATAAGGGCATTGACAACTTATTCCATGAAATCCTGGAAGAAAACTTTTCCAACCTAGAGAGTCATTCAAATATCCAGACCCAAGAAATACATAGGACCTCAAAGAGAATCAACCCAAGAAGATCCTCTCCAAGGCACATCATAACCAGATTGACAAAAACAACAGACAAAGACAAGATAATAAAGTTGGCAAGAGGGAAATGTCAAGTTACTTACAAAGGTCACCCCATCAGGCTAACATCGAATCTCTCGGTGGAAACAACACAGGCAAGGAAAGAATGGGGAAATACAGTCAAAATGTTGAATGAAAAACAATTTCAACCAAGAATACTATACCCAGCGAAATTATCTTTCATATGAGAAAAAAAAGTTTAAAACATTCTTGGATAAACAAAATCTGAAGGAATTTACCAACTCCAGACCAGCTCTTCAAGAGGTTCTGAAGGGAGTGCTAGACCAGGAAAACTAAAAAGTCAGATGGACAATTATAAGAGAACAAAAAGCAACCAAGAAAATGTCTCAGTCAATGATAGCAACAGGTGTGGAAATATCAATAACATTGAATGTCAATGGATTAAATTCTCCAATTAAGAGACGCAGACTGTCCGAATGGATAAAAGAAACAGAAACACTCGATCTGTTGCCTACAAGAAATGCACCTTATGTATAAAGACATACATAGACTAAAAGTGAAGGGCTAGAAAAAGACATTCCATGCAAATGGGAATCATAAAAGGGCTGGAGTTGCGATATTGATTTCAGACAAAATAGGCTTCAATACAAAAACTGTAAGAAGAGACAAAGAAGGGCATTATATTATAGTAAATGGGGTAATCCAGCAAGAAGACATAACACTTATTAATATCTGTGCAGCCAACTCAGGTGCACCTAAATATGTGAAGGAAGGACTGCTGGAGCTAAAAGGAGACATAGGGAGAAATACTATAATTGTTAGAGATCTCAACACCCCATTATCTCCTTTAGACAGATCTAGGCAACAAATAAACAGATACAGGACCTAAATGATACTATAAATCGAATGGGCTTGATAGATATCTATAGAACTGTCCACCCTAAGACCACAAAATATACATTTTTTTCTCACCCCAGCATAGAACCTTTTCAAATATTGACCACATGATAGGACACAAATCAAGCTTTTACAGATTCAAAGGTATAGAAACTATATCCAGCATCTTCTCTGACCATGATGGAATTAAACTCAAGATTAATTTCAAGAAACACAATCGAAAATACACAAACACATGCAAACTAAACAACCTACTTCTGAATGACTTCTTAACTACTGAAGAAATTAAGTCTGAAATTTAAAAAATTATGGAAACAAATTACAATGAGTACACGATTTTCCATAATTTATGGGACATGGCAAAAGCAGTCATAAGAGGGAAATTCATAGCAATTAGTGCACAAAATAAAATGATGGAAAGGTGGTAAATAGACATCATGCCTCACAGAATTGGAAAAACAACAACAACAAAAAAAAAACAACAGGTGAAAAGAAATAATAAAGGTTCAAGCAGAAATAAATGAAATAGAAAATAAATGAACCACACAGAAAATAAATGAAAGCAAAAGCTGAATCTTTGAAAAGATTAACAAGATCCACACACCATTGGCCAGACTGATAAAAAAAGAAGAAAGAATAAAACCAGATAAATCAAATACCTGATGAAATAGGCAACATTACAACAGACACAGTAGAAATACAAAATATCATTAGAGGATACTATAAACAACTATATGCCAACAAACATGAGAACTTGGAGGAGATGGACAAATTCCTGGATGCATATAATCTACCAAGATTGGATCAAGAGGACATAGAAAACCTGAATATATGCATAACAAGCCAGAGATTGAATCAGTAATAAATAACCTGCCGACAAAGAAAAGCCCAGGTCCCAGGCTTCACTTCTGCGTTCTACAAAACTTTTAAGGAAGAATTAATGCTATCCTACTCAAATTATTTCTAAAGATTCAAAAGGAAGGAAACCTTCCAAATTCATTTTGTGAAGGCTCCATCATCCTCATCCCCAAAACAGATAAGGACATGAAAAAAAAGGAAAACTACAGACCAATATCATTGATGAATATAGATGCAAAAATCCTCAACAAGATACTTGCAAATCATATCCAACAACATATAACAAAGATCATTCATCACGACCAGGTAGGCTTTATCCCAGGGATGCAAGGGTGGTTCAACATATACAAGATCATAATTATAATACACCATATTAACAGAAAGAAAGATAAAAACCATATGATCATTTCAATTGATGCAGAGAAAGCATTTGATAAAGCACAACATCCTTTCATGATTAAGATCCTCAGTAAGATTGGTATAGAAGGGTCATTTCTCAACACAATAAAAGCCATCTATGAAAAATCTACAGCTAACATTATACTGAATGGGGAAAAGCCAAAAGCTTTTCCGCTAAAAACTGGTACAAGGCAAGGCTGCCCACTTTCTCCACTGCTTTTTAAAAGAGTACTGGAAGTCTTAGCTATTGCAATCAGAAAAAAAGAACAATATAAAAGGCATTCAAATAGGCAAAGAAGAGTTGAAAATATCTTTATTCACAGATGACATGATGTTATACATAGAAGACCCAAAGGTTTCCATGAAAAAACCTTCTCGAAGTAATAAGTGAATACAGTAAGGTGGCAGGATACAAAATCAGCATCCAAAAATCCATAGCATTTCTATATGTGAACAACAAGTTGAACAAAGCAGAGCTGAAGATAGGAATCCCATTCACCATAGCTACAAAATATGTAAGATACCTAGGGATAAACCTAACTAAGGAAGTCAAAGACCTTTACAAAGAAAACTATGAAAATCTTTTAAAAAAGATATTGATAATGACATTTAAAAAGTAGAAGGAGGGACCAGCAGTTAGCGTAATGGCTATGTCGCTGGACTCCCACGTAGTCGACCGCGGTTCGAGTCCTGGACCCGGTGGCTTAAACTCATGCCGGGCGCGTGTGCGTGCGTGCCCAAGATCCCGAGAGGAGAGTGGAGGAGAAGGGATTGCGGCGTGGCCATCCCCCCTGGGGGGTGATTTCCTGCTTTCTGTCTCTCTGTCTCTGTCTGTCTGGCGAGCGCACGCGCCCTAAAAGCAAAAACCTCTCCAAAAAAAGAAAAAAAAAAAAAGTAGAAGGACATCCCATGCTCCTGGATTGGAAGAATTAACATAATCAAAATGGCAATTCTACCCAAATTAATCTACATATTTAATGTAATTCCAATCAAAGTACCAGAGATATTCTTCACAGATCTAGAAAAGACAATTGTAGACTTTGTCTGGAACCATAAAAGACCCTGTATTGCCAAAGCAATCCTGTGCAACAAGAGTGGAGTGGAAGGCATAACACTCCCTGGTCCCAAGATATACTATAAAACAGTGATCATCAAAACAGCCTGGTACTGGCACAAAAACAGACATGTGGACCAATGGAATAAAATAGAGACCCCAGAAATAAACCCCAAAGCCTACAGCCAACTGTATTTTGACAAAGGATATCAGTCAATCCATTGGGAAAAGGAAAACCTCTTTAGTAAATGGTGCTGGGAAAACTGGGTATCCACCTGCAGAAAGATGAAACTGAACCCCCATCTTTCACCATTAACAAAAGTCAACTAAAAATGGATCAGAGATCTGAACCTAAGACCTCAAACAATAAAACTACTGGTGGAAAATACAGGGGAAACTCTGGGAGACAATGGAGTAGCCAAAGACTTCTTAATAAGACACCCAAAGCCCAGGCAATAATCCCTAAAATAGACAAGTGGGACTATATCAGACTAAGGAGTTTCTGCACAGCAAAGGACACAGTAACAAGTGTGAATCAATGATGCTCAGAATAGGAGAATATTTTTGTAAAATGTGTCCCAGACAAGGGACTGATAACCAGAATACACAGGGAACCCAAGTACCTTATTTGAAAAAAAAATTATTAACTCAATTAAAAGATGGGAAAATGAACTGAACAAAAATCTCTCTAAGGAAGACATACGAACAGCCAAAAAGCATATGAGGAAATGCTCAACATCCCTCATCATAAGGGAGATGCAGATAAAAACCACAGTGAGATACCACCTAACCCCTGTCAGAATGGCAAAGATTAAGAATATAAAACGTGATAAGCGTTGGCGGGGATGTGGTGAAAAGGAACTCTCCTACACTGTTGGTGGGAAAGTAAACTGGTTCAGCCACTGTGGAGAACAATATGGAGGTTCCTTGAAGATTTACAAATAGAACTACCATTTGATCCAGCAACCCCACTTCTGGGTATCTACCCATAGGATAGGAGAATGCTCAGTCGGAAAAGTGCTTGCACATCAGTGTTTATTGCGGCATTATTCATGATTGCTAAGACATGAATCCAACCCAAATGTCCACAAATAGATGAATGGATTGAAAAAGTGTGGCACATATACTCTATAGAATACTATTCAGCCATAAAAAAAAAAAAAAAACAAGACCCTGGCATTTGATAGAAAGTGGTTGGATATGGAGGATCTCTTGCTGAGTGAAGCAAGCCAGGATGTGAAAGAAAGATATTGTATGTATCCACTTAATATATACTGACTCTCCACATTTTATGGTAGAGATAAAAATATTGGAGGGCATAAAAACAGTGAAAATACTTAGCAATGATGAAGACAGTGTAGAACAGGGTGGAAGAAGAGAAGAGTGTGGAGAAGGATAGCAAGAGAATAAAGAGAGGCATGACATTAGTGGGACACAGAAAAGGTTTATTACCTGTTGATGATGACAAGTATAGTATTCTCAACTGGACTTGTCTGAGAAGTATTTCATTTTGGCTGAAGTCATTTTACAAGCAAAAATGGTAAATGAAATAATAATAATAATCTGGAAAAAATGAAAAGCTATTTGATGACAAAATGGGGATTTTTAATGTCTTTGTATTGACTGATACGCATGGTATTCCTTCTGGAAAAAGAAATGTAATACACTGTTAAGTTATATGTGATTCAATGTAACATAAACAAGATTATGATAATAATAAATAAAATAAAAACCTAATCCCTAATATGATAAGGTTGTGAGATGGAGTCTTAAAGAGGTAATTAAATCTTGAGGATGGAGCCTTTAGGAACGTATTAATGCAATAATAAAAGGTCAAGTTCAGCCTCAAAAATAAAAATCATGAGCCAAATAAAGCTCTGGTCATTATAAATTGCCTAGTTTGGGATATTTCTGTTTAGCAACACAATAACGGACGAATTTCCACAGCTACGTTTTATCATTCATGTCTCATACTTTGCCACCGTTATGTTCTGTTCATGAAATCCCTCAGCCTGGGGAGTTTCCCCGTTTCTGGTCCCTAGGTTTAAGCCCCACCCGTTTTGAATCATAGCCTCCTCCCCTGCTTACTGGGTCACCCCCTTGCCATGTGACTCGAAGTGCCCTCCAGCAAATTTTCTGCACTCCTTCCCTGGGATCATATGCTCACACTCAAACCAATCCCAGTCAGTTTTGAGGAGACTCCTCAGTTGTATCACATTCTTGGGAAGAAGCTCTTAGCAGATGAGCAAACTGCCACCATGAGAGAAGAGAATACATACTGGGCCAGCAGATGGCATGGTGGTTAAGGTCCCACATGGCCGACCATGGCTCAGCTCCAGTCCCGGACTTGGTAGCTCGCTTCCTCACTTTTCCTCTCTCTGTCATTATCTGGTGTGTACATGTTCCCTGTGGCACATTTAAAAATAATAATAAACAAAATTAAATGCTAATACTTAAAATAAAAAAGGAGGGGACCAGCAGGTGGTATGGTGGTTGAGGCATTAGACTTCCACATGACATGGTCAACCTTGGTTCGAGTTCCCAACCCGTCAGCTTGAAATTCACACTGGGCACGTGTGAGTGCATGCCCAAAATCCCAAGAGGAGAATGGAGGAGAAGGGATTGCAATGTGGCCATCCCTCTTGAGGGGTGATTTCTCACTTTTTGTCTCTGTCTCTCCAGTGAGTGCATGCACCAAATACCTCTCAATAACAAAAGAGAGAGAGAACATGTTTAAAATGGTCGGGAGGTATGACTTAAGGATATGCCTCAATGACTCTCAGATCTCTATGCAAAGGCCTCAAAGGTGGGAAGAGGGGTGTGACTGCAATGTGACAGCACAGGGAAACATTAGGGGTAACGAGACTGCTCTGTACTCCAATTGCAGTGGTGGTACCAATTCATAAGTGGGTTACAATTTGTAGAATACCAAAAGAATGAAAATACCGGGCCAGCAAATGGAGTAGCAGTTAAGGTGTTGTGCCATAGTTCGAGTCCTGAGCCTGGCAGCTTGTAAAACAACTGGGTACGTCCATGTGTGCACAAATCCCTAGAGGTGAATGGAGAAAAATGGATCGGCCCTCTCCCCTGAGGTGTGATTTCTCATTTTCCCTCTCTCCCTGTCTCTGTCTCTCTCTGGCAAACACACATACCCTATACCAAAGAGAGAGAGAGAGAGAAGAAAAAAGTTAATTTTACTGTATGGTCAATTTAAAAAATAATTAAGTATTCTACCAGAATAGTGAGCTATCCATTAGTGATTAGTCATTATTTTCTTTTTCTGAAAATAGCTGACAGCCAGAGTCCAGTCAATGAATTACCTCTGGCATTGACCCAGCTCCAGGGAGATCAACAATATTCGTTGTGTGTTGGGGAGAGAGGGGAGGTAGCTAGGGGATAGAAAATGTTTTATTTCAAACAATACTGTACAGTTTGAAAACTTCGGCCTTTTGTATACGTAGCACCAGACTTAATTCGCAATTTCCTTTCTCACATGCCTTAAAACAAGACCTTAATACAAATATAGCATACAGATTTTATATATGGCTTTTCTTCACCTGACCGAGGCCTTCATATTTATTGTCATTCATTATTTCTTATCTAATTAGTTTGGTTATTTCCACTAATCCCGGCTGCAGGTGATGTAGGCGATTTGTTTCAGAGCCATAAAACTCTGTGTGTTTTTATCGTTACTAGAGTTTTCCAAAGTATGCAGTGATTCCATCATCGACGACATACTTTATCAAGCTAATCATTCATTTCTCTATTACTAGTGACTTGATGAGCACAGTAACGTTGAGACATGTGAATCATAAATTTTCTAACATGGCATATTTTTTCTCTTGTTTCTTCACATTAACCTAATTTCCATTCTCACCTAATACTATAATGATCCTAATTGAAATCCACAAGGCATAGTTAAAATTCAGACCCAAGTGAGAAAGGATTTAAATGAGTTCTTAATGGAACCCAGAGACCTGCCAAATTTAAAAGCTGCTGAATTCCTAGCAAGGTATAGACTTGCGACGGTGAAAAGGCACAGCCCCAAATCTCAGCAGATCTTACCAAGGCCCATGGTGACCAGGCCGCGTTGTGGGTTTGGGTTTTGCTTCATTTTGTTTTGTTTCACTACAGAGCATACATATAAAGACAAACAAAATGTTAAAAGTTTCCTCTTGGGACCAGCAGTTGACGTAATGGCTAAGTCGCTGGACTCCCATGTAGTTGACCTCAGTTTGAGTCCCAGACCCGGTGGCTTAAACTCAGGCCAGGCATGGGTGCATGCGTGCCCAAGATCCCCAGAGGAGAATGGAGGAGAAGGGATTGCAGCATGGCCACCACCACCCCGGGGGGTGATTTCTTGCTTTCTGTCTCTCTGTCTCTCTCTGTCTTTCTGGCAAGCACATGTGCCCTATAGCAAAAACCTCTCCAAAATAAAAACCAAAAAACTAAAAACTTTGCCTTTTATTTATGTTCTAAAAAGCCCTTTCTTTTAACCAGTTGTGTATACTGTATGCGAGGTCTTCAAAAAGTTTGTGGAAAATGGATCCTGATGAAGCAATCTATGCATTTCAAAAAAAAATTTGCACTACAATAAGCTTGTGTTTAAATTTCATTTTTCTACAAACTTTTAAAAGTCCTCTCACATGTTTTATGGTGTGTCTCTATTTTGTATAATAGCAATTGGGGTATTTAATCAACAGCAAAAATGACTAAAATGTGAGGTTTGGAAAATTCTTAGCAGAGTGTTCATGCTGAATTAACCTCCACGCTGAATCAATGTACTCTCTGCAGATAAAGTCATTGAGCTTTAGAGTCTAAGTCTCCAAAAATGCCTCTGTGAAGGACAACACCGTTGCTTCAGTTCTCTACCTCAGTTAATCTGACACAGGAAAAATTGAATAAGGGTGAGTGTAAAACTAAAAATCGATATGCAAAAAAGGGGAGGAACCACTTTTTCTGATCACAGGCAAGGGGACTTCAAAATGGAAAGATGAAATTAAAATATGAGTTTATTTTAGTGCAAAAATCCTTTAATCCTATGCCTAGATTTTTCATAATGCACATTTTCCATAAACTTTTTGAAGACCCGTCTTATGTCTAAACTTTTACAGCTGCAAAAGAGCTTAACCATTTTCTCTCTCATTTTAGCCTGATCATTTTCTTTCTCTGGAAAGAATTTCAATGGTAAGGTACAAGAATCCTTTCCCATGAAAAACACTGATACCTTTCCAGATTCTTTCACCAATCTTTCACTGAAATATTCTAGATTGAAAGTCTGAGGAGATTCCTGCTGAGAAAGGAACACACGTCTGGAAACTTGAAGACTTGCAGTTTCGCAATATAACATCCATATAATCACCACATACAAATAAGGAGGAACTTTCTTCAGTCAAGACATTAGTTATGGGAAGCACAGTAAAAAACCACAGTCATAAAGCAGAGGTCACAGCTGGGCCTCTTTTCTGGCTCTGCTGTATTGTATAGCTAGCACACCTCTGTATAAGCACATGGGACTGCAGAGCTAGCACATCACTCTGTATGAGTACGTGGGACAGTCTGAACACATGGGACTGACAGTATGCGCACATGGGACTGTATAAGCACGTGGGACTGACTGTATGAACACGTGGGACTGACTATGAACACATGGGACGGACTATGAGCATGTGGGACTATGAGCACATGGGACTGACTATGAGCACGTGGGACGGACTATGAGCATGTGGGACTATGAGCACGTGGGACTGACGGTATGAGCACGTGGGACTGACTATGAGCACGTGGGACTGACTATGAGCACGTGGGACTGACTATGAGCACGTGGGACTGAGTATATGAGCATGTGGGACTGACGGTATGCGCACGTGGGACTGACTATGAACACGTGGGACTGTATGAGCACGTGGGTCTGACTATGAGCACGTGGGACTGACTATGAGCACGTGGGACTGACTATGAGCACGTGGGACTGTATGAACACGTGGGACTGACTATGAACACATGGGACGGACTATGAACACATGGGACTGACTATGAGCATGTGGGACTGACTATGAGCACATGGGACTGACTATGAGCACGTGGGACTGACTATGAGCACGTGGGACTGACTATGAGCACGTGGGACTGTATGAGCACATGGGACCGTATAAGCACACGAGACTGTCTGAGCACATGGCACCCTGTAGCTAGCACGTCACTCTGTACGAGCACGTGTGACTTCACAATCAGCAGTTCAGTACACCAGCCAGGAGGCATTCCTATACCCACCCCTAGAAGAGACCGGAGTGGGCTTAAGGAAAACCAGGCAAGGGAACTAAGGGGAGCCTGCTCTTCAGCTCTCCCCTGCCAGCCGCCTGCGTGTGACTCTGTCGTGGAAATGCCTAAATGACTCCTGCTGGCAGACTCTCATGTTTTCTGAGCCTGCAAAGCCATGGTCTCACTATGACTGACCCATGCTAATGAGGGAAGCCCATTTCAAGCTGCCATGTCCAACGGAGGTGACGGATTTACGCTGATCTACCCATATTCTCCTGGGCTCACGCATGACTGGCTGATGGGGAAAAGACAGAAAATACGACCAAAGAATAGGGCAAAGAGCTGGCCTGCGTGGGGAGTGTACCGAGCCCCATTAGCATGCTCTGAACAGCCGTCCCAGAGGCCTCCACGGCTGAATGTACACAAGGACGAGAATCAAGACGGACAAGGAGCCGGGGACAACACAGACGGACAGGCATTTAACACGGAGAGTACCAAACTGTGTCTTTGAGGAATACTGTGGATATTAACCAAGTAGATCATAAAATACCTTAAAGCATATTCTTTCTTCTGTCAATGGCATGGTCTTTGTTTTCAAAAAATCAAGAACTAGAATAATTACCTAAAAATTTCAGGTAAAACACCCATGAAAACTCCCCAAAAGCCTTTGCCTCAACTGAGAGCAGGTAGTAAATTTTTTCATTCCTAAATTAATAAGGACCCTAAAAATGAACATTTTAAACTACACTGCTAGAGCTGTTATTTCTGCTTTAATGTTTATGTTTCAAGCAAATGAGTCTTTGGTCGTGAATTTTGTTTTGGAATTGCTTCAGCCCTCCGCTGTGTTATCCCAAGCCGGTGTTGTTGAAAGGAAATTCGGAGGTAGTCCACTTCCACCCTGCGTTTCACCGAGTGGAAACGCCCAGATGGCTCTGGCCCGTGCTGAGGGAGGGCAGGAGCCGAACCCAGTGGCCCACTTCCAGGCTAATGTTTAGTGCGCCCTGGCGGGCCAGCTGTGCCGACTGACGGCTTCACTGGCTGACAGGAGACAGTGGAAAGGACAGAGACTTGGCCGGACGGCCTTGAGAACGTCACTCAGTGTCTGAGTCTAACGTCCCAGACAGACCCCTCCACGCCACCCGCTGAAGTAAGGAGTGGGTGGCAGTGTGGCTGAGAGATGCCAGCACCCGCAGGCCAGATTGGAAGTGTCAACTTTATACATCATGTCATACTACGTTAAAAATGGAACAATGCTTCAGAACAGAGACCTCCAACGTGGCCGCCCATAGTGCTTCTGAGAAAACGTGTGTCCAGAGAGCCCAGGCAGACGCACCCCGTTACTCAGAGGCCTTTCCCCACACCCCGCGCTACCTCTGTTCACGTCGGTGGAAGGTCCCCTGGCCTCTGATTCCTCTAGCTGTTCCCCCAGCCCCCAGCAAAGCCTCCTCCCCCTCTTGTCACTCAGATGACTAAGGGTTAGTCCAAGAAAATGGGCCACCAGCGAGAATGGGGAAGTAAGAGTCTCCTCATTGGGCCTCCAGCACAGGCCTCTGGGCAGGGCAAGCTCCTCACAGGGAAACCCTGACAGGAGCTCGGCTCAGGCCACGTGCAGACCCAGAACTCACTCTCCGGTCCCCCCAAGGCTCCACAGCTTCACACCGTGGCCTAGGAAATACCCTTGACCCCGGTTCCTTCTCAGTAGAACCCCTTCTCTTGGTTGGGAAATAGAAAAGTAAAGCAAACAGTACCCCCGCACTCCACTCAAGTCAAAACGCCGTTTCACTCTGTGCAGTGAGGACATACCCCGCCCAAGAGCAGATGGGAGTAGAAGCCCACATGCCAGACGCCAGCACCCCTCCCTCCCTCCACCGCCTGTAAACGGCATTTGCTTTGGCCCAGGCCACAACGGTGGAGAGTACCCACCCTCTCCAAACAGGTAATAAAATCTTATGGGAACCTTAAATTTTACTCTAGCTTCTCAAGCCCCAGCACATCCATTTGGAAGTGGAAAAGAAATTAGTCCAAACCGTTGGGAAAAACAAATGTAGTCTATACCGCTGAGGGAGGGAAAAAATTAATTAATTAATTAAAATAAAATGAACCAACAGAAATCCTCTTATTCCTTCTCCTTTTTAAAATTTTTATCCATTTATTTATTTTTAGTTTACTATCAGGCACATGTGCTCACCAGAAAGAGAGAGAGGGGGAAAATGTGAAATCGCTCCGCATCCCCACCTCCGCCCCGCAGGGAAAATGGCCATGCCACATTTCCTTCTCCTCCATTCTCCTCTCAGGATTTTGGGCACTCATGTACACACGCCCAGCATGTTTTTTCTAGCTGCTGGGTCCAGACTCACACAATGCAGTGGGCCACATGGGACCCAGCCACCTTCACCCTCTTGCTGGCCTCGCTCTCTTGAATTGCAGTCCGTATTTCACATCTCATGAGTGAGCTGCTGTGCATCTCAGCCTGTCTCTCCCAGCAGAGTACAAGCGCTCATCGTATCACTATAAACCAATGAGCAATAACCAACGGGGAAAAGGGACACCGCTTAGGCCAGCAGGGCATTTGGCAGGTGTCCTCCCCTCTCACATGAGCCCACTTGTACTTTCTGAGCCTCTTCTCATTCATGCCCAGACCCATTCAGTGGAAATGTTCTAAGTAAAATTATATAGCATCCTGTTAGGTCAGGAGGCTATTTGTTTGGCAGGAAGAAAAGCCTACCTATCAGTAATGTGATGTTGCAATTTTTCTACATAGAAAGTAGTTCCTCCCCTGAAATGTTCCAACACTAGAGTGAAAGCCCATATGGTTTAACTCAGAGTTGGGAGTCCTATTGGCCTGTCCTATTGGCCCACCAACAGTTGCTGCCGTCAGAGAGGAAGGACAACTGCATTGACTCTGCTGTTATAGGTTGCCCAGGTTTTCTGTCTTGCAGCTCCAAATGAGCAAGAAAATTTAACTCTAAAATTTAGGTTTCATATCCATGGAGATAACCATGGAGCTGGGCCTGGGATCACACCATCTAACGTGATTTGGTTATTATTAGAAGAGCTGAACCCAGCCTATCCATTTACAGAATGATTTGTTTCCCAGTTGGATGCATTGACGATTGTGAACCCAACTATTCTGTCTCAGAAGAGTTACGGTTTAACAAACATTTCCAGTCCTTGAGTTACAGGGACTTCAAAAACTAAATCATGGGAAAATGGAGTCGAAGTACAAATGTAGTCCAGGACAACATTTTTCTGAAATCTATATAAAGATTCTTCATCATCCACATTTTTTGAAGACCCTTCACGTTAAGTACATTCAAATTTCCATAATGCCATCCTTCCTGAGAGCTATAACCATTCTCTCCATCCCAATAGTAGACTCTTTCATCCCTCTCCAACTTTGAGAAAAATTTCTCGCTGGCTACCCTTTGCTAAGTGGGAACGGGACCCCAATTTCCTGGCCCCTGTGGTTGTTATCCACAGTTCCCCTTGGTTTTAGAATTACATATCCACTCGCTGTGCCTCTTCGGCTCCAGCTATGTTATTAAACTATTATTACCTAACAATACTCCCATTAATCACCATGACAGATGGGAACCAGCCGTGGTCATGTTCTCTGAACTCAACGTCAAACAGTCCCGATGCTAACGGAGATGACGCCAGCCACGAATTAGCTCTAAAAGCTTCTGTTTATCCCCCAGCCCCTTTGGTATTACTCTTCATTGCAATGCCTTTGTTACAAGTCCCCATGCTTCTATATGGAGCAACTCCTTAAGGGATTCTGGGAAAGGGTTTTCTGTTGACAGACACCATATAATGAAGATAAACGATGGACAAGTCCACAGGCTTAGAACCGTTATTCCCCAAGCAGCGTATTTCCAGATACAAGGAGTATCTCTACTAGCTTAAGCAGAGAACGCAGCTAACCTGGAAAAATGTCTCTATTTAACCTCCTTTCCCTGACGAGGGAAAAGAAGTGATGGTAAACAAAAGAAGTAAGTCACCTGTGAGGTAACAGGCCCTGGACGATGCCTTGGAAGTGTTGAGGGTGAATGAACAGTCCCTTTACAAAAGAGCTTTGTTCGGGCTGAATGATGAATGGGGTGTGGTTCTTGCTTTCCCTGAATTACAGCTTGGGGTAAGAGTCCCACATAACAGTCAATGTCTTCTCCGAAAAGATGCATTTTTTTTTTATAAGTTTTTTTTTTTTTTTTTTTTTTTTTTTTTGCTATAGGGCGCGTGTGCTCACTCGAAAGACAGAGAGAGACAGAGAGACAGAAAGTGAGAAATCACCCCCCAGGAGGGTTGGTCACACCGCAATCCCTTCTCCTCCATTCTCCTCTCGGGATCTTGGGCACACATGCACACGCACCAGGCATGAGTTTAAGTCACCAGGTGCAGGACTCGAACTGCGGTCAACTACATAGGAGTCCAGTGACATAGCCATTAGACTAACTGCTGGTCCCAAAAGATGCAATTTTTTTTAAAGCTCAGTCATGCAATAGTGTCCTCTTAGTTGGAAACTGTGTGATAGCCTACCTCTTAAGAAGCCATTGGAGGGACCAGCAGTTGGCGCAATGGCTATGTCTCTGGACTCCCATGTAGTCAACCGCAGTTCTAGTCCCAGACCTGGTGGCTTAAACTCACACCAGGTGCATGTGCGTGCGTGCCCAAGATCCCAAGAGGAGAATGGAGGAGAAGGGATTGCATCTTGGGCATCCCCCCAGGGGGTTATTTCTCACTTTCTGTCTTTCTGTCTCTCTCTGTCTTTCTGACTAGCGCACACGCCCTATAGCAAACACCCCCCCCCCCCAAAAAAAAGAAGCTATTGGATATGCAACTCCACAAGACTAACAGATTATTTCCATATAATGAAGAGTTCTATTCCCAAAGTGGAGGGCAACTAACAAAACTTTTTTTGCAGCTCCCATGTAAGGATGCTAAAATTGGGACCAGCAGTTGGCATAATGGCTATGTCACTGGACTCCCATGTAGTTGACTGCAGTTCAAGTCCTGGACCCGGTGGCTTAAACTCACGCTAGGCGCATGTGCATGCGTGCCCAAGATCCTGAGAGGAGAATGGAGAAGAAGGGATTGTGGTGAGGCCATCCCCCCGGGGGGTGATTTCTCACGTCCTGTCTCTCTGTCTTTGTTTATCTTTCTGGAGAGCGCATGCACCCTATAGCAAAAACCTCTCTAAAAAAAGAAAGAAAGAAAGAAGGATGCTAAAATCACTTCAAAAGACATTTTCTCACAGGCTTGTTGAATGAGGCTGCTTTACTTCGCTGACACCATGCAGAGATAAGAAGAGAAAATGTAAAGGAGAATGCTCTGCGTGGCTGCTACTCCTGCCACAGACCTCACTCCCGATCATGGCCATGGATTGATGCAGTCACTGGGAACAAAGCCAAGCAGAGCTTCAAGGTCCAATCCAGTAGCCGCTGGCCTCAAGTGATGCTCTAAGATTCAAATTCAGGAAAAGTCAGTGAAACGTACACGGCAGTCTCTTAGTTCCAGGAGCCACGTGTCAAGTGTTTGGAAAGGACACGCGGCTAGAGGGCGGCGAGCACACGGCATCGAGCAGACAGGGCACTTTCTTCAGCTCTACTGGGCAGCGCTCCGGACTTCGCTCATTTATCCATGCAGCAAGTACTGTCGGATGTAACGATCACCAAGACAAACGTGCGCTCCGGGAATTCAGTCTACACGTGGCAGGTGGGACATAAGCGATTCAGTAAGCAAACAAGATCGTTTACCTTGCATTCATTCTTGCCAAAAAAAATGCAATCAGGTGACGGTAAACCATGACTGCTGGTCACTAAAGCCATCTCCAAGGAGCTAGGACACAAGCAGAGCCTCAAATGACAAGAAAGAGGCTGCCGTGAACATTCAGGGACAGAGCATGTCAGTCAGCGCCCAGCCAACGTGCTCAGGCACTTGGATATGGAGGGCAGGAGGAAGGCAGGGAGGCCAACTTGGAGAGAAACACCATCAAATCCATCAGCATAAACCAAGGGGCCAACACAGCACAGCAGGGCCTTGTCAGTCACAAAGGAGAGAAACGTTCCATTGTTGTTCCTTTTTTTTTTTTTTTTTTGGAGAGGTTTTTGCTATAGGGCACGTGCGCTCGCCAGAAACACAGAGAGAGACAGAGAGACAGAAAGCGAGAAATCACCCCCAGGGGGGATGCCCACACCACAATCCCTTCTCCTCCATTCTCCTCTCGGGATCTTGTGCATGCACGCACGCACATGTACCCGGTATGAGTTTAAGCCACCAGGTCCGGGACTCGAACCATGGTTGACTACATGGGAGTTCAGCGATATAGCCATTATGCTAACTGCTGAGCCCCAATTGACGTTCTTTAAGGAACTGAGTGTAACAGTCCTTTACAATATCCAGTTTGGAGAACATATGCTTTGAAATAACTCCTGTTGCTGTCTTACCAAAAGCAGTTGACGTCAGAAGCATGGCCTGGATTGGTGGTAGCTGCTGCTTAGCAATAATCAGTCCTTGCCTTGACTCGGCATTTACTCTGAGAGGCATCAGAATTCTACAAGCATCGCACGACTTCCTTCAAGACTTCTTAGGGGCTATTAAGTGTACGTCATGGAGGGATGAGTAACTTAGAAAACAAACCAACTCATTCGATAAAAGATAGTAAATAACCATACACCAACAGCTCAGAGTTGAGACTGCACGACTCGCCAGACCACCCAAGAAGTCATGGAGTCACCTTTATCAGAGAAAAAGCATTCACCTGCTTGGGGAAGTAATAGACTAAAAATAAACTCGAAGAAGTACTCTTCAAAAAGTTTGTGGGAATGCGTATTTATGAAAAACCATGTGGGACCAGCAGATGGCATAATGGTTATGTTGCTGGACTCCCACCTAGTTGACCACGGTTCAAGTCCGGGACCCTGCAGCTTAAAACTCACTCTGGGTGCATGTGGATGTGTGTCCAAGATCCAGAGAGGAGAGTGGAGGAGAGGTTCTATGTACAGGTTCTTCATCATCCATATGTAGTGTGGCCATCTTCTCTGGAGGGGTGACTTCTGATACTCTCTGTCTCTCCAGAGAGTGCATGTCCTATGGCAAAAATAAAATAAAATAAAATAAACCTCTCTTTAAAAAAAAAAAAAAGAAAGAAAGAAAGAAAGAAAGAAAGAAAGAAAGAAAGAAAGAAAGAAGCAAGCTATTCATGCAGGTCAAAATTTTTTGCACCAAAATATGTTAACATGTTTTTTGGTTTTTTTGGTTTTTCTGGGTTTTTTGGAGAGGTTTTTGCTATAGCGTGCGTGCGCTCACCAGACAGACAGAGAGAGACAGAGAGACAGAAAGCAAGAAATCACCCCCCCCCCCAGGGGGGGTGGCCACACTGCAATCCCTTCTCCTCCATTCTCCTCTCAGGATCTTGGGCACACATGCACACGGCCCGGTGTGAGTTTCAAGCCACCAGGTCTGGGACGTGAACCACGGTCAACTACATGGGAGTCCAGCGACACAACCATTACACTAACTGCTGGTCCCAACATGTTTTAAAGTGTCTGAGCAGGATCTAGTTTCAGACACTAAGAAGAATAAGATATCAGTCGGACAAGAGCCCCTACCAGAGCAATGTGAACTCTGCTAAAATTGAAGCAAGAACAAACATCAAATGTATGAAGAAACTTGGGTGAAAGCGTGGTGAAATTGTTGATGCTTTATAAAAGTTTACAAGGAAAATATCCCCAAAGAAATGAGCAGTTTCCAAAGAGATCATTCGCTTTAAGAAGGGACTAGACAGCCGTCGAACATGATGCCTACCGCAACAGCCTAGTCACTCGATTTGAAAGGAAAACCATCTTGTTCCTGCTCTCACTGAAGTGGACCAACAACCGCAGAAACACTAGCCAACAGCATAGATATCGCAGTAGGCTCAGTTTACACAATTTTGACATAAAAATTAAACAAACTTCCTGCTTGAGGGGTGCCAACGCCGCTGCGCCCAGATCAGCTGCAGCCAAGAGCAGGACTTTCCACGGAAGTGCAACAGGTGGGACTGCCAGGCTGCAGCACCTCTTCTAAGAGCTGAAGCAGGAGATGGCGCTGGCTTCAGCAGGCCCATCCCGAAGACAAGGCACAGCGGAGCAGTGGGGAACAAGGGCCATGACAACGGCGTTTGCTCAAGGCATTGTATTCGTGGCTTTCCAGAGGGCCAAAGACAACTACTCACTCGAAGCGTGTTTGGAGAAAGGCAGCTGAAGCTTTGGAAGAAAACACCCAGGGACGCCCAGACTGTCCTTCTCCAGCGTCATGTTCCTGCTCACTGCCCCCTCATCAAACAGGGCCACCGTGGAGAGTTCTGATGGCAGTCCTTCAGACAGCCCCCTTACAGGCCTGATTTGGCTTCTACCGACTTTCTTCTGTTTCCTAATTTTAAAAAAGAAAAAAATATTCTTTAAAGGGGTCTGGATCATGGCACATCAATAAAGCACAACGTTCTGTGAGATCAACCTTGTTCTCATTTATATACCGGCTACTTCTTCTTCAAGAATTTTGTACAAAACTCTGGAGCTTACAATGACGGGAGTCGAAAGTAAATAAGAAATGCTTTTTCTACTTTAAGAAAGCTTGTTCTAATTAGGTGGCTCCTTTTTATGTCCAGATACTAAGTTGGAGAAGGTTCCGGGTTCATGTCCTGAGACCTCTGTGCATTCCCCCCTCGGCATCCTGAGTACGGAGGATCAGGGCTGACAGGAGCTGAGCTTGGCAGGAAAGCCAGGATGCGTTTTTCTACACAAACATGTGTCATGACTTCCCTGATGACCACAGCATCAAGGTCCTCTTGGGGATACTCTCTTTCTCTCTCTCTCTCTCTCTCTCTCTCTCTCTCTCTCTCTCTCTCTCTCTCCCACACACACTCTGTCTCTCTCATTCATGAAATAAACAAACAAACAAAAAGACCTTTTCTCTAAAGGGCACATTCTTCTGTTAATAATGTAAAAACAAAACAAAAACAACAGCAACCAAAAGCTCCATTCACATGGTTAAATTCCCAAGACCTTCCACTCTTTAGGGGTGGGCTAAGTGGCTGATGTCACTTACAAAAGTGACTTGAACTTGATGAAGCTTCTGTTGAGAAACATATGAAAAGGTTTCTATTTTGGGACCAGTAGTTAGCGTAATGGCTATGTCACTGGACTCCCATGTAGTCGACCGCGGTTCAAGTCCTGGACCCAGTAGCTTAAACCCACGCCGGGCATGTGTGCATGTGTGCCCAAGATCCCGAAAGGAGAATGGAGGAGAAGGGATTGCGGCGTGGCCATCCTCTCGCTTTCTATCTCTCTGTCTCTGTCTCTCTGGCGAGCGCACACGCCCTATAGCAAAAACCTCTCCAAAAAAAAAAAAAAAAAAAAAGGTTTCTATTTTTATTTTGATCTTTTAATTACACGTTTCCATGAACTTCTTTGAAGTCCACTTGTACGGACTCATGATGGCAGGAGACCTGACAATTTCCTCGTTTGGGTTAAGGAAACTGAGGCTACATGTAAAATTATTTTCTGCTTTTTTCTTATCTAGATGAATTCTTCTTTCTCTAGAATTCTTTAATTTAGTTTTACTTATTAATTTTTTAAATTTGACCAGAAAGAGAGAGAGTGGGAAAGTGAGGAAACAAGCTCCCAGGCCCAAGATGCAAACCACAGTTGGCCATGTGTGAGTCAAGCACCTTAACCATCACGCTACCCGCCAGACCTGTATTAATAATCGTTAACATAAGGCCAAGTTGGGTTTATTCATAAACTAAGCAAGTCCACCCGCGCATTAGATTTCGAATTGATTGCCCAAACTCCTATGGGAGAGTGCACTGTCCGCTTACCTTTGCTGTGAGTCTGTCAGCTGGAGCAGCACTGTCACGGTCATGTGTGGACACAGAGGCTCCAGACAAAGTGCCCTGAGGATGCAGGTCAGTGTGAGATCACAGAGCAGGAGCCAGAGAGACTGCTGATGTCCCACGGCATCTTGAGGGACAGAAGATTCACCATGGACCATCAGAAGATAGATGGAGGCAAAGGTGACCCATAAAATCTTCCTTTCTCGCTTTCTGTCTCTCTCTCTATTTCTGGTGAGCACACACAACCTATAACAAAAAAAAAAAACAAAAAACAAAAAAAAAACACCTCTCTAAAAACAAAAACAAAAAAAGGGACCAGCAGTTGGTGTAATGGCTATGTTGCTGGACTCCCATGTAGTCGACCGCAGTTTGAGTCCCAGACCTGGTGGCTTAAACTCAAACCAGGCGCGTGTGCGTGCGTGCCCAAGATCCCGAGAGGAAAATGGAGGAGAAGGGATTGCGGTGTGGTCATCCCCCCTGGGGGAGTGATTTCTCGCTTTCTGTCTCTCTGTCTCTCTCTTTCTGGCGAGCACACGTGCTCTATAACAAAACAAAACAAAACAAAACAAAAACAAACAAACAAACAAAAACAAAAATCTTCTTCCTAAGATTTACAGACAGGCCTCAGGCACCATTAATCTTGGTTTTTGCCATGACTGGAAGAAAAAACACACACACACAACACAAGTTAGTTTCTTCCTTATTCTCTTTTCTCCTTTCGTCTCGACCTAGTGTCTCACAAAATCGGACCTCAGTGCTTTTTCATTTCCTTGTCTACAGAAGGACTAATTAGACTATTTCAACACAGAGACTCCATTACTAGTCAACTTTTACCACATTTATTATATTGGATATTTCTTCTTCAAGGATTTTGTACAAAACTCTCAAGTTTAAAATTACAAGACTCTAAAGTAAATAAGTACTTTTTCTACTTTTAAGAAAGCTTGTTTTAATTAGGTGGTTCATTTTTATGTCCAGATGCTAAGTTGGAAAGGTTTTTGTTTTGTATTTTTTTTTTAATTTTTTTTTTTTTTTTTTTTTTTTTTTGCCCACTATAAGAATAGGATGTGCCAGAAAATACAAGTTCTGATTTTCTGGAATGTTTCCAATGTCATATTCTCTGTAGTGTTTGTTACCTGAATGCCTGTGGAGAGTGAGCTGAAAGGACTCACGGGAACACTAAATAGCAAGACCTAAAGGTCAGGAGTTCTGACACTCCCACTGGCTACATGGCTAGGCCTGGCCCTGCAGTAAGACAAGTATGCCTCAAGGCTTCTGGTCTCCCTTATCAAGAAGGGAGAAGGGAGAAGGTGAGAGTGACCACTGGCAGGTCATTAGAGTGTGAGTAATGCACAAACACTGTGCGAGGTCTTTAGAGTGGTTGACAAGAAAACGAACACCTCAAGATTAATTCACTCTTCCTACCCATCTCTTTGGGAACTATATTGGGTTGTCAGAAAGGTCATAACATTTTTTTCTATGCAAAAATGTGTCATGACCTTTCCGACAACCCCCAATAGGTAATCTCTTCTAGACAAGATCTGGAGGACCTAAAACATGATCTAAGTAAGAAATCATATAGATTACAGTTGAAAATTTGAAGTATTGCGTACCAAGTATCTCTAGGGAAGGACACAGGGCATAGGAACCACACTGAATTCCTATCAGGGCTGGGTTTTCGACTGAGTATGACTGTCTGCTGACTGAGAACAGACTTGGGGTTGAATCAACACCTCAGCATAAACCATGGGCATGTGTATTTTAACAGACCCAAAGGCTGAGTTGCCAGGGACACCAGATCTCAAAGATTAGATCTAGGGACTAGTAAGTGGCATAGTGGTTATGGTACTGGACTTCCACATGGCCGATTGAGGTTTGAGTCCTGGACCTGGCAGTTTGAAACTTATACCAGACACATATGCGTGCATGCCCAAAATCCTGAGAGGAGAATGGAAGAGAAGGGTTGTGGCATGGCCATCCCTCCTCAGGCTGACTTCTTACTTTCTGTCCCTGTATCTCTCTGGCGAGCGCATGTACTCTATAGCAAAAACCTCTCTAAAAATAAAAAATTTGATCTAAATAGATCATCCTCACAGACTTAGAACAAAAACAGAATATCCTACATGGACAATCAAGCTTCTAACATACTGAAAGTAACACCATTGGGAGTCTTGAACTAGTGATGTGACTATAAAATCCCCTACCGTAGGTAAACTTTATTTACCATCACTCATTATTAGGGCCAGCAAGTGACATAATGGTTAAGGCAATCGATTCCCACATGGCGACCACAGTTCAATTTGGGGAAACAGCAGCTTGAAACTCACACTAGACACCAATGCTTGCAAGCCCAAAATCCCAGGAAGAGAACTGAGAAGAAAGAATTGGGTGTGGCCATCCCTTCTGGGGGGTGATTTCTCACCTTCCCTTTCACTGTCTCCCTCTACCTCCCTCAGATGAGCACAGGTGCCCTTTGGCAAAAACCTAAAAAACAAACAAACAACAACAACTAAAGATGAGCACAGAATGCATCTTGCACTAAGTACAGTAAAAATTGCCCCTTTTTTGCAAAGATCATCTAGTGTTACTAAATCCTAAATTAAAATGTATGAGCACGTTGAGCGACTATCGTACTAATAAATCTTCCACCAAACGCTTCACCAAAACCATTCTGGTCCCAAGCTCTAAAACCTTGATGTCTGGACAAAGAAATGAAATCTTTTCCACTCCCAGGCTTAACATTTTCTGTGGAGGATGTGGTCTAGGACGTTGTCAACCCCACCTCTTGCTGGAACACACATTTCTGCTGCATCCAGAGAGCTGTCAACAGGTTGCCCACGTTGCCCTCTCCTGCCTGGACTGCTGATCCTTGTGGTATTTTGCAATAACTCATAAATAACTTGCCTCTCCATTATCTCTGCTCTAAAAAATAAACTACATTTTTCCTTTTGTTTCGGAAAAAAAAATAAAAGTTTTTCAAAATAACATAGTTACCAGATCAAAGAAGCCTGATCATGTACACAAGTCCAAGAAAGCCACTCCTCGCTGACTCAGAGTCATGAATGAACAGCCTTTGTGAGTTCCCTTTTCAATGGATACAACAGAACACAGTGTAGAGAGGTCTCTTTGCTTAAGTCTCTGTGGGCATGTATGTTCGTGTGTGCATGTGTGCGTGTGCATAAAAAAGGAGATGATGGCTAAATGCATAAGCCTTATAAGATAACAACACACAGGATTTTTTGACTACTGTGTAGATCATATGTATGTTGAAGGAGAAGACACAGAGAGAGATTCTAGAGGCAGAGAAAGTCAAGCATCAGCTGGGCTCCCCCGACTTTTATACTCCCTCCATAACTCAGCTGCCTGTTTTATTTACCCTTGAGAGACTCTAGCACCAAGGATAAATGAAGGGAAGTAGAATGAGGACCTGGATTAGAAAGAGTCAAGACTGAAATCTCTCAAAAAATGAGAGGAAGGGATGGCAATGGTACAGTAGTAACTCAACACCAAGAAGGCCCCGGGTTCGTGTCCTGAGGCCTCCCTGTGCACACACTGGGTACATGCACTTGAACGTGCTGTACCTGAGCAGAGGGCATCTGCAAACACGGGTCCAGGAGCTGGCTGAAATTTTGGAATTCATCTTCATGGAGATGGTGCTGTTTGAAGTCAGTTGGATAAGATTAGGGCAGAAGCTGGCTTGACTTGTCATGGTAACTATCATAATTCCTGGTACGTGTTAAACATTTGTTAAATATTTAAGATGTAAATATAATCCGAAGGGAGGAATTGAGCAGAGAATGGATATTGAGGAAGGCTTAGATTTACAGAGAAAGGCCAATAAGAAAAGAGGGGGAGGATGGGCCAGCAGGTGGCATGGTGGTTAAAACACTGAATTCCCATAGGGCTGACCATGGTTTGAGTCCCAGACCCAACAGCTCGAAAATCATGCTGGGCACGTTTGTGTGCGTGCCCAAAATTCTGAGAGGAGAGTGGAAGAGAAGAGAATGTGATAGAGCAAATCTTAAGGAGCAGATGTTATTCAATGAATATTTATTAACACCTCCTAATGCCAATACTATTCTGTGTGTTGGAGATACGGCTGGCAGAAACAAAGTGAACAAGAGCCTAGCCCCTAGGGGCTCACTTTCTAGACAGTAGTTAGCAGTACCCAATGCCTCTGCTTCTGGAGATGTGAGAGGATAAGAATAAGCCAAGGGAACCAGCAGTTAGCATAATGGCTATGTCGCTGGACTCCCATGTAGTCGACCGCGGTTCGCGTCCCGGACCCGGTGGCTTAAAACTCACGCCGGGGGACCAGCAGTTAGCGTAATGGCTATGTCGCTGGACTCCCACGTAGTCGACCGTGGTTCGAGTCCCGGACCCAGTGGCTTAAACTCACACCGGGCGCGTGTGCGTGCGTGCCCAAGATCCCGAGAGGAGAATGGAGGAGAAGGGATTGCGGCGTGGCCATCCCCCCTGGGGGGGTGATTTCTCGCTTTCTATCTCTCTGTCTCTCTCTGTCTGTCTGGCGAGCGCACGCGCCCTGTAGCAAAAACCTCTCCAAAAAAAGAAAAAAAAAAAAAAAAAAACTCACGCCGGGCGTGTGTGCATGCATGCCCAAGATCCCGAGCGGAGAATGGAGGAGAAGGGATTGCAGCGTGACCATCCCCCCGGGGGGTGATTTCTCGCTTTCTGTCTCTATGTCTCTCTCTGTCTGTCTGGCGAGCGCAAGCGCCCTATAGTGAAAACCTCTAAAAAAAAGAATAAGCCAAGAGCTGCTGTATCTGGCAATTAGAGCATCTTCAATGGTCCCTCTTCAGTAGCCTTCAAAGAGTAGCTTGGTGGAGTGGAGGTGATGCAAGTCACATTTTTGTAGAGGTCTGTTTCTTTCCATATGCTCTTAAAGGCAGAAAACACCTGTCTGCGGCTGCACTCACACAGTACCTGGCAACACTGGCTGAATGTGCATATGTATTCGTGACAAGGGACCAGGGAACAAGTGTCTGGTGATGAAAGCATGGCCCAGGATCAATTTTAAATTAAGTAAATTCATTCATTGACTACCTGTGTGTTAAATAAAGCAGAAAGATGGGACATTACCTTGCAACTTATGTTGGTCAGGATTTAGTTAAAAAAAAAAATTCATTTATTTCTGTCAGGGTCTTAAGAATGAAGTAATATCACTGTGAACGATATGCAAAAAGAATTATTACAGGGACTGAGCTCATGCAGCTGAAGAACTGGTAAGGAGAGGAATACACTCAGAAAAACAGAATTAAAAAATCACTTGCACATCCGTATTTATTGCAGCAGTATTCACAATTGCTAAGACATGGAATCAGTCCAAATGTCCAAGAACAGATGAATGGGTTAAAAAAGTGTGGCACATGTACTCTATGGAAGACTACTCAGACATTAAAAAAAAAATGATACCCTGGCATTTGATAGAGAGCAGATGACATGGAAGATTTAATGCTGAGTGTAGCAAGTCAGACTATGAAAGAGAGGCATTGTATGTCCCCACTTAATATATACCAAAGGTTCTGCACTCTATGACAAAACTGAAAGATTGGAAGCATGGAGAGCAGCTGTGGATACTAGAGACTGTGTGGAAGGAGGGTGGGCAATGGGTGGTAGGGTGAGAGGGAGAGAATCAAGGGGGGGACATTGAACAGACTCAAACATGTGAAACTCTGTTGAACATGACGTGTGTGGCAATGTTTGTGACTAGACTTACATATGCTGGGAAGATTCATTTTTGTATGCTGTACAATGATTAAATGTAAAAATCATAATAATAGAAGAGAACAAATAAATGAAAGAATGTGATATAAGACCATAGCTCCTGTATGTCTGCTGCAGGCCTAAAGTTGTTTAAGTTGGAGGACTGGAAGGAAGAGAAAAGGTGGGAGATCCAAACACATGTACTGGAAACTGTACCTGCCCTCACCAGCCTCAGTGGGCATGCGCAGGAAGTGTCGGCACCCTTCAGGGAACCAAAGGCAATCTGATACAAACCAGGGCAGTGAGACCCCAGCACTCCTGGGTCAGCCAGGCAGCCAGCAGAGTGCAATCCCACCAGCCTTCAGAGTGCAATCCCTGCTGCTCTGCTTGCTTCTTCCCAACACCATGCAGATTTCTCTTGTTGTGAGCCCTAACCTCAATTTCATCCAAAACCATAAGGTAAATAAATGCTGGGAAACTTAGATCCAGCTCAGTTGACACAGGACCGAGTCGCTGCAGCCCTCCCTTGTCCCCACAGCTCTAACAACATTTCACTTACCATCGAAAAGAAGAACAAAGCCATGCCTCTCCCTAACATGGCACAACTATGACTCTCCTCTAGCCAGAAACACTGCCCTCTCCCCCCAAATCCCTTTATCCATGTCGATGAGGTGCATCCTTCTAGTTGAGTCACACTCCAGATACCCGATCTCAACTTCTGGGATATAAGGTTAGATGGTAGGAAATGGAAGGGGGAAAGGAAAGTGTGTGTGTGTGTGTGTGTGTGTGTGTGTGTGTGTGTGTGTATGCTTCTGTCAAAACAGAAAATACTCATAATATTACAACCCTTTTCACTGCAACTCATCACGTGGTCTTGGCCGATACTTGAATTTCCACATTCCCTTTGCTCTCAGCAGGCACCTCGCTCAAACATACTCCTCCCAGCCTTCAGTGCGCAGTAGCCACCCTCCCCCATGGCACCGCAAGCCTCCCCCCTTCCCACACCGTTGCTTGTTCTTTCTCTGGTACGAGGGGGCCAGGTGGCAGCTTCCAACTCCAGTTTCTTGAAACCACTGCGGTGTGCCCCGATGGAAGTCCTCCTCCCTTGTGAACTAAATCTACGCCAGCTGAACCCAAAGTGGCTGGGACAGAAATCAAAGACTTCGCTATAGAAGCCCAGGGTTAGTCGCGATTCTGATGCTGGCTCTGGCAGTACGTTGCTAAAACTGGAACAGTGCAGAGAAGAGCTGCGTGGCCCCTGCTCAAGGAGGACAGACAAATTGAGTGGCATCCCATTCTTTATTCTTTAGTCCACAGGTACGAGCTACAGTTAGCTAGGAGGAAGTTCAGGTGTTCACGCATAGCAGGGGCACTGTAGGTGGCAACACACAGGACATATTTCACAAAGCTAGAAGAGGAGAGATTGAATTTTCTCTCACAAAGAAATGGTATGTGTCCAAGGTGATCATCATGCTAATTACATTACACTGATATGATCATTACTCCATGTGCATGTGTATTGTTATATCGAAATACCACATAGTACCCCATAAATAGGGGGTTGTAGGGACCAGCAGTTAGCATAATGGCTACGTCACTGGACTCCCATGTAGTCGACCACAGCTCGAGTCCCAGACCCGGTGGCTTAAACTCACGCCGGGCACGTGTGCGTGCGTGCCCAAGATCCCGAGAGGAGAATGGAGGAGAAGGGATTGTGGCGTGGCCATCCCCCCTGGGGGTGATTTCTCACTTTCTGTCTCTCTGTCTCTCTCTGTCTTTCTGGCGAGTGCACACACCCTATAGCAAAAACCTCTCCAAAAACAGAAAAAAAAAAAAAAAAAAGTCATGACGTATTTTGGTAAGGGCAGTATGTCATAGTTACCCACGTTGGGTTGTGACTTCTCTGACAACCCAGTATGTACAGCTATGATGTCAATTACAGGACACAGTGGATGGAGCCACTCCCGTTGTTCGCCCCTTGAGCTCTTGGATGCATGACTCCTGACTAGGGGAGAGGAAACGCCGTGTCAGTAGCTGCTAGTTTGGAGCGTACACTATTCTAAGTCCCCTAAGCAATGCTGTCCTCAGCTGGCCGGTCCCAGAAGTGAATCCCAGGCGGCCATTCCAGCTTTCCAACTGGCCAGCTGCTTTGAGGTGCTGGGAGCCGGCTAGGACCCCTGAACAGCATGAGCGAACCACTGCCACACTCCATTGGCCACAGTGGGTCCACTGTGTGCATGGAATACCAGGATGAGGACTAAGGCGTTCTGAAGTCCACGGCTGGTGGATTTGGCAGAAGGAAAGGCAAATCTGTACCTAGAGTAAGTGCGTGTTCCAGTGAGAAAGAGGGCTGCCCTTCCCACAGTGGGAAGTGTCCAATGTCACTAACCTGCTGACAGTGGCTGGCTGAGCCCCTGGGAATGCAGGCTGGGTGCCGGCCTCTGCTGGCAGGTCAGGGGATTAGCAGCAGCAGCTGCAGTGCCCTTGGTGCAGGAAAGTTGGGGCTGCTGAGACCACACAGAACCACTGGCTTTGCTGATGCGACCATCTTGTCCCCGAGTCCCCTAAGCAAGGACAAAGTCTGGGAAGAGTAACCCTGAGTCCCCTAAGCAAGGACAAAGGCTGGGGAGAGTAACAGGTTGATTTCCAGAGGACCAATCATCTTGCCCACTGGAATACTCGGAACTTCCATGCTGGGGTCACTCTTCGCGGAACATTCAAATGAGACACAGATATGTTCATATTCTGCCATTCGGAGAAGTCCATACACATCTCTCTTCCCCGCACTTCCGTGTCACCAGGTTACAGGCGAGTCCTTACCAAGCCTGTGAGAACACAGCCAAACACTGGCCCTCGTCTGGAAGGCAGTACAGCCAGGCCAGAAGAGCAGCCATGCACAGTAGCCATCAGCCCAGTGGAAGCTCTCCCCTCAACACTGTCCCTCAAGGCCACCCGGGAGTGGGGCTACAGTGCTGTCACCAACCACATCCAGATGATGCCAGCCTATTGTACAAAACCCTCTGAAAACTAGGCCTGAATTTCCTAGCCAGTTTAAACAGAAAGAAAAATTTCATGACTAGCTATAAAATGGCTTGCCAAATAAATGGGAAGTTTCAAAAGACAAACCCAAGGCTCAGCTTCAGGAATGACTCCCAAAGCCATGACACAGAAACAGGCCACCAAGAAAGCTGCTGCCCCTGCCATGACCAAGATGCTGTCAAATTAGGCAGCTAATGACCTGGGAGCCATTACTCTAGCTGCTGAGAATGCCACCCCTGCCACCCACACCAGCAGCGTGGTCGTCCGTCTTCTGCCTCTCAGTACCCATGAAGTCAGAAACAAGGTGCTGAGGCCTCCGCTTTGTACAGCTATGGCTCTACAAAGACGTCCATGCCTCCATGGTGTTGCTCGCCATAGGAGACCAGAACTGTGAGTCTGGTCTCACGATACTTCATGTACTTCCATTTCCTCAATCTCATACTTTTAATTCATTGAACCCAAATCATATCTAGGACTCTAGCAGTAAGGTAATGTGGGGAATGTATTTTTTTAACCTCCTAAATTTTTCTAGAACAGGAAGAAATCCATGAAAAAAATTGGAGCAGGCACTAAGGAAGACAATGAGTTCTACCACCCAAAGGAAGTCATTTCAAAGCAAGGTTTTCTCTCTTTAGAAGCAATTCAAATATGTCTACGGACAAAGAAGAAGGACTCAGGCAGAGGGAGAGCTGACACACAAAAGGAAGGAAAAACGTGGGGCTGGCAGGTAGCATGGTGCTGGACTCCCACATGGCCAATCATGGTTCGAGTCCCAGACCTGGTGGCTTGAAAACCACAATAAGTGCATTCTCAGGAGGAGAATGAAGGAGCAGGGACTGCAGGGTGGTCATCCCCCAGAGGTGATTTCTCACTTTCCTTCTCTCTGTATGTCTCTGGTGAGCACATGTGCCACGTGGGGAGAAATAAAAACATTTTTTAAAAAAGGACAAGTGGTTGAGCAAAATCATAAGATGGAAAGAATGGGATTGGGTCAACACACAGGTGGAAAGTCAAGTCTTATAAAATAAAGGAAAGGAACGTGTGCCTTCAAAACAACAAAGGATGCACGGAAATGTTTAGGTAAAACAGAGAGGAGTTCATTGGAAGACCTCAATGTCTTCAGTGAAGAAGGAGGCACGTGAGCGGTGAGATTCGGAGCATTTTATACGCGGGGGAAGATTTGGAGCGCTGGGAAGTGAACTGAGAGTTAATTACAGAGAAGTGAAAAGAATAAGCCCCAAGAGCTTAGGTAATATGTGCATTATGTGTGGACTCAAGTATTTTATATATATATATATATGTGTGTGTGTGTGTGTGTGTGTGTGTGTGTGTACACACACACACATAATATATATGTATATAGGCTTTATCTCCCATCCCATCTGATAAGGCTTAACAGATGATGCAATGGTCTGAATAGCCCCCCAAATTCACGTATTGAAACTTCATCACAGACGTGATAGGATTCAGAGCCAAGGGCCTTTAGAGGTGATTAAGTCATGAGGGCAGAGCTCTTCTGGATGGGATTATATCCCTTATAAAAGGGCTTGAGAGAGTCGGTTGCCTCTCTTCCATTTGTCCACCATGTGAGGACACAGCATGTGTCGTTTTTACTCTCTTGGTCCCTTCCATCATGTGAGGATGCAGCAAGAAGGTCCTTGCCAGGTACCAAATGCTGGTGCCTTGATCTAGGACTTCCAAGCCTCCAGAACTGTAAGAGATCATTTTCTGTTCTTCATAAATTACCCAGTCTCAGGCATTTGTTATAGCAGCACAAAGAGACTAAGACAGATGTCTACACCAAAGGTGGCTGTATCCCAACCTTGCTGTCCTCCTGGATTCCTCTCCACACCTTTCTCTTGCCCCAGGTATAGTGCATTTTAAAACAAATGAGAAACCTTTGATCCAAGCTCCAAAGCTCTCATTATTAAACTTCAGCCATCAACAGCATCCATTTTGAAGGCATTCTAGAGCCTACAATACCTTCTTGGGGCCAACACACTTAAAGTAAGAGACTGTAAACTTGGTACTTTCCATAAAATCTCAATAGAGACAGCAGTTTGAAAATGTATTTTCTTAATTCAATAAACCAATAGATAGTTCTTGGATGCACGCTCTCTAGGATATAGAAGGAATATAAACAGGCCTAATGGCAGCATCCTACTTTGGGGGAAGTTGGCTCACTCTGTAGATAAGAATAATATGTAATCTCTATCCACTGCTATGTAAGAAGGTAGACTCAAGAGGAATATAAGACCTGCCGTAGTTTGGATGCCCCTCCCCCTCCACCAAATTCATGTGTTGGGTCTTGGTTGTCTTATAAAGGTATGAAGTGAAAACTTAATTCCTTCATGATGTCCCTGGGTGAGGCCTTTGAGTGTGATGAGGACAGAGGGGCAGAGTCCCTATGAGTGAGTTTATAAGGAGAGAAATAAGAGCAAAGGAGGCAGAAAGGTATGGACAGCCACTCGGTTTAAGAGCCCCTCCTTTGCTGTGTTGTAACCTGACTCGCTGCGGCCTCTGGACCTTGGGCCTCCAAACCATGAGCTGAATAAGCTCTTATTTCTTTATAAATCCCCCAGTCTCAGGTATTTTCTGTTAACAACATAATGAATGATTAAGACCAGATTTAGCGGCCAACAGGTGGTGTGGCAGTTAAGGTGCTGGACTCCTGCATGGCTGACCAGGGTTCAAGTTCCAGACCTGGTGGCTTACTTTCTCTCTCTCTCTCCCTGTCTCTCTCTGGGGAGCACACATGCCCTACAGCAAATTTTAAAATAATAATAAAAAAATAGATAAAATTAAATAGGTAATTCTAAAAAAAGAAAAAATAAATAAAACAGATCTCCAGATCTAGTGGGAACTTGAATAAGAAAAATAAGAAAGCACAATTTAAAAATAGTAAGTCAACAATTTGATCCTATCAAAATAAAAGAATGTTGTTGATAAAGTCAACAGATGATAAATTGGAAGGAAAACAGTGATAAGACTAATTACAGATGAACAGGGCATACCAAGGCCAGGGGAGTGATAACAAGGACACACAGAGGACTGTGACAGGGACCACGCGGTGCTCGCCACACCACTCCATCTCCAGGCACACAGGAGAAGTGCGTTTCCAGCCTTGCTTGGTCATGACCATGTGATTGGTTCAGGGTAACGGTGTGAGCAAAAGGGATATGCAATAAGAACGACGTTTGGGGCACCAGCAGTTGGCATAATGGGTATGTCACTGGACTCCCATGTAGTCGACCACAGTTCGAGTCCCACACCCGGTGGTTTAAACTCACGCCAGGTGTATGTGCGTGCATGCCCAAGATCCCAAAAGGAGAATGAAGGAGAAGGGATTGCAGTGTGGCCATCCCCCCTGGGGGGTGATTTCTCGCTTTCTGTCTCTCTGTCTCTCTCTGGCTTTCTAGCAAGCGCACACGCCCTATAGCAAAAACCTCTCCAAAAAAAAAAAAAAAAAAAATGACATTTGATCCCTGGTCCCTGTTCTGGCTTCTGTTTGAGAATCTAGCACAGCAGGCCATAGCACACAATTTTCTGAGGATCTAAGCCACGCCTTGACTTAGAAACATCCTTAGTGGCACGACCCTCCTAGCCTCGCTTCCTCTGGATGTGCAGTTGGGCTATGGGTGAGGTGCAGGGCCAGGAAGAACCTGGAATCTGCAGCCCCACATAAAAAAAATGTTCCTGGAGGCCTGCCCTACCGCAGAGCTGTGTGCGATCAGGAACAATTCTGTGAGTAAGCATCCACTGAGGCTAGTCAATACATTATACTTTTTTTCTACCTTGACTAGATAAGATATTGATATGCAATGTGAGATACTGACGTTTAAAAATAAAAACATATGAAAGAAGTGAAATGTGTGGTCAGGCGGGAGACAGGAAGACAACTGACAGGAGAGGCTGAAGGGGTGGCTCTTGTGACTGGGCTAGCTCCTGCCTGAGCAGCCCCGGAGTAGACCACACGCTTAGCGAATGCGTGACTGAAGGAAGGGGCTGGAGACAGAAACCCTGGAACGTGTGTCCACTGTTCTTGATGGAGTTTGGCAAGAGATTACAAGAAATAAATGAACTCAAGGAGGAACTGCCTGGTTTGCAAACAGATATTCCAGAAATGCAGGTGGAGGTACAAAGTTTCCTCAGTCCTCTTCGAGGTGGAGAAGGCTTTTGAGCGATGAAACTCAAAGAAACACAGGGCCAAGGGCAGCCTGAGAGTATGGAGCTTTGTAAGACGTTTCAGTCAAAAACAAAGAGAGAAATAAAGGGGGGAGGAAGAAAAGACAGAGAGAGAGAAAGGGAGGGAAAGAGGAAGGAAGATGGGAGGAAGCCAAGAAGGGAGGCTGGGACCAGCAGTTAGCATAATGGCTATGTCACTGGACTCCCAAGTAGTCGACCGCGGTTCGTGTCCCAGACCCGGTGGCTTAAAACTCACGCCAGGCGCGTGTGCGTGCGTGCCCAAGATCCCGAGAGAAGAATGGAGGAGAAGGGATTGCGGCGTGACCATCCCCCCTGGGGGGTGATTTCTCGCTTTCTGTCTCTCTGTCTCTCTCTGTCTGTCTGGCGAGCACACGCGCCCTATAGCAAAAATCTCTCCAAAAAAAAAAAAAAGAAGGGAGCCTGAAACTCAGCAAAAATCAGTGGATTAAGAGTGCGACCTTCCCCTATGTCTTCCAGCTGGTGGCAAGGTGGTCACCATTAAGTTGAGGGAGATGCGTTATGACTGAGAGACAAGTAAATTAAGCACATTTGAAAATCATGTCTCAACAAGAACTTAGGTATGGCTCCGTAGAACTGACTGGAAGTAAATAGAAGCTTATTACGTATGTAATAGGTACTGGGATGGAGGTGAGAGGTATCTAAAAATGATAAATGCTAGGCACAATTGATTTTATTCATTTTTTCTTTCAGGTCTGTATGCTTGCCAGAGAGGGGGAAAGAGAGAATCACCATTTGGGGTGAGCCAAGCCACCCACCATCCCTTCTCCTCCAATCTCCTCTCGGGCTTTTGGGCACACATGAACATGTGCCTGGCATGTTTCTCAAGCTGCCGGGTCCAGGACTTGAACCACATGGTCATCCATGTGGGATCCAGCCACCTTAACTTCCATGCCATGTGCTGGTCCTTATGTAAAGTTATTAACCTAATATGTTCATGGATTCTATTATCCAGAGCACCAATTCTTTATTTCACCCATTTGAAAGGCTAAGAAATGGCTGAGGGGTTGGACAAGGGTGCAGCAGTAGAAGGCAATGCTCTGTCTGCTGGCCCCTATGGGAAGGTTCCTGGTTCACGTCTGAAGACCTCCCTGACAAGCTGACTGAGGCTGGCAGTGAATGTGGCATCAAGAACCTGTTGAGAGTCCTCTCTCTCTCTTTCTTTCTCTCTCTCTCTCTCATAGAGGGAATACATTTTTAAAACTAATTGAAATGTCTTCTTCTATGCAGAGAATTAATAAACTATCAGTGTTGGGACTGGCAGGTGGTGTGGCAGTTAAGGGCGCTAGATTCCCACATGGCCAGTCGTGGTTCAAGTTCCGGACCTGGTGGCTTGGTGTCTCTTTCTATCTCTCTCCCCCTCCCTGGCCAAATATAAATAAATAAAGTTAAATAAAATAATTCTTTTTTAAAAAATAAAATGAATAAACTATCAGTGCACACTTACCCATTCTCTCCCCCTCCCCCTAGGACAAGGATGGGGCCTCTCTATCCCCTACTAGAATTAGTATATTTTAAATAGACACATGCATGCTATACTCCAGATTAGTAGTAGTAGCATATTGTGAGAAAACTAGCAGTCAGTATCTGACCGAGGACCTCATCACCGTGTCTACCATCGCATTGTGTGAAAGCAGACAGTGAGAACCAAACACTGGCCAACAACAAACGTTTGCAAATTAAACCTTCCAGGACCTGTGCCTGTCATAGCTACTGGAAAGGGGATGGAGAAGAGATGAGAGACAGGTTCAATCCACTGGTTCACCCAGGATAAAGGAGACACTTTCCAATGAGTGGAGCCTGAAGAATCAAGATAGGAGTTAGCATGAAACAGTATATGCAGAAATTACTGGTCGTCTGATACGGTCAACTAGGTTCTGAAGATGTAAACAGTACAGCAAGGTGAGCAAGCCTCCATGTCCTCCAAATCTAAGAACCAGTGACACGTGGGTCGATGCCCGAGAGCCTACAGCAGGACCCTTTCTGGTGGACAAACTAAAATCTCTGATGGGCTCGTAGAGAAGGTAATGCTCAGAATCTTTATTGGTCAAGTCACTAAGTCATTCTTAGCCCTGCTGATGCCTTAAACCAGCGCCTCTAATAGAAATCTATACCTCTAGCCAGCCTCAGAGGCACAGCCGGAAGCATGCTGAACTGTAGGGCTGGAAGCCACATGGCTGACCGCGGGTTTGGATACATAGTCAATCTGAAACATGACCAGTGTGTACACATGTACCCAGGATCCTGAGGGAAAGGGATTGCAGCATGAAGAAACCCTGTCAAGGGTGTGTGTGTCCCTCTCACACGTACACGCACTCTCTATCATCAAAAGATAAACTTTAAAAAAAAAAGAAATATAACATAAGCGTTAAATGTAACTTTAAATTTCCTAGTGCCATATGTAAAAAAGTAAAAAGACATGGAAAAAAATTAATTTAAGTAACATTTTTTTAAAATTTAACCCAATATATCCAAAGTACTATACGATCATTTCAACATGTAAGCAACATAAAAACTATTCATGGATATTGAATGTTCTATTTTTCCGACCTCCCAGCTCTCACTGGCTGTGACCCTCTAGGGTATAGGGAAAAAAAAAAAAAAAGCCCCAAAAGAATTGGGAGCTTTTAAGAAGCAGAGATTGGAATGTATATGTTAAATGCTTCTCAGAAAACATATTTTCAACAGTTGAGTGGTTTTAGTCAAATGTTGACTAACATGAGTCAATGTATACATCCAAATCAAAGCAATTAAATAAAATTAAAGCAAAGTAGTGCATGCCGTATGATCCCATTTACATAAAGAACAAACACAAGCTGTTAGCAACAAGAGTAGTTATGCTCAGGGGAAGGAGGTATGTCCTGAAGGAGGCACAGACAGGCTCCTGGAAGTTGGTGATTGTTATTGTTTGGACAACGGTTTGTCCCCAGAAGTTTCTTTTTGAAATTCGGTCTTCGAGAGAAGTGACTGGATGTCCTCCAAACGTTCACGTGTTGGGATTTGTACTGTAGAGCTGTAAAGCCAAAACTTGATCCCTTCATTTTGTCCCAGGGTGGGGGCTTTGAGTGTGACAAAGCCATGTGGGGACCCCATGACTGAGCTCTGGTGTATGTGTAAGGGGAGGAAACCAGGTAGGCAGAGGCCTGCGTGGGTGCTGACCTTGCTCCGGTCTGCTTGAAGCTTGGTCTTCCACCAATTTGTGTTCTAGACCTTCCGGCCAGCAGTACTGTAACTCGAAAGCCTCTCTTTTTTTTAAAGTTTGTACCATAGGATTCAGATACTCACCAAAGAAAGACAAAGAGAAACAGTGAGAGGGAAAGTGAGAAGTCAGAGGGAATGGCCACGCTGCAATCCCTTCTCCTCCATTATCCTCCTGGGATTTGGGGGCGTGTGCACACACACAAGCCCAATGTGATTTTCAAGCTGCTATGTCCAAGACTCAACCTATGGTTGGCCATGTGGGAGTCCAGCACCTTAACCACTATGCCACCTGCTGGCACCCAGACTAAGTGATATTCTATATCCTATTCAGGTGCTGGTTATGTAAGTGAATTCAGAGTCTTAAATTTTCCCACTTATTTCCCTTGAGGAAAACACACATACACACAGAAAGAATACTTGTCCACAGCACTCACAATTTTGTGTAAAGAATTTTCTTTGGATATGCCCCTACATGTACACAAAGAAATTATTTAGAGGGGCCAGCAAGTGTCGTAGTGGTAAAGATGACTGGATGCACACGGCTGACCATACAGTTCAAGCCCTGGACCTGGCAGTTTGAAAAACACTGTGTGTGTGTGTGTGTGTGTGTGTGTGTGTGTGTGTGTATGCCCCAAATTCTGAGAAGATGTAAGAGAAGGAATCATGGCATGGTTATCCCCTCTAGCCGGGGAGGGGGGTAATGACTTTTCATTTTCTCTCTCTCCTTCTCTGTCTCTCTGCATAATCACATATGCCCTATACGAAACTAAAATAAGTAAGTAAATTATTGGGCCAACTAAATCAGTAACTCTGGGGACAGGCTCAGCAGCATTGGTCTGACAAGCCCTCTAGGCAATTCTGGTGCACACTAAAGTTTGTGACTCGCTGATCCAGGCCATGGTAACCACATAACTCACTGGGTTTCTGAACCAAAGCAACTTTACTTACCCCTCCTTGATGCCAACTAAATAGGTCTCTTCTCTGGTTTTCATGTATCATCAGTCATTCTCCTGCAACAAATAATCGATAGTCAAAAACAAGCAGAGCACAAATTATAGAAGTTCTATTTCTTTTGGCACATGCAGATAACTTTCCCATTTGTATCGGTAATTTTTTTCAGACTTACCCAATTAAAAAAAAAAAAAGTACTGTTTTCCATTTTATTTTTAGTAATAAGCAAAGTAATTAAGTCCTTTCTAGTTCCTGGAGCAATCCAACTTTTCAGAGAACTCGAAAATGAACAAAGAAAATTTAGTTCATGGCATGGACATAGGGGAATCAACTTACAACAATTAAGTCCTGGGCAGGTCACAGTATATAACCAGATTTGGGAGGATTAAACGCATTATCGTGCTTCTTTTCTCCAACTATCCATGTCATTTTCCATAGTCACTTTCTCTCCGCTGTGGTGCAGAAAGGACAGCGTGGATCCATGAAGATGCCGTGTAAACCTCTCCCTAAGAGACACTCTCTAGATCGGAGGTTGCCGGCTGGTGCCCAGGAGCTGGATTAGGCCTGCAGATATGTCTCGTTGACCTGTCGGCTGCTCTGTTCTTAACACTCGCCAACATTTCAAACGTGGGAGGTTTCCCCATAAAGATCCAAAATTCTGGCTTTTGTCCAGCCAGCGTCACTAGATCTGCTTTCTTTTGTGACAGCAGCTGCCCACCCAGAAGGGCACCGACCCTCAGGCCACCTGATCCCTGCTGACCACACTTCACTCTACCTAGCGTCTGTGGCTTCTGCCCTATACCCTCCCAAAGGGCTTCCAGGTTAGGAGAGTGTTGCCTGTCCCTTTATACCAAAGAGATGTCAAGAAAAAATGTCATTCTCCAGGCGAGGCCTGCCAAACCTGCTTTTTTTTTAATTCTTTTTTTTTTTTTTTTTGGAGAGGTTTTTGCTATAGGGGCGCATGAGCTTGCCAGAAAGACAGAGAGACAGAGAAACAAAAAGCAAGAAATCGCCCCCCAGGGGCGATGGCCACACCACAATCCCTTCTCCATTCTTCTCTGGGGATCTCGGGCACGCACGCACAAATGCCCAGCGTGAGTTTAAGCCACCGGGTCTGGGACTCGAACCGCGGCCGAATACATGGGAGTTCAGTGACATAGCCATTACACTAACTGCTGGTCCCCAAACCTGCTTTCCTGAGGCAATTTCTACTCTTTGTGGAAGGCTTGCACATGGGCCTGAGCCCCTGGCTCCCCTCATCTGCCTGTTCTCCCCCTCCCTCCCAGCCTGTCATCTGCTCTTTTGCTATTGAACAATGTAGGTTTATTTTATTTATTTATTTTTTTGGAGAGGTTTTTGCTATAGGGCGCGTGCGCTCACCAGACAGACAGAGAGAGACAGAGAGACAGAAAGCGAGAAATCACCCCCCAGGGGGGATGGCCATGCCACAATCCCTTCTCCTCCATTCTCCTCTCAGGATCTTGGGCATGCACGCACACGCCGCCCGGCATGAGTTTTAAGCCACCGGGTCCGGGACGCAAACCGCGGTCAACTACATGGGAGTCCAGCAACATAGCCATTACGCTAACTGCTGGTCCCCTTACTGGGATTTTTTTTAAAAGACACCAACCCATAATGTTTGACAGCTCCAGTTACACAATGATGCACTCAAGAAAAAAAAAAAAAAAAAAAAAAAAAAAAAAAAAAAAAAAAAAAAAAAAAACTGCCCTTGGCTGATAAGTGATATAGTGATTAAGGTGCTGGATTCCCACATGGCTGACTGTGGTTCGAGTCCTAGGCCCAGCAGCTTGAAAATCATAACAAATAAATACACAAATAAATGTTTAGAAAAGAAAAGGAAGGGAGAGACCAGCAGTTAACATAATGGCTATGTCACTGGACTCCCATGTAGTCAACCATGGTTCAAGTCCCGGACCCCGGCGGCTTAAACACGCCGGGCACGTGTGCGTGTGTGTCCAAGATCATGAGAGGAGAATGGAGGAGAAGGGATTGCGGCATGGCCATCCCCCCAGGGGGTGATTTCTCGCTTTCTGTCTCTCTGTCTCTTTCTGTCTGTCTGGCGAGCGCACGCACCCTATAGCAAAAATCCTCTCCAAAAAAAAGAAAGGAAAAAAAAAAAGAAAAGAAAAGGAAGGGAGAGGGAAACCACTGCAACGATGGAGTCCAGAGATTCAGAGCAATAGAAAAGACCTCAAGGAAAAACGAGGCCCCCGAATCCACCATCACACAAGAGCAGCAATGCGGAGTAGCCGGAGCAGGGCTCCGAGGCTGCCCTCCCCACCCCGCCCCTTCCCAGAGGTCTTTCATCACCAGCTCCACCCTGGGCCAGCGGAGAAGTGAATGGAAAATGTGCAATGAGGGAGGAGGGAGATGGCCCCAGACGTGACATTCTATCTACACTGGAGGTGGGGAGGAGACCAGTGGCAGGAAAAGAAGGCGAGTCCTCATGGCCATCACGCTGCAAGGGCCGCCCTCCCACGTGGTCATTCACACACCGTCACCCCCAGCCCCATATTCATCACTTCCATACACAGACACAGTACAATACACGCACGTACACGGAAGGCGTACTCAGATAGAACTTCTCTACAGAAATTCCAACACATGGACATCTTTCTCAAGTCTGGGCTCAGAGAACGGTCCCTGGGAATCCCCTGCGTGCTGTCCCTTCCTTCCCACATGGCTCCTGGCTTCCCCATCACCAGGTACAATGGCACCGCTTAGCAATGGCTGAAGGTCATTGATGCTAACACTATCTGCCCTTTCCAAAATGTCCCTGCATTTTTATTTCATTAAGTTCTGGAATCTTCAGGCAGGCTCACGCTGCGTCGCTCCTGGTGTACCTAGAAACATCTGAACCGGCTGTGCGCATTCCCCTACGCCCATGCGAATCTCTAGGCCCCATCAGTCCCCTTTCCAGGGTACAAAGAACAGGCTCACGGTGGACACGGATGCCGGCGTTTCAGCCCCCGGGGAAGTGGGCCAAACTTCAGCCCTCTTCCCCTCCTTTTCCTTTCCCTTTGTTCTACATCTCCTTCCTTCCTTCCTCCCTTCCTTCCTTCCTCCCTCCCTCCCTCCCTCCCTCCCTCCCTCCCTTCCTTCCTTCCTTCCTTCCTTCCTTCCTTCTTTCCCTCCTTTCCTCCTTCTTTCTCTCTCTTTCTCTTTATTTCTTCTTTCTCTCTCTTCTTTATTTCTTTCTTTGCCAGTTGACTAAATATTGTCAGGGAGAAGAGCAGAGATCTTGAGCGCTAATCTCCAAAAAACAACAAAAAGGAAAAATAGGGCCAGCCGCGTGGTTTGGGGGTCGAGGGAGCTGGATCCCATGTGGCTGACCGTACAATCCAAGTCCCAGACTTGGCGACTTGAGAAGCATGCCAGGCACGCGTCCACTGTGCCCAAAATCCCAACAGGAGAGAGAGAGGGAAGAGAAGGGATTGCAGTATGACCGTGACCCATGGGAGGTGCTTCCTCCCTCTGTGTCTGTCTCTCTGTCTCTCTCTGGCAAGTGCAAGGCAAACCAAGAAAAAAAAAAAAAAAAAAAAAAAAAAAAACAAGAACAAAAATAGCCACAAACTTACCTTTAAAAAAAAAAGAAAGAAAAATAACTCTTTGCGTGTCTTTCTCCCAACTCAAGTGCCTGACTCATCTAGCCTTCGGCAACCTTCTGAAAGGACTATGGCAGAAACAAAAAATGTTTTCTTAATCAACTGATGTGTACATCACATGATTTCTTTACAATTTATGTTCAATCATTAGCTATATTTTAAAACATAAGTTCAAATACCTCAAATTCCTTGCTCATTGACTGCAAGTTATCAATCATTTCTTGAATTAACAACAGCTTTTTAAAATGCTGACCCAAAAAAAAAGGCTGATCCATCTTTAGAAGGATCCGTAAAGTAACAAAATAAATAAAAAAGCAAAATCAGAAGTTATGATAGCTAACACTGCCATTTTGTGAGAAAAAATCCTTGAAAGTTCTTTATGATTTTTATGCTAGAGAGTCTGTATATAATTTCATCATCAGTCATATCTAACGTTTTTCGAGCATCTCTACAGCCTATGCTTTCTAGTCGATTATCTCCTTTAGTAAGAAATAAGGATACTTCCGCTTGATCTTAATCCAAGAAAATTCTAATATTCACAGATATGCACTTCATACCCCAACATCTCTTAGCTCCTAAACGCCAGTGCGTAAAGCAGTGCGGCTGATCACAAGGCCTGCTTTCGGAGGGCGTCGGTGGAGAACCCGGTGGCGGCCCACACCCTCTGGACTCAGGCTGTCTGTAAAGGGCTTTGCCAGCGGCGCATGCGCGAGGGCCGGCCCAAACCTCAGCTCTACCAAAACCAGCTGCCGGAGAGGCCGGTCCCAAGAATGTAACTGCTTGCCTGGTGTTTTCCAAACCCATTTCCTTCCCTCAAGACACTTAGGGGCAGAGAGTCGAGAGATTAAAAGATTTGAGAGTCCAGAGAGGATTCCGACATCCCGACCCCTGGCAGCCCCCCTCGCCCTGTTTCCTTGGGCCCAGATGGGGCTTATCCGGTGATGAGTGCGAAAAAAATCACTTAACGTGATTGAGACTTGCCAGCCCGTTGTTTTCTCAGAGCCGCATACACATTATCTCTGTAGCGTACGTATGCATGGGGCATGTTCTGGATGCAATTACCCTTTGCAGCTAATAAAATAAGATGTAATTATAGATGGACCGTTAGCCCTGCCACTTTGCATTCAGGCTGATGCGTTTGTGGCCGTCTGGAATTCCAGATCTGAGTGCTGTTTATTACGCTACCCCACACATGTTATTTCTGGGGACAGGCTGCTCGCCGTGAGCACAATCACACCCTGGGGGCCCCTGCCTCCCCGCGCTCTGAGCTCTTAGCTGCACTTTTGACCTTCTGAAGAGCTTCCAAGGCAGAATTCACCCCAGGCAGAGCGCTGGTTGCTGCCCTGAACCTGCGGTCCAGGGGCGACGCTGAATGTCAGGTGCCCTGGTCTGCCGACTCACAGGGCCCTGATCAAAAATTTCAGAAAGAATTCACTCAGATATGATATGACCAAAACATGAGAAAGAGCATTTGCTTCAATAAACATGATTCCTTTTCTAAAATAGAAAAAGCATTCAATAATTCTTACATAAACTCCTTTGTTTTGAGACCCCCTCCTGCAGGAACCCAGGCAGTATGCAAGGACTTACCATGCGGTACCTGGGACTTCATTTCTTTTTGGGTACATGGGACTTCATTTCATTCTTTCTTTTTTTTTGGAGAGGTTTTTGCCATAGGGCGCATGCGCTCACCAGAAAGACAGAGAGAGATGGAAAGTAAGAAATCACCCCCCGGGGGGGATGGCCACACCACAATCCCTTCTCCTCTGTTTTCCTCTCAGGATCTTGGGCACACACGCACATGTGCCTGGCATGAGTTTAAGTCACCGGGTCCAGGACTCAAACCGCAGTCAACCACACGGAGCCCAGCGACATAGCCGTTACACCAACTGCTGGTCCTGGGACTTCATTTCTTGAACCTCAGCTGACTCTGCTGAGTCTTTTTGAAAACTCTGCCTGAGGAGGTGGACACTCACTGCACGCGAGTTACACCTCAGTACAAAAACCACTTTAAAGAAAGGTCGAGGGGGTCAGCAGTGGCATGGTGATTAAGGCCTTGTACTCCCACACGGCCGGCTGAGATTTCAATCCCATGCCCAGCAGCTTGACAGTCACACTGGGCACGCGTGTGTGCATGCCCGAAATCCCAGGAGAATGAAGGAGAAGGGGTGGGGGGCATGGCTATCCCACATGGGGTGACTTCTCATGTTCAGTCTTTCTCTTTTCCAAGTGCACATACCCTATGACAAAAACCTGAAGAGAAAAAAAAAAAAAGGGATAGATTGATACAGTGTTCAGAGAAACTTGTCCGCTTGGGAGATTTCTCCTCAGGCTAACGTCTTAGGACAGCAGGAGCGCCCTCTGCACCCAGTGGAGGCATGTCTGTTGACAAGGCGCCCAAGTTCTAGGACTGCTCAGCCTGCCGCATGGAGTCCCCTAGCTTCTCAGGACAGCACTGCTGTAGGGACCAGCCCACGGTCAAGCTTGGTGGGCAAGCTCCTGGCTGCCCACCACATGAACGGGGTGGGTCTAAGGGCTCAGCGCACACAGGTAGGAGGACATCAGAAAACCTGCCTCAGACCTGCCGCACTGATGGCTAAAGAGAGGGAGAGATCTCACAGAGGACCAGGTATGGGGACTGTCCAACCTAGAGGATCCTGAAGACATAACAGCTGACAGGGCCGTTGGCACCTTGTCCAACAAGAACTGTGAGAAGAATCACTCCAACAAGGGAGCCAAAGAAGTGTGGCCATACGCCACATGGCCGTGGGGTGACTGGGGTCCAGGGACTGGGTCCCACAAGAGGGAAGTCCTGGAAAAGGTTACAAATCGCGGCACGGAGCTGGAGGCCGGCTTAGTGGTCAGGGCCCCCACCCTGACCGCATTTCTCCCTTGCTGGGAATTCCAGCTTGGCTATTCACCACGCGTGCTGGGAGACCTGGGCAAGGAGGCCCACCGCCTCGGCTTCCTCCCTTATGGAATGGGGCTGCACTCGTGTTACCTCAGAGAGTGCCATGGACGTCAGGTGGAACATGTCAGGTAAAGTGCTTAGCCCACTCACGGCACGGGACAAGAGGGCGACTGTCAATGTTGGAGTCATCCGTTCTGGGTTTTTTTTGGCATTTGAAAATGCCAAATAGATGAAAGTTTTGTCTCCAGAGATGGAATTATGAAATCAAAGGTAGAGGGTAAGAGGATGGGCTGAAGAGGGGTAGCGACAAATTAGTCCAGGGTTTCTACACTCCTTCCCCAGAATGTCAGTATCTGCATCCTCACAGATGACACAAGTATGAAGAACGGGGTGTGGGCAAGGAGTGCCAGAGGACCGGGGTGGGAATTAGGACTCCGAAGTAGAAGACTTGCTCAAATTGTATTCTTTTTATTTTTTCTTTTTGAGAGGTTTTTGCTATTGGGCGCATGCGCTCACCAGAAAGACAGAGAGACAGAGATAGAAAGTGAGAAATCACCCCCCGGGGGGATGGCTACACCGCCATCCCTTCTCCTCCATTCTCATCTCGGGATTTTGGGCATGCATGCACACACACCTGACATGAGTTCAAGCCACCGGGTCTGGGACTCAAACCACAGTCGACTACATGGGAGTCCAGCGATGTAGCCATTACGGTAACTGCTGGTCCCGCTCAGATCCTATTCTACGTGAATGCCCCACTCAGCCAGTGATTTCTTCATGTATTTGTTCACGTGTTTATTCATTCCACAAGCATGTGTGAAGCATCTACCAGATGCCCAGAGTACAAAGATCCTGAAAGCTCATGTCCAGCTGCTAACCTCATAGAGAACACGGTCTAACAGGGTATGAATCAGGATGGGCTCTAGCACAATGACCATGAGAGTTCAGAAGTTTAACATGACTCATGCTTGCAGGGTGGGAGAGGGCTTGTAAGAGAATCTGCTCCACGCAGTGACTCAAGGACCCAGGCTGAAAGGTGTTCCACATTTCAACACTTTCCAAATAACTGGAGCAGTGGAGGAGAGAGCTGCAGGGCTTCAAGGCTTGAGTCTGGCGGTGAGGAGTGTCACGCAGCTACAGCCCTCTGGCCCTGCCTAGCTACAGAGAGCTAGAGAATGTGAGGAACAGGTAGACGTTCCACAAGCCGTAAGGGTCACCGGCATCCTACTGATGAAGCAGACAAAGAGCAGTCTTTCAATAGGACTTGAACATTGCCCAGTGTCTAAGAGGGGACAGGAACTAGGACAGTAACATTCCTGGAAGAACCCTGGGCAGGAAGACTGCAGGAAACCAGGAGGAATAGAAGCCTCCTCAGGAGGACAAATCAGAGGTGATCGCCTTTCTTTAAGCAAAACATAAATGATGTGGGACCAGCAGATGGTGTAATGGTTACATTGCAGACCCCCATGTAATTGACTGCAGTTCGAGTCCCGGACCCGATGACTTAAAACTCACGCCGGGCGCGTGTGCGTGCGTGCCCAAGATCCCGAGAGGAGAATGGAGGAGAAGGGATTGAGGCACGGCCATCCCCCCCTGCAGGGTGACTTCTCACTTTCTGCCTCTCTGTCTCTCTGGCGAGCGCACATGCCCTACACAGAACTCTCTCAAAAATAAATAAATAAATAAATAAGCAAGCAACACTCTTCCCAGTCAACCTGAGACATTTTCTTGGAGTGGTGAGTCCTCTGCGAGTAACCTAATTCATTCCCATAGTCAGGACTTCCTCGATGCTTCAACTTCATCCCAGTCACAGCGTCAGGGTGTAGAGTGTCATGTCCCCTCATCATCTCCAATTCACGCCATGGCGGACCCACTTCTGAGCTCCTTTCATTTGTCCTTCAGTTAAATGAAGATCAAATCCTATTCCTTTAAAATTAAGATTTGGATGCTCCCAGCATTTGGGCAAGAGATTAGGCTTTATTTTTACCTTCAGCTTATAAACAGGAACTTCATGGTTAAGCTCTTGTGTGACCTGGCTGACTGCATTTCACGTCCCAGAACCAGTGGCTTGCAAAACACACTTAAGTGTGTATGTTTTTTCCTAAGAGAATTGAGGAAAAGGGATTGCAGTATGGCCATTCCCCTTGAGGCGTGATTTCTCACTTTTTCTCTCTCTCTTTATATCTCTGTCTCTCTCTGGTGGGTACATACACCCAAGAGCAAAATCTTAAAAAAAAAGATATCGCAATAATTTTTTTAATTATAAAAATTCAAAAATGATACTCTAATAATCTAGTATACAAGATAAATACTTAAGTTTAAAAAGATTTTCGTTATTGCCAACTACAAAAATGATTATAAACAATGTGAATCCCCTACCATAATACAGATCTTTTTTTTTTAAGTTTGTTTGTTTCTCCTGCAAGTGAAAGTGACAGAGACAGAGAGAGATGGCATCTCCAGCAGGATCTTGACACTGTGACCCACCCAGCCTTCAGCCAGCCCCGGATCATCATGCACTCAGGGAGGTCTCTGTACTTGACCTGGGGACCTTCCCAGTGGGTGGGCCTCGGAGCATCACGTTTTACCACTGTGGCACTGTCTGGCCTCCACATGGCTCTTTGCTCCATGTAATAGCCGCTTACTTTCACAGAAACCCACAGAAAGAGGAGGGTAAAATTCACCCGGAGGCACGCCGCCCTTCCCCTGCCCTCTGCTCTGTGCTGCTGCTTCCCTGGTAGCCGGCTTCCTGGGCCCAAGACGCCCTCCACCCCCACCCTTCCTGCCCTAGGAGAAGCCTGGCTCCCTCCCCGTCTCCCAAGTGGAGGCTGCACATCTCCAAGGTCAAGGATGGCTTCCATCGATGGAGAAGGGGAGCAAAGGTAGTGAGGGGGCCACTTTCCATGGTGGGAGGTCAGGTACAGTACCACCAGTTACTTTCAGGAAATTGACATGAACCGCGTTAATCAAAGACAGACTGAATATCAACAAGAGTATTTCCTTTTTGTCTCTACTTCGGATAAACCCTTGTGTTAAATTTTTAATCGAGTGGAAATATTTGTGTCCATTGTTTCATTGGATTTCGGTTTAGTCAATGGGAGTGTCAAGGACAGGCTAGGTGCAGCTGGTTGGGCCAGCCAGGTGACGTGGGGTTAAGACGTCTAAGGCATCTGGATCCCGCAGGGCCAACTGAGTGGTTCAAGTCCTGGATCCAGCGGCTTGAAAACCATGCCAGCATGGGATCAGCAGATGGTTTAATGGTTACGTCACTGCACTCCCACATGGTCGACCGTAGTTCAAGTTCCAGACCCAGCAGCTTAGTACTCACACTTGGTGCACATGCATGAGTGCCCAAATCCCAGGAAGAGACTGGAGGAGAAGGGATTGCAGCGTGGCCATCCCTGCAGGGGCTGATTTCTCACTTTCTGTTTCTCTGTCTCTTACTGGTGAGAGTTTGCACCTCATAACAAAAATCTCTCTAAGAAAGAAAGAAAGAAGAAAGAAGGAAGGAAGGAAGGGAGGGAGGGAGGGAGGGAGGGAGGGAGGGAGGGAGGGAGGGAGGGAGAAAGAAGAAAGAAAGAAAGAAAGAAAGAAAGAAAGAAAGAAAGAAAGAAAGAAAGAAAGAAAGAAAGGAGGAAAGAAAGAAAGAAAAGGAAGAAAGAAAAGCATGCCATGTGTGTGTATATGTGACCCAAAACCCCAAGAGGAGATTGGAGGAGAAGGAATTGTGGCATGACATCCCCTGAGGGGTGATTTCTCTCTCTCTCTCTCTCTCTCTCTCTCTCTCTCTCTCTGTCTCTCTCTCTCTCTTCCTCCTCTCTCTCTCTTTGTAGAGAACACATACTATAACAATTTAAAACAAAAATGGCAGTTGGTCTACTTTAGAAACTACTAAGATAAAAGATTTTTCCTTGAGAGGAAGTTAAACCAAAAGATACTTAACTCAACCTTCTCTGGGATCTTATCCCAACCCGGCTTTCCCTCTTGTAGAACACGGAGAAGGCGATTTAATTAGATACCACCTGGCTGCCTCCTGAGAATGATGCAACTGACCAAGTGTTAGAATCACAGTCAACGCGGTTCGCATCCCGGACCCGGTGGCTTAAAACTCACGCTGGGCGTGTGTGCGTGCGTGCCTAAGATCCCGAGAGGAGAATGGAGGAGAAGGGATTGCGGCGTGGCCATCCCCCCTGGGGGTGATTTCTCGCTTTCTGTCTCTATGCCTGTGTCTGTCTGGCGAGCGCATGCGCCCTATAGCGAAAACCTCTTCTAAAACAAATAAAAAAGAAAAAAGAAAAAAAGAAAAAAGACTCACGGTCAAACCCTCCGGGATGAAAGGTGAACCTCAAGATTTCCTGGATACACGGATAGGAACTCTGTGAGAGTTAGTAGCTGGAAACCTTGTCCAAGAGCCCACCCTCTCCACTGTCATCCTAAAAGATAAGGGGGCGGGTGGGGGGTCCCGCTAAGCATGGTCGCTGGTGCCGCTTCCCTAACACCAGCTGATGGCCAGGTGCCATGTGTCCGACCAGTGTCCGTCACTGCGTCAACAGAAACACCTGCAGAAAGAGTCTCTTCTCCGGAATCATCTGCTCTGTCCCCAGGAATTGGGGCTAGTTGGTTTCTTTTCAATATTGTGTTTTCCAATGAAGAGGGACTCGACAAGGATTTTTTTTTTCAAGCCAAAGTCCTATATTCCTTTTCCCCCATAACAAATTTAGACAAGATGGGGTGTTCTAAATAGGAGAAGGGCCTTGGGACAAGGTTGGAATGCAGATGGGCTCCTCAGCTCTGAACTGCACAGCAAGATTCCAAGTGGTGGGATCCCGAAGACGTGGCAGTCCATGGGAAAAGCCCAGCTCTGTGACAGAGAAAGCTAGAAAAGGAAACAGCGAAACCCTAATGCGTTACTCAGGAACTGGAAATACTGAACACTGAGCCGAAATTCAAAGAATTTAGGTTGGTGTGAAGAAAAATGTATTTTATCTTTCTTTAAAAAAAATTTTTTTTTGAAAGACCCAAACTATCTGGGGAAGGTAGTATCAATAAAATGAACTAACACACTTGTAGCTTAGTGTTACAAGGTCATTTGTCATTCTATCTCTCTCTTTTTTGGGGGGCGGGGGGCGGGGGAGGTTTCTGCCATAGGATTTGTGCACTAACCGGAGAGAGACAGAGAGAGGGAAAGTGAGAAATCATCCCCAGGGGAATGGCATAGCCATGCTGCAATCCCTTTTCCTCCACTCTCCTCTTGGGATTTTGGGCATGCATGCACATGCACCTGGTCATGTGAGAATCCAGCTTTTTGTTTTTTTCAGAAAGGTTTTTGCTAGAGGGTGTAAGCACTCACCAGAGAGACAGAGAGACAGAGAGAGAGAGATAATGAGAAATCACCCCCCGGGGAGGATGGCCACGCCACAGTCCCTTCTCCTCCGTTCTCCTTTAGGGAGTTTGGGCATGCACACACACACACCCAGCATGAGTTTCAAGCTGCTGGGTCTGGGACTCAAACCACGGTCAGCCATGTAGGAGCCCAGCACCTCAACCCCCACACCATCTACTGGTCCCAGGAATCCAGTTCCTTAACCAGCACGCCACCGGCTGGACTCTCGTTTGTCATTCTTAACCCTTCATGATCTAGTCTCTGCCTTCACCTCATACATAATAAACAAACCAGTTTTAGAAAATGAAATGGTCGGGCCCACTCAGACTGCCTCAGAGAGTTTCCCTCTAGATTTTAGTTGGCTTTTAGAGAAGAAGTACATAAAAATTAGGCTTCCTTTGTCCAAGGTCCATCAATCTGGTAAGCTGAGTCAGATTTTGAACACACATCTGTGTGGCCACAGAATCCAGGCCGTTCAATGACCTTCAAGAGATTTCTGTGCTTTTATAAATTAGAAGAGAGAATTTGTTCTCTTTATCTATTTCCTACGTTTTCCTGTAAGGGGCCACCTCGCCTGAGTGCACAACAACCCAGGTGCACAGGAATTTAAGTTCACAACCATCCTACAGACTAAAATGAACTCTACAACACCCACAAGTTACTACCAGGTGTGGCGTGCAGGAAGAAGACGATCTGGTCACAATAACACTATATTGCAGAGATGCTCACGAAGGGGAAAGTGCATCAAGCGTGAGCACTCTCAGCTTTATTTCCTTAAAAAATGCAGCTTCATTGGGACCAGTAATTAGCGTAATGGCTATGTCGCTGGATTCCCATGCAGTCGACCGCGGTTCAAGTCCCGGACCTGGTGGCTTAAACTCATGCTGGGCGTGTGTGGCTTTGTGCCCAAGATCCCAAGAGGAGAATGGAGGAGAAGGGATTGTGGCGTGGCCATACCTCCTGGAGGGTGATTCCTCGCTTTCTGTCTCTCTGCCTCTCTGTCTTTCTAGCGAGCACAAGTGCCCTATAGCAAAAACCTCTTCAAAAAAAAAAAAAAAAGAAAAGAAAATGCAGCTTCATTGATATTTTACCTCTGCTTTTTTCCTCCCTAAAAATTTTATTCATTTCATCTTGGGGAAAAAAAAAATCAAGAGTTAGGCGAAGTACTTACAGGAGGTAACCGAGTGGCATAGAGCATCCTGTTGATGGCGGTAAGGTGGGCAAGGTGCCCTCCAGACAAATGGCAGCACTCACCTGGCTCAGGCGCTGCCTGACTGCAAATCAGCCTTACCAAACACTGGGAACAGGGAATTCAGCTGCCAGAGGTTCTCACGTCACCATTTCCAGTGCTGAATGGTCACTGAGTAGATTCACAATCCTCTCCTAAAAAGGGACTCTGTTTGCTTTTCATTCATAAATCGATTTGAAGTTTTTGTGTTTTTTTGTTTGTTTGCTTGTTTGTTTTTTCTCTGACGGTCCTCTGTGGAAGTGGTAGACACCACAAGCCTTCGAAAACAAAGACAGCAGGGACAACAGCAGGATACAGAAGAAAATGCAGTACTGCTAAAAGCAATCAACAAAACCAGAAATCTTTGACCTCACAAAGGAATTATTTGACAAGCTTGAAAAACTAAAAGATTGCAAAACTAAAGCATGGGGAGGGACCAGTAGGTGGCGTGGTGGTTAGGGGCGCTGGACTCCCTCATGGCCGACCACGGCTCGGGTCCTGGACTTGGCAACTTGCTTTCTCACTTTCTCTCTCTCTTTCTCTCTCTCTTTCTCACTCCTTCTCTGGTCAAATTAAAATAAATAAATAAAAGTTAAATAATACAATTCTTTTTTGAGACTAGCAGTTAGCATAATGGCTATGTCGCTGAACTCCCATTAGTCGATCACGGTTTGTGTCCTGGACCCAGTGACTTAAAATTCACGCTAGGAGCGTGTGCGTGCATGCCCAAGATCCCAAGAGGAGAATGGAGGAGAAGGGATTGCAGTGTGGCCATCCCCCCTGGGGGGTTATTTTTCACTTTCTGTTTCTCTCTCTCTCTGTCTTTCTGGTGAGCGCATGTGCCCAATAGCAAAAACCTCTCCAAAAAATAATAATAATAATACAATTCTTTTTTAAAAAGCATGGGGAGAAACTGGATACTAAAGACAGTGTAGGAGGGAGTGGGCAATGTGAGGGCAGGATAGAAGAAATTAAAGGGAAAAAAAGCAGAACATTTAACAGACACAAATATGGAAAATTATCTGATGAAGATAATGTAAATGCTAATATGTCTGACTAGACTAATATGCAGTACATAGTGTGTTCATGCTGGGAGAATTATTTGGTATGCTGTAAAGATGTGCAATGATTAAAAGTAAAAAATAAGAAAGGGGAAAAAATTTTAAAGAGATTTTTGCCATAAGATTTGCGTGCTCACCAGAGACAGAAAGATAGCAAGCAAGAAATCACCCCCAAGGGGGATGGCCATGGAGCAATCCCTTCTTTTCCATTCTCCTCTCGGGATTTTGGACATGCACACACACACACACAGAGTGAGTTTTAAGCTGCCAGGTCTGTTACTCGAACTGTGGTCAACTCCATGGGAGTCCAGCAACATAGCTGTTATGCCATCCGCTGGCCCCTAAAGAAAAAACATCTTAAACTACTAATAGACCCAACAGATGGCATGGTGGTTAAGGCAGCCAGACCTCTGCATGGCCAGCCGCACAGTTCAAGTCCTGGACCCAGAGGCTTGAAAAACACACCAGGCACATGCGCATGCGTGCCCAAAATCCCCAGATGAGAATGAAGGAGAAGGGGTGTTGCTACATTCTCATCCCCCCCCCCAGGGGGGTAGTTTCTTCCCTCCCCCTTCTGCCTGTGAGCACATGTGCCCTATAGCGAAATTAAAAACAAAACAAAACAACTAATAACTGGGTCATGCTGCAGAGATTTGGGTTAACTGGTCTGGGAGGCAGCCTGGCCTTGGTCTTTTTTAAAAGCTCCCCAGGTGGCTCTGCCGTGCAGCTGCTGTTGAGAAGTGCGGCTTTGGGAGTGAAGCGCGGGACACTCGGGCACAGAGGGTGGGGCCAGACCGGCAGCAGCTGCTGGTAGGCATTGGGACCCACTTCCTCCCCTCCTTCACCCAAATGGACCCCTCGAATTAGGCAGATTATAAGAAGACTTCAAAATGTCATGGAAAATGGAATTAAGGTATAAGTTTGTGTTGGTATATGAAAAATGGATGCCTTGAAAAGCACCTTGTGTGCTGAATAAACAAGTCCTAAAATTACAATTTTTTAGACGTTTATGCCTTAGGGTGTTTGCACTTGCCAGAGAGAGAAAAACAGAGACAGTGAGAGGGAAAGTGAGAAGTCACCCCTGGGGGGGTAGCCGCACCGCAACCCCATCTCCTCCATTCTCCTCTTGGGCACACGTGCACATGTGCCTGTCATGATCTTCAAGCCACTGAGTCCAGGACTCGAACTGTGGTGGGCCGTGTGGGAGGCCAGCAACCTAACCACTATACCATCTGCTGGCCCCAAAATAATTTTTTAAATGCAGGTTTTTGGGGGTATTTTTACTAATATTATTGGGTCATCATGACCAAAGTCATGACTTACTTTCTATGTTACGCTATGCATGAATGTGTCATGGCTTTTCGGATGACCCAATGGTTTTCATGAGCTTTTGAAGACCTCTCATAGACATTGGTCCATGAGGAGGGAGTTTTGAAGGCTTGGGGGTGATGAACGAAGGGGGTTGGGGGAAAACCGTACACTGAGGCAAGGGTTTGTAAAGGACCAGGAGCAGGTCAAGGGTTTCTCACTCGAGTCAGCAGTGTCTCGTGGGACATGAGCAGGGAGAGCTGGACATGTGGGGCGGGGTCCAGAGGCAGAGGGGCTGAGGGCGGCTGCACGTGGAGCTGGTCTGGGAAGCAGTAAGAAACCACCGGAATTCCTGCACCCGGCAGTGAGGTGACCACAGTAAGTGACACTGAGCAACTGCAGGTGTTATCAGACACAAAGAAAAGTGACCTGTCAGTGATAAGGTATGTGGTAGGAGCGTGGGCCTGACCGATAGGCAGTGTATGCATGCTGGGAAAATAAGGTCGTATGCTGGAAAGATACACAGAGATTAAATGTAAACTTTTTAAAAAAGCAATAAAAAATTAGTAAAAAAAAAAATGTATGAAAAGAAAACTTTATCTGGAAAAAGTGCTGCCTGGACTGCAAGGGGGACCCTGGGGATGGGGGTCTGCAGGGAAGGGCCAGAGGCCAGGAAGGCGGCCGGCAGGGGCACTGCCCCGGCCAGGGCAGGGGGAGGGCTCAGGACCTGATGAGGACATGACAGGACTTCACGGGGTGGTAGGAGACGTGGAGAGAAATGCTTCAACGTCAGTCCTGGGCCGAGCACTGGCAGCAGAAGTAACAGCAGTAGGGCTCAGGAGGATGAGGCAGAGAGCACGCACATGTCACTTCAGCCACGATCGTGGCTCCTATCTGGAAACGCCAGTGACAAGTCTGCAGTGGGGACCCAGAGAAGGGCTAGGGACTCGGATGTCCTGTGGTCATAACTGGGGGTCATCGAAAGCCGGCCAGCCGTGGTGGCACCGCAGTGGCAGTGCTGTAAGCCATAAGGAAGGCTGAGGTTCAGTTCCCCAGTCCCCTTGTGCAGGCAGGACACACACATACACACACACACGCACGTGCGCGCATGCTCACGTGCACCTGTGCCCCCGGCTGGCTCCCAGGGTGGGAGAGGGACGCAGCCCGAGACATTGAAGGTGCTTTCTCTCTCTCGTGCTCACTCTCTCTACATAAACTTTAAAGCTAGTAAAAGACAGTGAGTGAGTTCTGAGAGACACCAAGAAGTCAAGAAAGCACCCTTCGATGGGCCGAAGGGGGCCTGTGGAGGAAACGGGGAGCAGTCAAACCCAGAACGGGGCAAGAAGAAGGTCTGCAGGGCACAGGACAATGGCAGCGGCTGCAGAAAGTAATCGCATGTCGCTTCATTCAAGTAAAGCCCAGGGGATGGCCAATCTCAGGTCTGTGTGACCAAAGTATGGAGAGGGTGAGTGAACACCCATGGGTGGTGACATCGGAGCTGGAGCATGGAGCGGCGAGGCGGGAGGTGGAGCCCACGGGTTCCAAAGTGTGGGTGAAGGAAGGAGGGTCGCGGTCGCGGGGGTCAGTACTAGGAGCAGCAGGAAGCTTGGTCAGGGAGCAGCGAGGGTAGACACGTATCCAGGTCCACACGGCAGGGAGGATGTGGACACGCATCCAGGTCCACACAGCAGGGAGGAGGGCTGCCAGGGCGGGTGAGGATTTAATGGCCAATGGCCGGGCGATGCGCAGTGTGGTGCTGGGGAGAAGGCTAGCGACCACCTCCCCTAGCTGGGCACTCAGGTCAGCGTGCACAGAGCCTGCAGCCGGACCTTCCCAGGTGCTGAAGCCCAGCAGAGCTGGCCAAGTGAAACAACGCTGGGACACAAAAGAAAATCTCCTCCACAAAACAAGGCAGGGGAAAGAGAGTGCAGGGAACGGCAGGGTTGGGAGGCCAGCAGTCATGGAGTGTCTGGAAACTGAAACTCCCCTGGACGAAGACACGTTTCATGGTTCTGTCTGGGTTACAATGCATGAGTGCATGTTTCAAAGATGCAGGTTGACCACAGCCACCTGGCGACCTACCTGATGGAAAGGGCGGGGTCTCACGGGCATGGCTGCCCCTTCTTTGCAATCAAACCATACAGTCCTCACAGAGCACGCAGGCATGGCAAAGACGGCCGATGTCCCGGGTTCCCAGTGCCTCCTGATGTCAAGCCCCGGGGTGGTTGCCCCCCCCTTTCCAACTTCCCAGCCATTGGTGGTTATTTTTTCCCAGGACCTGCTCCCAATCTTTGCTGATCCAGGCTTCCGGGGGCCAAGGGAGGAGAACCATTACAGAGATAGGTACGTGGAGAGAGGTCTGACCCTCTGAACTGCTGGGGATGAAAGTTAAACTCTTTCTTAAGGCCCTTCTGGAACTTAAGAAGGTCCCATAAAAGTGACTCAAGCCAGGACCTGCAGATGGCATAATGGTTACGTTGCTGGACTCGCACTTAATTGTCCACTGTTTGAGTTCTGAGCCGGCAGCTTAAAAACTCACACCAGATGTGTGCATGCATGCCCAACTCCCAAGAGGAGAATAGAGAAGGGATCGTGGCATGGCCATCCCCCGGGGAGTGATTTCTCGCTTTCTGTCTCTTCATCTCTCTCTGTCTCTCCAGCAAGTGCATGCACCTTACAGCAAAAATCTATAATATTTTTTAAAAGACTCAAACCTATGGGATCTAGCTGGTTGCATTGTGGCTAGAATGCTGTACTCCCACATAGACAACCATGGTTCAAGCCCTGAACCCAGCGGCTTGAAAACTCAAACCAGGCACATCTGCATGTGTGCCCAAAATCCTAAGATGAGAATGGAAGAGAAGGGATTTCAGTGTGGCCATCCTCCCACCCCGGGGTGGGGGTGGGGGTAATTTCTCACTTTCCCTCTCTCTGTCTCTGGCAAGTGCATACTCCCTATGTCAAAAACATTTGAAAAGGGGGGGAAAAAGCCAAGAAACTATAAAAAGTTACAAGAGCTTCAAAAGAATAAAATAAGGAAGATATCCAACATGGCAGTATTTTAATATTGATTATTTCCCTTATTTGAAATCCAGCAAATCCCTTTTTTTGCTAGGCCTTCTTCCAATAAACCAGGCAGTAAATAGTTGTGATCACTCTACAAGACTTTGAGAAATTGAAAACCAGGAAATTAGCTGAAAAAAAATTACTCTTTGCTCTCCCACGTTAAAGTAAAAAAGGAATCACCGTGCCTAAGGTCTAGCTCTTAGACTGAATCCACCATTTGTAATGGAATCCTCAACCTAAGAGTTTATTCCTCACATAAAAAAAGAAAAATCCCAAATAAATGAATATGCATCCAAGCCAAAGGCAGTGTGCTATTTAGAATCATCCAGGAATAATCACGCAGGATACATCCGCTCCGACGTTTAATCCCTGCAGTCATATTGCTGGCTCTTCGTGCACCACTGACCAATATATAAACTTCTCCGAACCTCGACTCAGTCAATCAAGAGTGGCTTTTGTTTCGGATCTTTCTGCAGAGTTGGCAAATTTGGACACATGAAGAAGCAGGAGCACCTTGACAATCCCACTGTGGCTGAATCCCTCCAGCTCCCCCTTCTGAGAAAAGAGGCCCTCCACCAGCGTCGCTGAGACACTGTCATCCAGAGAAGAATTCAGGCAGCCTCTTGCACCGGCCACGGGTCCCCATACCCACCGCCTCAGAGCCCACTGGTGCCCTCAGCGCTGAGCACATTCACTGAGGCTCCATTTGTGACAGACACCTGTCAGCCTCTCTGAGCCATAAACTCTCACTGTCACTTTTTTTTTTTTTTACTATTTTCTTTCTTTATTATTATTTTTAGAGAGATTTTTGCTATAGGGGGCATGTGCTCACCAGAGAGACAGAGACAGAAAATGAGAAATCACCCCCCCTGGGGGAAGGCCACACAACAATCCCTTCTCCTCCATTCTCCTCTCGGGATCTTGGGTGCGCATGCACACGCGCCTGGTGTGTTTAAGCACCAGGTCTGGGATTTGAACTGCGGTCGACTACATGGGAGTCCAGCGACATAGTCATTACGCCATCTGCTGGTCCCCATTTCTTGTTTCTTGCATATATGTGTGTGTATATATATATATATATATATATGTGTGTGTGTGTGTTTATATATATATTTCTCCCTCCCCTCATTTCTCACCCTCTGCCATTTCCCACCCTCCTCCCACACTGTCTCTGGTGTCCACAGTTGCTTTCCATTCCATTTTTTCCCCCACATTTTACTGATTCACAAAATATCTTAATTAATCTAATGACTTTCAAGAGCAAGTTCAGCTGATATAAGCATATCCATGAAAACATGTCTGACTTATGGCATGAAACTCTGTGAGTAAAATGAATATACTATAAAGTAGCATCTAGCTGAGGCTATATAGCTTACTGTGGTCATTAAATAGGTATATTTTAATATATTATTAATTTCAAGAAAGGCAGTTTTAGCTTTAACAAATCAAAATTTTAAAATGTTAAGAGAACTTTGCTTAAGACTTAAAGCCAGGAAGCAGGTTAGGATTCTGTTCAAATAGTAGGTACATGAACCTATTGACAGCTCAAGAGAAGACAAAAATCCTTTTAACTATTTTCTAATTATAAGCTCTGGCCCCATCACCAGCTCTCTCCTTCCTCCCACAGTCAGTTCATTTCTGACTATCTACCAAGATTCACCTTTTATTCTCCGCCAGCTACTCAACCTGCCCTACCCCACCAATCCTGCATCATTGACCAACCTTCTCCCAATAAGCTCCCCTCTCCACTCACTTCTCTCACTTTAAGCAAAATGGGTAGGCAAACTTCCTGGAGAATCTTTTGTCTATAATCTCTCGAAAGAGAAGCTAGAAACTGAAATTTCTCTAAAGTGAATTCATAGCTCATTTCTCTATTACTAGATAAAGGGAAAAGAGAAAAGATACAATCCCCATCAGTTCCTGGGAAATTGAAACCAAGTTTGTGTTTTTAATACAGGCCTCTAGCATGTGATAAAATTATTTATTATAAAGAGCTCATTTTAAAAACTAATCATTTCCAGGGACCAGCCGTTAGCGTAATGGCTATGTTGCTGGACTCCCACGTAGTCGACCGTAGTTCGAGTCCCGGACCTGGTGGCTTAAACCCGGTGGCTTAAACTCACGACAGGCGCATGTGCGTGCGTGCCCAAGATCCTGAGAGGAGAATGGAGGAGAAGGGATTGCGGCGTGGCCATCCCCCCGGGGGGTGATTTCTCACTTTCTATCTCTCTGTCTGGCGAGCACAAGTGCCCTATAGCAAAAACCTCTCCAAAAAAAAAAAAAAAAACAACTAATCGTTTCCAGAGCCAGCAGGTACATGATGGCTAAGGCAATGGATTCCCACATGGCTGATCGCAGTTTGAGTCCCAGATTTGGCAGCTTGAAAGTCACTCCAGACATATGTGTGTGCGTGCCAACAATCCCAAGAGAAGAATGGAGGAAAAGGGATTGCAGTGTGGCCACCCACACCCGCAGGGGATGATTTCTCACTTTCCCTCTCTCTGGCTCTCTTCAGAAGTACATGCACCTTCTGGCAAAAACTTTAAAAAAAAAATTTAAAAAGTCAATCATTTCCAATAGGAAAACGTAAACATTTTATGAATGAAGGAAAATGTAAGCACTATATGAATGAACAGCATAAAATTGTTTGAGGAGACCTAATTAAAAGAGCTGACTAAACACAACCATCAGACTGAACTTATGTGGGGGGCAGAAATACCTGTTTGTTATATAAGTCACTGCAATTGCGGGTTTGTTTGTTACTGCAGCACAATCTAACCTGCTCTGACTAATACACCAAGGCCCTAGTGGAAGCAAAGAAACCCTCATACACATAAACCAACAAACATGTTTCAAAAGGGAGAAGGTTAAAGGAGGCAGTTTGGTGGCAGACACAGGGCGGAGAGAGCTGTGGCCCCAGCATGTGTTCAACAAGACTGCAGTGGTCATGGCACGTGGCCTTACCGCAGTGCCCTGCAAGGAGAGAGATGTGAGAACAGGACGCCATCGTGGAATTGTTGGGAGATATTTGTCATTGATGTGCTCATAGAGCAAGAGTGATTTGCCTTCCGGGAAGAAAAAGAAATTTCTAAACAGCAAAGAAATAAAAAGGTGGGGGGGGATGGGACACTTGAGGGAATGATCCAATAGAGTTTCCTAAATGAAAGAATAAAGAAAATAAAGAGTAGAAAATTATTAGAGAAATCATAACCAACTATTTCCAGACTGGAAGCAAGTCTTTGAATCGAATGGACCTGTGGAATGGGCTGAACAGCAATTGGGAAGGGGCCACTTAAATACAGCATCAAGAAATCTCAGAAGAGCAAAAAGAAGATAAACTCAAAGACAAGGTCACACTCAAATGACGTAGAGAGAGAACTGAAAACTGAAGCCGGTCAAAGCAGAGCTGCCACTGGGAAGGCCGGCTCAGGGCTTCTCTTCATTATCGATCCTGCTGTCCACGTGGTGTTTCTGCCTTGTGTGCATTACCTCAACATAGTTTTATTTTTGTTTTTATTTTGGAGAGGTTTTTGCTATAGGGCGCGTGCGCTCGCCAGACAGACAGAGAGAGACAGAGAGACAGAAAGCAAGAAATCACCCCCCAGGGGGGATGGTCACGCTGCAATCCTTTCTCCTCCATTCTCTCAGGATCTTGGGCACGCACGCACCCGCGCCCGGCATGAGTTTTAAGCCACCGGATCTGGGACATGAACCGCGGTTGACTACGTGGGAGTCCAGCGACATAACCATTACGCTAACTGCTGGTTCCCACCCACCTCAACATAGTTTTTAAGAAGTTTTTGCCTTAGGCCATGTGCACTCTCTGGAGAGAGACAGAGACAGTGAAAAAAAAGTGAGAAATCACCTCCTGGGGGGTTGACCACGCCACAAACCCTTCTCCTCCATTCTCCTCCTGGGATCTTGGATATGAATGCTCATGTGCCCAGCATGAGTTTCAAGCTCCCAGGTCCATGACCTGAAGTGTGGTCAGCCACGTGGAAGTCTACCAGTGGAACTGCTATGCCATCTACTGACCCTACCTCGATGTATTTTTATTTTAATCTGAAAACAAAAGAAGAAAAGCTACTGCCTACCATATCTGTAACCAAACCCCCATCTGGGAATTAAGACTAAGAGGACAAAGCACCCTAGCCTGGTAGAACTGCCATCTGCAGAAACGAATTGCATCAGTGAGCTTCAGAATATGCACTTCCCCAGCTCCGTGTGGTTGACCTAGGTTCCCAGGGTCTTTCCCTAACCACACAGGTCATCGGGAGGACAAGGATAGAAATGTGTACTTGCATGAGACAGGACAACTCCATTCAGAGTCCAGGAAGAGATCATTTAATCACCCATTACATCACCGCCTTATTTTCCCCTCCGTTAACAACTATCAATGATGAGTTCCATTTACTAGATGTATACTCTGCCACATTCCAAGGGAGAAAAAGATTCAAAGTTATTTATAAAACAAATATTATAAAATTCATCAAAACAGGGATTTAAAAGAAGGCAAATCATGGTACAAATAGAGAACCTAATGGGCCAAACCTCACAGGGCATGTCTCACCCGGGCTCGAGCCTAAGACGCGGCATCCCAGGTCTTCCCCAGAAAGAAAGTGAGAAACGGCAACTGAGTCAAAGAGGAGGCCCAGAAGTGGCCGAATTCTCCACTGGTGGAAGGAAGCCAACCCCGTTCTTACAAAGGAGGGCAACTTTAAAATCAACTTTGAATCAACCTAGCAACTCTGAATCAGCTTTAAAAGCAATGTACAGAGGGCCTTACAGAAGGGGCATTGAGAAACATGACTATACCATCCGCCAGCAACTGCTCAGCAAACAGGCAGAGTGGTCCCTATGACTGAGTTATTTATCACCCATGCCTACCCCATCCCAGCCCACTCACAAAACCAACGTTTTTGTTTTGTTTTGTTTTTGGAGAGGTTTTTGCTATAGGGCACGTGCGTTTACCAGAAAGACAGAGAGAGAAAGAGAGACAGAAAGTGAGAAATCACCCCCCGGGGGGGCATGGCCACACCACAGTCCCTTCTCCTCTCGGGATCTTGGGCACACATGCACACGCGCCCAGCATGAATTTAAGCCACCAGGTCCAGAACTCGAACCGCGGTAGACTACATGGGAGTCCAGTGACATAGCCATTACGCCATCTGCTGATCCCAAAACCAACACGTTTTTAAATGGTCATCCTGATTATGACTTGAGGTGAGTGATTCTCAGACTTGTCTCATCAGAGCAATCAGCTGGTCTTATAAATGTAAAAAAAGAAAAAGGAAAAGAAAAAGAAAAAGAAAAAGAAAAAAGAAAAAAAAGAAACCTATTTCCCAGGTCCCTCCTGGGGAGACCAGTTTAGTAAGTCTGCAGGAATCTCCGTGTTTAACACATTCCCCAGGTGAGCAGAGGAGTCTGGGAAACAAGGTGAGAGGTGACAGCCTCCAGCTGTAGATTGTATGTGGCTGTCTTCAGCATCCTGGCCTCACTCCTCCCTGCCTCCTGAAGTCTGTCTGTATCCTCTCGGAGGACAGCTCAGCTCGCCCTGACATGCATTTGCAAGAAAGCATTTGAGAAAGATAAGGAATGTAACATTTGTTACTTGATGGTAATAACTCATCACTCCCCTCCTCCCGCCTCCAAGCAGTATTTTCATCAGGGTTCCCATGAGGATGGGGGAGGCTCCCCACGAGATAGATCACGCACACCATCTGACACAAACACAGCTGCGCTGAGGTGCACATCTTGTTACCATTACAGACGAAATGTCCGAGTTCATCTATTATTTCAGAACCGAGGGAGGAGCACGTTTCCCTGGGAGCCACATACCACGGGGCATACATTCGTTTTACGAGACTCCCACGCAGAAGCCACTGCGCTTCCAGAACGCTTCCTGGCCCATATTGTGAGAAGGCTCTGGGCTACGCAGAGCACGGACTCCCTTCCATACACGGGAATCATGGAATCAGACCAGGTGCCAGATTGCTCTCCTGCCACTCAAGAGAAACCTGGTCCGAGATGTTGCATTGCAGGGAAGTTGGAGAGGAAATGGGACAGAGCAGAGAGGTGTAGCCTAAGGACCGTTACATTGTTCCAGAGCAAAGTAAAAAAGGCCAAGCCTGCAGCGAGGGGATGGCTCAGCTTTCTCCAAAACAGAGACAGAGACATTTTCTCAGCCGAAAACCCAACAAGGGCAGGGTAGGAAGGAAATCTGAGATCCAGGCTGATGGCCTTCGCTTGTCTTGCCAAACGTTCATTTGGGTTGTCGAACTTCATAGAGTCAAACGTGTGTGAAGCTGGAAAGTGAAGTATGCTCCACATGTAAATAAAAATATCCTTAAGTGTGGCAGAGTTGTGGGGGCCCCCTACAATCATTCCTCATGTACCCTGCAGTTCTAGTATGCAATGGAAGTCAGAGATTCCAAGAAGGCCCCACAGGGGGCTGGGTGGTGGTGCAGTGGCAAAACACCGTGCTCCGCGAGGCTGACCCGTGTGGGAAGGTTCTGCGTTTGCATCTGCTTTCCTCCCTGAGTACTCTGGTCACGTGTGCCTGTGACCTGGGGCTGGCTGGGTGGGGGTGGATCATGGTGTCAGGATGCTGTTGGGGGTGCTGTCTGTCTTTGTCTCTCTCGATCACAGAAGAAATCTTTTTAAAAAAGACCTCGGTGGGGGGCCAACAGGTGACATGGGGGTTAAGGCACTGGATTCCCACATGGCCGACCATAGCTCGGGTCCTGCCTGGCATCTTACTTTCTCACTTTCTCTCTCTCTCTCTCTCTCTCTCTCTCTCTCTCTCTCTCTCTCTCTCTCTCTGGTGAGTACACACACCCTGTAGCAAATTAAAAATAATAATAATAATATTGATAAATAAAATTTAAGGGACGGCATGGTGGTTGGGGCATTGGACTCCCACATGGCAGACCACGGTTTGAGTTCCAGACCAGATGGTTTGCTTTCTCACTTTCCCTCTCCCTCTCTCTCTGTCTCTCTCCTGTCCAATTTTAAAATAATAATAATAAAATCAAATTATTTTTAATTAAATAAAAAAAATTTTGGAGAGGTTTTTGCTATAGAGCACATGTGCTCGCCAGAAAGACAGAGAGAGACAGAGAGACAGAAAGCGAGACATCACCCTCCAGGGGGGATGGCCACGCCGCAATCCCTTCTCCTCCATTCTCCTCTCGGGATCTTGGGCACGCACACACACGCGCCCGGTGTGAGTTTAAGCCACCGGTTCCGCGACTCGAACCATGATCAACTACATGGGAGTTCAGCGACATAGCCATTACACTAACTGCTGGTCCCCAAATAAAATAATTCTTTAAAAAAGTAAAGACCACTAGGACAGCCAGAGTGACACAGCACTAACACAATGCTCTACAATGCCGAGACCCCTTGAGAGGGTCCTGGGTTTGCATCCTGAGGTCCCCAGGTGCATGCTGGGTGCACACATGCTCACGTGTGCCTGGGATCCTGACTGACCGAGACTGGAGTGGAATAGTGGCATGAAGACCCTGTTGGTAACCATCTGCTGTCTGTCTCTCCATCAGTCTGTCTCCCTCACTCTCATTCTCTCTAAAGAAATAAATAAATTTTTAAAAGGAAGGGGGGGAAAAAAAGGCCAAGTTGAGAGGTCAAGCCTGCTATGTGCATTTCAAATCAGCCTAGCCAGTCGAACCCCAGCCATCTAGAGAGGATTAAGGATTAGTTATCATTTCAATCCTATGAAAGAAGATCTATATTTCTTTTTTAGACACAAAATTCTCCAGAGGATGGTGCTTGCCAACACTCTGAAAAAAAAGCAATCTCTCAAAATTCTTGCACCCCACTGTGTTATGATTTCATCTCATGAAATACAACACCTTTACATTAAACCTCATAAAAATAAATCCCACTGGATCCCATCCAGACTCTGAGAATAAGCAGCTCTACTGAGGATGCTCAGGAAAGTCAGGCACAGACGCCTCTCACTGGGCTGGTTCCCACACCCGGTCCATTTTGCAGTGAGAAAATTTGCTTTACTTTATCAAATATTTACATGGGCTTACTCTCACACATAACAAGCTTGCAAATGCTTTGTGAATGCAAGGGCACCGCCAGCAACCGTTCGATTTTCCTGAAAAGATCTTTTAAACTGAAAATGTACACAAATTTATCTGGGTTCTACAGAATGGGAGTCATCTCTGTGTCTCCTGGATTTGAATATAAAAGCCACAAAAGGCAAAGTAAAGTGCTCTTCTTTCTAAAGAGAAGCTTCCTTGAGTTTTCATCACCGTCTTGACTCAAGAAATTGCAATAATGCCTTAGTAAATAAAGCGACACCGTCTCCATGTCACAGACACACACATTCACACCGAGCGAGTCTGCACACACTCTCATCAGTAGCTCTGCGCTTTTCCAACACTGTAATTTTTGCTAACAAGGTCATTCCTTAATAAAGTTCTCACCAATAAATGTGTCGATGATCAGGGTGCAAAGACTGATGCACTAAACCTTACGTATTCATTATACTATTATTCGAATCACTTCTCTCCACTCACATCTATCTTCAGTTTTTCCATATGTGTCAAGGTGGGTTGAATATTAGTAAGGACTTGTCTCTAACAGCCCCATCAAGAAGGCCAGCAGGTAGCACGGAGGTTAAGGCAGCTGGAGTCCACATGGCTGGCTATATATTTCGAGTCCTGGAGCCAGTGGCTTGGCTTGAAAAACACACCGGACACATGTGCGTGCATAACCAAAATCCCAAGAGGAGAATGGAGGAAAAGGAATTGTGGCATCACCATCCTCCTCTCCCCCTGAGGAAGGGTGATTTCTCACTATCTCTCTCTCCATCCTTCTCTGTCTCTCTCTGGTGAGGGCACATCCCTATAGCAAAAATACAAAACAAAAAATTCTCACAGAAAATCCTCATGTCTTCTCACATGCCTTTTGATACCATCCTTTTATATCTGACTTAAAATGATACAGTATAGACTATCCTTTGGCATCATTATAGAATAAATTTCCATTCATCCAGCAAATATTACTTGCAATAGACACTAGTTTCCTCAAGAAGAATTTTCTCTAGTTGGGCATCTGTACAACAGAATGGAATTCTCACTTTATTCAACAAATAGTTGCTGAGTGCTTTCATTGACCTAGTATACTGATACAAAGAGTATTACCAGGTAGTAATAATTGTCCCCTCCATGAAAATGTATTCTCTTATTTTTTCTTTTTTTAGAGATTTTTGCTATAGAGTGTGTATGTACTTGCCAGAGAGGTGGAGAGAGACAGAAAGAGAAAAATCACTCCCTGGAGGGATGGTCAAGCCATTATTGTCTCAGGATTTGGGGCATGTATGCCCACATGCCTGGCATAAGTTTCAAGATGCAGGGTCCAGGACTTGAACTGCTGTCAGCCATGTGGAAGTCCAGTGTCTTTACCATTACACCATCTGCTGGCCCCTATATTCTCACTTTTAATGTACCTTCTAAAGCAGATTAGTAAAGACTTGATATTGTGTTTCATCTTTTCCATATATCTATATTTTCAAGATTCAACTTATCATTATTCTTGAGTAAAAAGTCTGGGGTATCCACGTGCAGAGTGGGTTGCAATGTGAGGACCCTATGGGAATTGCCTCTCTCTCTCTCCCCCCCTCTCTCCCTCTCTCTCTCCCCCCTCTCTCCCTCTCTCCCTCTCCCTCTCTTTCTCTCTCTCTCTCTCTCTCTCTCTCTCTCTCTCTCTCTCTCTCTGTCTCATGGAAGAAATAAATAAGTAAATGTTTATTAAGCTTATTTTAAAAATAAATAAATAAGGGAACCAGCAGTTAGCGTAATGGCTATGTTGCTGGACTCCCACGTAGTCGACCACGGTTCGCGTCTCGGACCCGGTGGCTTACAACTCACGCCGGGCGCGTGTGCGTGCGTGCCCAAGATCCCGAGAGGAGAATGGAGTAGAAGGGATTGTGGCGTGACCATCCCCCCTGGGGGGTGATTTCTCGCTTTCTGTCTCTATGTCTCTCTCTGTCTGTCTGGCGAGCGCACGCGCCCTATAGCGAAAAACCTCTCCAAAAAAAAAAAAAGAGAAAAAATAAATAAATAAGAGTAATTAGTCAGTGACATTCGGCTGCAGCCTGGGAATTCCAAAGTTCCATGGAAGAATTTCAGTTGTTCTCCTAAAGCATTCAAGTCCATAAGGTACTCAGGGCTCCGCTTAATTTCAGGAATATAATGATAATTTGTCCACAATAGTCTCATACATGTAAATTTACTCTTTCACTGCATCCAGGTCCATGGGGGGTCAATGCTATCTTCATGTTTTTGTGAGAACACGGGGAGGAAGTATCAGTCTTTGTCCCATGATACGACTCCGGGCCACAAAAGCTGAAGAACCACTAGCCTAGGGCTTCCTTATCTGTTCAGGTTGTCAACCATACATGCTATAAATTAATATAAGAAAATGTTTTGGTCTTTAAAATTTTGCTCCCTCTGGGTATTAGCAGCAGCTGACCTATAATGCTTCCTGTATTGACCCTCTCTGGTTGACTCCTGGAATAAAAAGGAAAGACAATGTTTGTGTTACAACAGGGCCAGTAAGAGGCCACGTGAGGTACTACCAATTCCAGTGACCGCTTCTCACATGGGTGTAAAAATGATGGTGCTCTGAACCAACACGCAGAACAGAGCAGTCACACTTGCCCTCATTCATTTCCTGTGCACTGAAACATTGCCTGGTCTCCCCACATCGGACTGTTTAGACAAGAAATAACCCAGGGTCCACGCATGATACTATAATACAGTTGTGAGATTTGAGACATTTGGATGCTCAACCTCTCTGAGCGTCTTCAATTTTCTCATCTGTAAAATAAAAATATACATTTTAGAGGCCAGTAGGTGGTGTGGTAGTTAAGGTGCTAGATTCCCACATGACTAACCGTGGTTCAAGTCCTGGATCCAGCTGCTTAAAAAGAAATCACTATAAATAAATAGGTAAATAAATTATATAAATAAGTAAAAAAATTAATTATGCATTTTAGCAGTGTTTTATGATTATAAAATGAAAATTATACCTATGAAAGTATTTTACACTAACGTTAATTGTTGCCATTGTCATTGTTGCTATTGATATGACTGAACCTCTTTCTCGAAATCACTTATTTATTCCAAATGCATTCTGAGCACCTCAGAAGTGCTGAGCACTGCCCAATTCAGTTATGACCAAAGAAGACATAGCTTCTGCCTTCATGGAGTTTCTTGTGGTCTGTCTAGTGAGGAGGAAGACATTGAGTTATTGATCACACTCCAAAAAAAAAGGGAAATTGTACTGTAGCCAGTGCTCTGAGGGAGCTGTATGTGGTACTTGAGGGTTGATCGTAGAGGATCTTACACAGCGGGCCCATACGGTTCATTTATTCAGCAATATCAGTTAGGCACATTGATTGGCACCCACGGCAGAGGTACTGGGAGCTCCAAGACTAAAGTGAGGCCTGTCTTGATCTGATCGTGTGCCCAGGTGTCACACATGTAAACAGCAAGACAGTAACATCAGAGGATGGTGGGGCACAGAGAGGAAGGAAAGGAAGGAAGGGAAGACAATGTGAGAGAAAATCCTGGAAGGGGGCAGTGAATGGCCCAGTGCTCCACAGTTCCCCTGGGGAATGGCCATTCAGGAAGGAGAAGTCTAACCAAAGCTGCAGAATTCTGATAGTGCACACCTTATGCTAGGGACCAGCAAATGGCACAATGGTTACTTTGCTGACTCCCACGTAGTTGACCACAGTTTGAGTCCTGGACCCTGAGGCTTAAAAACTCGCAATCTGCAGTGAGATACAGTGTGAGCTCAACAGTGAGATGGCAGCTGGAGCTTTGAGAGTGGATGAGACCGTCTCACACGTGAGGTACTGAAATATGAAAAGCCCCAGCACACGACCCTGGGAACACCATTGAAGAGGCTGACAGAAGAGGAGAAGTAGCGAAGGGGAACAGGGAGGTGCAATCAAGGAGACAGGAGGAGAGCCCAAGGAAAGTATGCCCTGGAGATCAAGAAAGAACAGGCTTTCCAAATCAAGTGAGCTGAAAATGTTTGTCTACACAAAAACCTGCACATGCATGTTCATTGCAGCCTTATTTATCCTGGGCAGCAACCTGCTGTAAGTGAGCACATAAATTGTGGTACGCCCATACAGGGAATATTACACTGTGCTAAAAAGGAACACGCTATCAAGCTTTAAACAGACACAGAGAAACACTAAATGCACATTTGTAAAAAAAAAAATGATGACAGGGCCAGCAGGTGCTATGGTGACTAAGGCACTGGACTTTCACATGACTGACCATGGTTCAAGCCCCAGATCTGGTGACTTGAAAATCATACCAGGCACGTGTGTGTGCATGCCCAAAATCCCAGAGGAGAATGGAGAAAAAGGGATTGCAGCATGGCATCCTCCCTAGGGGATTTCTCACTTTCCCTCTCACCATCTCTTGCTGGTGATTGTATGTGCCCTATGGCAAAAAGAAACTGAAAAAAAAAAAAAGAATCTGAAAAGTTAGCTACTGTATGATTCCAACCCTCTGACATTCTGGGGAAGGCAGAACCATAAACACGGTGGCCATATGCTCATCAGGAGGGAGGGGCAAATGGTGGCCCACAGGGGCCTATCAGAACAGGGAGACTCTTCTGTATGATGCTGTAGACTCGTGACACATACTCATTAAAACCCGTAGCCAACCCAGCAGCAGTGGCACAGGTGGAAGGGCTGCTTCTTGTGACCTTAGCAGCCACGTGGGAGATCTCAAAATTGGTGTCCCAGGTCTACCCAGGCATGCCAGGGCCACCCACGATTCCCGAGGATCCTAGAACCTACTCTCATTCACCCATGTCCCCTTACATTCACAGCACCTCTACACTCCCATCTGCTATGGTTTGAATGTGTCCCCCAAAAGTTCATGTGCTGGAGTTTGGTTATATTGTGAAGGTATTAAGAGGTGGAGCCTTTGGAGTGGGCCGGTGAGGTGGTGTTTAAGGCAGCTGGATCCCACACAGCTAACTGCAAGGCTTGAATCCCAGCCCCATGGCTCGCTTCAGACTCTGGACACGTGTGTGCCATGCCCAAAGTCCTGAAAGAAATGAGAAGAAAAGATTATGGTATGACCATCTCCCATACGGGGCATTCTGTCTCACTTTCTCCCTCTCTTTCTCTGACAAGTACATGCACCCTTTGGGTGGGCCCTCATGATTGACTCCTGGTAGGTTTATAAGGAGAGGAAATGAGACAGAGACACGGGACAGAAACGCGAGCACTCCGGCCCGCCATGTTACAATGCAGCAACGGCACCTCAGCAGATGCCAACACCGTGCCCCTGGACTCACCTCCAAAACTGGGAGCTAAATCCACCTTTGCTCTCCTTTGTGTTATTAGCCAGAGGACACGCTGCATCCACTTCCTCTTCACCACATCCTGGTGAGTAGACTAAGTCACCTCTTAGGACTTCAAGAGGTCCTATAAAGAGGCAGAAGTGCTGTCTTCCCAGCCCAGAGCTAGGTTCTGGGGCAATGAGCCTCTAGGGACACTTCCTTCTTTTCTTTATAAGGCATGTACGCTCACAAGAGACACACAGAGAGAGAAAGGGAGATAAAGTGAGGAATCACCCCCCAGAGGGAATGGTCATGCTGCAATCCCTTCTCCTCCATGCTCTCAGGATTTGGGGCATGCACACATATACACAGACCTGATGTGAGTTTCAAGCTGCCAAGTCTGGGTCCAGAACTGCAACTGGCCGTGTGGTAGTCCAGCACCTCCACCGCTACGCCACCCACTGGCCCCAGGGACACTTTCTTCTGTAAAGCCAATGACACTGCAGAGGAATCGCCACTTTGAGAAGTGAGTCTTCTATTCAGGGAAATTTTCCTTTTAACATCGTAGAGAAGAAAAACAGGTCAACCAAGCACTGTTCTCCATGGAAAGTTCCAATATCTATCTTCCCCAAAGTCAAAGCAACCTCAAAAGATAAACTTCTGCTCTGAGGTCAATATGAATTTCAGTATGAGCCAATGCTAATGTTAACCAATACTGGGATTCATCAAAAATTTTAAACCCCTTCTGTTTATATCAAGGAAAATTGTGCTGAGGTAATCACAGATGAAATAAACAACCTCTTAAATGAACAAAAGCATTCTAAATTATTTTGTATGGGATGAAAATCTTTATCACAAAGTTTTGATCATCTAAGTGATTTTTTTTTTTTTGAGAGGTTTTTGCTATAGGGTGTGTGCGCTCACCAGAAAGAGAGACAGAAAGTGAGAAATCACCCCCCAGGAGGGATGGCCATGCTACAATCCCTTTTCCTCCATTCTCCTCTCGGGATCCTGGACACACACGCACACGCGCCCAGTGTGAGTTTAAGCCACCAGGTCCAGGACTCGAACCGCGGTTGACTACATGGGAGTCCAGCGACATTCCCATTATGCCAACTGCTGGTTCCCTAAGTGTGATTTTTTTTTTGAAAAGTTTTCACTATAGGGCGCGTGCGCTCGCCAGACAGAGAGAGAGAGAGAGACATAGAGACAGAAAGCGAGAAATCACCCCCCAGAGGGGATGGTCACGCCACAATCCCTTCTCCTCCATTCTCCTCTCGGGATCTTGGGCACGCACGCACACACGCCCGGCATGAGTTTTAAGCCTCCGCGTCCGGGATGTGAACCGTGGTCGGCTACGTGGGAGTCCAGCAACATAGCCATTACGCTAACTGCTGGTTCCCTGTGTGATATTTTTTAATGAAGAAAGATGATGTTCAAGAAAGGTGGAAAAAGACAAACAGGCTAAAACCACATGGTCCCACAGATTTTTTTTATGAGCTAGAGATCAAGGTCTAACAGCTGGAGTCACCTTACTCTTACAGCTGAGCATCTCGGTCTACAAAGGATGGCAAAGTCTGACATAGAAGTCTTGCTCAGGGGGCTGAGAGAAGACATTTCAGCAGCCAAACTGGTGAGTTGGCAAGCTTCCTTTAACCTCAGCCTTCACCCTGACACTTCTGACAGCTTCTTCTACAGCTCCGGTCCAAATCTGGTCAGATTGAAAGGGCCAGGTAGAGGCCATGGGACAGCATGGGTCATGAGCCACACATTGAAGGCCAAGACCAGGATCTCTGCAAATCCTTGACGATATCCTCTCAAGAACACTAATGAAAGTTAACGAGAACTCGGGGGCCAGCAGGTGACTTGGTAGTTAAAGCACTAGGTTCCCACATGGCTGACTGCAGTTCAAGTCCCAGACCAAAAGGTTTTCTCTCTCTCTCTCTCCTCTCTCTCTCTCTCTCCTCTCTCTCTTGCTCAGATGTGCCCTACAGCAAATTTTTAAAATAATAATAAATAAAAGTAAATAAATTATTCTTTTTAAAAAGTCCAAGAACTAACAACCTAAAGTGCCTTCCAACCCATCCTCCCAAAGGTTCACTGGACCAAGGATGACATAGAGTGAGACACTCAATGATCATGCCTTTATCTTGTTCTCTCCAGCCCCTGCCACCCTGTCCTCAGCCCTGACCAGAACTGAAGGAAACTGTAGACAGCCAGGTGGCTTGGCGACTATCCGTGCTGTAGAATTTACTCATTTTGCTCAGGGACCTGGGAACTGGATAGGTTTAAACTAGAACTGGCCAGCAATGCAAGGAGTCAGATTGCATCTATGTCAAATTATGACCAGGAAATAGACTACTTATAATCAAAAAGAGTGTTAGGCTTGCTCCATAGCCTACTGGTTAAGGGAACTGGATCCCACATGGCTGACTACAGTTTGAATCCTGCCCCAGAAGTTTGAGAAACATGCCAGGCACATGTGTGTGCATGCTCAAAATCCCAACAGGATGGAAGAATTGAGGGGACGGGATTGCAGCATGACCACACCCCATGGGGGTGCTTTCTCCCTTTCCTCTTTGTCTCTGTCTCTCCCTGGCAAACACATGTACCCTCTGACAATTTTTTTAAGTTAAAAAAAGATAAGAGCATCTTGGTCCATTCATGCTGCCATAACAAAATTCCACAGACTGAGTAATTTATAAATAATAGAAACATAATCTCTACAGTTGTGGGGGCTGGAAGTCTGCAATAAGGCACCTGCAGGCTTAGTGTCTGGTAAAGGCTGTACTTTGCTCCCAAGATGGTGTCTTGCTGCCGTGTCCTCTGGAGGGAAGGGACACTGTCCTCACATGGCAGAAGGAAGGAAAGGAACCTGCTCTTCTGAGCCCTTTTATAAGAACTCTATAACTCCTCTACCCTCATGACTTCATCACCTCCTAAAGGCTCCACCCCCTAACACTATCACACTGGTGATCAAGTTTCAACATGTGACTTTGGGGGGACACATACAGACCATAGCAAAGAGAAAACCTATTTTTTTGAGCTCCTGAAATGTGCAAGTAAGAAATGAGAAGTGATGAAAGGCATTCAGACGAAAATAACAAGATCCTCAAAGTGTGTGTGCTCACCAGACCCCGGCTGCAGATGTGCTTGCCCTGCCCTCGGCCGCCTGAGCCCACTTGCTCATCACATGACAGCAGACCTCCTGTGTCTTTCACAGCCACAGTGGAAGAGAGCCCGGCTCGGGTCTGTAAGGGGTGGACTGACTGCTTGTATTCCTCTAATAGAATGACTGACAGCTCTAAAGACAGTTTTCTGCCGTTGGATATCTCCTGCTCTGAAATGGCCCTGATGCGACTTTAAAAGCACAAGACACGTGCTTCCAGGACACGGTGTCTGATGTGCAAACACAGCCATGGCGTGCCAAACCCACAGTGAATCCCACATGCTTGTTGAAGATCATCTGATGAAAACTTGGGACCAAATTCTGCCACATGAGGCATCTGCTGTGAGCGGCCTCTTACCGTGGTCACGTCTTCTTTCTCCCATAATAAATTCCAGATCTACAAGCTACGTATGCTATGTTCTCCTCTCCCTTCCTCTGCTCAGTCACCCCTTGCTTCACAAACACACATCCATGGCAGTGTTTTCAGTGATAAGCAATGTGGAATGAATGAAGGGATGACGTATCATAGCTGTACCTGGTAGGCATGTGTGCGACTGTAAATGAATGGGATTCTTGCAAGGACTTAAATGGGTATGTGTTTATTTTCTCTCTGACAATAAAAAGCCTATGGGTAGAAACGCCAGGGCTGTCACAGTAGCTCAGAATTCCACAAGTCTCTATCCCAAGGGTCTTAGGCTGGCCTCTACACTTCCAGATCCCAAACCTGGTTTCCAGAAAGAAAGGTGCAAGGGTTAAAGTCCTCACCTCCAGGCAGCTTTTTGTCTTTCTGCATGAGAAGAAATGTCCTTTGCCATCACTGACCTGAGCTGAGCCTCTGACCACTTCAGGCAGGAAGTGTCTGAGAAAAGCAAAGGGTTGGGACCAGCAGTTAGCGTAATGGCTATGTCGCTGGACTCCCACATAGTCGACCGTGGTTCGTGTCCCAGACCCGGTGGCTTAAACTCATGCCAGGCGCGTGTGCATACGTGCCCAAGATCCCAAGAGGAGAATGGAGGAGAAGGGATTGCGGCGTGGCCATCCCCCTTGGGGGGTGATTTCTCGCTTTCTGTCTCTCTGTCTCTCTCTGTCTGTCTGGCGAGTGCACGCGCTCTATAGCAAAAAACTCTAAAAAAAAAAAAAAAGAAAAGAAAAGGAAAGAAAAAAGAAAAGCAAAGAAAAGAAAAAGGTTAACATTTAGTCTTTATAAAAAGGGAGGCAAGGAAAAAGTCTGTTGGGATAGGGTTGAGCAATCCACAGGCTGGTGCTATGTGCAAACAACTCTTTTCCCAAAAATAAAAAATAAAAAAAATATTTTCATATACTTTGCATTTTATCGATATTATTTTATTCAGTTCATTTAGTTTAATTTTTTCCTTTGGACTCGAGGTTAGAGTTAGTACAGGCTCCCTTCATTTCATTCTCATATTTCCAGAGCCAAGTGGAGAGCCTTATATTCCAGTCTTTCTAACTATTGGAAATTGATACGAACAGTTTATATTTCTATCCCAAATTTCTGTCCAATTCCATTCATTTCAGCACCAACTTTTGCAAACTGATTCTTTTTGTTAGCATTCTTTTTACCTTGCTTTGTTTAGAAATGAGAAAACTGGAATTCAAACTCAATCAGATATGTATTCATCATCTTTGGCTGCTCCTGGACCACCTACGACTTCAGGGATATGCACAAAGACTGCCATTGCGAGCATTTCCATAGTTCTTGCTGCAGTCTGTGTAAACTTGCCTGGCATGCAATGGGTACATTAAAAAATAATAACAATAAAATAAAGTAAAATAAAATAATAAAATAAACAAAAAATTAATTACTTGTGAGCTTGGAGAGTTGGCTATCCTTTTGGAAAAAAACTACTACAACTCTACCTCACACCATACACAAAAACAAATTCTGGGTCAATTAAATACTTAACAATAAAAGGCAAAAAAAAAATGTGTAAATAATCTTAGGATCCTTCCTTCATTAAATATGTTAAAAAGGAATTTCTTATACAAGTCATAGAAAGCATAAATCATAAGGAATTAGATTAATACTTTTGTCAGAGTTAAAATTACTTTTGGATGAAAGGAGAGACCATAACGTGTGAAGAAAACAAGTTCCAGAGAGAGCGAAGATATTTAGAATTCATTTCCTTGTTTTTTTAAAACATGGCATTAAGACTATATAAATAACATCTATAAATCAACCAAGAAAATGACACAAAAAATAGAAAGTAGAGGAAGGCACATAAATTGCTCAAGAAGAAACGAAGTGGTCCATAAAAAGTTATAAACCTCATGTGTAATCAGAACTGAAAAAATTCACATTATACTCATTCATATCCACCCAAAAAGGGGTGAAAATGCGTGTCTGTCAATATTAGGTTCAAGGATACAGGAAAATAAGTCTTAGAAATGTTTTAGTGGGAATTTCAATTGGCACAACCACTTTAGAGAGCAATTTGACTCTGGTGCATACCACGGCCCAGCAATTCTATTCATCATCAATGTTATTTCTAGAAAATGACTCAAACGTGCACAGGAAGACTTATACAAAGATGTTGACAGTAGCTTAGTTCAAAGTAACAAAAATTCAGAAGCAATCTACTTGTCAATTAGAAGGAAAATGGATAAATAAACTGTTATACAGCCAACGATGGAATCCTAGAAAGCCATGGAATTGGGACCATCTCGTGGTACAGCAGTAAGACAATGCTCTGCAATGCTGGACCACACAGGAAGGTTCTGAGTTCGCGTCCCAGGTTCTCCCTGTATGGGCCAGGCACACAGGCCCACGATCCTGGCTGACTGAGAAGGGGGCGGATTGTGGCATGAAGACCCAGTTGAGAGTGTTGTCTCTCTCTTTCTCTCTGAAGAAGTAAATAAATAGACCTAAAAAAATAATAATAAATAACAAGCAAACAAATGAAAACACTAAAAACCATGGCAGGCTTGCAATGACTATCTGTCAAGGATTAAAAAGTAGTTTGCCTAAAAGCATATTTTTCAAAGCAGTTTGTCTTTGAAACAACTTTTTTCATGCCACCTGCGAAGTGTCTTGATATACCACAGCAGTAGCAGTGATAAAATGGGTGATATCTGAGACAACTATCTCGAGACATCTGCTTCCAACCCCACATGGAGCTTTCTGTGGCGTCTGTCATAAACCTGCGCGTTCTTCTCCTCCGGATGACGCAGCTGCAGAGGGGAGCTCGCCGTGGGTCTGACCGCAGGACGGCAGCCGGCTGCCCCCGTCTGGTTCCACACGAGCACGCTGGCCGTCCCTGGGCCAGATCCCGGGCATGGTGGTGCACAAACACAGGATCGAGTGCGGGAATCCAGGTCAGAGCGAGGACCCACGGCAGAGCCATCAGCAAAGCCGTCTTTACTACCAGCACCGCTGGTGACCTCGCGGGCAGCAGCCAGACGTCGGAAGAAACGGGGTCCTCCAAAACACAGGGGATCTGGAGGCCTCAGAGGAATCGGAATGTGCCTCATTTGTCATTTGAGAAAATCCCATGTGGTATGTTCACAAATTGGTTATGTAATAATATTAATAGAATTTCTTTTTATATATAAAAGCACTAAAATGGACAAGACAGAGCTCATGCGCCAGATAATGTTCCAAAATGTGAAAATATGATGGGGTGAAAACATACGCCTCATACTCAAGTTCTGTGCCCTGTCTTCCCTTTCTGGCCCTCCCCCACCCCATCGCCGTCTGAGTTCCATCCCCCCCTTTGAGTCTTTCCTGAAGCACTGACTCCTCCAAAAATGTTCCTGCCATTTCCAGCCTTTATTCTCCCCGCATGGATTTTAATTTGTATTTCTGACATTATCATTTTTTTTTTTTTTTGGAGAGGTTTTTGCTATAGGGCACGTGTGCTCACCAGAAAGACAGAGAGAGAGACAGAGACAGAAAGCGAGAAATCACCCCCCAGGGGGGATGGCCACGCTGCAATCCCTTCTCCTCCATTCTCCTCTCGGGATCTTGAACACGCACACACACGCGCCTGGCGCGAGTTTAAGCCACCGGGTCCGGGACTTGAACCATGTTCGACTACATGGGAGTCCAGTGACATAGCCATTACACTAACTGCTGGTCCTCCCTACTTCTGACATTCTGATAGCAGAATAACAGAGTGTCGCTAGCATCATGGTCTCAACAATGTTCTTAAAAAAAAAAAAAATGGGAGTAGTTTTATGGGGGGGGGAATCTCATTTTAATGAAATTTGATTACTCTTGAGATTGAACCTTTTTCATCTGGCAATTCCTTATTTATATTTCTTCGGTCTGGCTCATGGCACCAACCGTAGCCTTTTGCGCACAGTTCTTAGTACATATTGAAAACAAAATAAATTTGGAACGGAATTGAATTAAAAGCTAGAAATGCAAAGCCAATTAACAAAAATACTCAGACAAAAACATGAGTCCAACATGAGCAGTATACCAAAGTATGAACGCATACCGCTAATATTTCAGACTTGCTTGCTGAGGCTCACTCTTAATTAGGTGACTGGAACATAGATCTTTATTGCTTCCACAATGCCGGGGTGGGACAGCCCTTAGGGCTGAAATAGTTTTCTAGTTTGAGGAGCAAACAGCATTGGATGCAGACAGAAAGAATTCAGAAGCCAAGAGGATGTGCCAGAGGCCTTTGTCCCTGCAAAGACGCTAACTTGAGCCAAATACTCATCCCAGGAAATCTGGGATTCTGCAAATGGATGACCTTACTCCCTGGACTTAATGTAGGTGTCTTTGGAAAGGTTCCAATTAATCTTATGATTTATGAAGTTCATAACTAATAAGAAAAATCATAATTGAAGTGATTAAACAGTCATGGGTCAGCAGGTGGCATGGTGGCTCACATACTGGACTACCACACGGCCAACAGTGGTTTGAGTCCCAGACCCGGAGGCTTGAAAGTCACACTAGGCACATGTGTGTGTGCATACCCAGAAACCTGAGAGGGAAATGGGAGAGAAGGGATTGCAGCATGGCCATCCCCCATAGGGGGTGATTTCTCACTTTTCCTCTGGCAAGAACAAGCACTCAATGGGGAAAAAAAATGAAAAATAGTCACCTTTCCTCCAGGAAATGTCAGCTTTTTTTTTTCCTGCAGTTCATGTGACACTTAGTGGTCGCTGGGTTTTCTATTACCCCTTGGTTGGAGTCTAGACATCCTGAGAATCATTTGCAGACAGCGCAGTTTTGCTAACAGCTTCCAGGAACTTATTCTGCCATTCCAATTGAGAATTAAATGTTCAATTTAGGAAAGATCTGTAGCAAAAAAAACAGCTCTAGGCCTGGAATTACCGGGATGGTGGTCAGTGATCAGCGTGGCGATAGTTTCCTCTGTTTTAATTTATGAGTGCTTTATCACTCTGTCTCGATTTCGACAAGTCGTGTCAGACCATTTAGATTTTCACAGAGCACTTGGCTTCCAGAGTGCTGAGCACACACGGTTCCCTCCTTCTCACAGAACATCAGGGAGAGCTACTCGTGAGATTTCCTGCGGAATGCTACTTACTCAGGTTTTACCTACACTGAACCCAACCGAGCCGGCTGAGGAACCATGATCAAGCCTTAGGGATGTCGTAGGCACAGGAACAGACGAGGCTGTCCCGTTTCCCTTATCTTATCCTTTTGGGATTACCTATAAGAAGATAAAAATCATTCTTCAGTTGGAAAGCGAAACCAAGCAAAATAGTAGCTGGTTGTCCAGAAATAATATGCTTCTTCTTTTTTTCGGAGAGGTTTTTGCTATAGGGAGCGTGCGGTTGCCAGGCAGACAGAGAGAGAGAGACAGAAAGCGAGAAATCACCCCCCAGGGGGGATGGTCACACCGCAATCCCTTCTCCTCCATTCTCTTCTCGGGATCTTGGGCACGCACGCACAATAATATGCTTCTTATGGACAACCTATCAGCTTCCAAGCTATATTTTGATAGATTGAAATCTATAAGGAATTTGATCTGTGTGTCATGAGATGTTCGAGGTACGTTTCCACTTTCGTTCATCTGGGCCTTTTGGTTTTGTTTTCATTTTCAGTGTCACATTAAAAAGAAAGAAAGAAAGAAAGAAAGAAAGAAAGAAAGAAAGAAAGAAAGAAAGAAAGAAAGAAAGTTTTGTTCTCAATTTGCAATTATCATGAGGAAATACCCTTTGCCATGTGAAAACAAAACCAACAAAAAGTCAACCTAACCTGAGCTGGGCTTCCATTGCCAAGTTCCCTGGGGGACTGGATTTTTACATCCGAGAGTCCAATTTAGCTGCCAGGTTTATAAGAGCACATGTAGAAATACAGGTCCTCGTTGGGTGATGAACCAGGGCTGAGACATAATTAGGGTTCTCTCTACTCACCACTGCCCTGGGCACTGTGCCCAGGAGCCCCAAAGTGAGTGGGTCGTCAAAGAGGACCATAAACCTTCTCTGCACTAAGACCACCTGCCTCACCTCCCCAGTCTCTGTCGCTGGTATAAAGAACACGAGAAGAGGCCCAATGGGGGCGCAGCAGTAATGTCACTGGGCCCGTGGGGGAAGGTCTGAGGTTCACGCGTCCACAGCAGATAAGGCTCCCCTGTATATGCATGGGGAGTATGTGCATGCCCCTGACCAGGCTGGCTGAGACGGACTGAGTCATGGCGTGAAGATCCTGGTGAAAGTGTCTCTTCCTCTCTCGAAATAAATATAAACACTTGAATAAAATAAATAAATAAAGGATACGAGAAGATGATATGAATCTTTTCAGGTATTAAATCGATGGAGTACTTGCTACGTTGGGGACCAGTGTCATGCTCGTTCCAAAGACCTCAAAGCCAAATTTAGCTTGCTGTCCTGGAGCATTGCGGTTCCAGGGTGCTCAGCTCAGCCTGTCGTAAGCACAGAGGCAGCACTTGGGGACCTAAATGAAAAATTATGTCTCCAAGGAACATGTGTGAAACAGTCCAGGAATGAAACATTGAAATTTCCCTTGTAAGAAAAATAAAAATGGTTTCATCACTTGCTGGAATTTCTCAGGAGTGAGGTAAAGCACCAGGAGGCCGGATCCTGGCAGCCTCTTTCCTTTAAAGATGTCCCCAAATCATCACCTTATGGGACACAGTGGGGGAGCCTAATCGTCAGTCCTCGGGAGCACCACAAGTTTCTTACAGGCCTGTGTGGGTGCTGCTTGCCATTGTTGCTGCTGTCATTTAACTATCAAAGAACTGGGCCACCCAGAAAGCTGCTCATGGCGTCTGTAAATCAGCAGCCAGAGTGGTAAGAACATGAGAGTGGAATGTCAGCATTTGGTCATGCAACAAAAATGGAATTTGACGAAAGGATTGTAGAAAAGAAAGTATCTGTTTTATTTCGTAATGACACCTCCCAGCCCCCAAGAAATCTCTCCCCTTCACTTAACGGCAGCTAACACCACTAAACACAAAAGAACCCCAACCTTGCCTGCTCTCATGTGTTAGAATTCAGACTTTCAAGGCCAGCAAGTGATGTGGAGATTGAGGTGCTAGACTCTCACATGGCCGACCATAGTTCGAATCCCAGACCTGATAGCATGCTTTGTCACTTTCTGTCTCTCTCTGGTCAAATTTAAAAATAATAACAATAATAATAATAATAATAATAATAATAAATAAAATAATAAAAATAATTCTAAAAAAGAAGAATTCAGACTTTCAATGTTTGGTTTTCTTGCGAGCACAAAATATTCTTAACTGTTTCCTAACTAAATTCTGCCTGGCTCAAGCAGTAACTGTCACTTATTCGATACTTGGGAGTGAATGCAATCCTAAGAAGAAGGCTGTCTGGCCCTGAAAGTGCCAGAGGAGTGTACTTCACACGTTGCATGTGAAAATCAAATCTGCCCCATGGTATAGAACAGGGGTCTCCAACCCTCAGGTCAGACCAGCTCCCTTCCATGGCCTGTTAGGAACCAGGCCACACAGCAGCAGGTGAGTGGTGGTGAGCGAGTGAGGCCTCATCTGTATTTACAACCACTCCCCATTGTTCACATTTCTGCCTGAGCTCCGCCTCCCGTCAGATTCCCACAGGAGCACCAACCCCATTGTGAACGTGAATGCAGGGATCTAAGCTGTAAGCTCCTTATGAGAATCTATTGTGATCAGATTCCAGAATCTTCTGCAAAGCTCGAGTTAACAAGTCTTCTCCCAGCCATGGTGGTTCTGAAAGCCGCTGTCTTAGGGAACTGTGATCTGCATTAAGTTAAGAGAGAGTCAGACAAGCAGAGCGACAGCGATAGCTGACACTGCCGTAGTCACTACGTCTAGTTCCTACTCCACAAAATCGCTTTACTAAAACTGCCATGAGAGAGCCCACAACACAACCAGGATTCCCTGAGCTTCTAGCTCGGGTCTCCTTTAGTAAAAGTGTTAGTGAGTAATAAATGACTCAAAATAGAAAAAGCACTTTGACTCATAAAGCTATCAATGAATATACACTTTAAAATGGCTAAAACAGGGACCAACATGGCATAATGGCTATGTTGCTGGACTCCCATGTAGTTGACCACGGTTCGAGTCCTGGACCTGGTGGCTTAAACTCAAACTGGGCACGTGTGCATGCGTACCCAAGATCCCGAGAGGAGAATGGAGGAGAAGGGATTGCAGAGTGGCCATCCCCCCCTGGGGAATGATTTCTTGCTTTCTGTCTTTCTGGCAAGCACACGCTCTGTATAGTTAAAACCTCTCAAAAAAAAAAAAAAAAAAAAAAAAAAAGGCTAAAATGGTAAATTTTATGTTACTTTTTTTAGAGAGTTTTTGTTTTTGTTTTTGTTTTGTTTTGTTTTGTTTTGCTTTGAGGCACATGTGCTTGCCAGAAAGACAGAGAGACAAAGTGAGAAATCACCCCATAGGAGAATGGCCATGCTGCAGCCTTCTCCTCCACTCTCCCCTCAGGATTTTGGGCACACGTGCACATGCACCCAGCATGAGTTTAAAGCCGCCGAGTACAGAACTCAAATTGTGGCCAGCCATGTGGGAATCCAGAGACATAACCATTATGTTATCTGCTGGTCCCAATGTTATATATATATTTTTAACCACAATAAAAAAAAAAAAAGTAACACAAAGGTTTTAATCACATAACATGTTTAAGCTTCTTAGCCTTCAAAGAAAGCGGGTAACCAATCAATAGAACCAAGTCGCTGAGCATGGAGGGGAGGGGTGGAATATGGGGGTTAAGAATTACATCACCTGGAACCAACAGATGGTGTGGTGGTTAAGGCATCGGATCCTACAGGGCTGACTGCGTGGTTCAAGTCCTGGGCCTGGTGGGCCGAGAATCACACAGAGCGTATGTGTGTACCAAAATCCTAAGATGAGAATGGAGGAGAGGAGATTGTGATGTGGCCATCCCCCTTGGGGAATGATATTTTACTTTCCCTCTCTCTATCTCTGTCTCTCTGTCTCTCTCTGGCAAGCACATGCATCCTACAGCAAAAACTTTAAGAAGAAAAAAAAGAGTTCTATCGCCTGTACCCAAGACAGACTATGTCTCAGTGGTGACAACGACACTCAGTGTGCACATTTGCAAAACGCGAGTGACCGTACCCCGGTGGTCTGACAGGCTGGACGCTGTCGCTGTCTGAATCACTTCTCTCCAAGCTCTGTGTTTCTCCCGTTTCTGCAGAAGAAGGTCAAGGCCCCAGGAGGGCTGGACTGCAGGCTGTGGCCATCGTGGCTCGTGCCGTCAGACCCAAACGCGCTCTTTCCACTTGAACGGTCTCAGCAACGGCAGGTGGCCGGGACAGAGGATGGCCGCGTTCCAGACAGAGCCTTCGGTTCATGCCTGGGGAGCACGGGTCATGCCCTCCGTGCCGAGTAGAAGCAAGCCGCATTGCTTACACACTTGCTGTATGCAAAGTGCACCTCTCCGTGCTGGCTTTGAACCCCAGTGGGGTGACAACGTGGTTCTAATTAGTGATCGTAACCCTCAGGAGGTCACCAGTGAGGGTTAATTACAAGGCTTTTCTCAGAGCACCAACACTGTTCCTTGAGTTCCTATTCAAACTACCTGTCATCTATTTTATAATACAGTTTTGAGTTAAAGTACAAATTCCAACAACACAACACTTCATAATTAGAACTATTTCTATTTCCGTGAGCCCGATTCTCTTTTACATGTGCAGTAAGGTGTGAGTCAGACTAGCTTTCCCTTCCAAGGACGATGGCCGTCCACTCTGGCCCAGGCCGTGCCAGCTGAGTGGCACTCACCCTCACCAGTGAGTCAGGTGTCCCCTGTGGGAGGGGTGGTCTCCAGACACCTCATCACACCCAAGGGTAAGTTCCCAGGAGCGGCCTCTGGGGACAGAGGGGCCTATTACACAGCACACCGCCCGGCCTGCCTGGTGGAGTCAGAATAGTAAACAGCACACACCAAGGCACTGACCGTGTGCTCCTCCAAAGTGCTTACTCTTGAACCCTCACTCAGAGACCGAGGCACAGAAAGCTTAATAACTTGTCCAGGATCTCACAGCTAGAAGCAGTGAAGTCGGATTCGCACTTGCTCTGAGTTCCTGCCAACCAGCAGGCCGGACCTCAGCTCGCCCCGGGCCTCAGCCAGCCCGGATCTCAGCCCGGATATTAGCCCAGGACTTACTGTCACTGCCCGGTGCTAGGTCCATACATGAGCGGAACCGCAAGATCCGCTTTCGTCAGTGGTAACCAGGCTAAAGAAGAGATTCTAAGAAAACAACCACAGTCCTCCTTCCCCCTCTCTGACAAGGAGGCTTGCACGCGTGCACACACATATGCATGCACACACACACACACACACACACACACACAGGGCTTTGTTGAGGCCTGTTTCTCTTCTCCTTGCCATTCCTGCTCCGTGGAAAACAAGAGCATCCAAACAGCTTGGATGGGTCCTTCTCTTGCTTCCCTCAAGCTCCAGTCTTTAACTTCCTGGCAAATTATATCTCATAGCATATTTTCATATATATATATATATATATATATATATATATATATGTATGTATATGTATATATATGTATATATATGTGTATATATATATATATATATATATATATATATAAAATCTCTGAGGCCCAACCATGCATGTTATACAAAGATTTCACAAACTGTCGTCATGGTTATAGCCCTACATACACTAGTTTGCTCAAGGATTTTATTTAAATACAAGAAATTAATTCAGGGGACCAGCAGATGGCACAATGGTTCTGTTGCTGGACTCCCACATAGTCAATTGCGGTTTGAGTCCTGGACCCGGCAGCTTGAAACTCACGCTGGGTGCATGTGCGTTCGTGCCCAAGGTCCTGGGAGGAGAATGAAGAAGGGATTGTGGTGTGGCCATCCCCCGGGAGGGTGATTTCTCACTTTCTGTCTCTTTACCTCTTTGTCTCTACAGTGAGTGCAAGTGCCCTAGAACAAAAATCTCTCTTTAAAAAAAAAAAAAGAAATTATGGGACCAGCAGTTAGCATAATGGCTATGTCGCTGGACTCCCACGTAGTCGACCACGGTTCAAGTGCTGGACCTGGTGGCTTAAAACTCACGCTGGGCACGTGTGCGTGCGTGCCCAAGATCCTGAGAGGAGAATGGAGGAGAAGGGATTGCGGCGTGGCCATCCCCCCTGGGGGGTGATTTCTCACTTTCTGTCTCTCTCTGTCTGTCTGGTGAGCACACACGCCCTATAGCAAAAACCTCTAAAAAAATAATAATAATAATTCAGAAAGTCCTTTTTTTTTTAAGACATTTTTGCTATAGGGCACATGCACTCTCTGGAGAGACAAAGAGTTAAAGAGACAGAAAGCAAGAAATTATCCCCCCGGGGGATAGCAATGCCATAATTCCTTCTCCTCCATTCTCCTCTTGGGATTTTGGGAGCACATGCATACGTGTCCAGAGTGTTTCAAGTCGCTGGGTTCAGGACCCAAACCATACTCAACTGTGTGAGAGTCCAGTGCCTTAACCACTCTCCCACCTGCTGCCCCATGTGAACAGACTTTCAAGGCAGCTCTCTTTTGTTACGTCCTCATGGCAACGCTTTTATTTCTGATTGGAGCCCCTGGGGGAAACTCCTGTAGGAGGGGCCATCTTGCTGATCCGGTGGGGTGTGAGCAAAAGCAGCACGTGGCGTTTCCAAATGGAAGTTTCACTCCTAGTGGTGGCCCACTGGCCCTCTCCCTGCCCTCTCGGTGGTCACCAGTGCACACCTGGGCATGGACGTGCCCTCGTACGGAGCAGCTGAGAATGCTGGGCCAGGAGAACGGTGGCCCTGGAAGCCCTCCCCGCCATGGACTGCGTATCCGTGATTTGGTGGTGATTGTTACAGCAGCATAACCTCGCCCACCCTGACCAGGCAGTACACAGGGCACTGCACAGTTCGCATCACACTGGAGCCCAGAGCCCCTTACAGGATCCCCGAGTAAACCAGTCAGCTCACTCTGTCCACGCTAGCCCTGGCTCTAACCTGCTGTCTTTAAAATGAGCACAGGGACCAGCAGTTGGTATAATGGCTATGTCTCTGGACTCCCATGTAGTCCACCGCAGTTCGAATACTGGGCCCAGTGGCTTAAACTCACGCCAGGTGCATATGCGTGCATGCCCAAGATCCCGAGAGGAGAATGGAGGAGAAGGGATTGCGGCATGGACATCCCCCCTAGGGGTGATTTCTCACTTTCTGTCTCTGTCTCTCTCTGTCTTTCTGGCGAGCACACACGCCCTATAGCAAAAAAGTCTCAATAAATAAATAAATAAATAAATAAAAATAAAATGGGCACGAACATGCGGTTACCAGAACTGGGAAAGAGGCCTTGCTTCGATAGGTGTCATGCTCTTTACTTCCATAAAAGCGAGTGATGGCGCCTCTCCTAATTCGAGGGTTCAGTGGGACCCTCTCTGCACAGAAAGGACAGCTTGTTCTAGCTTGTAAATCAAGACCCTATTCTGGGGCCAGCAGATGGCGTAGTGGTTAAGGTGCTGGACTCCCACGTGGTTAACTGTGGTTGGAGTCTCTGACCCGGCGGCTTGAAACTCATGCCAGGCGCGTGTGCGTGCGTGCCCAAAATCCAGAGAGGAGAACGGAGGAGAAGGGATTGCGGCGTGGCCATCCTCCCGGGGAGTGATTTCTCGCTTCCTGTGTCTATGTCTCTGTCTCTCCAGTGAATGCTTGCACCCTGTAGCAAAAATCTCTTTTAAATAAATAAATCTATTTTAATTTAATTAACCCTGAAAGTAGGTACAGAGAGATACAAGAGATAAAACAGTTTCCAGGAATCTCACAGCCATGTGAGACCCTAGAGGAGGACCACGGTACCCATAATAAACCAAAGAAGCCACTCTCGCATAGGCGTGCAGGCGTGTTCTGACACGTTCCCTCCCAAAGCACACTCACTGAGGGTGAGCGCGTTCCCCTCCCAGGCTGCACACCCCCAACTCACCCCTGCTCTGCCAGTCACCCTTGGGTCGCCAAAATCTGGTCTTCCAAATTTGTCCTCCAGAGACCAGAACGTTCTGCTTCCCAAAGCGCGTTTTCTGCACGAGCGCCACCGGAAATACACGAATGGGGAAACGGCTTGGCTCGGAACAATTAGACCTAACCCTTCTCAGATTCCAGCCAGGCCATTTTGGAGGTTAAGAGAAAAGCTTGATTGGCTTTTTTTCTTTTTTGTTGCAAATCTAAAATTCCTCTTTTTAGCCAAGTTGATACAGAAAATATCATAGATACAAGAACAACAGTTTCTGAGTTCTGGCCAACCTGCCCAAATGCCAGAAGATATTATGCTCAGACTTCTCTGTGGGGAGAGATCTGGACAGGGTGGTGCTGCAGACCCATCTGATCGTGGTACAATCATTTAGCCAGACCACTGGCAGCACCGCTCTGAACTGGCAGGAAATTGGAGAGGATCCATCAACACGGGCACCTTCTCCAAAAACTGAATGTGGTTTGAATAATATACCCAAAGGTACCAGCACGACATGGGACTTCACTTGGAAAGTTGTAAGAAATAGTATGTAACTTTTGATTGCTTTTTTAATTTGTTTGATTTGGCCACAAGGTGTGCTTTTTTTTTTTTTTTTTTTTTTTTTTTGAGAGGTTTTAGCTGTAGGGCGCGTGCGCTCTCCAGACAGACAGAGAGAGACAGAGAGACAGAAAGCAAGAAATCACCCCCTAGGGGGGATGGTCACGCCGCAATCCCTTCTTCTCCATTCTCCTCTCAGGATCTTGGGCACGCACGCACACGTGCCCGGCGTGAGTTTTAAGCCACTGAGTCCAGGATGCGAACCACGGTTGACTACATGGGAGTCCAGCGACATAGCCATTACACTAACTGCTGGTCCCAGGGTGTAGGACCAGCAGAGAGAGATAGAAAGAGACCGTGAGCGGGAAAGTGAGAAATTGGACTTTATCACCCACCGTCCCAGCCACCTGCCCTTGTCCTGTCCGGGAGTCTCGAGCTGGGTCTAGGCAGGCCTCCTTTGGGGTGAGTCCGTGCTCGGAGCTTGGAAGCCGCTTCGGAACTTTCGGACATCATTGCCCACTGGCCCAGCCACTCGCCCTCATCTAGCCGCCCGCCCTCTGGGAGTCCTGAACCAGGTCTCGCCAGGCCTTTGGGCTTGTTACCACCTCATTAAGGACTGAACATTTGGTAGAGGAGTCAAGCACCTTGCAGAAACCCAGGGTTCATCCCCTCCCCCACTCACCTTTTTTTTTAGAGGTTTTTGCTGTAGGGCATGTGCACTCGCCAGAAGACAGAGACAGACAGAGAGACAGAAAGCAAGAAATCACCCCCCAGGGGGGATGGCCATGCTGCAATCCCTTCTCCTCCATTCTCCTCTCAGGATCTTGGGCATGCATGCACACGTGCCTGGCGTGAGTTTAAGCCACCAGGCCCGGGCTCAAACTATGGTCGGCTACATGGGAGTCCAGTGACACAGCCATTACACTAACTGCTGGTCCCTCTTCTTTGTTTTTTTCTATTCTTTTTCCTTTTCTTTTTACCTTTCTCACTTTTCTGCTCAGCCTCCGCACACTGATTTTCTAGACAATTCTAGGTGCTCAGTAGCCAAATATCTGAATACTTTTAATTCAGATTAATCCTCAATTTTCATTCAATCAGCTGTGCAAGGGAGAAAAATGGAACCGTTGATAGACTGCAGGTCACCTCCTCCTGGATTCCTCTAAATGCTCAGATTTAACTCCACAAAACTAGTGGGGGGGGGAGGAGAGTATAATCCATCAGATGAGCAGAAACCTCTGCAGAGGCATAAGAAATATGAGAAACCAAGACAATATTTCTCCTCTAAGGGAAAGGAATAACTCCTCATCCTCCACAGACAATACAAGGGAACTCATAGAAATGTCAGATAAAGAATTTAGGATATTCATAGTGACAAAGCTAACGGAGATGAAGAGAAGAGAGACACCGGACTCCAGAAGATGCAGGAGGAAAGTGACAATGAGTTCCAGGAGGTGAGGAAGTCCTAGCATGACCTGAAAGAGGAAATACACACCATAAACAAGAATCAAATGGAATTGTTAGAGATGAAGGCTGTAATACAGGAAATCAAAACCTCCCTTGGAAGTATTAAAAGCAGTAGATCGAATCTCAGATGTAGAAGATAGAACCTCTGACCTAGAAAAATTCATCAAAATAACTGAGAAAATAATCCCCAAAATGAGAATAACATACAAGTAGTACTAAATACCATTAAATCACCAAACATCCAGATCAGCAGTATCCCAGAAGGTGAAGAAACTAATAAGGCATTGATAATCTATTCCATGAAATCCTGGAAGAAAACATTCCAAACCTAGAGAGGGATGCAAAGATCCAGACCCAAGAAATACAAAGGACCCCAAATAGAATCAGCCCAAGAAGATCTGCTCTAGGGCACATCCAGATTAGCCAAAACCACAGACAGTGATAAGATTTTAAATTTGGCAAGAGAGAAAAGTCAAGTTGGCAAGAGAGAAAAGACAAGTTACTCTCAAAGGATATCCCATAAGGCTATCATCGGAAACAATGAGAGCAAGGAAAGAATGGGACAATATATCTAAAGTGTTAAGTGAAAAATAATTGCAACCAAGAATATTATATTTAGAAAGATTATTTTTCATGTGGGAAAAAAATACAAAAATATTCTCGGATAAACCAAACCTGAAAAAATTTACCAACACCAGACCAGCTCTTCAAAAAGTTCTGAAGGGAGTGCTATATCAGGAAAACTAAAGTCAGACACACAGAAATAAGAGTTCAAAAACAACCAAGAGAGTGGCCAACCTAATGGTAAGGACAAGTCCGGAGTTGAATGTTAACTTCCAGAGTTTAAATGGAAAGATCAGACCACAGGAACACTGCCAATTCAATAGAAGAGAGAATAACTACATGAGTCTGAACTAGTGAAATAGAATTTTTTTGACCTTAGACTAAAACATCACTGATTTTCTTCAATGCTTTTATTTCCAGATTTAAGGATTTTTGTCTTCTCTTTAACTGTTTATAAGTTCATTTACCTACTATTTGCACTGAATTTTGTAAACTTTTTCTGGCTTTAAGTTTTAAGCAAATTTCTCGTAACTTTTTTTATTTTAATCTATTAAAACTAAAACTATTTTTATTGAAATTAAAAAATTCATTAGAAAAATACTTATGAATACCTATTTAATGACTACAGTAAGCTATATAGCCCCAGCTAAGTGCTTCTTTATAGCATGTTCACTTTATTCACTGAGGTTTATGCCTAAATTCAGATATGTGTTCATAGACATGTATACATCAGCTGTGTTTGCTATTGAAAGTTTTTAAATTAAGATCTTTAGTGAATTAATAAAATGTGGGGTAAAAAGCCATGGAAAACAACTGCATATACCAGAGACAGTGTGAGAGAAGGGGATTGGGAGAGGATGAGAGGTAGGGAATCAAGGGGGGGAGAGGCAAAATATATAAGAAACAAGAAATAGAAAATTATTTGTTGATGATAACATGTATGGTAATGTCCTTGATTGAGCCAGTATACAATGTATGCTGGATGGAAAAATCTCATTTTGAATACTGTGTTGATGTATAGTGAATGACTGTAAATAAATAAATTAAAACAAATTAAAAAAAGAAAAGATTATTAGCCATGACCAGGTGTGCTTTACTCCAGGGATGCAAGGGTGGTTCAACATACTCAAGAGCATAAATATAATACACCATATTAGCAGGAAGAAGATAAAAATCATATGATCATTTCAATCGATGCAGAAAAAGCATTCAACAAACTACAACATCCCTTCATGATTAAGACTCTTAGTAAAACTGGCATTGAAGGAGCGTTTCTCAGCACAATAAAATCCATCTATGAAAAATCTGTAGCTAAGATTATACTTAATGAAGAAAAACTGAAAGCTTTTCCATTAAAAACCAATACAAGACAAGGCTGCCCACTTCCTTCACTCCTTTTCAATACAGTACTGGAAGTCCTAGCCAATGCAATCAGAAAAAAAGAATAGTATAAAAGGCATTCAAATAGGGAAAGAGGAGTTGAAAATATCTTTATTTGCAGATGACATGATGGTATACATAGAAGACCCAAAGGTTTCCATGAAAAACCTTCTCAAAGTAATATAAATGAATACAGTAAACTGGCGGGACACAAATTCAACATCCAAAAACCTATAGCATTTCTATATACAAACAACAAACTGACCAAGGTAAAACTGAGGAAAGGAATCCCTTGTACCATAGCCACAAAATGTATAAGATACCTAGGGATAAACCTAACCAAGGAAGCCAAAGACCCTTACAAGGAAAACTACAAAAATCTAAAAAAAGATATTGAAAAAGACACAAAAAAGTGGAAGGACATCCCATGTTCCTGGATTGGAAGAATTAATAAAATAAAAATGGCAATTCTACCTAAATTAATCTACATATTTAACATAGTTTCAATCAAATTACCAGAGACATTCTTCACAGATCTAGAAAAGACAATCATTGAATTTGTCTGGAATCATAAAAGACCTCGTATTGCCAAAGCAATCCTGTGCAAGAAGTATGGAGTGGGCGAAATCTCATTCCCTGATCCCCAAATATACTACAAATCTGTGATAATCAAAACAGTATGATATTGGCACAAAAACAGACTGGTGGGCCAATGGTGTAGAATAAAGACCCCAGAAATGAACCCCAAAACATACACTCAAATGATTTTCCACAAAGGATACCAGTCAATCCAGTGGGAAAAAGAAAATCTCTTTATAAAATGGTGCTGGAAAAACTTGGTATCCGTCTGCAGAAATTAAAACTGGATCCTCATCTTTCACCATTAACAAAAATCAACTCATAGTGGATCAAAGATTAAACCTAAGACCTCAAACTACAAAATTACTGGTAGAAAACACTTGGGAAACTCTGGGAAACACTGGAGTAGGCAAAGACTTCTTAATCAAGACCCCAAAGCACAGGCAATAATCCCAAAAATAGACAAGTGGGATTACATCAGATTAAGAAGTTTCTGCACAGCAAAGGACACAGTAATTAGTGTGAATAGACAACCCTCAAAATGGGAGAGTATTTTTGTTAACTATGTCTCAGATAAGAGGTTCATAACCGGAATACACAGGGAACTCAAGCGGCTTACCCAGAAAAATATGATTAACCCAATTAAAAGATGGGAAAGTGAGCTGAATAAACAACTGTCTAAGGAAGACATATGAACAGCCAAGAAGCATATGAAGAAACGCTCAACATCCCTCATCTTAAGGGAGATGCAGATTAAAACCACAATGAGATACCATCTAACCCATGTCAGAATGGTGACTAAAAATACAGAAAATGTATTTTTTGTATTTTAAGTGTTAATTGGGTTGTGGTGAAAGGGGAACACTCCTACGCTGTTGGTGGGGATGTAAATTGGTCCAGCCACTGTGGAGAACAATATGGAGGTTCCTCAAAGACCTACAAATAGAACTATCATTTGATCCAGCAATCCCTTCTGGTTATCTACCCAAAGGACAGGAGAATGCTGTCAGAAAAGCACTTGCGCATCAATGTTTATTGAAGAAATATTCACAATTGCTAAGACATGGAACCAACCTAAATGCCCACAAACAGATGAGTGGATTGAAAAAGTGTGGCGTATATACTCTACGGAATACTATTCAGTCATAAAAAAAAAAACAAGACCCTGGCATTTGATAGAAAGTGGTCAAATATGGACGATTTATTGCTGAGTGAAGGAAGTCAGTCTATGAAATAAAGATATTGTATGTCTCCACTTAATATATACCGACTTTCTGCACTCTATGGTAGAGACTGAAAGACTGGAGGACATAAAAGCATTGAAAATAGTTTATGGACACTGGAGACAGTGTGGAAGGAGGGTGGGAGAGGAAAATAGAATAGGGAAGGAAAATAGAGGGGAAAATAGAGAGGCAAGACATTTGTGGGACACAGTAATGGTTTATTACCTGTTGATGATAACATGTATAGAATTCTCAACTGGACTGGTCTGAGGTGTATTTCATGTTGGGTAAATTCTCTTTGCAAGCCAAATTATGTATAGCAATCAAATACATAAAATAATAATAATAAAATTATATATATATATATATATATATATATATATATAGAGAGAGAGAGAGAGAGAGAGAGAGAGAGAGAGAGAGAGAGAGAAACCCCTTGATTGCATTTTTTAAATTTGCTTTAAGGCACATGCAATTCTGAGACAGAGACAGAGACAGAAAGAAAGAGAAAGAAAGAAAGGAAGGAAGGAAGGGAGGGAGGGAGGAAGATAGAAAGAGAGAGGGAGAGAGAGGAAGGAAGAAAGGAAGGAAGGAATAAATCACCCCAAGGGGGATGACCAGGCCACAATCCATTCTCCTCTCTAGATTTTGGGCACACGCTGGCTGGCCCTTGACTGAATTTTTTATAAAGATTTGTGTGTGCTCACTTTTTCTTAAAAGAATATAACTATTTGTCACAATTTTTTTTGTAGATCTAGGCAGTGAAATTAAAAAGTATTCCACTTTCCTCTTTATTACTTTCTGAGTTGTCCAATATTTTATATGGAGCACATATTATTTTTATACACAAAAAGAAGCATTTAAGAGGGGGAAGTGTGCAGAGAATGAAAAGTCTCGAACTTGATTTTCAATTTGTTCCCTCCGTCTTCATCTTCTTTCCAGTTGCTGGCTGTCGATTAGGGAAATGCAATTGTTCAGGAGACATATTTTATTCTCACGGGTCATTAAAATGTCCATTTTATGTTACAGGGTATTTAAAGTAAATTATAAATTATAAAGTAAATTTATAAACTGGACAGAATCTAATCTCCCTTGGTTACTTTAAATTCCTTGCCTCTTACAGGGTGCAAGGAACAGATCTCTCAAGATCGTTCAAGGAAGAGTCTCTGATTGACTGCTTTCCGATGGAGTGTTGCATGTCACCGTGAAAAGCAGCAAAGGTCCTTAGACACAGCCAGCAAGTGGCTTGTTTGCCGTTGCTTTGTCCCTTCACCAAGCAACATCCAGTTCACTCTGAGGCTCTTGGGGGCTCTTTGCCCTTTACCCAAGTGCAATGGGCAAAGTTCTTTATCCTCATGGTAGAGGTCCCCCAGTCTTCTGATTGGATGGATGGAATGAAATGCCAAGGGACCTGAGGAGTTTCTTCTTTAGGCACTGGGCTACTAATTACCTCATCTGTGGTCAAAGAGGGGTGGGGCAGGGCCAGCAGGTGGCATGGTGATCAAGGCCTCCCACATGGCCGATCATGGTTCAAGCCCCAGACCCAGCAGCTTGAAAATCATGCCAGGCATGTGTCTGTGTGCCCACAATCCTACAAGAAGAATAGAGGAGAAGCAACTGCTGTGTGGCCATCCCCTCTGAGGGCGTGATTTCCCACTTTCCCGCTCTCTGTCTCTCTGACAGTCAAACATACGCACTCTATGGCAAAAAAACAGGGCAAGTAGGTGGCATGGTGGTTAAAGCACTGGACTCCCACATGACAAACCAGTTTCATATCCGGACCTGGTGGCTCACTTTCTCACTTTCTCTCTCTCTCTGACCAAGTTAAGTAGTAATAATAATAATAATAATAATAATAATAATAATAAATAATCCTTTAAAAAAATAAGAAAGGAAAGACAGAGAAGAATGGGATGGAAATACAAGTTCTTCAAAAAGTTCATAGAAAACATGTATTATGAAAAAACTATACATGGATTTCAAACGATATTGCACCAGGATGAACTCAAACTTTTATTCCAATTTTCTGCAAATGTTGCAAAGTATCCTCATATATGCCCAACATGTGATGACAAGGTGACAGCCTGTGGAAATCATTCTAGTGATTACCTGAAAGCCATTCAGATACTGTGGGATGGTCTAGGGAATAATGAACCTTTTCCTCAAAAATTTCAGAATGAAAGAAATCTAGTTTCGATGCCAGGTACAAACAAAATGGACCCCCTCCCTCCTCTGCCCTCCACCCAACTTCTCTGAGTGGGACAATCGCTAGCATGTACATAAAAGGTTTCTACTTCTTAATTCCAAGCAGAGGGTATTCAGAACGGCAGTATTTAGGGACCATCCAGTGGCACAGTGGGAACACAGCACTCTGCGATGCTGGTCACAGGCTGACACCCCACGGTCTCCCTTGTGCACACCGGGCACTGCACTGTGATGCCCAGGATCCAGGCTGGCTGAAGCTGTGGTGGACTGCACAGGGTCCCACTCTCTCTCCCTCTCTCAGAAGAAATCAATCTGATTCCTTTTTTTAAAGACGGTATTTAAAGATGCAGAGTTTTCAGAATGTATTCCAGGGAAAAATGGGTTATAGAAAACCCTTAGATAATTTCGCTCATCTTTAAGCACTTTTTAAAGGTTTTTGCCATAGGGCATGTGCATGCACTAGAGAGAGACAGAGGGAGACAGTGAGAGACAGAGAAAGGGAAAATGAGGAATCACCACCCCAGGGGGATGGACAAGATGCAATCCCTTCTCCCCCACTCTCCTCCTGGGATTTTGGGCAGCACATACAAGTACCTGGTGTGACTTTCTCTTTTTTTTTTTTTCACTTTTTTTTGACAATTATTTTATTTTTAACTTTATTTCTTTCTTTATTTTTTAATTTGACGAGAGAGGGACAGAGGGAGAGAGAGAGTGAGAAAGCAAGCCAACAGGTCCAGGACTCAAACCATGGTCAGCTATGTGGGAGTCCAGCACCCTTAACCACCACACCACCTGCCGGTCCCCCTGGTGTGACTTTCAAGCCACCAGGTCCAGGACTCAAACCACAGTCGACCGTGTGGGAGTCCAGCATCTTAACCACCACGCCACCTGCTGGCCCCTCCATCTTGAAGCTTTAATCCAGACGAATTTGGACAGAAAAAAGGGTTTCTGAGCTACCGTGAGTATGAAAGCACTCTTTTCTTCCTTGTTCTCTTCCAGGGCAAAACTTGTCATGAATTTCTTCTTGATTAAAAAATAAAATTTCAAGGAGGATTTAAGGGAAAACAGCAAAGCTCTGGGCAACAAGGCCAAAATGCTCACCAGACACTTCACAGACTATCCAAGTCTCAAGAACCCATTAGCACTTGGAAATGTGATTTCTGTATAATATCCCACTCCTCACGGTACCAGTGGGAATTTACGAGTTAAGAAATATTCTATTTACTAATGACACTTTGCTAACAGTGCCGATGAATTCGGTCAGAGTGTTCAATGTCAGATGCCGACTACTGCGGTTTGAAATTACCAGTTGGTGACACTCAGCCCTAAATCAACCGAAAACAAAGTCTTTCTAATTTATAGATTTAAAGATTACTCTGAATCCTATGACTTACTGAAGATGAATATGTCATTAAAAATGAATCATTTTAATGAATCTGACACGTTTGTTTGGGTAGCATTTATAAGCTACCATTATAGGGACCAGCAGTTAGCGTAATGGCTATATCGCTGGACTCCCGTGTAGTAGACCGCGGTTCGAGTCCCGGACCTGGTGGCTTAAACTCACGCCGGGTACGTGTGCGTGTGTGCATGCCCACGAGAGGAGAACGGAAAAGGGATTGCAGCGTGGCCATCCCCTCTGGGGGGTGATTTCTTGCTTTCTGTCTTTCTATCTCTCTCTGTCTGGCGAGCACATGCACCCTATAGCAAAAACCTCTTCCAAAAAAAAAAAAAAAACTACCATTACAAAGAACCAAGCAGATAGACACACGCACTTAGAGTATGGAAAAACGTGTCCCAAAGTCAGTTCAGTAAGATGACAAAACGCTTTTTATTCTGGGCTTCGTCCCTGCAAGGAGCTTCTCTGGGCGCAGGAACTCAGATTCCATGGGCACTGGAGGGCCCACAGGTTTTACTGCATTGACTTTGCATTCTGATCTGATGGCAGTAAACTCCCACCGGAGGGAAACCCCAGCTTAGCCCATGACCCCTGGGGTTTGAATCAGACAGTGGGGCAGGTCTGTCTCCCGAGTGGGACAGTGGGGAGGGTGCTGCTGAGCCCCACTGTGAAGGACTGGGGCTCTTGCTGTTTCCATTCAGGATTCCCTACTGTGAGCGATTAGGAGAAACTTCTTTTCGAGAAGCTTGGCAGCTGCCACACTTTGGGGAGCAAGGACCTCCTGAGACCTCAGAAAGAGAAAGAGAAAAGGGCAGACGAAGAAGGAGAAAATATAAAACGTACTTGAGGAATTGTAAGTCATGGGACCATGGAGCCAGCAGATGGTGTGGTGGTTAAGGCAGCTGGACTCCCACATGGCTAACCATGGTTCAAGTCCCAGACCTGGCAACTTGCTTTCTCACTTTCCTTCTCTCTCTCTGGTCAACTTCCAAAAAAATAGTAATAACAATAGTGACAATGAATAAAATTAAATAAAATGATTCTGAGGCACTGGATCCCATATGGCTGACTCCATGGTTCAAGTCCCAGACCCACTGGCTTGAAAATCATACCAGGTGCACGTGTGTATGCCCAAAATATCCAGAGGAGAATAGAGGGAAAGGGGCTGTGGCATCACCATGGCCCCAGGGGGTGCGTTCTCATTTTGTCTGTTTCTCTCTCTCTCTGGCGAGAGTATGTGTTCTCGAGCAAACTCAAAAAAAAAATAAAAGAAGAACAAGAACAAGAGGAGAAAAGGACTAGGTGTACACAGCTGACACAATTTCAAACCTTCTGAATCAGAAGCCCAAGGAATTACTACCCGGCCAGGAAACCTGGGCCCCTCTCCTGTGACAGGCTGGTGGAGAGGGTGCCCACACTCAGAGCCCGGGGTTTACTTCCAAGGGGGTGGTGCGGCTCAGCTACCCACGGAGATAGAGATAGATGATTGATAGATAGATAGATAGGGATAGATAGATGATAGATAGATAGAGATAGATGATAGGTAGGTAGGTAGGTAGGTAGATAGATAGATAGATAGATAGATAGAGATAGATAGATGACAGATAGAGATAGATGATAGATAGATAGATATAGATAGATATTAAGATAGATGATAGATAGAGATGATAGATAGATGATAGATAGATAGATAGATGATAGATAGATGATAGAGGTAGGTAAATAGATAGATAGACAGATAGATAATAGATGATAGAAATAGATAGATAGATAGATAGATAGATAGATAGATAGATAGATAGATAGATGGGATAGATAGATGATAGATGATAGAGATAGGTAAATAGATAGATGATAGATAGATAGATAGATAGATAGATAGATAGATAGATAGATAGATAGATGATAGATAAAGATAGATAGGTGATAGATAGATAGATAGATAGATAGATAGATAGATAGATAGATAGATAGATGAGATAGATAGATGATAGATGATAGAGATAGGTAAATAGATAGATGATAGATGATAGAGATAGATAGATGATAGATAGATGATAGATAGATAGATAGATAGATAGAGATAGATAGAGATAGAGTTTAAAAAAAAAAAGAAAGAAAGAAGCAGTTCAAGGATGGAAATAGGACATTCCAAGGCCTAGTCCCACCCCTTCTTCCCAAATGTCTCGGGCCATTTTCTCTTCGAAGGAACAATAGAAAAAACAGACCTAGGCTCTCCAAATCACCAGCCACAGAGCCCCCCCCCCCCCCGCCCTGCCCTCTACTTGTGAGTCACCCAGCAGCTGTCCCAAAAGCACGCGCGTGACCAGGAACAGCTAGACGACGACTCCGTTGCGCTCAGGGGTTATCGCTGCGTGGTTGTGTTCATCTGTGCAGCGGCTGGTTTTAAAACACTTTCTACGGAGCTCCCAAAAGTATCCTTTAGGCCTCTCTCGGTGCGCAAATTCGCGGTACTTGGACAAAGCGGCCTCTAGACTGGAGGGGTCCACACCCGCTTTGCACCAGCAGCGGGACGGGTCGCACTGACCCAGCAATCCGAGCGCTCCGCGGGGCGAGCTGCTTCGCGGCGAACTGGCCTCGGTGGGGTTGAGTTGGTGGGTGCCTTGTTCCCTCGAACCATCGCCCGCTTCCTGGATCTCTGCAGTCCCAGCGCCCTCGAGGCCCTAGATCGAACCTGCGAGGCCACCTGTGCTGAGCAGCCGCGGGTTGGTTTGGCGAGGGGCGGGCTAGGCTCTGCGGTCCCCGAGATGCGCGCGTGGGCCGCCCGGGCCGAGGGGCCACCTGGAGCGGCACCTGTTCCCCGCGTGGCGCCTTCCAGCAGTGGCCGACGTTCTCGCGTGGACGAGACGAGGGGGAACCACCGGCGAAAGAATGCGGTAACCACCTCCCCCGCCCCACCCCAAGAAAAGCCGTTTTTTCTCCCAGAAAGTAGACCGTGAAGGACGCAGAGCCTCCGCAGTAAGGGGAGCCGGCTTGCAAGCCTAGTGGGACCGTGTCTGTTCTGGGAAACGGCGCCCCCAGACGGCTGCCAGGAAGACGCTGCGGCAGGCATACCGCGGGCCCCAGCAGGATAGGACGGGCCCGGACAGTTCCCGCAGGAAGAGGGGCGCCACGCCCTGCTGGCCTGCGCCAGGATGAGGACCAAGCGCCCATGCTGTCGGAGACCCCTGCAGGCCAGGAGCCCGGTCCCCAGGCCGGCCGGAGCTGTGATGTCACTGAGATCCGGAGAGCGCCAGTAGCTGTCCCACCCACTGCGCGAGCTGGTCCGAGTTACCTCCCCAGCGCGCCCCCGTTTCCTCCCGCCTACTTGTGCGCAGCACAGCAGGCACCCCACCTGCCAGGTGGCAGGGAGGCTGTCGGGACGCAGGGCCGACCTCGTCGGTCCGTGAGGGCAGCCTTTCCGGGGGAGCAGGGGCACCTTTCTTTGTGCGCCCCAGGGCTCCCCTCTCGGGGTTACTGCGTTTCCCTGGGCTCTGGAGTCATCGTAAAGGCCTGATCCCCCCAACACTCCCTTTATAAGAGCATCGAAACCCCCAGCTTTGCTGTCTAAGGGAAGCGATATGGCTCTTTGGGGGCTAAAAAGCATGTTTCGAATTCAAGGCTGCCCCTCCGCCCGTGTGCATTGCGGAATTAAGCAGTTAGAGTTACGGAATTCAGAACCCGCACCTTAGGCAGGTACCAGCGAGCCTCTCTCCCCTGGTTGCTCTCACTGCTTCTCGGGGAGAAGTCCTCGCGCTCTCACGGCGGGGTGGGAGGCTCGCTTCCCGGCTCTGGGCGGATGCCGAGCGCGTGCAGGGTCAAGTAGTTCCGGATCTTGGAGACCCAGACCAGCACAGCATCTCTGAGCAGGAGCGAGGGTCCTGGCCGCCGAGACACTTTGGTAGCCAGAGTTGTCGGAGAAGTTGGGCTGGCGGGAGAGGGACGGCCCGCGCTGCAGCGCAGGAGCAGCACCCGCCGGGGCCCTGCGGCAGTGCGGCGCGCGACCCCGGGGGCGGGGGTCCGGCCGGGAAGCCGGACTGCGCGGGAAACAGAGGAAGGGGCTTTCTTTGTCCCTCGAGATTCCGCGAGATTGTTCGTGCCCTGACCACGGGAGACACCCAGGCAGAGGGGCGAGGCCAAACCCAGAGCATGGCTCGTCCAGGCCTGCAGCGTCGTGTAGGCGGGGTGGCAACCCCATCGCCAGGACCTGAGGGCAGCCGCACTTCAGCAGGACGCCCGCGGGCACGCCTGTGCGCAGAGCATCCGCCCAGCTTACTGACTAGGGAGGGGGCTAGCTTCCGCCCTCACACCGCGCAGGTACCAGGCGGGCGGGGAGGGGTCTCCGCTTGATTCAAAACAGAAAGTCTTTGGTGACTTTTGATAAAGTCTTTGGAGACCTGTGGCCCAGAGGCCAAAAGGAAGTGAGGAAGGGTCGCGCTCTGGAAGGGTCCGCGGAGGGGCCGGACCAAGTGCGCGCCTCTCTCCAGGGCGCTTAGCGCGGGCGCGCTGGGTGCTGCCGCCCGGGACCGGGAGGGAAGCGCGTCCACACGGTCGCTGAGCAGCTTCTGCGGGATTCCCTTCCTGTTCCCAGCAATCAGTTCGTCCTGCGGTTGCGCTTGTCACGCGGGCACGCGCTTGGCCGGTCGCCAACTAGAGGTGGGAGGGGAGGGCAGTGGGGCGCGACCCGAGGCGGGGAAGGTGGAGCGCTGGTGCAGGAGGGGTCAGGCTGGGTGGCACAGGTGCGGGGAGGGGCCGCGGCGGCCGCAGTGGGCGTCGCAAGCCGGGCAGCCAGACCCGCCGGAACAGGACTCGGGGCGGCGGGGACTGAGACTCTAGCACGACCCCCGGCGCCCCCTGGCGGTGAGCGGGCCTCGCGGCTCCGGAAACAATGCCTCGGGCGGCGCGCGCCAGCCAGACGCCGGGGTCCCTGGGTGCTCCCGGAGTGCGGCCGCGCTGGTGGGCCTCAAATCAGCCCTCCCGGCGTAAGGTTCCTCGAGCTCCAGCGAGGGAATCTGCGAGGCGGAGGTGACCCCAAGGAGAGCGCTGGGGTCTGAGGGCGGCGGAGGCACAGGGTCCTCCCCACTCGCGGGCTCAAGTCCTAGCATCCCTCCGAGTTTAGGCGCTGGTTAGCTCCGCGGTCCGCTGCGTTCCCTCCCCTCGGGGATTATTTCCAAGGTAGTCTGTGTTGGGGCGGGGACTTTTGGGCCGCTTGGTGCTCTAGAGAGAGACGGAAAGGCCCGGGCCCGATCTGGGGGGAGAGCGGCCTTTTGCTGCCCCCCACCCCCGTGCCGTCCTTGATGGTGCGACCGTGACGGGGAGGGAAGGTGGCCGCAGGGCCTCTAGGTAGGAGCCGATTCCCGGATTTCCCTGGAGCGTTTACGGCCAGGCAGGGCAGCGACAACACAGTGGGGCCCTCGCCCCCCACTCGTTAACCCCCTTTTCCAAGCAGCCGGACCGCAAAGCGTGCTGGTGGCGGGCCGGGGCTTTGGGGGGTGGGGGACGAAGGTAACAGCACCTCCTGGAGCGGAGAAATGGCGACGCCGCGGGCTGAGCCTGCGAGGGCCCTCCGTGGCCAGGAGGCAGGAACAATGACCCACCGTACGTGGAAAGGGCCTCGCGCCCCGGGGTTAGGTCCGGCTCGGCCAGGGTGTGGGGCGGTTAGGGACGAGGACCACCCCCCCCCCATTCATTCCCTTTCGGCACAGGATCGCGGGCTCCAGTTGGAACTCGCCGTCCGCAGTGCTCAGTCACCAGCTCCCCAGCCCCGGGAGCAGGGGCCGGCGCCCTGCCCTGCGCCCCGGGGCACGCGAAGGAGGAGCGCGCGGGTCCCGCCTGGACCACGGCTCCGGTGTCCCCCGGCCATGCCCACCCGCCACGCTATCTGCCAGCCTCGTGCGGGGCAACAGGCTTTCCAAACCGAGCCCTGGGCCCAACCTCCGCTCCGCAGAGCGCCCTCTGTGCGCGCCGGGCGCCAGCGCCGGGATGCCCGCGCGGATTCGATCCTCCGGTTCATTTAGGAGGGACGTCTCTTTTCCAGACCCGGGGAATGGCGGGCGGCTCTCTGTGATCCAGAAGAGACCGAGTCCTCCAGACACTCCCCCAGCGAAATAGCACCCCGCCGCTTCCTTGCTCTTTCGTCTTTTGCCCACAGCTCTGTTTGTGACTCGGATCTGGTAGGGGCAGGGGCAACGGGCCGCCCGGGCCTGGGGGAGCGCGCCGCATGCGCTGTGCCAAAACTCTCGGAAGGAAGCGAGGTTCCCCGAGGCCACCTCGGGCCGGCAAATTCCAGGCGGGAGCCCTGTACACAAAGGGCCCCCAGTCCCGCGGCGGGAGCAGAAACGTCGGGCTGGGGCCAAACGAACCCCGGCCAGGGCCTCGCGGGGGGCCGAGCGTGTTCCCGCCCACCCCGGGCCCGCCCGTTTGTGTGCGGTTTAACGCGGCCCCGGAGCGCGCGCCGCCGCAGCTGGGGAGGGGGCGCCGCGGGGTTGGCGTGCCCCGAGCGTGAGGGGCATTCTCAGCGGAAACCCAGCCCCAGAAAGTAGGGACCGAGCCTCCTCGGATTACTCTCCGCTGGCTCCTCCCTCCGCCCCCCTCCGCCAGATTTGCATTAAAAAGGCCGAGGAACCTGGCTGCGCCCCAGCGGCAGCTTGCTCTGCTCCCCCGGGTCGGAGCCCCCCAGAGCCGCGCGGACTTGCAGCGCAGAGCTCCGCTCCCCGAGCTGCACCGACTGCAGCGAGAGGGCCCGGGACCCGCTCGGGCTGCGGCCGCCTCGCGCCTCCCCGGCTCGCTCCCTCCGCCCCCCGGGGGTTGCGCGCCCACCATGCCGCGGGGCCCCGGCTCGCTGCTGCCCCTCCTGCTCGCCGCGCTCTGCTGCCTGGGCTCGGCTCGCGGGCTCTTCCTCTTCGGCCAGCCCGACTTCTCTCACAAGCGCAGCAACTGCAAGCCGATCCCCGCCACCCTGCAGCTGTGCCACGGCATCGAGTACCAGAATATGCGGCTGCCCAACCTGCTGGGCCACGAGACCATGAAGGAGGTGCTGGAGCAGGCGGGCGCCTGGATCCCGCTGGTCATGAAGCAGTGCCACCCGGACACCAAGAAGTTCCTGTGCTCGCTCTTCGCCCCGGTCTGCCTCGACGACCTGGACGAGACCATCCAGCCGTGCCGCTCGCTCTGCGCGCAGGTGAAGGGCCGCTGCGCCCCGGTCATGTCCGCCTTCGGCTTCCCCTGGCCGGACATGCTCCAGTGCGACCGGTTCCCCCAGGACAACGACCTCTGCATCCCCCTCGCGAGCAGCGACCACCTCCTGCCGGCCACCGAGGAAGGTAAGCCTCCCCTCTTACCACTGCCCCACCCCGCGCCCCGGGGCGCCTGGGCTGGGGGTGCCCGTCCCGGGAGGGTAGGTGCCCTCTCTGGTCTGTCATCCCGAGAAGCCTGTTTCAGATCTGAACACCACCCCAGTCTCCCCCTGCCCTTCCGACTTTTACCAGTTACTCGGAGGGACAATCCGGAGGGAGAACCGAGAGGCGGCTTTCCCTACAGTTGGACAATTGTCGTTGCCCTCTGCGAGTGGTGGAAGCCGGTTTGTACCGAGTTGTTGGTGGGCACCCTGGCGGAGGCGCCTCTCAGCCTCATTCCACACCTCGTTACCGCTGGGTAGGATTCTAGTCCCACATTTCTCTGCAGGCAAGGTGACCCAGATGCATAAACACATCGCCTTTCTAAGGTCCTTTTCGTCCTTTGCCAATTTAGGTTTTGCAAATAAAACCAAGAGTGGTTTGGAGCGTGTGGGAAATGGAGTCGGCCGCTAACTGCTGGGGTGTTTGAGGAAGAGGGCGTAAAGGGAATCTCGCGGAATCCTGTCACTATCAGCTTTTATCTTAGGAGTGGTTTCAATTAACTGGAGAAAAGCACGCAAGAAAAGAGTGTCCCAGGTTTTTAGAAAACAGAGGGGGGCGTTCCTGTGCAAAAAAACCATCAAAGCAATGAAAACCTCATGCTCCTGAGAGTCTTCCTGAAAGAAAAACGTCTACATTGTGTCTGAGCTGATTCTCCCGGGCTGGGGAGAAGGGGCTTCCTAATCCCTTTCTGGGCTTCACAGCATCTCTTTCAATCTCTAATTGTTTTCCTACAGACATCATTAGTTAAAGAAAAGGCGAAGTTGGTGAGCAGTCTTTCCTGGCAGGCGCTGGGAGTTTGCAATCATCTTATTGGCTAGATTTCTAATTTATTGCAAATGTTTGGCATTTTTCAAACATTTGTCCAACACACACTGTAGCCCAAGCAGTGCAGGTTAGTAACATTTTATATATGTTCTGAGACTCCTAATTGCAAACATTTCATTTTGTTTGGGTGGGAGGAGCCAAGGGCGGGGTTTCTGGGTGGCTTTTGTTTTCTTTCCTTCCCACCGGGAGCACCCACTATCCCGTCCAAAGTCGCTGTTGTCCCGCAACAGGCAGTTTATGAAATGTACTTTTTGCTATTTCTTCAAGTTGATAAGTAAGTCTTCCAGCGTGAGTCACAGAAGGTTTTGTTCTTTGAACATTCAAATTGTATATTAGTGAGAATCTTCTCATTTCACCCCCGTTTTAAAGAGAACACGGACACGTCTATCAAAGGAAGAAAGGAAACGCGTTTTTGTTTTCCTTTTCCCATGAAATCCAAAGTTTTTAGAAGAGTCTTCAACCCTGGAATAGCTCTGGAATAACTCTGCTAATTCCAGTTTTGGTCAGACCCCTAGATGGTTTTGCTTCATCTTTGATTGTCTTCAGGAACAGGTGTGCGTGCGCGCACGTGTGTGTGTGTGCATGTGTGTGTGTTGAGTCTGAAACAGGCAGAGAGAAGCGAGAACTTGTAGCAGTCAGCTTGCCGATAACAGTGACATAAATGCCACCTAACTCCAGCACAAGCTTGGGGAACATACAAGGGCGTGGCGAGTGAGAAACAGCCAGCGGCCGCAGTTAGTGTGATGTGTTCCTGAGACGGAGACAGCACAGTGGGGTCCTGACAACAGCAGCCACCCCCGCTGTCCAGACAAAAGGCCCTTGAAACCCACCCCCACCCCCAGACCAAGCTCTGTAGAACACAGCCCGCTGGCTTCCTGGCATCCTGGGGCTGCCAAAGACCATCTTTTTTTGTTTTTTCTTTTTTTAGAGATTTTTGCTATAGAGCGCATGCACTCAGTGGGGAGACAGAGACAGAAAGTGAGAAATCGCACTCGCCTCCCTTGTGGGGGGTGATGAACATGCCACAATCCCTTCTCCTCTATTGTTCTTTCTGGATTTGGGGCACACATGTACATACGCCGGCATGAGTTTTAAGCCGCCTGTCCTGAACTCGACCGTGGTCAACTACATGGGAGTCCAGTGACGTAACCATGACGCCATCTACTGGTCCCGAGAAAAACCATCTTTCAGCAGTGTTCTGTGTAGTGGTTATGGCACTGGACTCCAACGCAGCTGGCCACCGTTCGAATCCCACACCTTGTGGCTGGAAAGTCACACCAGGCACGTGTGCATGCCCAAAATCCCGAGAGGAGAATGGAGGAGAAGGGATTGCAGCATGGCCATCTCCCCCGGGGGTGATTTCTCGCTTTCCAAACTCTGTCTCTCTCTGCACCTGCCCTATGGCAAAAAGAAGAAAAAGGAAGGAAGGGAGTGAGGGAGGGAGGGAGGAAGGCAGGGGAAGGGAAGGGAAGGGAAGGGAAGGGAAGGGAAGGGAAGGGAAGGGAAGGGAAGGGAAGAAAAGAAAAGAAAAGAAAAGAAAAGAAAGAAAAGGAAAGAAAAGAAAGAAACGGAAAGAAAAGAAAGGAAAGGAAAGAAAGAAAAGGAAAGAAAGAAGGAAGAAAAGAAGGAAGGAAAGAGATTAACAGTATTTTATGGTTACCAGTTTTCCCAACTCCCTCAAGAGTCTTTGGCTCTTGGGCACTTTCTGCTTACAGAGGCTTTGGCGATGACTTTTTCAGACTGAATTTGTCCCAGAGGTGGGCAAGTTGCACCTTGTCCAGTGAACTCTAGGTTCACACACCTGTCCACTCTCCAAATCCTTTTTTTTTCCCCAGAAAGAGATTTTTTTTTTGCTATATGCCACATGCACTTGCTGGAAAGACAGAGACAGAAAGACAGGAAGTGAGAAGTCACCCTCCAGAGGAGATGGCCATGCCACAATCCCTTCTCTGCTCTCAGGATTTGGGGCACACACACACATACTCCCGGCATGAGTTTCAAGCCAGCAGGTATGAGACTCTAAACGTGGTCGACTACATGGGAGTCCCATCCAACTCCTTTTTTATCTGAAGAGTCATCATTTAATACACTATTGGGTCCCTCTCATTGCCCAGCTGAAGATGGGACGCACGGAGCACTCTCTTAGGAAAGAGTGATCCCTTTTTTAAATTTACATTGGTTCACTGTACATTTTTTTAAGAGGTTTTTGCTATAGGGCGTGTGCACTCGCCAGACAGAGAGAGAGAGACAAAGACAGAAAGTGAGAAATCACCCCCAAGGGGGAATGGCCATACCACAATTCCTTCTCCTCCATTCTCCTCTCGGGATCTTGGGCATGCACGTACATGCGCCCAGCGTGAATTTTAAGCCAAGTCCGGGATGCGAACCACAGTCGACTACATGAGAGTCCAGCGACAAAGCCATTACGCTAACTGCTGGTCCCTCACTGTACATATTCACAGCACACAATGTGGCTTCTGCAGCCACTGTAGAGAAGGATACGGAGCTTCTCATAAATAAATAAATAAATAAATAAATAACCTACAGATAGAATGCCCTGCGGCCCACTCGCCCCACTCCCGGGGAGTGGTTTTGTGTTTATAGAGGGGGGCAGAAGCTGGAGTCAGAGTAAACCCCTTCTAGTTGTTTAAATGCCACCTGCTGTTCCCTTTTAAGCAAACTTACTAAAGACGGCCTTTCACTTTTCCAGCTCCGAAGGTATGTGAAGCCTGCAAAAATAAAAACGAGGACGACAACGACATAATGGAGACGCTGTGTAAAAATGACTTCGGTGAGTAATACCCCAGCGGAGGCACCAGGCTTCACAGTCAGAGGTTCCATTTACCAGCGAAACTTCAAGGGGCAGATCCCTCCATGTTGCTCGCGACAGATAAAGACTGCAATGGAGTTCATTTTCCCCTGACTCTTCTCATGGCTCTCTCCTAGGTCTTGCATAACTATCTTGCCTTGAGTTTTATCTTTTTAGGTGAGAGTCTCTGTTCATTTCAGTAGAAAATACTGACAATGAGCCAAATGATCGATTTTCTTTTCTTAAAGAATTGTTATTTGTTCTTTATTAGTAGTAGTGGTATTTGGCCAGAGAGAAAAAGAGAAAGGGAAAAAGCAAGCCTCCAGGTCCAGGACGTGAACTGTGGTTGGCCATGTGGGAGTCCAGTGCCCCAACTACCATGCCACGTGCCAGCCCCGAATGATCAATTTTCAACGCCACATTTAAGGTTGTGGGGAAAGTCATGACATATTTTTCTATACAGAAATGTACCATGACTTTCCCGACAACCCAATAAATCTCATTCTAGATTTTTCTTGTCAGCAAGCATAATCTTGAGCCAGTCTCATCATTTGGCAGGTGTACGGAGGAAGGGAATGTGAAGAGTAGCCCTAGCAAAACGAATTTCAGGCTTTACGTTGACCACAAACAAAAATCGACTCTGGTACCAAATGGACAGATTTTTACTTTATTCCTAACCAATAATAATTTATTCCTCTATGTTCCATCATTAACGAATGTGTTCACAACACTGGTTAATCATTTGGGGGAGGGGGGCTTAATTAAAAAGGATAGAAGAGTTTGCTGAGAATACAGCTAACCTAGTTGACCTAACAACCTTGAAACATCATCTTAAAAACCTCTTTAAGGGACCAGCAGATGGTGTCTTGGTTAAGTCACTGGATTTCTACATAGTTGACCATGGTTCGAGTCTGGTCCCAGCAGCTTAAAACTCACGCCCGGTACATGTGCATGCATGCCTAAGATCCTGAGAGGAGAATGGAAAAGGGATTGCAGTGTGGCCAATCCCCTGGGGGGTAATTTCTCACTTTCTGTCTCTCTGTCTCTCCAGTAAGTGCATGCTCCCTATAGCAAAAATCTCTCCAAAAAAAAAATCTTTAAAAGAAGCTTTTTATGAAGTTTTCATGAATACCTCTAGACATACTTGCCACACTTTTGCAAATAATTGTCTTTAAGCTTTGCTAAATTTAGCAAGATTCATAAAAGATGCTATGATGGGGGCCAGCAGGTGGCGTGGTGGTTAAGGACACTGGAGTCCCACCTGGTCAGCTGCAGTTCGAGCCCTGGGCCTGGTGGTTTGCTTTCTCACTTTCTCTCTCTCTGTACCTCTCTGGACAAATGACAATAAAGAAAGAAAGAAAGAAAGTTAAAGTATTTTTTTGAAAAAAGATGCTATCATGATGCTTGGAGATAGCAAAATAACATGTGTGTGTTGTGTTCTCCAAGTCCCATAGAGTAAGTCAGTCCCTTTAAGAGACCAGGATAAGAGGAGAGGGTTGGAGACTACACAGAACTCCACCACACCTGATCTGTGGTCCCCGGGCTCCCAGGGAGGGGAGGAGCCCGGCTAGACACGGGATCAGTGCTTGGTCTAGAGCGAGAGTGATCAAGACCTTCACCCTGACCCCCGAGGTGTTCTTGCCCTTTACGAGGTCAGGCACCGTTTTCGGTTTTGGGGTTTTTTTTTTTAGGGAGAGATTTTTGCTGTAGGGCGCAGGTGCTTGCCAGAGAGACAGAGGAAAAGTGAGAAGTCACCCCTCGGGGGGTTGGCCACACTACAATCCCTTTTCTCCAGTCTCCTCTTGGGATTTTGGGCACACATGCCCGGCGTGAGCTTCAAACCTCTGGATATGGGACTTCTGGTCAGCCACGTGGGATTCCAGCACCTTACCCAGTACTGCGTCTACTGGCCCCGCGAAGGCACCTCGTGACATCTTCGAGTGGCTGGTACACTTGCGGCTGCTAACTCAGGCAGATGCCAGCTTCCTGGTGAACAGACGCGGCCCCTGATCTGTCTCAGCAGAGACTCTGCCAGGTCCATGTTAATATTCTGCTTACCCAGCCAAGCCCTGGAGACGGGGAGGTCGCTCCAGCTCGCTCTGGGGTGCCCTCACATCCTCTTTCCCTTGTCAGCCCCGAAATCAGACCTGGCCATGTCCCTGAATCTGGAAACAATCCGGCAATTTTTTGACAGCCACTGTCTCTTCCAGGAAGTGTCCTGGGTTTAGCCCTGGCTGATCCCAGAGCAACCGCAGCCTCAGTGCTAAGAAAGGGTTCGTACTCCTGAGGAAGGGGGAGGAAAGGAAGTGGCTCGGGTCCTAAGCAGCCCTTCCCCTCCGGGAGAGCCACGCGTGGGGCTGGGAGGGTTCGTGTGTCTGTGTTCACGTACATGCAGTGCTCAGCGTGTTAGCGCTGAGCCGCCTCCCCAGACCTTCCCAAAACCCGGTGCCCAGCTTCTATGCAATGAGGCTTGATTAAGGGCAAGACAGAAAAACGCCACTGAAAGAAAGTGACATGAACACGCTATTAAAATGCGATTTTCCGGGACTGGCAGTTGGCGTAATGGTTATGTCGCTGAACTCCCATGTAGCCGACCGTGGTTCGAGTCTCAGACCCGGTGGCTTAAACTCACGCTGGGCGCGTGTGCGTGCATGCCCAAGATCCCGAGAGGAGAATGGAGGAGAAGGGATTGCGGCGTGGCCATCCCCCTGGGGGGTGATTTCTCGCTTTCTGTCTCTCTGTCTCTGTCTTTCTGGCTAACACACATGCCCTATAGCAAAAACCTCTCCAAAAAAAAAAAATGCAATTTTCCTCTGGTACCCTGGTGTCCTTTGTGCTACATGTAATGCAGATCTCTCTCCTGGTTTCCACGGAAAAGTGGGATGTTGTGTCCCAGGGTACCAAAGTAGTTGGATTCAGGAGACACACACACACACATTTTACTTGCCTGACGCCTTATCAAGACCTGAACAGAAGACATGGGTGTGTGTGCGTGTCCCGTGTTCTCGCCCTTGAGAGAGAAGAAACTTTCTAAACGACGTGGAGGTCAGCACAAGTAAGAGCTCACACGCGCAGGTGCCTCGCCGACGCGTGTCCTACTTCCCACTCTCCCTTCCACCCACGAAGGGAGAAGGAAGCTGAATTCCAGGAAGCACGTCGTATGCTCATGGTGTATAAGAAGTATTCCGTACTGCCTGCTCCGTGGGGAGCAGCGGGGGCAGACGGAACAAGCGAGGCAATGTGACAAAGAGCTTGTCGTCTGAGCGAGCATCGCGTTCTTCCTCGCGGTGCTCCAAAATGCAGCGGACATGTAGAAGGCCTTCCTCCTGGGGGCTGGCGCTGCTGATAGAGAAACTCAGCCCGCCTCCCTGTACAAGTGGTCTTACCTTGGACCAGCTGGTGTTGTCCCCCCTGCCTCCTCCTCTGGGGCAGGAGAAGTGATTTGGGGGTCTTCCCTATCTCTGGTCACAGCTGAAAACCCAAACGAAAGAAACAAAGTCTCTAACGTGTCCCCATGGTAAACATTTGCGAAGCTGGTTATGCTACAGCTCGGGAAGGAGGAGTAAGACATTTCCTGGTGACAAGGAATGAGTTTTCTGATGCTCAGAGCTCACAAAGCTTCACTTGACCAGTGGACTCTGGTACATGTCCTCTCTGTGCTCGAGACAAGGACTCCGAGTGGCGTGGGCAGCCCACTTTCCCACTGTGGGGCCCTCGCAGCTCCCCCCTCTGTGCAGAGGCCACGGGACATGCACCGTTTCCACCTGGCTTAAATCCCACAAGCTCTGAGATTCAGCACTAAGGTTAGGATGCATCTCACATCAGACAGAACCATGGTCGGGCAAGTTATAAATCCCCGATAGACCTGGTCGGGCACCGGCCGTTTCCTGGTCTACCGGAAGGACAGGCTCAGTCCGAGCCCCTTTCTGGTATTAAAAAAAAGTGAGAGAAGAAAAGCACAAAGGGTCACACATACACACAAAACTTTTCTCTATCGCTAATTCATGCATTAAGCTCCACCAAAACCAGGAACTCATACTTATCTATATAGAGCAGTTTTCAGTGCTTTTTATAAAAGTTATTTTAGTTAATTTTACTCATTGTTGATCATTTTTAAATTTGACCACAGAGGGAAAGTTGAGGAAGCAAGCCACCAAGTCCAGGACTTGAACCGTGGTCAGCCATGTGGGAGCCCAGTGCCTTAATCACCATGCCACCTGCCAGCCCCAGCACCAAGAGTTTTAAAACACTTTGGACTTGGGCAAGACAATGGTCCAACCAGGATTAAAAAAAAAAAAAAATCTGACGTCTTAGGGCCGGCAGGTGGCATGACAGTTAGGACATTGGATCCCCACATGGCCGACAATGGTTTGAGTCTTGGACCTGGTGGCTTGAAAATCATTCTGGACACATGTGTGTGCATGCCCAACCCCAGGAGACTGAAGGAGAAGGGACTGTGGCGCGGCCATTCCCCGAGAGGGTGATTTCTCAGCTTCCCTCTCTCTGTCTGTCTCCGCCTGTCTCTGGCAAGCACACACACCCTATGGCAAAAACAAAAAACAAAAAGAAGAAGAAGAAATTGGCATTGCCTCAGGAGACTCTAGCGGCGTTATGAGAGAGAGTTTGGAGTCTAGAGTTCTGAGTTGAACACCACGCTAGGCAAGGACGTTGCCGAACCTCAGGCAAGTCCCTTGCAGATTCTTCGTATACTAACAAGAGATTTTAACAAGATGATCCCTTCCAGCCTTAAAATGCTAGGCTTTTCCTGCCTTCATGGACTCTTGAAATTTAATTCTGACATGCACCGTCTGTACAGTGTTCCTTGCCAAAGCTGTCCATGACTACAAACGTGCCTTCTATAGTAAACCACTCACTTTGGGTCTTGCGTTCTAGTGAGTGGGCACGTACACTTCGCAAACAATGCATACATGATCTGTAAACGCCTTGGCCTGGGACAGGCAAGTGAGCGCCTACGAGGATGAGGTCTTCAGAAAAACACTTTTATGGCCAAACATGCTGTGCTCTTAAAAAAGAGTCTTGCGTATTTTTTTCTCCTAGTTACTTTACCAAATCAAATGCAGCTGTAAGATCCATTCTCCTTCCCCCCGTAATCTGTTCTTTAGAAAACAATGATTGTGTGCTACAATTTCCTTACAGGTTTGTCCAAAAACCCCTCTGACATAATAAATTGAGTTTAAAGTTTATGGCCGCAGAAGGATCGGGTTTCACCTAAAGAGTCAGGCGTTTCTTTTCATGCTGCAGTTTCCAATCGGGGCAGTCATTTGTTGGGGAGAGCAGTTACCACATGCGACAGACTCACAAACACAAGGGCTGGGAAAAGAGGAGGAACGTTAATTGAGTCCTGCAAAGAGAAAGAGTTCTAAAAGAGTGGCTGATTTGAAACAAAGTGCCTGCCCAAAGCTTTGAGGCTTTAGAAGCGGAGCCACCTGCTGCCCCAGCCCCCACCCCGTATCTGTGGCCTGTGACAGCCCCTTAGGTCTAGGAAGCTCATCTCGCCCACAGGCCACGCTGCACACAAACGCAGCAGAATGGCTGGGTGGGTTGGGGGACTTGGTCTGGCTGTGTTCCCTCGTATAACTGGTGCCATTCTCTCCACCCCGTCCCCTTAGCACTGAAAATCAAAGTGAAGGAAATCACCTACATCAACAGAGACACCAAGATCACCCTGGAGACAAAGAGCAAGACCATTTACAAGCTGAACGGCGTGTCCGAAAGGGACCTGAAGAAGTCCGTGCTGTGGCTCAAAGACAGCTTGCAGTGCACCTGCGAGGAGCTCAACGACATCAACGCACCGTATCTGGTCATGGGACAGAAGCAGGGCGGGGAGCTGGTGATCACGTCGGTAAAGCGGTGGCAGAAGGGGCAGAGGGAGTTCAAGCGAATCTCCCGCAGCATTCGCAAGCTGCAGTGCTAGGGGCCGCGTGGCTCGAGCTGGCTGGCCGGTGCCCCTCCGAAGCACAGTCCCACCGGCTCCCGCCCCGGCCCCGAGAAGCTTCCCCGCCTTTTGCACGTGCATCCCCAGCCTTTTCTGAGTTACGAGGCCTGTAAGAGGTCTCAGGAGTGGCCAGCTGTTTTCTCATGAAGGGAAATCTCACCCAACTCTTGTAGAAATCTTCAAACTAATAAAACTCTGAATGTTGTTATGAAGTTTTATAACAGCTCACGTGAAAGCTAGTGTTGAAGAGGGGCAACTGTGGGAACCAGCAGTTAGCGTAATGGCTATGTCGCTGGACTCCCGCGTAGTCGACCGCGGTTCACGTCCCGGACCCGGTGGCTTAAACTCACGCCGGGCACGTGTGCGTGCATGCCCAAGATCCCGAGAGGAGAATGGAGGAGAAGGGATTGCGGCGTGGCCATCCCCCCTGGGGGGTGATTTCTCGCTTTCTGTCTCTCTGTCTCTGTCTGTCTGGCGAGCACACGCGCCCTATAGCGAAAAAAAAAACTCTCAAAAAAAAATAATAAAAGAGGGGCAACTGTGACTTGGATCTTTTGGGTTTTGTGGTTCTGTTTGGATGGAACCAGCTGATTTTCACGTGACACTGAGGTTGCCGTAACACCAAATTACTTCATTTTTCTCTGTAACCCCAACTTGGGGGTCACAAACCCTGTTGAGATAAAGCTGGCTGTTATCTCAACATCTTCCTCTGCCCCAGCGTAAGACTCAGTGTCTAAGTATTGCTGACGATGAGTTTGTCATTGTCCATCCTTGTTGGAAACTTAACCGGTGGCCTGTACACGCTCGTACATGTTTCCAGCTGCAGTACTTCCATTTATAAAAAGCACATTAACCATTCCTCATAGCGTGATGTCTTTAAATAAAGGGCAAAACAAATACATTTTATAATCAACCTGAATACTTTAAGCCTTGTTTAAAACATTCTTTTACTTAATTTTTGCAAATTAAACCATTGTAGCTTACCTGTAATATACATAGTAGTTACCTTAAAAAGTTGTAAAAATATTGCTTTAGCCAACCTTGTAAATATTTCAGATAAACATTATATTCTTGTATATAAACTTTACATCCTGTTTTACCTATTCCTTGGCTTCTGTCTGATCTTAGAACTGGAAGGAAACTAAGCATCGTGGTCCCTTACTTCCCTGGCCATCAGACCCAGCCCTCCTGCAGTTCGAAGTTACCTGCTTCCCAAGCGACTCAGAATGTATCTCCCCGCTTCACCACTTCCCTACAGCCCTGGGCCTCATGTCTTAGACCTCGCCACCACTTAACCTGCAGAAGGCAGGGATTTGCAGGCTCTAGGGAGGGCTAGCTTCTCTCCTCCCTTCTCAGCAGTTCAGAGGCAGCTGTGGCCTCACTGTTCTAAGTTTAAAGTTCAAAAGCTGTCCGATGCTTTTCATTTTCTGAGATTTTTCTAATACAAAAGAATAGCCATTACAAAAGGTTCATTCCTTCCCTACATAAACTAACCTTCAGAGAGCCAGCCCTGCTTTGGACTAGAAGCAGGCATCTACCACTGAAAGAGCAGGGAAGGGATGGTGGGAAACTAGCATTAGAATAAGGGAGTAAACACAAAATGTGCAAGTCTGCTTGGGGAGCTCTAACAAAATATCTCAGACTATGGATATTTATGAACAACCGATATTTATTTCTCACAGTTCTGGAGGCTAGGAAGTTCAACATCAAGGTGCCTACAGAGCCCGTGTCTGATGAGCTTTCTCTGCTCCATCATGGGGGGCAGACAGACTCCCTTGGGCCTCTCTGTTAAGGCACCAATCCCATTCACAAGGGCTCTGCCTTCCTGACTTAATCACCTCGCAAAGGTCCCACCTCTTAACACCAACATATTGGGGGTTAGATTTTGACATATGAGTGTGGCAGTGACTTAGACATTCAGAGCGTCGCAATCCTCATCCAGCACTTCATCATTTTATTCCAAAATCTCCACAGAAATTCTGAGGCCCACGAGGAAACTGAGACTCAGGTTAAACAGCCTGGCTCGTAAGAGGCAGACCCAGGACTAAAACAGGCCTGTCCGATGACAGAATGTCTTCTGTTCAACAGATGAGTGGATTATGGAAAAATACTTACCTGCTCAACAAAGATTTACTGCGTGTTTGCCTGTTCCGGGCCCTGTTCTAAGTGTTCATGATATGCACACATGAAGGGTCTTTAAAAAGTTCATGGGAGGGCCAGCAGGCGGCATGGTGGTTAAGGTGCTGGAATCCCACATAGTCCACTGTTCAAGTCCTGGACATGGTGGCTTGTCTTCTCGCTCTCCCTCTCTCTCTCCTCTCTCTCGTCAAAGAGAAAGAGAGAAAGCAGCCCCCATCAGGGTATAGTGACACCATAATCCTTTTTCCTCCTGTCTTCCTTCCCGCCAGGATTTGGGACATGCACACACTCACACCCGGTGTGCTTTTCAAGCTACCAGGCCCAACATTCAAGCAACAGTTGGTCATGCGGGGCCCAGCTCCTAACAGCAGAGCTGCAGGACCAAGTCTACATTAATCAGCTGTGGGGCAGCATTTCCTAAGCACAGAGGATGAAAGCACTACCTACCCGCACATGCCAGTCTACTGGAACTCACAGGATTAAGAACAATCTGTTTCAGAACCAGCAAATGGCGTTATGGTCACATTGCTGGATTCCCACATAGTTGACTGCGGTTTGTGTCCCTGACCCAGTGGCTTAAAACTCCTGCGTGGCATGTGCATGCATGCTCGTAATTCCAAAAGGAAGATGGAGGAGAGGGGATTGCAGTGTGGCCATCTTCTCTGGGGGGGTGGGGGGGGGTGATTTCCCACTTTCTGTCTCCCTGGCAAGTCCCTATAGCAAAAATCTCTCTAACAAGAAAAAAGAGAGAAAAGAAAAAAGAAAAGGAAAGGAAAGGAAAAAGAAAGAAGAGAGAAAAGAGAAAAGAGAAAAGAAAAAAGTAAAGAAAGAAAAGAAAAAGAAAGGAAAAGAAAGGAAAGGAAAGGAAAGGAAAAAAAAGAAAAGGAAAAGAAAAGAAAAGAGAAAAGAAAAGAAAAGAAGAAGAAGAAGAAATGAGAGGAGAGAGGAGAGGAGAGGAGAGGAGAAGAAAAAAAGAAAAGAAAAGAGAAAAGAAAAGAAAAGAAGAAGAAGAAGAAAGGAGAGGAGAGAGGAGAGGAGAGGAGAGGAGAGGAGAGGAGAGGAGAGGAGAAGGGAAGGGAAGGGAAGGGAAGGGAAGGGAAGGGAAGGGAAGGGAAGGGAAGAGAAGAGAAGAGAAGAGAAAAGAGAAAAGAAAAAAAAAGAAAAGAGAAAAGAAGAGAAACCATTTATCTAAAAACACCCTCCATTCCTTATCCCCGTTCTCTCCTTAGCTGGATTTAGCCATTTTCAGGTGTGGTTAGTATCAGGTTTCCAATCTTCCTGATAGGACGTTACCTTGAAAGGCAAATCCAGGTGTACGTTTCCCTCACACGGTCACTACGTCTGGGTTTTTTGTTTGCTTTAAGAATTAATTTATTTAACTTTATTTATTTAATTTGACCAGAGAGAGACAGAGTGACAGAGAGAGAGGGAAAGTGAGAAAGCAAGCCACCAGATTCAGGACTCGAACCACTATTGGCCATGTGGGAGTCCAGCGCCCTTAACCACCACACCACCTGCCGACCCCCATACCTAGGTTATTGAACAACATGATTTTGTCCATCAGACACATTGCACAAGTACAAACCAATTCTTACCCCCCCCCATAGGGTGGGTGAACTCTATGTGAGAGACAGACAGAGAGAAAGTGAGAAACCACCCCCTGGGATGATGGCCCACTGCCATCCCTTGTCCTCCATTCTCCTCTTGGGATCTTATGCATGCACACATGCTCACATGCCCGGTATGATTTTCAGTCTGCCAGGTCTGGGACTTTCACAGTCGGCCCTGTGAAAGTCCAACACCATAACCACCTCACCACCTGCTGGCCCTCAATCCAGTTCATGAACTCGGCACATATTTACCCAGTACCAGCTATGGACATTGGTTTCTGCATTCAACAAATGCAAGGCGACTTAGAAGATTATGGGAAAATGGAATCAATGTGGATTTGTCTTGGTATTAAAAACATTTGGAAATCCATGTGTCGTTTCTCCATCATTCATGTTTCCCAAGAACTTTCTGAGGACTTGTCATGTATGTGGAGGGGTCACCCACATGCTAGGCATGGTTCTAAGAGGTGAACACCCAGTGGTCCTGTCCCCTTCAGTTTACATTCTAGAGCTAGGGACTGTGTCGACACCAGTGGAACAGGGGTGGGTCCTTCCCCACAGGAGCTCATAGCCCAGTAAGAAAGAGAAGCGTGCAAAGAAATAATTCCAACACTGTTCAGAGGGAAGTGCATCGGGGAGAGATGCCGGGAGGAGGGAATGGTTACTGAGGGAGAAAACGGAATGTTCAGTTCAAGTCAAGCTCACTGTCAGGGCATAGGGATTTACAAGAAGAGAACTTTTTTTTTTTTTTTTTTTTTTGGAGAGGTTTTTTGCTATAGGGCGCGTGCACTCGCCAGACAGACAGAGAGAGACAGAGAGACAGAAAGCAAGAAATTACCCCCCAGAGGGGATGGCCACGCCGCAATCCCTTCTCCTCCACTCTCCTCTCGGGATCTTGGGCACGCATGCACACGTGCCTGGTGTAAGTTTAAGCCACCAGGTCCGGGACTCGAACCGTGGTTGCCTATGTGGGAGTCCAGCGACATAGCCATTATGCTAACTGCTGGTCCCAAGAAGAGAACTTTTCATGAGTTGCACCAGAGTATCATTCACTAAGACAAAGCCTTAGAGGACTGTGCTGTGCTGTGTGGTTAAGGGATGTGGTTCCCATATGGCTGACTGCATGGCTCAAATCTCAGCATGGCAGCTTGAAAAACACACATGCTGGGTATATGTGTGCACTGCCCCAAACCCTGACAGGACAGAGAAATGGAGAAGGAATGGTGGCATAGCCATACCCACGGGGGGATGTTTTCTGCTTCTCCTCTCACACACCCTCTGCCAAATAAATTTCAAAAACAAAACAAAAACAAAGAGCCTTAGAAATGAGGCTTTATCATCAGTTTTGCATAGTGACCAATCGGCAATGGTATTGTGCAACTCTAATGCCAAAGATACTGCTCCATATACTACGAATAAATCCAACATGAGACCCATTGTTTCTGTAGTCAACAACATTCAAAAATTCTCAATTTACAAAAAAAAAGAGAAACCTCAGAAACAAATGATAATTAAACATAATAAAACAAAATGTTTTGTTTTGTTTTAGAGAGATTTTTGCTATAGGGCTCATGTACTCACCAGAGACAGAGAGAGAAAGTGTGAAACCACCCCCCAGGGGGGATGGCCAGCCACAATCCCTTTTCCTCCCTTCTCCCTCTGGGATTTTGGGCATGCACGCACAAATGTCCAGCATGAATTACAAGCCTCCGGGTCCAGGATTCAAACTGTGGTCAACTATGTGGGAGTCCAGCACCTTAACCACTATGCCACCTGCTTGCCCAAAACAAAATGTTTTAATATGTAGTCCATAATTGTTCAGAGTGATACAAATAGGTAAGAACTTAAAGAAAAGTTCAGAGGAACCAGCAGTTAGCGTAATGGCTATGTCGCTGGACTCCCATGTAGACTCCCGCGGTTCAAGTCCCAGACCCGGTAGCTTAAACTCACGCTGGGCGCGTGTGCGTGCGTGCCCAAGATCCTGAGAAGAGAAAGGAGAAGGGATTGAGGCGTGGCCATCCCCCCAGGGGGTGATTTCTCACTTTCTGTCTCTCTGTCTCTCTGTCTTTCTGGCGAGTGCATGCGCCCTATAGCAAAAACCTCTCAAAAAAAAAAAAAAAAAAGAAAGAAAAAGAAGTTGAATTAGCAAATGCAAATAGAAGGTCAGCAGGTTGCGTGGAGATTAAGGCACTGGATCCCATATGGCTAGCTTCACTGTTTGAGTCCCAGCCTAGTAGCTTGAAAACCACATCAGGCCCATATGCATGGTGCCCAAAATCCCAAGAGGAGAACGGAGGAGAAGAGATTATGGCATGGCCATCCCCCAAGGGGGTGATTTTTCACTTCCCCTCTTTCTCTCTCTGTCTCTCAGGTGAGCACATGGGCCCATGGTGTGTGGGAGCTTCAAAATTAAGTAAATAAACACAGATATTGTTAGAAGAACACAAGAGGGGCTAGCAGGTGGCATGGTGGTGGTTAAGGTCTGGACCCCCACATGGCCGACTGCAGTTCAAGTCCTGGACCTGGCGGCTTGCTTTCTCACTTTCCCTTTTTCTCTCTCTCTGGTTAATTAAAATAAATAAATAATAATAGAAAATAAAATATTTTCTTTATAAAATAAGGACACATTAAAGAATTTAATTGCCACAAAGTGTTCCAATACAAAGTAAGGGGACCAGCAGTTAGCGTAATGGCTATGTCGCTGGACTCCCACGTAGTCGACCGCGGTTCGAGTCCCGGACCCAGCGGCTTGAATTCACGCCAGGCGCGTGTGCGTGCGTGCCCAAGATCCTGAGAGGAGAATGGAGGAGAAGGGATTGTGGCATGGCCATCCCCCCTGGGGGGGTGATTTCTCGCTTTCTGTCTCTCTGTCTCTCTCTGTCTGGCGAGCGCACATGCCCTAGACCAATACAGACTGAGAATAACTATGAATCTATTTCATTATGTAATGAAGCCCTGGAGCTTAGTATCAGTAACAGGGTCCCCAACATGATACCCCAAACACCTGTGCATTCTCTCCTGCATACAGGGGTTCTCATGTGCAACCACATGCAAACGTCGCTCCAGCAGAAAATCTCCCAAAACTGTGTAATCTAAGCTATATCAAAATAAACCACTGAGCAGACTAGAAATTGCGATGAAACTGGCAAGCACCTTGGCGTACCTTCTGAAGTTCAGGCAGACATAGGCAAGTCAATGGCTTCTGCAGTCCACTTATCTACAGATAAGAACGATAACTTAGGGCCAGCAGACGCTGTAGCGGTTATGTCACTGGACTCTCACATGTCTGACTGCAGTTCGAGTCCCCAACTTGGTGGCTTGAAACTCACGCTGGGTGTGTGTGCGTGTGTGCCCAAGATCCCAGGAGGAGAATGCAGGAGAACGGATTGTGTCATGGCCATCCCCCTGGAGGAGCAGGGTGATTTCTCACTTTCCCTCTCACTGTCTCTGTCTCTCTCTCCCCTGCGAGTGCAGGTGCCATAAGGCAAAAACCTCTATCGAAAAAAGAAAAATCTTTAAAAAAAAGGAATGATAACTCAGTAACGATGCCTAAACTCAGTGCATTCTCATCTCCTTTTCTCCTCTACTTCGAAGTGTGCTTCTCAGAGTGAAAGATACCCGCAGCTGGAAGGAGCTCTGGTCGGAAACCACACTCCCCGCCTGCGAGCTCTCCACACGGCTTCTCTATTTCGACCTCTTGAGCATATTGGTTACTCAAAATGGCGTGGCCCGTCACAGCGTGATTGGTAGCAGCACGTCCGGCAGAAAGGGGCCCACAAATACTATCTACTCCTCCCTTATTCCAAAGGGATTTTTTCCACCAAAAGAGGACTCAAACACCTCTTTGCTCCCTCTCCTTCCTCACCAGGCTTCCCTAAGCAGTGTCAGGATCCCAGTGTGTAGCAGTCAGGGCTGAGTCAGGGCGGCCTGGGACAGCCTTATGAGCGGTACCTACTATGGGCAGGGCGCTGTCCTAGGTGCTAGGATCCCACAACAGCCAACAGACAAGGCTGTCCTCAAGAAGCACACGGTCTGCTGTGACAGCATGTGACAGACGATCGTAGCTGAGACCCCACATTTCTCCAGACCCCTCTAGACACCATCTTCCTGGGCCCCATTTGTTCTTATAGGTATAAATAAGTTTGCATTAAAACAATACTAAAAAAATCATATACTCCAGGTCCAGAGAAATTTACCCAATATGGAAAGAGGAATTTTTTTAATCTTTTTTTTTTTTTTTGGAGAGGTTTTTGCTATAGGGCGCATGCGCTCTCCAGAAAGACAGAGAGACACAGAGAGACAGAAAGCGAGAAATCACCCCCCAGGGGGGATGGCCACACTGCAATCCCTTCTCCTCCATTCTCCTCTCAGGATCTTGGACACGCACGCACACGCGCCCAGTGTGAGCTTAAGTCACTGGGTCTGGGACTCAAACCGTGGTTGACTACATGGGAGTTCAGCGACATAGCCATTACACTAACTACTGGTCCCTGTAAAGAAGAATTAATACACAGTCTCTTTCAGAAAACAGAAGAGGAAAAGATGCTTTTGCAACTCATTTTAGGAGACTGGTATTACCCTAACACATAAGCCAGACAAAGACAACACACTGAAAAGAAAACCTTAACCACCACAGCACCTGCTGGCCCCCAAACCATTTCATGAACTCAGCACACGTTTACCCAGTACCAACTGTGGACATTGCCTTATACATTCAATGAACAAAAAGGATTTCAAAA